>LR991093.1:15000-1215000 GCA_905163515.2 Lymantria monacha
CACCTGGAACAAAAATATACATATTAATATTGACTTAGAATATTTTTCAATAAAAACAATATCACTCCAGCTCACCTGGTGACGCTGATCCATAGCTGACCGCCGTGCTGACACTTGTTGTTGGCGCGCCATTTATCCACCTACCTTCAAACTCACTAACTCCCCGATCTGACCAATAGTCTTCAGGAAATCTCGACATTTCCTTGGCAAAACAGCAATTTTTTCAAAAATTTTACAGTCATCCCAAGTTTTCTGGAAATTTTAGTATCAAACCAGTTCCGGGTTTCAAGTTGAGGTTATAGCCCGCGACGAGGCGGTTCTCTGGACACCCCACACGTGGGCCTACGAAGCCTCCTTCCCGGATTTTGTCCACCCCGCAACCCCAATTTTCGACTTTATATACCAACATCTTATTTTGGGTACATACAGCTCCCGAAACCCGATATTTACACCCGAAAATTTTTCACCACCAAATAGCCCAATAAAAGACGAAAGTCTGAGTACCTCATTTTGAGGTCCTCCTGGCACGGGAACGGTACGGGACTCCATTTGCTGCACCCCAGTCGATCAATTGTTTAACGTTTCACGCCCAACCGAGGTTACCTATATAGCACATTTTTAGTACTGGCAAACAGAAATTTTCTAAAATAACAGTCATTCTGCTTGGTTTTTGGTCGAATTTGATCGAGATCGATTAGTTTTGGCTAGACCAACTATATACTAACATTTCTGGACGACCATCTCCCCAGGAACACCTGGAACAAAAATATACATATTAATATTGACTTAGAATATTTTTCAATAAAAACAATATCACTCCAGCTCACCTGGTGACGCTGATCCATAGCTGACCGCCGTGCTGACACTTGTTGTTAGCGCGCCATTTATCCACCTACCTTCAAACTCATTAACTCCCCGATCTGACCAATAGTCTTCAGGAAATCTCGACATTTCCTTGGCAAAACAGCAAATTTTTCAAAAATTCTACAGTCATCCCAAGTTTTCTGGAAATTTTAGTATCAAACCAGTTCCGGGTTTCAAGTTGAGGTTATAGCCCGCGACGAGGCGGTTCTCTGGACACCCCACACGTGGGCCTACGAAGCCTCCTTCCCGGATTTTGTCCACCCCGCAACCCCAATTTTTCGACTTTATATACCAACATCTTATTTTGGGTACATACAGCTCCCGAAACCCGATATTTACACCCGAAAATTTTTCACCACCAAATAGCCCAATAAAAGACGAAAGTCTGAGTACCTCATTTTGAGGTCCTCCTGGCACGGGAACGGTACGGGACTCCATTTGCTGCACCCCAGTCGATCAATTGTTTAACGTTTCACGCCCAACCGAGGTTACCTATATAGCACATTTTTAGTACTGGCAAACAGAAATTTTCTAAAATAACAGTCATTCTGCCTGGTTTTTGGTCGAATTTGATCGAGATCGATTAGTTTTGGCTAGACCAACTATATACTAACATTTCTGGACGACCATCTCCCCAGGAACACCTGGAACAAAAATATACATATTAATATTGACTTAGAATATTTTTCAATAAAAACAATATCACTCCAGCTCACCTGGTGACGCTGATCCATAGCTGACCGCCGTGCTGACACTTGTTGTTAGCGCGCCATTTATCCACCTACCTTCAAACTCATTAACTCCCCGATCTGACCAATAGTCTTCAGGAAATCTCGACATTTCCTTGGCAAAACAGCAAATTTTTCAAAAATTCTACAGTCATCCCAAGTTTTCTGGAAATTTTAGTATCAAACCAGTTCCGGGTTTCAAGTTGAGGTTATAGCCCGCGACGAGGCGGTTCTCTGGACACCCCACACGTGGGCCTACGAAGCCTCCTTCCCGGATTTTGTCCACCCCGCAACCCCAATTTTTCGACTTTATATACCAACATCTTATTTTGGGTACATACAGCTCCCGAAACCCGATATTTACACCCGAAAATTTTTCACCACCAAATAGCCCAATAAAAGACGAAAGTCTGAGTACCTCATTTTGAGGTCCTCCTGGCACGGGAACGGTACGGGACTCCATTTGCTGCACCCCAGTCGATCAATTGTTTAACGTTTCACGCCCAACCGAGGTTACCTATATAGCACATTTTTTAGTACTGGCAAACAGAAATTTTCTAAATTAACAGTCATTCTGCCTGGTTTTTGGTCGAATTTGATCGAGATCGATTAGTTTTGGCTAGACCAACTATATACTAACATTTCTGGACGACCATCTCCCCAGGAACACCTGGAACAAAAATATACATATTAATATTGACTTAGAATATTTTTCAATAAAAACAATATCACTCCAGCTCACCTGGTGACGCTGATCCATAGCTGACCGCCGTGCTGACACTTGTTGTTGGCGCGCCATTTATCCACCTACCTTCAAACTCACTAACTCCCCGATCTGACCAATAGTCTTCAGGAAATCTCGACATTTCCTTGGCAAAACAGCAAATTTTTCAAAAATTTTACAGTCATCCCAAGTTTTCTGGAAATTTTAGTATCAAACCAGTTCCGGGTTTCAAGTTGAGGTTATAGCCCGCGACGAGGCGGTTCTCTGGACACCCCACACGTGGGCCTACGAAGCCTCCTTCCCGGATTTTGTCCACCCCGCAACCCCAATTTTTCGACTTTATATACCAACATCTTATTTTGGGTACATACAGCTCCCGAAACCCGATATTTACACCCGAAAATTTTTCACCACCAAATAGCCCAATAAAAGACGAAAGTCTGAGTACCTCATTTTGAGGTCCTCCTGGCACGGGAACGGTACGGGACTCCATTTGCTGCACCCCAGTCGATCAATTGTTTAACGTTTCACGCCCAACCGAGGTTACCTATATAGCACATTTTTTAGTACTGGCAAACAGAAATTTTCTAAATTAACAGTCATTCTGCCTGGTTTTTGGTCGAATTTGATCGAGATCGATTAGTTTTGGCTAGACCAACTATATACTAACATTTCTGGACGACCATCTCCCCAGGAACACCTGGAACAAAAATATACATATTAATATTGACTTAGAATATTTTTCAATAAAAACAATATCACTCCAGCTCACCTGGTGACGCTGATCCATAGCTGACCGCCGTGCTGACACTTGTTGTTGGCGCGCCATTTATCCACCTACCTTCAAACTCACTAACTCCCCGATCTGACCAATAGTCTTCAGGAAATCTCGACATTTCCTTGGCAAAACAGCAAATTTTTCAAAAATTCTACAGTCATCCCAAGTTTTCTGGAAATTTTAGTATCAAACCAGTTCCGGGTTTCAAGTTGAGGTTATAGCCCGCGACGAGGCGGTTCTCTGGACACCCCACACGTGGGCCTACGAAGCCTCCTTCCTGGATTTTTTGCCCACCCAAGCCCACCCTGATAGCAATTACCTACATGCGATAGTTAATTTATCCAGTATATAAAGAGAGAGGGACAAAGGTCTGAAAATTTCTGCAAAATTATTATTATCAATTAAATTTCTATATTTTTGACTGGCCATTGACCAATAATTAAGTTTTCGGTACGACGCCTAAAACTCCTAAAATAAATTCACAAAGTTTTAATTAATTCGAAACATACACTTCATCTTTAAATTAAATTATTTCAAACCTTTCTTTACACAATATATACACTTTCTATACATTTAAAAACAATAGTCACCGCCATAGACCAATTAATATTTTAGTACATAAGAGACAAATATATTTTATTAAATATACACAATAGTATTGGGCGTTAAAATCAATTAATATATCCGGAATTACGAACTTAAGACAAAGCTCGACACTTGCAACTTAAAATAATTATTATTTAAGTTACAAATAATTAAAATTGACACCAGAACTTGACAAAATTTTTATTAAAATAATCTCCAGACTTATGTCAATTGACATACTTTTAACAGCGTACTTATATTGACGTCCTGACTCAACTCATCAACGGGTCTCTTTACAACCCTTGACATAAAACATTAACGAAACTCTAAAATAAGAGCTATACATTACTACTCTCCTTAAAAGGAAATAAATACTTGACGCTGCATTTAAACAGCTCACGACCGAGCAGGCGCTCACAAAAATATTTATAACACGGGTCTCTATACAGCCCAAAACCCTAAGACGTATTATAATAATAATTATATATTAATAAAAAAGTCTTACCAAGACAAGGTCTGCGCCCACCTAGCGTCCCTCGCTGTATCACTCTCCGACCGGCGATAGCAACTGGGTGTTATATTTATAACTAGCCATCTTGCGTCGCAGTCGGGCGGGTGCTGCGTCGGGGTCCGCTATACAGCAGTAACCTATATAATAAAAAATCATACTAGTAAGACTCGTATACACAATTTTACAACTATACACTATTACAAATATACATTTATATAACTTATACAAACCTTTATTACATTTTGATAATTAATTGCGGGACTCTATAAGGGAACATGTATCGTTCACCACCAACCACGAAAGCCCCCCTCAATCAAGCGACCTCACAACAACAGCCGCGAGCAGCTGGTCCGACTACCACCATCTCTCCCGCGCTCAACCAAACCCAAGTGGTAAGGAGGAGCTCATCGGGTGTCAGGGAGGGATGGTTGATTAAATACAACGAGGCCAAAAAGATAGTCAAGGACTCAAAGGACCTAATGAGTACCAATAAAAATTTAAGAATAGACATAAAAAGCGGCATTACAGACAGTCTAACAAAGCTGCTAGATATTGTGAGGGACTGCGAATCTGATTTTAAATTCGCAAAAATTCAGCTCAAGGATGCCAGAGCTAGCACCTCTAGCGGCACAAAGAGCACCAGCCCACCCACCAACATCAACACCAACACAAACGTCAGTGTGCCAGACACGGAGCCCTTCAAAGCCGTGATAGCCGAACACTCCAAAAGCCTGCAGAACACCATTAAAGAGGTTGCTCTCCTAGGAGAAATGCTTACCAGCCACCGGCAATATATGGAAACCTTTAAGACCAATGGACAGGCTACCGGGGCAATAGGTACCGAACTCTTGCAGGTGGTTCGAGAGCTGAAAAACACCACTCAGGAGCTGGGCAGACGGGTAAGCGAGACGAAAGAAACAGCGCCTACATACGCGGAGATTCTCGCAAACCCGAAACCCCCTACCAATACCCCTAAGGACTATGCAGTCCTTATAACTTCAGACGAGATCGTGAGCAGTACGGACCTCAAGGAAGGGGTGAAAAGCACACTGAACGCCAGAAAATTGGGTCTTAAAATCGAACGCTCTAGGATAGTGAGGGGGCCCAAAATCTTGATCAGCTGTGCCAGAAAAGAAGATATAGAAACCGTGGCAAAACACCTCCAAGCCAACAAAAAACTGAAGGTGGAAGAGGCCAAACACCGAAACCCCCTCGTGATTATCAAAAACCTAGCAAGAACATGCACCGTACAAGATATCAAGGAAGCATTGACCAAACAAAATGGAGATCTATTGGAGGGCTTGTCGGCCGAGGAGATCGCAGTCGAGGAGAGGTACCGAAGGAGGACGAGGAATCCTGAGGATTGCCACGTCGTCCTTCAAGTGGTGCCTAAACTTTGGCAGAGGCTCACCTCGGCTGGCAGGCTCTACGTGGACCTCCAGAGGGTGAGGGTCGAGGACCAGACTCCCCTGGTTCAATGCATGAAATGTCTTGGATACGGGCATGGGCGCAAGACTTGCATCACAGAGGGGGACGATCTGTGCATCAAATGCTGCAAGCCAGGGCACACAAAAGACCAGTGTGAGACGACTATTCCACACTGCGTCAATTGTGAGAAGGCTGGCATGGCAGCGGGGCACTCAGTGTTTGACCCCCAGTGTCTGGTTAGGCAAAGAGCCGACAAATTGGCTAGAGAAGCACTGGCTTACAGTTGATACCATCTCACAAATCAACACCACACCACACAACTACACTTCAGACACGCTAATTCAAACACAAATCAATTTACACATTAACACAATTATAATTATATTTATAAGTATATATACACATGACATGCACATGAGCGTGGTGAGCACGCAACCAAGCGCATGCATAATAAATATACATATACATCAAACCAAAACAAACTCCAACAAATACAAATAACACACAAAGCACATACATCACCCAACCACATACAACAAAATACATATAAACAAAATACATATAAACAAACCACATATAACCAAATACAACTGATATACCCAAAATATTTAAATATTAATACAACCATATATACATTATCATTGCAAACATCACTGCAACCAATAGAGTACTGTGTGATCATTGATAAGATCGCAAGATTCTATTGAGCCACGGAATATATTCGGCAACAAATTGCGACACAATAAAAAATAGCATAATAATAATGATTAAATCAATATGACAATAAATAATACACACACAAAACATATACAACATAAAAGTAAATAGAGCTATCATAGTATAGCACATTTACAGTAGCCAACACAGAAATAAACCATGCACACACACACTATATACACGAACACCTGAACACACAGTAACATATCAAGAAGCCTAAACAAAATCCAACATACCACTAATAGCGAATGGCACGGAATGCCACGGAATAAATAAACAAGTAAATTTAAATACAATAAATTATAATAATGATAACTGCAAGCACTAAATATAAAGTATTAAATATTGTTGAATAAATAAATAAACAAAAAGCCACACAAACTTTGAAATCAAATTATAGGCATAAAAATTTTAAAATTGGTACACATAGAGATATGAAATCTCTGATTAAGTTAGAGGACCCGCAGTTCAGACCTCAAGTGTCTGGACAACCTGAAAAAAAAAAAAAAAAAAAACCTAACCTAACCTAACCTAACCTAACCTAACCTAACCTAACCTAACCTAACCTAACCTAACCTAACCTAACCTAACCTAACCTAACCTAACCTAACCTAACCTAACCTAACCTAACCTAACCTAACCTAACCTAACCTAACCTAACCTAACCTAACCTAACCTAACCTAACCTAACCTAACCTAACCTAACCTAACCTAACCTAACCTAACCTAACCTAACCTAACCTAACCTAACCTAACCTAACCTAACCTAACCTAACCTAACCTAACCTAACCTAACCTAACCTAACCTAACCTAACCTAACCTAACCTAACCTAACCAGCAAACAACATAACCAAAGAAACAATAGATAAAATAGAAAACACCAACCAAATAGACATGTACATAGAACAATACACCAACACAATAGCCAAATTATGTGAAGAGCTGATGTCGAAAAAGAAACCTTCTCAAAAACTGCAAGTCCCGTGGTGGTCCGGTGAGCTGGCACGGCTGAAGCGGGCTGTCGTTATCAGAAAGCGCAGAATTAGGTGTGCGGCTCCTATACATAGGGCTGTTGCCGTCGAGGAGTACCTGAGAGCCAAAGAAACATATGAGAGGAGTGCAAAAGAAGCTCAAATAGTGAGCTGGAAAGAATTCTGCGCAAAGCAGAAAAAAGAGGGACTCTGGGAGGGCATCTACCGTGTAATAAAAAACACGAACAAGAGAGTGGAGGACCTACCGCTGGTGAAGGACGGCATCCAACTGGGTCATGCAGAGTCAGCCAAGTGGCTCGCTGAAACCTTTTACCCGGAGGATAGGGTTGAACACGATAATCCAAACCACAGCCAAACCAGAGTGAGAGCCGAGAATACAGTATACGAAGACCATAATGATTATGAACCTGACTATACAGAGACAGAGCTAAGGTTGGCTGTGGTGGACTTCAATCCGAAAAAAGCCCCAGGTGCAGATGGCCTAACGGCAGATATCTGCTCCCAAATTATTCTCCGGGACGTCAAAACACATCTGACCCTAATAAATAAGTGCTGGAGCATGGCCTATTTCCCAAAGATCTGGAAGGAGGCCACAGTGATAGTGTTGCGGAAACCGGGCAGGGGGGACTACACGCGCCCCAAATCATATAGGCCCATAGGCTTACTTCCAGTAATGGGGAAAATATATGAAAAGATGCTGGTCCGAAGATTGACCCACCATTTGGTCCCAAGACTCAGCTCTCGCCAATATGGCTTTATGCCCCAGCGCTCAACCGAGGACGCCCTCTATGACCTCATGGCCCATGTGAGAGGGGAACTTCATAAGAAGAAACTCATCACACTGGTGTCACTGGATATAGAGGGCGCCTTCGACAGCGCTTGGTGGCCCAAAATTAAGGTCAGGCTGGCTGAGGAGCGGTGCCCAGATAGGTTGCGGAGGACAATGGCCAGCTACCTAACAGATAGATCGGTACGGCTGAGGTATGCCGGCCATGAATATGTCCGAACGACCAGCATGGGGTGCGTGCAGGGTTCAATAGGGGGCCCCATTCTGTGGAATCTTCTTTTGGATCCTCTGCTGCAGGGTCTCACGAGGGGGGGAGACCACTGTCAGGCATTTGCGGATGACGTGCTTCTCGTCTTCTCGGGGGACACGGCAGAGGAAATCCAAGGGCGTGCAAACCTCACCCTCGAGCGTGTGCGGCGGTGGGGTGTCGAAAACAAGCTCAAATTCGCACCACATAAAACCGCAGCCATGGTGATAACAAAAAAGCTTAAGTACGACACTCCGCGGCTGACCATGGGCGGGGTGGGGGTGGTCATGTCCAAGGAGATAAAAACCCTGGGGCTAACAATAGACTGTGGACTGACGTTCGGCGTTCACGTGGCCAAAGTCTGCGGAAAAGCGCTGAATGTCTACAAACAGCTGTCGAAAGCCGCCAGGGCCAGCTGGGGCCTCCATCCGGAAGTGGTGCGCACTATATATGACGCAGTAGTGGAACCAATTATTACCTATGCAGCCAGCGCGTGGGCGCCCGCAACTAATAAAAAATGCGTCCAAAAGCACCTGAATACGGTACAGCGCCTTTTTGCACAGAGATCAACCAGAGCTTATCGGACGGTATCTCTCAATGCCGCCTCGGTGCTGGCTGGAGTTCTCCCGCTCGACATCCGCGTGAGGGAAAATGCCTCCCTCTACGAGATTAGGAGGGGCGTGCGCCGACCGGTGCCAGGCGGGGATGTAGAGATGCCACTGCCTTACATCGAGCGGCCGCACCCGGCGGAGCATGTGGACCACAGTTTCACAGAACTCAACAATGAACAAGAAATTGAGGACCGGGTAGACAGTGCAGTACAATTATACACAGATGGATCTAAAATAGACGGCAAGGTAGGAGCGGCCATATCCATCTGGGAAGGAGCCAATGAAATTAAGAACATAAAAATCAAATTGCCATCGTACTGCACTGTCTATCAGGCGGAACTGCTGGCCATATGCGAGGCCGCCAAGGTGCTGGTGGAGGGTAAACACATCACTGGAGCGATCATAAGTGACTCAAGGGCTGCCCTGGAGACGGTGATTAATAACAGGGCCACGCATAAATTGGCAGCACTGACAAGGAAATATATTATAGAGGCTATGCAAAAACAAAAAAGAATCGACCTGTTCTGGGTTAAGGCCCATGTAGGAGTTCAAGGTAATGAACGGGCGGACTACCTAGCTAAAGAAGCCGCACTACGGCTAAAGAAAACTCCAGCATACGACTGCTGTCCGGTCTCATTCGCCAGGCGTGAGATTCGTGGGGGGGCGCTTGGGGAGTGGGACAAAAGATACACAGAGGGTGTGTCCGCTAAGGTCACCAAGATGTTCTTGCCTAATATTATAGAGGCGTACCCAATCGTGAGAAAATTAAATAGTAACATGACACTGACACAAATATTGACGGGGCATGGTGGATTCTCCGAGTACCTGCACCGTTTTGGGTGCAAGGAGAGCCCATCATGTGCCTGTGATCCTGAGGTGGAGGAGTCGGTGTTGCATCTGATACTCGATTGCCCTATACACATGAGAGACAGAAGCAACACCGAAAACACAATAGACACAGATATAACGTACCACAATATTAAGATAATAATGCAGGATAAAAATAAAAGAAAGATATTTCTGGAATATTGTACAAGGTTGGCCCAAATAGTAATAGATAGGAATAAGACATGAAATGTATAATTGACTTAATAAATTAATGAAATAAATTGATAAACATGATGTATAAAATAAGATATAAACGAAATAATAGTCTGTAATTATATGACACAAATGGATTAAATATAAATGATATGTAATATAATAATGACATTGTGTAATGAGTGGTGTAATAAATAATGTAACATAATTTAATGTACTTAAATGGTGTAACATATTGTAATAAATAAACATAGCGAAATAAAGATAAGCAATCCCTGAATGGGGACATGAATAAATTATTCCCCGTACTAAATAAGACTAAGAGATAGTAAATCTCTGATCACGTCAGAGGCGTTCGCGGGCCGGGTCAAGAACCCGGACAATAAAAAAAAAAAAAAAAAAAAAAAAAAAAAAAAAAAACCTAACCTAACCTAACCTAACCTAACCTAACCTAACCTAACCTAACCTAACCTAACCTAACCTAACCTAACCTAACCTAACCTAACCTAACCTAACCTAACCTAACCTAACCTAACCTAACCTAACCTAACCTAACCTAACCTAACCTAACCTAACTTGCACCACATAATTTGGTGGTGGTCACCACTTTTGTCATAAATTATAGTAAATTTTGATCATTTTTTACAGTCTTTTAATTTTTTCTCAACATTTTTGTACACCTGAAACATAGTAATTTTAACATTTTAATTGAATTAAATTACACATTTGTTATACTCACCTTCTGTGAAGTGTATCCATAGAATCGGTGTGCAATCGTATTTTATACGTTTGTACTACCATCAGCTAGCATATCAAACAGTTTCACCTTTCTGCATCTTTATTTTTTTCAGTTATTCACACTTTTCGTTAATTAAAATACACTTAATAAAAATTCTTTAAAAATAGTCGCTGCACTCACATTCTGCGAAGTGCATCCATCGATTCGCCGTGCTGCAATTTTTTATAAGTTGCTAGTACCATCATCTAACCTCACCGTAAATATAATCCCTCCGCACCTGATACTTTTTGTATAAAAAATTATTTTCGTATAAAAAATTACACTTGTAAAAATTGTATAAAAAATTGAACTTGGTACTCACCATCTGTGAAGTACACCTGCCGCAGCGTTGTGAAAACGCTTACAATATCTTCGCTTAATCACCAGCTATCTCTCCTATAAAATTCACCCACTTGCACCACATAATTTGGTGGTGGTCACCACTTTTGTCATAAATTATAGTAAATTTTGATCATTTTTTACAGTCTTTTAATTTTTTCTCAACATTTTTGTACCGGACCCTGTCCGGATTTCAATTTTATCTAATAGCACGTCTCGAGACGAACACTCCGATACCCCACAAGTGGGGTTTCGAGACGTTGCACACCCAGTTTTTCGCCCACCCGACCGATTTTGTTAATAAAAATAGCACACACTCTTCCAAAACTTTCTCAACTTTCTTCTGATTGCCTTATAATTATCATTTTCCAATAGATCTAATTGAGACGAACTCTTAGACACCTCATTCATCGTTCTAAGTAGTTTATGAGTTTTATAATAAAATAAAAACCTTTAATAAATAGTCATTTCCCGCTCAAAAGTTTACTATACCCCGGTACAACTTGCAAATTTCGTACAAAAAATTTTCTAAGAACATACAATTTTGGGTGTTGTTTTGGGTTCCTGGTAGTTAATCTACTATACTTTTGCTATTCTAATCGTTATCAATAGTCGGGATCGTTCTCCAGAGCACCTGAAACATAGTAATTTTAACATTTTAATTGAATTAAATTACACATTTGTTATACTCACCTTCTGTGAAGTGTATCCATAGAATCGGTGTGCAATCGTATTTTATACGTTTGTACTACCATCAGCTAGCATATCAAACAGTTTCACCTTTCTGCATCTTTATTTTTTTCAGTTATTCACACTTTTCGTTAATTAAAATACACTTAATAAAAATTCTTTAAAAATAGTCGCTGCACTCACATTCTGCGAAGTGCATCCATCGATTCGCCGTGCTGCAATTTTTTATAAGTTGCTAGTACCATCATCTAACCTCACCGTAAATATAATCCCTCCGCACCTGATACTTTTTGTATAAAAAATTATTTTCGTATAAAAAATTACACTTGTAAAAATTGTATAAAAAATTGAACTTGGTACTCACCATCTGTGAAGTACACCTGCCGCAGCGTTGTGAAAACGCTTACAATATCTTCGCTTAATCACCAGCTATCTCTCCTATAAAATTCACCCACTTGCACCACATAATTTGGTGGTGGTCACCACTTTTGTCATAAATTATAGTAAATTTTGATCATTTTTTACAGTCTTTTAATTTTTTCTCAACATTTTTGTACCGGACCCTGTCCGGATTTCAATTTTATCTAATAGCACGTCTCGAGACGAACACTCCGATACCCCACAAGTGGGGTTTCGAGACGTTGCACACCCAGTTTTTCGCCCACCCGACCGATTTTGTTAATAAAAATAGCACACACTCTTCCAAAACTTTCTCAACTTTCTTCTGATTGCCTTATAATTATCATTTTCCAATAGATCTAATTGAGACGAACTCTTAGACACCTCATTCATCGTTCTAAGTAGTTTATGAGTTTTATAATAAAATAAAAACCTTTAATAAATAGTCATTTCCCGCTCAAAAGTTTACTATACCCCGGTACAACTTGCAAATTTCGTACAAAAAATTTTCTAAGAACATACAATTTTGGGTGTTGTTTTGGGTTCCTGGTAGTTAATCTACTATACTTTTGCTATTCTAATCGTTATCAATAGTCGGGATCGTTCTCCAGAGCACCTGAAACATAGTAATTTTAACATTTTAATTGAATTAAATTACACATTTGTTATACTCACCTTCTGTGAAGTGTATCCATAGAATCGGTGTGCAATCGTATTTTATACGTTTGTACTACCATCAGCTAGCATATCAAACAGTTTCACCTTTCTGCATCTTTATTTTTTTCAGTTATTCACACTTTTCGTTAATTAAAATACACTTAATAAAAATTCTTTAAAAATAGTCGCTGCACTCACATTCTGCGAAGTGCATCCATCGATTCGCCGTGCTGCAATTTTTTATAAGTTGCTAGTACCATCATCTAACCTCACCGTAAATATAATCCCTCCGCACCTGATACTTTTTGTATAAAAAATTATTTTCGTATAAAAAATTACACTTGTAAAAATTGTATAAAAAATTGAACTTGGTACTCACCATCTGTGAAGTACACCTGCCGCAGCGTTGTGAAAACGCTTACAATATCTTCGCTTAATCACCAGCTATCTCTCCTATAAAATTCACCCACTTGCACCACATAATTTGGTGGTGGTCACCACTTTTGTCATAAATTATAGTAAATTTTGATCATTTTTTACAGTCTTTTAATTTTTTCTCAACATTTTTGTACCGGACCCTGTCCGGATTTCAATTTTATCTAATAGCACGTCTCGAGACGAACACTCCGATACCCCACAAGTGGGGTTTCGAGACGTTGCACACCCAGTTTTTCGCCCACCCGACCGTTTCTCGTCGAGTTACGGTCGGTACACGGTACTTAACAGCTGATCGGTTATTTATATGTAAACAAAGTAAAAGTACATATTTTCTGCAACCAATACTTTTGTTCGCATTATACGGTGTGAAACTTACATTTATGATTATTTCTTAGTGTAATTAACTTAAATAAACTCATAAACAGTGATTAAATATACAAATTAAACTTAACTTTAACAATTGTACCCACACATTGTGAAAGTGACTTTTTATATAATATTTTAATTCTCAAAATTTTAATTTCTTGTTAGCATCATAATATCTTAACAAATACAATGGTGAAGTGTGCAGCTTGCGGGAAGTTTCTTGGAGTAAAGGCGGGTGCCGTCTGTTCCAATAGTGTTTGCACAAATAGATATCATTTTCCTTGCCTGCTTCTGCCCGAGTCTACACAAATGGGTAGTAACTGGAAATGCCCAGACTGCAAAAAGAAGATCCCTAAGGGTGATAATAGCGGCACTCCGGTCAAATGTTTGAGTGATGAGCTTATTGAAACGGAGATTCCGTTGATTGAGGCAACAGCGAGCGTGGATACATACACCGCTACTGATATATCATCCACTCTGGGTGATGAAATTAGAGTGTTTAGATCAGAGCTGCGGGCGGTTAGGGATGAGTTACGGGCGTTTCGTAGTGAAATGGCAGAACTTCACACCTCATTTAGCGACTGTAATCGACGTATCGATGGTTTGGAGACTAGAATTGAGGCCCTGGAGACCAAACAGGTAGCTGACGCACCAAATAATACATTGGTTAACCAGCTGCAACATACGATAGCACAGTTACAGCTCGAGCTCAACGATAGGGACCAGGAGGCACTCGGTACTGACTTGGAAATCTCTAATCTGCCGGAAATACCAGGAGAAAATGTACTTCATACAGTTGGTTTGGTCGCGTCAAAGTTAGGCATAACCCTCGAGGAGCGTGATATAGTGTTCGTCCAACGCGTGGGTCTTCGCGTGGATCAAGATCCGGCGGTTGTAGCGAGTGTGACGCGAGCACGTCGTATTGTAGTGCGGCTTGCGCGGCGCACATTGCGGGATGCCCTGCTGCAGAGTGCGCGCGTGCGTCGCGGCGCCAGCACTGCAGATCTAGGCCTGCCCGCTCCGTCGCGTCGCTTTTATATCAACGAGAGGCTTACGAGATCAAATAGACAATTGTTTTATCGGGTGCGTGAGATTGCCGCACGACTAGGATGGAGATATACCTGGACAAAGTTCGGACGTATCCTGACAAAACAAAGTGAGGGGAAACAGACCCATTGTATTCGAGCGGAGGATGATCTTGTTCGTGTTTTTGGTAGTGACATTGCTAGTAATAAGAACAAATAACTCATTATGTTTTCCTTTGAATAATACATGCTTGGCTATATACTATGTTTTTAACATTGAAACTATTCTTGTATGGGCTATTAGATATAGATATGTTATGTTCATGTACTTATTAAGGCACGTTGTATTTTTATTTGATGCAGTTTTAGTTGATGTTTTGATCACTACAAGACTCCTATACTATTTTATTGTCAAAGTTTGTATATTAATAATTTTACACATATTTTTTGAGTATATATATTATATTGGGTTGGTTTATATGAATTATATTGTTTCCTATATACATTATTATTATGGTATCAATAAAATTAATATAACTAAATTACATATATTCCTAAACAATGATTGTATTGTAGAAATAATCACTCGAATCAATATGTATAGTTCTACAAGACGCTTATACTATTTTATTGTCATAGTTTTTATATTAATAATTTTACACATATTTTTTGAGTATAATATATATTATTTTGGATTGGTTTATATGATTTATATTGTTTTTTATGTATATGACTATTATAGTATTAATAAAATTAATATAATGAAATTGCATATATTGGGGATATCAATCAATGATTATATTCCAATAGTAATCACTCGAATCAATGTAATTTATAGTTATTATTCCTTACAATGCATAAAACAAAATATTTAAAAGTTGGTTTATTTAATGCGGGATCACTCTGTACACGACATGATGAGTTTATTGTAGCCATGGAGAACCTCGATGTTGATATTATGGCGATAAACGAGACGTGGCTCCGAGAGGGCGAGGAGGGTCGTGCGCCGTCGCTAGCCAACTATCGACTGCGTCACATACCGCGACCCCCTGGAGTACGCGGAGGCCGTGGTGGGGGCGTAGGCTTTTACGTGCGTCGGGGTCTCCGCGTGCACACTGTACAACATCCACATGCACCGCTCGTCGAACAAATGTGGCTCCGGCTCAGCGTTAACGCCTGCTCAGTAATTATTGGTACAGCCTACAGGCCTCCATGGTTCGATGTAAGCACTTTTATTGATGCAATTACGGACTCTCTCACTTCCTTTCCTAATGTCGACAATATTATTATACTTGGCGATTTTAATATCAACATTCTCGATCAATCCGACAACAAAACTAAACTGCTTCAACACTTTCTCGATTACTCTGGTTTGAAACAAATTATCGATGAACCAACCCACTTTACGGACCACAGTGAGACACTACTAGATGTTGTCTGCACTGATGTAAATGTAGGTGCCGTAAATGTTTCATATATCCCTGAGCTAAGTCATCATTCAATGATATCTGTAAAGTTTAACTTTAAAATTGTAAAACCTATACCACACTGGATTACTTACCGACCTTTAAAAGACATTTTAATGGACATCTATAACAAGGATCTAAATAACGTTAACTGGGATGGCATTGAAGAATTGGACAATGTGGATACTATGGTAGATCTTTTTGGTATTTACATTTTAACTCTGTTTGATCTCCATGCACCTTACAAAAAAGTTTTAATTAAAAATAAGTCTCATCCTTGGATTACTGATACAATTAAGTTGATGATGGGTCTCCGAGACACTGCCCACGCTAGTTTTAAATCGAGTAAATGCGAACGTCTTCATAACTCATACAAAGAGCTTAAGTACCTCGTCCGTGCTGCAATTGATTGCGAAAAGCAGGCTTACTTTAATACATACATAAATAAAAATATCGACCAACCGAAACGACTGTGGAAGGAATTAAAATCTATTGTCTCCATAAGAAAGAAGTCTGAACACGAACTTCCATGTTTCTGTAATGACCCCGAAACACTTAATGAATATTTTCTGGACATACCTGGCAAGGATACTGTAACAATATCAGAATTAACTTATTTTGAGTTTAATCGTTTCAGCACTAATAAATTTCAGCTTAAAACAGTAACTGAGATAGACGTATCAAACATTCTCTCTAGTCTAAAATCGAATGCCTTGGGTGCTGACTATATCTCATTGAACATGTTGATGATGACCCTTCCTGATTCTCTTCGAGCAATTACGGCCATCATTAATAGGTCACTCTTGTCTTCCACGTTTCCTGCTCAGTGGAGAATGGCAATAGTCCAACCTATTCCCAAAATTTCACATCCGACCAGTACAAAGGATATACGTCCTATTAGTTTGCTGCCTTGCCTCTCCAAAGTCCTAGAAAAGATCGTCTGCAATCAGTTTAGGGCATATCTCGAACGGTATAAAATTTTACCTCTAACACAATCTGGTTTTCGCCAAAAGCACAGTACGACTACTGCACTTCTTGATGTAGTTAGTAATGTATTAGAAGACAGAGATCGAGGTATGGCAACACTGCTTGTGCTGCTTGATTACTCGCGTGCTTTCGACAGCATCAATATTTCACTCCTTCTCTCAAAGCTCTCATTCTATGGATGCAGTTCCGAGGCCATCAAATGGTTCCACAGCTATTTGTCTAATCGATCACAATGTGTACAGATTAAGGGTAGGGATGGTAATAATGTGACGTCTCTTCCTAGATTAATTAATAGAGGTGTTCCTCAGGGCTCCGTCCTTGGACCGCTCCTCTTTATCTTGTATACATGTGATATTACTGACTGCTTGGTACACTCGAAATTTCACCTCTATGCTGATGATCTGCAAATATATCTCTCTTTTCATCCACAAAATATAGGAGAGGCTGTAGCCAAAATAAACGAGGATCTTGAGAGGATTTCAGAATGGTCAGAAAGAAATTGTTTGCTGTTGAACCCTGATAAATGTAAGTTTATTACTGCGGGTAGCAGAAACATGTTGAAAACATATCAAAGTATAGATATTAAGATCTATGGTCGTTCAATTGCACAAGTGCAAGAGGCACGTAATTTGGGGGTCATCTTTGATGGACAGCTGCGGTTTGAATCGCACGTAATTGAGGCGGTACGAAACTGCTTTTATCGACTCAAGCTGCTATATCAAATTCGTCATTATTTGAGTGTGGATATGCGTATCATGTTATGCGAGACGCTTATCCTTTCGAAACTCAATTATGCCGATGCTGTGTATGGTACTTGTATATTCGGCAAAACCGAGAAATTAATACAAAGAGTGCAAAACGCCTGTGCGCGATTTTGCTACCATATTCCTCCACGTTCTCACGTTACCCCATTTTTGAACAAAGGTAATCTGATGAAAATGTCTGCTCGCAGAAAACTTCACTTGGCTACCCTTCTGTTCGATGTAATTATTTCAAAACAACCCGAGTATTTGTATCATAAGTTGTCGTGGTCGAAAGATTACAATAAAAAAAACACCAGGGCGTCAACTTATATGTTATTGACACCGAGGCATAGAACGATGGCATTTCGCGGGAGTTTTAAATTTGCTGCAACCCGTTGCTGGAATGATTTACCACCTCCATTCCGAAAAATAAAATCAATTCTAAGATTCAAACAGAAATTCAAGGATTACTTGCTTGAATTACAAAAAGAATCGTTTTAAGCTTACTAAGCACACATTCCGATGTAATTGTAATTGTGTTTAATATATCTGTGTGTGTGTGTGTGTGTTTGTGTATATATATGTGTATGTATGTGTGTGTGTGTATGTATGTATATGTATGTATGTATGTATATGTGTGTGTATGTATATATATGTATATGTGTATATGCATGTATGTGTATATTTTTTGCATAATTATGTGATGTACTCGGGAACTGGTGCGTCGTATCGTCTATAAATCATATTACTATTTATGAGAGATTTACAAATGCATATATTTGTTAGTGTCTCTTATTGTTGTAATATCTGTCGTGTGGGTATGTACCTATATATATGTGTACGTATGTGTATGCGTCTGTATGTATGTGTTGCATGTTGTATATGTTATTAGCATGTATGTGAATGTATGTGTATATGTATGTATGCATTATGTTTAAGTGTATGTGTGTGCGAACGTGTATGTGTATGTATATACGCTTTTGGCACTGTGTTTAGTAGTACTGTGTTTATATATTGCACCTGTATATATTTTTTTATTATGTTGTAAGAAAACATACTCTCACTCATTCTCTCAAAGGTTTTACCTGAAAATCAGCGCTGTATCACGTTTGTGATGCAGCTTATGCTGAGGTGAGACCTTTTTCGGTATCCTATGTACCTATTTGAATTTGTAATTATCAATTTGTATTATTTTGGAAGCCGAAATAAATGATTTTCTTTCTTTCTTCTTCTTCTTTCTTTCTTACGTATCTATGTGTATATGTATGTGTATGTATATTTAAGAATTAATTTGCTTATTTATTATTCATAACATCTTACATTTATTCGTAGGATCATCTGATATTTATTATAATATGTATAAAGTGTGCCGTGGCGGCCCGTGCTCAACAAACTGGTTGTGCCTGAAAACCAGCGCTGTAGCACCTTCGGTCTGCAGCTTATGCTGAGGTAGAACCTTTTTGGTCTACTACAGTGTGGTGAAATATGTTTCTGTTATCCTTTCTATTTTTTTGTTTTTTCCTTAATATTATTTTTGTTAGTGTTTTTGTAATTGTTAATAACCATGCTGTAGAACCCAAATAAATCATTTTCTTTCTTCTTTCTTTCTTTCTATTTTGTTAATAAAAATAGCACACACTCTTCCAAAACTTTCTCAACTTTCTTCTGATTGCCTTATAATTATCATTTTCCAATAGATCTAATTGAGACGAACTCTTAGACACCTCATTCATCGTTCTAAGTAGTTTATGAGTTTTATAATAAAATAAAAACCTTTAATAAATAGTCATTTCCCGCTCAAAAGTTTACTATACCCCGGTACAACTTGCAAATTTCGTACAAAAAATTTTCTAAGAACATACAATTTTGGGTGTTGTTTTGGGTTCCTGGTAGTTAATCTACTATACTTTTGCTATTCTAATCGTTATCAATAGTCGGGATCGTTCTCCAGAGCACCTGAAACATAGTAATTTTAACATTTTAATTGAATTAAATTACACATTTGTTATACTCACCTTCTGTGAAGTGTATCCATAGAATCGGTGTGCAATCGTATTTTATACGTTTGTACTACCATCAGCTAGCATATCAAACAGTTTCACCTTTCTGCATCTTTATTTTTTTCAGTTATTCACACTTTTCGTTAATTAAAATACACTTAATAAAAATTCTTTAAAAATAGTCGCTGCACTCACATTCTGCGAAGTGCATCCATCGATTCGCCGTGCTGCAATTTTTTATAAGTTGCTAGTACCATCATCTAACCTCACCGTAAATATAATCCCTCCGCACCTGATACTTTTTGTATAAAAAATTATTTTCGTATAAAAAATTACACTTGTAAAAATTGTATAAAAAATTGAACTTGGTACTCACCATCTGTGAAGTACACCTGCCGCAGCGTTGTGAAAACGCTTACAATATCTTCGCTTAATCACCAGCTATCTCTCCTATAAAATTCACCCACTTGCACCACATAATTTGGTGGTGGTCACCACTTTTGTCATAAATTATAGTAAATTTTGATCATTTTTTACAGTCTTTTAATTTTTTCTCAACATTTTTGTACCGGACCCTGTCCGGATTTCAATTTTATCTAATAGCACGTCTCGAGACGAACACTCCGATACCCCACAAGTGGGGTTTCGAGACGTTGCACACCCAGTTTTTCGCCCACCCGACCGATTTTGTTAATAAAAATAGCACACACTCTTCCAAAACTTTCTCAACTTTCTTCTGATTGCCTTATAATTATCATTTTCCAATAGATCTAATTGAGACGAACTCTTAGACACCTCATTCATCGTTCTAAGTAGTTTATGAGTTTTATAATAAAATAAAAACCTTTAATAAATAGTCATTTCCCGCTCAAAAGTTTACTATACCCCGGTACAACTTGCAAATTTCGTACAAAAAATTTTCTAAGAACATACAATTTTGGGTGTTGTTTTGGGTTCCTGGTAGTTAATCTACTATACTTTTGCTATTCTAATCGTTATCAATAGTCGGGATCGTTCTCCAGAGCACCTGAAACATAGTAATTTTAACATTTTAATTGAATTAAATTACACATTTGTTATACTCACCTTCTGTGAAGTGTATCCATAGAATCGGTGTGCAATCGTATTTTATACGTTTGTACTACCATCAGCTAGCATATCAAACAGTTTCACCTTTCTGCATCTTTATTTTTTTCAGTTATTCACACTTTTCGTTAATTAAAATACACTTAATAAAAATTCTTTAAAAATAGTCGCTGCACTCACATTCTGCGAAGTGCATCCATCGATTCGCCGTGCTGCAATTTTTTATAAGTTGCTAGTACCATCATCTAACCTCACCGTAAATATAATCCCTCCGCACCTGATACTTTTTGTATAAAAAATTATTTTCGTATAAAAAATTACACTTGTAAAAATTGTATAAAAAATTGAACTTGGTACTCACCATCTGTGAAGTACACCTGCCGCAGCGTTGTGAAAACGCTTACAATATCTTCGCTTAATCACCAGCTATCTCTCCTATAAAATTCACCCACTTGCACCACATAATTTGGTGGTGGTCACCACTTTTGTCATAAATTATAGTAAATTTTGATCATTTTTTACAGTCTTTTAATTTTTTCTCAACATTTTTGTACCGGACCCTGTCCGGATTTCAATTTTATCTAATAGCACGTCTCGAGACGAACACTCCGATACCCCACAAGTGGGGTTTCGAGACGTTGCACACCCAGTTTTTCGCCCACCCGACCGATTTTGTTAATAAAAATAGCACACACTCTTCCAAAACTTTCTCAACTTTCTTCTGATTGCCTTATAATTATCATTTTCCAATAGATCTAATTGAGACGAACTCTTAGACACCTCATTCATCGTTCTAAGTAGTTTATGAGTTTTATAATAAAATAAAAACCTTTAATAAATAGTCATTTCCCGCTCAAAAGTTTACTATACCCCGGTACAACTTGCAAATTTCGTACAAAAAATTTTCTAAGAACATACAATTTTGGGTGTTGTTTTGGGTTCCTGGTAGTTAATCTACTATACTTTTGCTATTCTAATCGTTATCAATAGTCGGGATCGTTCTCCAGAGCACCTGAAACATAGTAATTTTAACATTTTAATTGAATTAAATTACACATTTGTTATACTCACCTTCTGTGAAGTGTATCCATAGAATCGGTGTGCAATCGTATTTTATACGTTTGTACTACCATCAGCTAGCATATCAAACAGTTTCACCTTTCTGCATCTTTATTTTTTTCAGTTATTCACACTTTTCGTTAATTAAAATACACTTAATAAAAATTCTTTAAAAATAGTCGCTGCACTCACATTCTGCGAAGTGCATCCATCGATTCGCCGTGCTGCAATTTTTTATAAGTTGCTAGTACCATCATCTAACCTCACCGTAAATATAATCCCTCCGCACCTGATACTTTTTGTATAAAAAATTATTTTCGTATAAAAAATTACACTTGTAAAAATTGTATAAAAAATTGAACTTGGTACTCACCATCTGTGAAGTACACCTGCCGCAGCGTTGTGAAAACGCTTACAATATCTTCGCTTAATCACCAGCTATCTCTCCTATAAAATTCACCCACTTGCACCACATAATTTGGTGGTGGTCACCACTTTTGTCATAAATTATAGTAAATTTTGATCATTTTTTACAGTCTTTTAATTTTTTCTCAACATTTTTGTACCGGACCCTGTCCGGATTTCAATTTTATCTAATAGCACGTCTCGAGACGAACACTCCGATACCCCACAAGTGGGGTTTCGAGACGTTGCACACCCAGTTTTTTGAAATGACAGTAACTATGGAGGAGACAAAGACAAATACTAGAGACACCATAACAGACTTATCGTACATAAAATATAACACCATCGAAATTAAAAACAAAATGAATGAACAGACAAAAGAACATGAAAAACAACCAGAACAAACCAAAGTGCCACAAGAACAATCAACATATTCGGCAACCACAACACATTCCCCTCTCCCCCGTGTTCAACCTACACCAAACCTCTGTAAACCACCACAAGCTACAATAATAATCACATCCAAGAACACACTAGACACAAGCGCACAATTACTTAACAAAATACGAGAAACACTAAACCCAAGGGAGGCATAAAAATAGACAAAGCAAGGCAAGCAAAAGACCAGAAGGTCATACTTACCTGTGCAGATAAAAACGAAGTATTAAAAGTAACCAAGATATTAAAACAACAAAAGGTATTCACAATTGTAGAACCACAGTATAGAAAACCCAGAATAATTATGCATAATGTCCCAAAAAATATAAATAAAGACGCATTAGATAAAGTCATTAAAGTACAAAACGCACAAATAATTAAATCCTTTCAAGAAAAGGATATTGAATATAAAATACTTTACACGCGCAAAGCAAAAAATATCGAACTATGCCACGCTGCGGTAGAAGTCTCGACCAAACTATGGCAAACAATAACAAAGCAAGGATGGCTATACTATGACTTAAAGAAAATAGTAGCAGAAGACCTGTCTCCCTTATCTCAATGCACTAAGTGCCTGGGCTTCGGCCATGGGAAAACTCACTGCCCAACTAAAACAAAAACCTGCACCCACTGCGGGGAAGAACATTTAAAAAAGAATTGCCCTAACTTAGCACAAAAAATAAAATGCATAAACTGCACCAAAGCCAAGAAAGAACAAACAAACCACTGCCCCTTCGGCAGCACATGCCCCATCAGAACAAAATACGATGAAATGGCCAGAGAAAAAGTAGAGTACATTTAAATGAACAGAGTACAATTATCCGTGTGGTCGACGGAGTAAGAATATCACCACCCCATCTCCTGCCCGTGGGTGTCGTACAAGGCGACTAAGGGAAACAAACACCATACCATCTTAGAGAAGGAAAACTCGACACAAAACCCTATGAGCAATAGAAATCATAGTAAATAGTAATACAAAACTGTTACCAAGCACAAACTACTCAATTATATGAACACGCAAAATAACATTGAACAAATAACATAATCAAGAAAACTATTATGAACAAATAATTAAAATTAAGTGTACAAATAATTAAATACCTCAGTTCACAGAACATTAATGAATGGATAACTAAAATGAATAATCCACCATACAATCAATATATTTACAGATGGAAATATAATGTATGAACAAGTAAAACGTATAACTAAATAAATAGTATATGAAACACAAAGTACAATACACATAGAAATATAATGAATAAACAAATAAACGTATAACCTAATAAATAAACAGTATATAAAGATAGAAATATAACGTATAAACAACTAAAATGCATAACTGAATAAATAAACTACTGTTTATATATATAAAGCACAATTATTGCAAACAAAGTACAATACAGATGGAACTATCTGATGTATAAATAAAAAGTACAATTATCCGTGTGGTCGACGGAGTAAGAATATCTCCACCCCATCTCTTACCCATGAGTGTCGTACAAGGCGACTAAGGGAAACAAAACCATACCATCTTAGAGAAGGAAAACTCGACACAAAACCCTATGTGCATCACCAGATTACTTAATGATCATAGTAATAAAAACCAGTATATAAAACACCGTACAAAATAAAACCGAATATAACACGAACAAATAAATTAAAATTAATTGATAAATTTGACAAATAATATGAACAAATAAATAAAAAATTGACAAATACAAGCAAAATGTATATTAAATAACACACAAGGACAAATTAAATATAACAATGTACATACACAAAAATTGGTAAAATAAACAAGTGCATCTAAATTAAGTTGAATAATAACTAACAATTATGAACAAATAAATTAAATTGACACTAAAATAAAAGAGTATATTAAATAATAAAGCTAACCTTATATAATAAACTAAACCCTTGTATAACAAATATTTAACTATGATAAATAAAACCACCCTGAATATAACACGGACAAACAAATTAAAAATTGACAAATACAAACAGATGTATATTAAACAACAAATAAGAACAAACCGAATATTAAGTACAAATACATAAATATTGACAAAAATAAACAAATGCATATAAAATAAAAAGAGCATAATAACCAACAACTATGAACAAATATATTAAATTGACAACAAAACAAAAAAGTATATTAAATATAAATGTACAAACACCCTCGTATGATAAACTAAACCATTGTATAATCAATATCTAATACTAACAAATAAAACTAAACCGAATATCATAACGTACAAATAATTAAAAAATTTGACAAACAGAAATAAATGTATATTAAATAAAAAACTAGAACAATCTAAATATATTAAGAACAACTATATATAATTGATAAAAATAAATAAGTGAATATAAAATAAAGAGATGAATACAACTATGAACAAGTATAAAATTTGACATTAAAAACACAAGTACAAACATAATAATAAAGTATACAATAAATGGCTGAATAGCCATCTGAACAAATAAGCAATGAACAGTTCACCTAATTCTAATACGAACAAACAAGGGCTCTGAACTAATATCAGAGGTGTTCACGGACCGGGTCAAACATTGACCTGGACTCATAAAAAAAAAAAAAAAAAAAAACCTAACCTAACCTAACCTAACCTAACCTAACTAGTCTTGTACGTACCGCCCTACGTAACGCGTGCGTCCCGCTACCTATTAAAACGGTCCGTGCAATTGCGCGCTCTAATTATTGTTCAAAAAATAATCAAAGTGGTAAAATTATAATTAATATTTATGTGTGATATATGTGTGGATGCGCAAAAATACGTGTGTTAAAGTGATATAAATATCATATTTTTATGTTAGAACCACAATTTTTAAATAATAAAAAACTGTGCTCCAAAAATCAAAATATATCTTTAACAGTGTATATCTCTAAAAAGCGATCGATAACCCCTCTTTTTCTAATAACTATTCGATCCGCCTCTAAATTCTACGTCTTTTAGTGCTTCAACCAGATTTTTCTGATCAATATTCTATTTTTTATTGAATAAAAACAGAGTGCGATATTGACATTTAAATTTTTAAACAGTGATTATTGTACTTATAATATTATTAACAAATTATTCTTATACACCATTAAAACCACCTCTTAATACTCTATTGAACAAGATATAAATCAACCCTATACGATAAACCAATTACGAGCCGCTCCCTGAAAATCCCAAAAAATAACAGAAATCGTAGGAAATTACGGTTTCCTGTGCTAACAACATAATATATAAATAAATATTATACACAGTTAGATTCGCCTCCAATTAACCTATCTAACAAGGTATATATCAATCCTGTGCGGTAATCCAGAGACGAGCCGTTCACCAAAAACCCCTCAACACACTAAAATTCCCTCAACACACAAAAATTGTAAAATATTTTAAATTTTTGAACATCATATAATCTCTGTACCCCCTCTCGGCTAGCATCAAAAGACTCAGCACAAAAAGCACTTCAAACTTATATAAATTCTATCCCCGTAAAATCAACCCTCACCCAGCCGTCCCCCAAAAACTATAAATTTTGACATAAAGAACAATAAACTAAAATTTATCGTGCTATTAAATTATACCCAAGAACCCGAATAGTGTTGTGTTTAGTATCATCAGACGCCTCACAGCACGACCTAACCAACCACATAGCTCCCATCATCAGACAATTATCCAGGAGCAAGCTCTCGCCATAAGAACTTCTACATCTACCTACATACAAGACCATCACCTGGAAATCGTCTTATCTGACATCAAAGGCACACTACGGTAAAGCTCATCCAGCGGCAATACCCCCATCATCCTACATTAGTTCCTGAAGAAACTAATTGACATCCTCAGCATAAAGGACAATATATCATTCTATACAAATAAATTTCTACGCCCAGAAATCGGTGAGTCCGTCCCAAGACTATCCTTCTGCAACCTGCGACCTGATTCAATACTATTAGCTTTTAGTATTATTAACTTATTTATTATTAATTTAATAATAATTTTATTCTTAATATATATAATAACGCCACCTATTAGCCTGTCTGTGTATTGGCTTCAAGCCACATACCCTATACCACTAGCACTAGTAACAACAAAAGTGCCATCTGCTAGGCTATAGCTCTACCAGCACGTAAACTACTCACTGAGCAGTCTAAAATATAACCCAAAATAGTTTTGCCATCTACTGGCCAATAACCATATTAACATCAAAAATACTCATTGAGCATAGCAAAAGTAGCTACAGGAATAGCACCATCTAGAAGCGAACGGCCTAACTATCAACAAAAGCTGCTCACTGATTAGTTCACCAATAACTCAATCACCACGGACTTATTCTGTATAACATACCTATTCTATATACTATAGTAAAATACTTTAACTATAGTAAACCATTTATAACAATACAAAAAATATTTTCTTTCTTTATTTCTTTAATAATACTTAATTATTAGTTATAATATAATATTTAAACTATTTATAATTAATTTTTAAATAATATAATTTGATACTATATCATTCTTCACAAACTAATATCAAATTTATTACTAATATTATAGTTATTAATCATCATTTTAAATACTACATCTACTGCTATTATTCTTGACCCTTTCACTCTCTCAAATTTTGCCAATTTATCTCCAACTTATTTACTCAATTTATTTAGTATAGTTAAAACTATTTTTTTTTTTTTTCTCATAATAAACAATATTAAATACCATAATTTTACTTAAACAGCCAGTTCTATAATTAACTACTACATCGTCACTACCTATACTTACACTTCATTAACCAATCCCAATTCATAAGTACTTCATCTCCACTTTATTTTGTCTTTGGCAATTTACCTTTCCACAATTTCCTATCTTATCTTTACTTTCTACCTTACTTACTCTCTTACATTTACCTCTCCCCACCATTACCTAATTTATTCACCTTACTTTACCTACTCACCGTTACTTCTACCTACCTTACCTTACCTATAATTACCTTACCCACTTTCACCTTATATTATTATTTATTATTACTATTACTATTTATCTTACTATCATTACTTCTACCATCAAACTACCTCTAACTTTACCTCTAATTTACAACACTGATTTTCGCTTAACATTATTAATCCATTATACTTAACACAACTTACTTAATTTAATTTATCCCTTTATCCACTTTACTTATCACTCTTTTATTAATTCTATTACTACTACTATTCAATACTACTCTCAATATGTTCCACTCACCCAAAGGCAAACAAATGGTTAATCCCGCAACATCTCTGCACCCGTCCTCTGATTCTGCCTTATCTACCAAAAGCAATGCTGACGATGCTAGAGCTAAAACTCAAACTAGCACAAAATATATAGAAGCCAAGTGTCATTTCAACCAAATAAAAGCCTCGCTCAAATTATCAAAAAATTTAAAAACGGAAATCAAAGATGAGACCATGCTATTAGTCGAAAGATTGGTACACCTCATCAAAGATCTCGAAATTGAGAACACTAAACTTAAATTAGATCTCAATAACACTAATAATACAAAAAAAGAACAATGTAACAAACCAATACCACCTTCTAATATCAATGCTGACCACCTCCAAAATATTATGGAAATTAATAACATAAAAATCCAGACAAGCCTTAAAGAACTAGAACACAACATTAAAACTGAAATACAAACAGCAATCAAGGACTTCACCACCTGCACCAAATTAAACAACATAACAGAAACGATCGAAGAAATAAAAATAAACACAAGAGATGCTATGGGTGATCTCCTTAGTATAATCGAAAAAGTAGATGCAAGAAACACTACAGAAAAAACAATTAACGATGCAGTAATACTAAATGAAATTAAAGAAATCAAAAATACAAACAAAATACTCATCGAAAATATAGAAAATAGCAAACCCACATATGCAGAAATTGTCAATAAATCACCACCAAAAAACAATACACCAAAATATTCAATAATAATATCTCCGAAAGACAATAGTACATCCACTAATACAATAGAACAAATCAGAAACACATTAAAAGCCACAGAAAATGGACTACAGATTAATGGCGTCAGGAAGGTGAAAGACGGAAAGGTTATAATTAGCTGTGCGTCCAAAGAAGAAGTTATTAAAACATCATCCCGACTACAGTCAAATACAAAATTACTAATAGAAGATGCCATTAACAAAAAGCCATTAATTGTCCTACGGAATGTTTTACAATACAACGATGATCACACCATACAAAAAGCAATCAAAAAACAAAATCCCCAATTATTTACAAACCTAACCGAAGATGAAGCAAAACTAGAATGGAGATACAACAGGCGAGCCCGCAACACACTTGAGGCCAATATGGTATACCGGGTTTCGGCGAAGCTATACCAAAGGCTCATCACTGCTAATAAGCTGTATATTGATCTTCAACACATCAGGGTTGAAGATCAATCACCACTAGTACAATGCACGAAATGCCTGGCATACGGACATGGCAAAAAATCATGTACCCAGACCACGGCCTCATGCAGTTATTGCGGCGATGACCACTTGAGAGCCTGCTGTCCACAACTAACCAAACAACCAAAATGTCTTAACTGTATAAAAGCAAAAAACTCTGACACCGCACACACTGTATACAACCCCGACTGCCCAATCAGATTAAAATGGGACGCCATAGCACGGTCGAGTATAAGCTACTGCTAAAGTTGTACCAAGCAACAACAATATTGTACAAACCTGCCAGTGCAGCGTGGCCCAGGTGAACCTCCAGCGAAAGAACCTGGCTACGACAGAATTCATCCTTGAAGCACAAAAAAGAAAACTCACTTTCGCCTTACTACAAGAACCATATGTAGGGGGACAAAGTAGAATGAAAAATTACACAGGAGCGAGAGTTTTCCAAAACACTAACAATAACACTCAACAATCTGCAACACTGACCACACACGACACAACAGAACAAAACAGAGTAAAAGCAGCTATTATTATTTTCGACCCAACAATCAATGCCACTCTCAACACTGAAATGACTACTAACAACATCGTCGCCGTCACACTACAAACGGATAATTGGGAAATTCTCGCCATTTCATTCTACTTTGAGCCCAACACACCATTACAAAATTATCTAAATCACATTACTAAAATCTGCAATAGGCCAGGTCTCTCTAAAATCATCGTTGGAGGAGACACTAACGCCAGATGCATCTGGTGGGGCAGTCCACACACAGACCGTCGCGGCGAAGACATTCTTTCAATGATTGGGCAGCTAAACTTTCACATACTAAACACAGGAAACACACCTACATTCGACACTATCAGAGGCAACACCCACTACACCAGCTACATAGACACAACATTCTGCAGCGACGACCTTCTTGATCTGGTTGAGGATTGGCGCGTTATTGATGATCTTTGTAATTCGGACCACAATGGAATCATCTTCAATATCAAATTACGATCAAATAAAGGACTCACCATCCAAAGAACAACTAGAAAATACAACACCAAAAACACCGATTGGCATAAATTCAACTCAAAATTAGACACAACCCTAACCAACCACAATATAAATATCGACACAATAAAAAACATTAAAACACCAGACCAATTAGACAACTTTATAATCAATTACACTAACTCCGTCACCGAAACATGCAACAATATTATCCCACCCAAAAAACAAACTCAGAAACTGCGTCTTCCATGGTGGTCCGAAGAACTTAAGGAAATGAAACGCCAATTAGCGACCAGAAAAAGAAGGATCAGATGCGCAAGATCTGCAAGAAAAACATTTGTGATTCAGGAATACTTAGAATTAAAAGCAAAATATGAAGCAGAAACCAACAAAGCCCAAATAAACAGTTGGAAGAACTTTTGCCAGCGACAAAATAAAGAAAGCCTCTGGGACAGTATCTACAGAATCATTAAAAACACGAGCAAATTTGAAGACGACATCCCATTAATTCATCAAAACAGCACACTCACAAAAAAGGACTCAGCGGAACTACTAGCAAAGACCTTTTATCCAAAAGACAACACCTCTGAAGACAATCCATACCACACAAAAATCCGCACACTGGCAACGTTTGACGACTACAATAATACCTACACTTCTATTGAACCAGACTTTACACTTGATGAATTGACAACAGTGACCAAATCATTTAACCCCAAAAAGGCCCCCGGTTTGGACGGCCTAACCGCTAATATTTGCCAAAACATCATCACTCAAAATTTACATCTCCATCTTTCAATTTACAATAAATGCTTAAATCTATCATACTTCCCCAAACTTTGGAAAGAATCAGTCACCATCATCCTAAAAAAACCAGGCAGGGAAGACTATCAAAATCCAAAATCTTATAGACCAATAGGCCTATTACCTATTTTCGGCAAAATTCTGGAAAAACTTATTGTTAGGAGACTCATGTGGCATTTGGTGCCAAGGATAAGCAACCGCCAGTACGGCTTTATGCCACAGCGTGGAACAGAGGACTCCCTCTGTGATCTTATGACACATATCAAAAGTGGACTTGAAAAGAAAAAAATAGTCACAATTGTATCATTAGACATAGAGGGGGCCTTTGACAATGCGTGGTGGCCATTAATAAAAGTCAGACTGGTGGAAGAGCAAGTATCCTTGGCACTACGCAAAATTCTTAGCAACTATATGACAGATCGTAAAATTAAACTACGCTACGCTAACCACGAGCATACGTTATTACCGGAGAAGGGCTGCGTACAGGGCTCCATTGGAGGCCCTATCATGTGGAATCTCATTTTGGACCCCCTACTGAAAAGTCTGACGCGAAAAGGAATTTATTGCCAGGCATTCGCAGACGACGTAATACTCATCTTCTTAGGTGACTCAGCGGGGGAAATCCAACAGCTGGGCAATGCCACTCTCGCTCATGTTAGAGAGTGGGATGTTAACAACAAGCTATCATTCGCTCCAAATAAAACAAAAGCAATGACAATCACAAACAAGCTTAAGTATGACACCCCACTCTTGACCATGGGGGGGATTGACATAGTCCATGCTAATGAGATCAAAATCCTGGGGCTAATCCTAGACTGTAAACTAACGTTCAACGCCCACACTACATACATTTGTAAAAGGGCATTGAACGTTGGTAAACAGCTTTCAAAAGCCGCCAGAGCCAGTTGGGGTCTCCATCCCGAAGTGGTTAAAACCATTTACAACGCCGTAATAATCCCAATAATTACGTATGCAGCCGCAGCGTGGGCCCCTGCCTGTCAAAAGATTTACATCAAGAAAAAATTAAACTCATTACAGCGTCATTTCGCCCAAAAGATATGCAAGGCCCACAGAACAGTGTCACTTAATGCTTCCCTCCTATTAGCAGATATACTCCCTCTTGACATCTGCATAAGGGAAAAAGCCTCTTTGCGTGATGTCAAGAAAGGAACAATATCAATCACACCCAATGGAGAACCTGAGCAAATGGCACCCTTCCACAAGCTACCCCATCCAGCGAACCGTATGAGCCAGCAAATCATCAAAATTAACAACGAAGAAGATTTGGAAAATCTCGTCGACGGTGCGGTGAGAATCTATACAGACGGCAGTAAAATCGACAATAAGGTCGGCGCCGCTTTTTCTGTCTGGAATCAAAATCACGAAATTTCACATCAAAAATTCTGTCTAGCTTCTTACTGCACCGTCTACCAGGCTGAACTGCTGGCCATATGCCTGGCGGTAAAGATGATAGCAGCTAGTGATTTCACCAGGTGTGCCATCCTCAGCGACTCCAGAGCAGCATTGGACACTGTTACTGACGGCCTTTCTCTCCACCCATTAGCATCAAACACCCAACTTTATCTTAATTCATGCCACAATCAAAAAAAATTCATCTCACTCTGTTGGATCAAGTCTCACATCGGTCTAGAAGGCAATGAAAAAGCAGATAGTCTTGCCAAATCGGCGGCACTAAACCCTGACGAACATCTAGACTACAATAAATTCCCAATCTCTTTCGGCAAAAATGTAATCAGAAAAAATTCTAGTAAAGAATGGAATGACAGATACACCAACACAAACACCGGCAACACTACCAAAACATTTTTCCCCAACACCCATATGGCCCACAGAACACTGAAAAAAATCAAAATTGACAACACACTAACACAAATATTCACAGGCCATGGAGGGTTCTCCGATTATCTTGTTCGATTCAAATGTAAGGAGAATCCTCTTTGCCCCTGCAACACCGGCGCCACAGAAACAATACTACACATAATTACAGAATGCCCCATCAACAACAAGGACCGACTTAACTTGGAGTAGGAAACAGACATTAAAATAACAGAAGACAACTTACCACAATTCTTGACTGACGACGACTTCAGACAAATATTCGTAGACTATTGTAGAAAAGTCGCAAACATTGCCATAAAAAGGAACAGAACGACATAATTCAAACATATTCACAATCGCATAATCATCTCACACTGCCACTACACCACTTAGCCACTTACCGTTATCCCGTTAAGATAAGTAAAGTTAATAGGTTAACCTACAGATGGCACTATATCTAAACATAGTAATGACCTCTTTCTACTATTTCTTTAAATTTTTTGTTTTGTTACTTCTCTTTTCTCAATCACTCCTATTATGTATTTATGGTATTTATGTTACATCAATTTTATTTATGCTATAACAATAACTGTAATAATTTAAATTGACTTGTTTATATTCTCTATGTACTTCAGCGCTTGTACTTAGTAATGACTTCTTTCTACTATTTCTTTTATTTATAACATCATCTTCTAAAAAAAAAAAAAAAAAAATATATATATAAAAAAAAAAAAAAATACAAAAATAAATTAAAAAAAAAAAAAAAAAAAATATATAAAAATATACAAAATTAAAAAAATTAATAATAATAAAAATATATATATATATAATAATATATATATATAAATAAAAAAAAAAAAAAAATAATAATAATTTCCTAGACTTAATTTTATTCTCTTACTTTAACAAGAAACCCTCTGTTTTGTTACTTCTCTTCTCTCAATCGCTTCTTATGTGTTATTGTTACATCAATTTTATATTTATGCTATAATTATAATTTAAATTAATTACTATATTTTCTATGTATGTCCTTCAATGTTTGTACTTACTAATGACTTCTTTCTACTGTTTCTTTTTATTTCTATCTTAATCATTATTAATAAAAATAAATATATATGCTTTAGTAACTTGTATTAACTGTATATAATTTAATGTAATTTGTATAATAATAATTATTACTTAAGTTAATCATTATTCCTGCACAATGCTAATTAATTTGTAATATTAATCTAAATAATAATAATCTCCCACTTTTATAATTTATTATAAACTCATTGTATATAAAACATTACACTAATATATCACTACAATCATCAACCCCATTATACACCAACATAACATTATTCACTCATTACACAAATTTAATTAATTGTATATAAACTTACACTATTACATACTACTATATCATCATTATATTACCATTACTTTAATTATTAATTCTATCAACACTAACTATATCATTAAATAATTTATTAACTTAATTAAATTTAATATAATTACATCCATCTTTTAGTATATTTACACACACTACTTTAACTAACTCTATTAATACTCTACACACTAATTAAGGTCTCTGATTATGTCAGAGGAGATGAAAGCCCAAACTATTTAGTTTGGAATTTAAAAAAAAAAAAAAAAAAAAAAAAAAAAAAAAACCTAACCTAACCTTTTTTTTTTTTTTTTTTTTGCCGTGGGCCATGGACGTCGCACCCCGCCAAGTCGGTCCGGGGTGACGGAAGAGGCGGCGCGCAACCCCATTGACCCACCCTGCAAGCACCTCTTCTTCGCCGTGCAAGCGGGCCACCGGTACCCGATTTTTGTCTTCGGTGGCCCGCTCAGCGGTACGCCCTCTCGGGCTCCTCTCCTGTCGACGCCCCGACAGCCCTCGCCGTCAAGGCGTCGTCCTCACGCGGTGGCCTCACGTCGGGTGACCGGACAATTCCCCGGTCCGATCACCCGAAGCCTCGGTTAGGGCGGCATCAGGCGCAGGTATTCGCGCCTGCGCCGCCCCGGCCGCTGACGGCGGCCCGGGTCACGGGAATCCTCCCGGACTCGTTCCGCCGTCTCCTTCTGCGAGATAACAGCCTCGCAGAAGGCGGCGACCGCGTCCCAATTCCTGACGCTGTCGACCATCGCCCTCGCGACAGCCGGCAGCGTCAGGTCGGCACCGATTACAGCGCCGAGGTCACGGCGCTGCCCGTCCCAACTCGGACACACCTCCAGTGTGTGTCTCGCCGTGTCCTCGTCACTGCTGCAATGGTGGCAGGCCGGAGTCCACTCCCTATACGCGACCGTGTGCAGGTACAGACCGAAACACCCGTGCCCTGACAATACCTGCACCAGCCGAAAGGAGAGGACTCCGTGCCGCCGCTCCATCCATTCCATCAGTACGGGCCGGAGGGCCTCGACGGTAACGACACCGTGTCTTGGCCTCTCCAGCCGCGTAACCCAACGGGCGATGACGTCTCGGCGGGCGTCCTCGCGCCAGGTGGCTATCTCGCTCAACGATGGGGAGCCACCTTCGTCGCGCACTGAGGTAACCCGCCGGTAGAGGTCGGAGAGCATCTCCGCCTCTAGGTCCCACGGGGGTGTCCCGGCCAATAGGCACGCCGCCTCTGTCGACACCGTGCGGTACCCGCGAATGGCTCTGACCGCCATGGCTCGCTGTGGCCTCCACAGAACCGCCCTGAGCTGGGCGTTCAGAGCCCTCGCCCACACGGGTGCGCCGTACATGGCCATTGAGCGGATCACCCCCGCATACAGCCGTCGGCCCTCGAAACTGGGTCCGCCCACATTCGGCATGAGTCGAGAAAGGGCGGACGCCGCGCCGACCAGCCGGGGAGCAATTTGGCGAAAATGCTCCCGGAACCACCATCGCCCGTCGAGCACCAGACCCAAGTACCTCATATGGGCCTGGATACTGATGTGGATGGAGTTGGCGACTAACGAGGCGCCGATGGGCAGCCTCACACGGGGCCCATGGAATAGTAGGGCCTCCGTCTTGTTTAGGGCCACCCTGAGCCCCAGCGCCTCGATTCGCCTGACCATCTCCTTGGTGCCGAGAGTGGCCAGGCTCGCCGCCTCTTCGATTGTCCTGCCCCGGGCTGTGACGAGCGTGTCGTCAGCATAGCAAATAACGCTCAGCCCGGGGGGGAGACTCCCTCTCAACGCCCAGTCGTACCCGATGTCCCACAGAGTCGGCCCCAGAACCGACCCCTGCTGAACACCGCACGACATGGGCGTCCGCACAATGTCCCCTGCGGGGCTCGCGTAAAGAACACTGCGCCCCTCCAAATAGTCTGCCACCAGCCGCCTGAGGTACAGGGGCACTCCATGGAACCGGAGCGCCTCCCTAATGCAGCTGAATGGCAGACTATTGAAGGCGTTGGCGATGTCCAACGACACCGCCAACAACACTCCTTTGCCGGCGACAGCCTCCGCGGCCGTCTGCCTCAGGCGTAGCAGGGCCCCGATGGTCGAACGCCCCCTCCGAAACCCAAATTGAGCGTCCGACAGATCGGGCCCCACCTCCTCCAGGTGCTGGACGATGCGGGCAGCGAGGACACGCTCCAGCAGCTTACCCACATCGTCCAGAAGCACAATGGGCCTGTAGGCCGACGGCGAATCCGGGGGCCGTCCCGGCTTTGGCAGGAGAACCAACCTCCCTTCCTTCCAGCACTCAGGAAACTGTCCAGACGTCAGACAGGCGTTGAACAGTCGCCTGAGGCGAGGTTCGAGATGCTCGAGGAGCAACGTCAACACCCGGACTGGGATTCCGTCCGGGCCGGGGGCCGTGGTGGCGGAACGAATCTTCGCCACGGCTGCCCCCACTTCCGACTCCGTCACGGGCGGAACACTCTCGACGGCCTCCCGGTCGTGATCTGGCGAAGCCATGACCGGGGCCGTGTGCTCCGGCTGCCGCGGGAATAGCTCCTCGACCACTCTACGAAGGAGGTCGGGCTGGAGGGTCTCGGTGAGGGGGGGGCCCTGCGCGCGAAGCTTATTCAGCGACGCGCGATACGGGCGACCCCAGGGGTCACGGTCGAGACCGTCCAGCATCTCCTGCCAACTTGCGTCCTTGGCGGACCGGATGGCCAGCCGAAAGGCAGTACGCGCACTGCGGTACGCCTCGTACAGCTGGCCCTCCCGCTCAACATCGCGGCGACGCCGCCGACTGCGGGTGTAGGACCTTCGGGCACTAATGCACGCCGCACGAAGGTCCGCCAGTCTTGGGGACCACCAGTAGACCCCCTGCCTCGGAGGTAGACGCCGCACCCTGGGCATGGCCGCATCGCAGACCTGCGTTAACGCACTGCGGATGCGGACAGCCTCAGCGTCCACTCCGACCGCTGGGGGTGGTGAGGACAGCCACGTGTTCACGATGGCCGCCTCCGCCAGTAGGTCCCTATCTAGACGCCCCACAGCCCACCGCGGAAATGCGGGAGCCCGGTCCGCCCTGTGACCCCTGCTGAGGTCCCGGAGAGGGGAGACCTCCATTCGGATGTATCGGTGATCCGACAGGGTCTCCGCCTCCTCCAGGACACGCCAGTTCCTCACTCGTGGTGCGACAGCGGGGCTAGCGAACGACAAGTCCACTATCGACCCACCCTGCTGTCGCACACACGTGTTCACTGAGCCTCTGTTTAGGACACAGAAGCCCAGTGACGCCGCCCACTCCACGATCGCCCGCCCGCGATCGTCCGTCATCGGGGACCCCCACGCCGTGGATTTGGCGTTGAAGTCCCCCAGGACCAGGACGAGGCCCGGTGCCAGTCGCCGTATCGAAGCCTCCAAGGTGGTGAGGGAGGCCCCGAAATCGTCCATCCTCCTATTAGGGGAGAGGTATACACTGTAAAGCGTGACCCCTCCCCAATCCGCCGCGACAAATTCCTCGCCCCTATCCAAGAGGGATAAGGACGGGAAGTGCCGCTGCGTGGAGGTGACGATTGCCGCGGTTCCGTTCCGGCTGACCACCCAATTGGGGCGATCAGGCACGACGTACGGTTCCGCGACTACGGCTGCACCGATCGACCACTCCGCCATGGATTGCAGGAGGAGATCCTGCGCACCGGCGGAGTGGTTGGTGTTGGCCTGCAGGAGGTGAGTGGACTGGGCAGCCATTAATGGGCCGTGTCCATCATCACCTCCTGGCTTGCGGCGGGCGATCGGGCCGCGCTAGGAGCGGGAGCGGCCGGGGTCGAAGGGCCGCTCCGCCCCTTTGGAGCCGAAGCCGGAGGTCTGCACGCCCCAGAGCCCATGCGGTGCTTGGCGGACTTATTGCCCGCCGCACACGCGGGGCAGTGGGGCGGGGCGGCGCAAGATGCCGCCATATGCCCAGTCTGACCGCAGCGGAAACAGAGTCCGCCGCAGTCAAAGCAATTAGTGCATGTTGGCCGGGTGTGCCCGACCGCCATGCACTTGAAACACCTCGCAGGCCGGTGCTCCAGCACGGTGACTCGCGCTGAGCTCCAGCCCACGAGGAGCCTGCCTGAGTCGGCCAGTTGCCTGACCGACTCCACTGGGCACTGCACCCAGGCAGCACCTACGCCGCCCGGACCGGGCCGGATGGCGCCAACCCGGACGGTGTCCATGGGACACCCGGTTTTCGAGGCAATGGCCTCCCGGATGTCTTCCACCGTCACGGAGTCGTCCAAACCCGCGATGCGCATTTCGGCGCACTTTACGGGTCTGGCGATTTTGACGCCACCCTCCTCGGCGAACAGACCTCGCAGCTTCGACGCCACGCTATCGGCCGTCCTGGTGCCCTCGGCCCCAGGGAACTCTAAGATCCGAGCCCCTGTCCGGGCCTTGCGGGTCCTGGCTTCGACGCCTCCTATGTCGGAGACGTCGAGCTCCCGCCGGGCTTTCCTCAGAACGGCCTCATAGCTGAGGCCCCTTTCTGCCGCCTCAGGCAGCACAGTGATCACCACTGCGGCTGTCTTCGGCGGCCGGAGCCCCTTGCGCGGCCTCTTCTTCTTCGTGCCACCTCCTCCGGCTCCTGCCTGGGGGGCGACGACCTCAGCGGCGCGCTTGGCCGCCGCTCTCCTCCTCTGGCCGCGACTCTTTCTGCCGCGCTCGGCCACCTGCCAACCCTGTTCGGGCGTAGCGGGCGTGCCGGGCGCTGAGGGCGTAGTCGCGGCCGTGCTAGTCGTCGCCGGCGGTGTTGGTGCGGGCGACGACTGCGTTCCGGCAGGAGCCGGTGCCGTCTTCCTCTTTGGAGCGGGCCTCTTCGGCTTGGGTCCAGCCGCGGCTGCGGCGTAACTCCCCCCCACGCGGCCACTCTGACAGGGTAGCGGGGCGGGAGTTGGTGCCGCATACGGCCGCTTGTCCGCGGCGAGAGGCGGCCGAACTCGAGGTTCCGGAGGCAGCCTTGCCTCCAGAACGGCCAAGCGCGCATTGACCATATTCCCTATGGCGTCTATAATGGCGCGCAAGGCCTCGTCCGACACGCCCCCCACCGCAGGCAGTGGGATCGGTGTTACCGGCTGGACCTCTGCCGGGGCCTGCTCCACGACGGCGACATTTGGCGTGCTGGCGTTGGTCGGCGGCGCACGCTTCGCGGTCAGAGGCGTCTTCGGCGCGGCGGCAACCGCTGGACGGCCGTCGCCTCGGGGCGGCTTCGGAGCGGTGACGACGGCGACAGCTCCTCGGCGGCTAACACTAGCCGGCGGCGCAGTTGGCGCAGGCGGTACGAGCCGCGCCATTTGGGCCCTCAGCTCAGTCACGTCCTTGGCGAGGACGCGGTTGGCCCTCCGCACCGCGGCCAGCTCCGACTCCAGCCGGCGGTTCTGGGCCCGCAGGCCTGACACCTCGCCACCAAGGCGGGCGTTTTCGGCCTGCAGGGCCTCCATATTTGCGGCTGGGGCGCTCGCGCGGGCACCAACGGCCGCCACTTCGGTGGGAGGGATGCTGGACAACACCCCCAGCACCCTTGCGGCGGCCGCCTCGTTGTCGGCCTGCCTGCCAGTTTCCGCGCCTCCGCGCACTCCGCCGGCCGGGGAGTGGGTCGCCCTTCCCGACGCCGCGGCCCCTCGCCCTCTGCGAGAGGCCGGCACTTTAGGAGGAGGCATGATGACCACACTCCCCTCGGAATCGGCGCCTGAGCTGCCCTCCCTATTTAGGGGGCGCTTCCGCACCTTCGAGGGGAGGGCCTCCTCCCTTACCGTCAGGGCCGCGGTCAGTGCCGCCACCGCAGGGCGCGGCGATGACCTGGCGGCGGCGTCTTCCTCAGCCGACCCGCTTACCTCCTTGGACGGCTCTGCGGAACTACCGCCCTCGTCCATCACATCGGCAGATCCACTGCCCTCGTCTTTGGACGGATCTGCGACAGAATTGTCGCCCTCGTCCGTTGACGGCTCTGCAGTGGATCTGCCGCCGTCCTTGTCAAGCTCACGCGCGTAACGCTCGCGGATTTCGGCATTCCGCTTCTTCTCGCGAGCGTTCGCTTTCGCAGCTTTCCCCCATGTGAAGCGTGCCTGTCGACGCTTCTTCGTCTTCAAGAGGGGGGGGGCCTCCTTGGTCGGTGCCGGGCCCTCGGCAGACGCCTCAAGTCCCGAGGACGAGGCATTGTTTGTGCCAGTTTTATTTTGCCTTGGCAAGGCCGTAGGTTGGGAATCCGAAGCTTCCCCGTCTTTATTATTTTTTGTAGGCAATTCCATTTTGTTCCCACGATTATGGGAGAAATAAACGGTCGACCCGGGCAGAGATCCCTGTACCCGGGCAAGCCTACATTTACCAACCAGGGGGTCGGCTGGTACCCTGGCTGGAGCGTGCTAGGAACAGAACAGCCCATCTGCCATGCATCCTCTCGCCGCACGCCAGAACTTAGGATTCTGGGTAATTTCCGAATTCAAATGTTAATTCGAACTCTTTATAGAGGTTGTCTTCCTCGCGGTCCGGGCGGTTAAGCCAAGACCCTCGTTCCTGATACTACGCCTCACGACAACTTGTCTTGAAGCAAGATATCAGGTTTACGATATGTCGGCGGTGGCATAAGCCTGCCCAGCCCTCAAATGAATGAGTGACCGGGCCCGTCCGAAATTTCGCCTCTTGTATCCTCTACAAATAGAGGGTCAGGAGCGAATTGGGGCTCAACCCATTGCTGGGGAACCCCCCCTCGCGCCAGAGATTCGCTACGGGCGACAATTCGACAGAGGGATCTGGGGGACTGTCGCCCGCACCCAGGGTACACCACGCGGAGGTTTCTGGCGTCGTACCCCAACCTAACCTAACCTAACCTAACCTAACCAGTCCCACTCGGTCTGTGCCCGAGTAAGCAGCGTTTCTTAAGTGCTCCGCGCTAAAAAAATTCCTTAAAGTGGGTTTTTCTTGCCCGATCGCGACCAAACAAGTGTTGTTGTGTGCGTAAGGTGAAGCCCCACAAAGTGTTGCATCTAGTTTCAACCGCACGATCACCCCTTAAGTAGGAAACCTAAAAAATAAAAAAAAAAAAAAAAACAACATTTTTGGGGGTTAAGTGAGTGAAAAATATTCAGTTTTTGGCGATTTCTACTCAGCGTATAGTGCCTCCACGCGAGTGAAAGGTGTCCTCGGGAGGGGCTCATTTGCCCGCGTCGTTTGGTGGTTGTTTTGTGAAAATCGGAGCAGCGCAAGTGCGTGAAAAACCGGAAAAAACAACTCCGCCACGTGGTCCTAGTCGCCACGAGGTCCTCGAAATACCGAAGCCAGGAAGCTGAAATTTTTACGGCAGGTAGGGGCTACCTACCCCACCACAAAACCATTTCCAGAATAATTTTTGGACATATAGTTTTTGAACTATTAACAAAAAACTAACTCAACTTTGACCGTTAATAACTCAGAAAGTACAAAGAGTTAAGAAAAACTAGAACTGCTGTCTGTTGCGCGCTCGCTCGAAGAACAAGTTGCAATAAACAGAACATTTAATAGATAAGTACTTTTATATATATAATTGAAAAACCAAAATTTTTACTTTTTTGTGAATTAGAGGGTAGATTGTAAATATAAAATTCCAAATTTTGTATACATAGATAGAGCTCGATTTTAGAAAAATTTTGACACCTTTTTTAGATTTTTAGTATTGATAGATTTAGAGATATTGATTTTTTATTGAATTATTGTTATTAATTAGAAAATATTAATTATAAAACTATTTTAAGACTTGCATAGGCTCTAGATAGCCCAGGGGCACAGTCTGAGTCCAAACTCGGCACCCCTAACTCAATAAATAAAGATTTCTGACATTCTGGGGGTCTCGGGGGGTAACTTGAATTTCGCAAAATATTTTATAACTCGCGAACCAGACGTCGTAGGAAGACGGGGTTTTCGATATAGTTAAGGGGGGGGTAATTAGGAATAGATTTTTGACATCAAATCTCAAATTGGAGAGAAAATTTTATTTTTTAGATTTAGACATCTGAGAGTGTAGCCCTGGTCGAGCCCATACTCCCAGAGGTTTTTGCACCCTCCTACGACGCTTGGATCGGGAGATATTCACGTTTTAGTTTTGATTTTGACAGCTCGGCGGCCATCTTGGAAGTTTTCAGAGGGCCATATCTCCGGAGATAATTACCGTAGGACTTTGGGGATTTCGGTATCGGCATAAGGGGGGAGCATAGAACCGGTAGCTGTAAGAATATTCCAAATTGGGGGCAAAAATTTTTGGCATTTTGTTTTTAGTCTCAGTTGGTAGATTAACCGGTCCCGAACCCGAAACTCCAAACCGCATTTTCCTGCGGTCCTTAGATCCGGAGATGTACCCCTCCAAAGTTTGGTTTTGACAGTTGGGCGGCCATCTTGGAAATTTTCAAGTGGCCATAACTCTGCTCGGTTTGAACATAGGAAGCTGCGGTTTTCGGTCGGGGGACCGTCGGGGGCAGAAGTTTTGACCCCGTGGGGTCGGGTGTAAATCTGACCCCCCCAAATTTCGGCTCGAGTTAGGAGCGGGACTAGGTTTGTTGAGCTGTGAGAGTACTGATAGTCCAAACCCGGACTTTCTGGGCCTAATAGGACCGGAGATATCGGCACCCCAAAACACCCCCTGGGACCTCCACGGAAATTTGGGGTCGCAGTTTCTCCGGAACTATTGGTCGTAGAGACACAGGCTTTTCTCGGCAAATATCGGCTTGGTCTCGGCTACTAGAAGCAACAGCCGACTTCCTTCTGAGGATTCTTCTTCCTCGACTTCTTTTCTTCTTTTTTCTTCTTTCTTCTTCTTTTGTCTTCTTTTGGCTAGGGTCGCTTCTTTGCGCCCCGAAGACCCCCTGCTGAGTCCCGGCAGCCCAGAAGAGCAGTAGTAGCCGAGATATTTAGGGTAAAAATTCTTGAAAAATTTGTCAAGTTCCGGATTTCGATACAAACCGGGTAGGTAAGTCTTGGACAGCTTCTCGCAGGCCGGCGGCAACAATTGGGCGTTACATTGGTAACACACCATTTTGTGCCGCAGCCGGGTGGGTGCTGTTCGGGAGGTATATGTAAACAAAGTAAAAGTACATATTTTCTGCAACCAATACTTTTGTTCGCATTATACGGTGTGAAACTTACATTTATGATTATTTCTTAGTGTAATTAACTTAAATAAACTCATAAACAGTGATTAAATATACAAATTAAACTTAACTTTAACAATTGTACCCACACATTGTGAAAGTGACTTTTTATATAATATTTTAATTCTCAAAATTTTAATTTCTTGTTAGCATCATAATATCTTAACAAATACAATGGTGAAGTGTGCAGCTTGCGGGAAGTTTCTTGGAGTAAAGGCGGGTGCCGTCTGTTCCAATAGTGTTTGCACAAATAGATATCATTTTCCTTGCCTGCTTCTGCCCGAGTCTACACAAATGGGTAGTAACTGGAAATGCCCAGACTGCAAAAAGAAGATCCCTAAGGGTGATAATAGCGGCACTCCGGTCAAATGTTTGAGTGATGAGCTTATTGAAACGGAGATTCCGTTGATTGAGGCAACAGCGAGCGTGGATACATACACCGCTACTGATATATCATCCACTCTGGGTGATGAAATTAGAGTGTTTAGATCAGAGCTGCGGGCGGTTAGGGATGAGTTACGGGCGTTTCGTAGTGAAATGGCAGAACTTCACACCTCATTTAGCGACTGTAATCGACGTATCGATGGTTTGGAGACTAGAATTGAGGCCCTGGAGACCAAACAGGTAGCTGACGCACCAAATAATACATTGGTTAACCAGCTGCAACATACGATAGCACAGTTACAGCTCGAGCTCAACGATAGGGACCAGGAGGCACTCGGTACTGACTTGGAAATCTCTAATCTGCCGGAAATACCAGGAGAAAATGTACTTCATACAGTTGGTTTGGTCGCGTCAAAGTTAGGCATAACCCTCGAGGAGCGTGATATAGTGTTCGTCCAACGCGTGGGTCTTCGCGTGGATCAAGATCCGGCGGTTGTAGCGAGTGTGACGCGAGCACGTCGTATTGTAGTGCGGCTTGCGCGGCGCACATTGCGGGATGCCCTGCTGCAGAGTGCGCGCGTGCGTCGCGGCGCCAGCACTGCAGATCTAGGCCTGCCCGCTCCGTCGCGTCGCTTTTATATCAACGAGAGGCTTACGAGATCAAATAGACAATTGTTTTATCGGGTGCGTGAGATTGCCGCACGACTAGGATGGAGATATACCTGGACAAAGTTCGGACGTATCCTGACAAAACAAAGTGAGGGGAAACAGACCCATTGTATTCGAGCGGAGGATGATCTTGTTCGTGTTTTTGGTAGTGACATTGCTAGTAATAAGAACAAATAACTCATTATGTTTTCCTTTGAATAATACATGCTTGGCTATATACTATGTTTTTAACATTGAAACTATTCTTGTATGGGCTATTAGATATAGATATGTTATGTTCATGTACTTATTAAGGCACGTTGTATTTTTATTTGATGCAGTTTTAGTTGATGTTTTGATCACTACAAGACTCCTATACTATTTTATTGTCAAAGTTTGTATATTAATAATTTTACACATATTTTTTGAGTATATATATTATATTGGGTTGGTTTATATGAATTATATTGTTTCCTATATACATTATTATTATGGTATCAATAAAATTAATATAACTAAATTACATATATTCCTAAACAATGATTGTATTGTAGAAATAATCACTCGAATCAATATGTATAGTTCTACAAGACGCTTATACTATTTTATTGTCATAGTTTTTATATTAATAATTTTACACATATTTTTTGAGTATAATATATATTATTTTGGATTGGTTTATATGATTTATATTGTTTTTTATGTATATGACTATTATAGTATTAATAAAATTAATATAATGAAATTGCATATATTGGGGATATCAATCAATGATTATATTCCAATAGTAATCACTCGAATCAATGTAATTTATAGTTATTATTCCTTACAATGCATAAAACAAAATATTTAAAAGTTGGTTTATTTAATGCGGGATCACTCTGTACACGACATGATGAGTTTATTGTAGCCATGGAGAACCTCGATGTTGATATTATGGCGATAAACGAGACGTGGCTCCGAGAGGGCGAGGAGGGTCGTGCGCCGTCGCTAGCCAACTATCGACTGCGTCACATACCGCGACCCCCTGGAGTACGCGGAGGCCGTGGTGGGGGCGTAGGCTTTTACGTGCGTCGGGGTCTCCGCGTGCACACTGTACAACATCCACATGCACCGCTCGTCGAACAAATGTGGCTCCGGCTCAGCGTTAACGCCTGCTCAGTAATTATTGGTACAGCCTACAGGCCTCCATGGTTCGATGTAAGCACTTTTATTGATGCAATTACGGACTCTCTCACTTCCTTTCCTAATGTCGACAATATTATTATACTTGGCGATTTTAATATCAACATTCTCGATCAATCCGACAACAAAACTAAACTGCTTCAACACTTTCTCGATTACTCTGGTTTGAAACAAATTATCGATGAACCAACCCACTTTACGGACCACAGTGAGACACTACTAGATGTTGTCTGCACTGATGTAAATGTAGGTGCCGTAAATGTTTCATATATCCCTGAGCTAAGTCATCATTCAATGATATCTGTAAAGTTTAACTTTAAAATTGTAAAACCTATACCACACTGGATTACTTACCGACCTTTAAAAGACATTTTAATGGACATCTATAACAAGGATCTAAATAACGTTAACTGGGATGGCATTGAAGAATTGGACAATGTGGATACTATGGTAGATCTTTTTGGTATTTACATTTTAACTCTGTTTGATCTCCATGCACCTTACAAAAAAGTTTTAATTAAAAATAAGTCTCATCCTTGGATTACTGATACAATTAAGTTGATGATGGGTCTCCGAGACACTGCCCACGCTAGTTTTAAATCGAGTAAATGCGAACGTCTTCATAACTCATACAAAGAGCTTAAGTACCTCGTCCGTGCTGCAATTGATTGCGAAAAGCAGGCTTACTTTAATACATACATAAATAAAAATATCGACCAACCGAAACGACTGTGGAAGGAATTAAAATCTATTGTCTCCATAAGAAAGAAGTCTGAACACGAACTTCCATGTTTCTGTAATGACCCCGAAACACTTAATGAATATTTTCTGGACATACCTGGCAAGGATACTGTAACAATATCAGAATTAACTTATTTTGAGTTTAATCGTTTCAGCACTAATAAATTTCAGCTTAAAACAGTAACTGAGATAGACGTATCAAACATTCTCTCTAGTCTAAAATCGAATGCCTTGGGTGCTGACTATATCTCATTGAACATGTTGATGATGACCCTTCCTGATTCTCTTCGAGCAATTACGGCCATCATTAATAGGTCACTCTTGTCTTCCACGTTTCCTGCTCAGTGGAGAATGGCAATAGTCCAACCTATTCCCAAAATTTCACATCCGACCAGTACAAAGGATATACGTCCTATTAGTTTGCTGCCTTGCCTCTCCAAAGTCCTAGAAAAGATCGTCTGCAATCAGTTTAGGGCATATCTCGAACGGTATAAAATTTTACCTCTAACACAATCTGGTTTTCGCCAAAAGCACAGTACGACTACTGCACTTCTTGATGTAGTTAGTAATGTATTAGAAGACAGAGATCGAGGTATGGCAACACTGCTTGTGCTGCTTGATTACTCGCGTGCTTTCGACAGCATCAATATTTCACTCCTTCTCTCAAAGCTCTCATTCTATGGATGCAGTTCCGAGGCCATCAAATGGTTCCACAGCTATTTGTCTAATCGATCACAATGTGTACAGATTAAGGGTAGGGATGGTAATAATGTGACGTCTCTTCCTAGATTAATTAATAGAGGTGTTCCTCAGGGCTCCGTCCTTGGACCGCTCCTCTTTATCTTGTATACATGTGATATTACTGACTGCTTGGTACACTCGAAATTTCACCTCTATGCTGATGATCTGCAAATATATCTCTCTTTTCATCCACAAAATATAGGAGAGGCTGTAGCCAAAATAAACGAGGATCTTGAGAGGATTTCAGAATGGTCAGAAAGAAATTGTTTGCTGTTGAACCCTGATAAATGTAAGTTTATTACTGCGGGTAGCAGAAACATGTTGAAAACATATCAAAGTATAGATATTAAGATCTATGGTCGTTCAATTGCACAAGTGCAAGAGGCACGTAATTTGGGGGTCATCTTTGATGGACAGCTGCGGTTTGAATCGCACGTAATTGAGGCGGTACGAAACTGCTTTTATCGACTCAAGCTGCTATATCAAATTCGTCATTATTTGAGTGTGGATATGCGTATCATGTTATGCGAGACGCTTATCCTTTCGAAACTCAATTATGCCGATGCTGTGTATGGTACTTGTATATTCGGCAAAACCGAGAAATTAATACAAAGAGTGCAAAACGCCTGTGCGCGATTTTGCTACCATATTCCTCCACGTTCTCACGTTACCCCATTTTTGAACAAAGGTAATCTGATGAAAATGTCTGCTCGCAGAAAACTTCACTTGGCTACCCTTCTGTTCGATGTAATTATTTCAAAACAACCCGAGTATTTGTATCATAAGTTGTCGTGGTCGAAAGATTACAATAAAAAAAACACCAGGGCGTCAACTTATATGTTATTGACACCGAGGCATAGAACGATGGCATTTCGCGGGAGTTTTAAATTTGCTGCAACCCGTTGCTGGAATGATTTACCACCTCCATTCCGAAAAATAAAATCAATTCTAAGATTCAAACAGAAATTCAAGGATTACTTGCTTGAATTACAAAAAGAATCGTTTTAAGCTTACTAAGCACACATTCCGATGTAATTGTAATTGTGTTTAATATATCTGTGTGTGTGTGTGTGTGTTTGTGTATATATATGTGTATGTATGTGTGTGTGTGTATGTATGTATATGTATGTATGTATGTATATGTGTGTGTATGTATATATATGTATATGTGTATATGCATGTATGTGTATATTTTTTGCATAATTATGTGATGTACTCGGGAACTGGTGCGTCGTATCGTCTATAAATCATATTACTATTTATGAGAGATTTACAAATGCATATATTTGTTAGTGTCTCTTATTGTTGTAATATCTGTCGTGTGGGTATGTACCTATATATATGTGTACGTATGTGTATGCGTCTGTATGTATGTGTTGCATGTTGTATATGTTATTAGCATGTATGTGAATGTATGTGTATATGTATGTATGCATTATGTTTAAGTGTATGTGTGTGCGAACGTGTATGTGTATGTATATACGCTTTTGGCACTGTGTTTAGTAGTACTGTGTTTATATATTGCACCTGTATATATTTTTTTATTATGTTGTAAGAAAACATACTCTCACTCATTCTCTCAAAGGTTTTACCTGAAAATCAGCGCTGTATCACGTTTGTGATGCAGCTTATGCTGAGGTGAGACCTTTTTCGGTATCCTATGTACCTATTTGAATTTGTAATTATCAATTTGTATTATTTTGGAAGCCGAAATAAATGATTTTCTTTCTTTCTTCTTCTTCTTTCTTTCTTACGTATCTATGTGTATATGTATGTGTATGTATATTTAAGAATTAATTTGCTTATTTATTATTCATAACATCTTACATTTATTCGTAGGATCATCTGATATTTATTATAATATGTATAAAGTGTGCCGTGGCGGCCCGTGCTCAACAAACTGGTTGTGCCTGAAAACCAGCGCTGTAGCACCTTCGGTCTGCAGCTTATGCTGAGGTAGAACCTTTTTGGTCTACTACAGTGTGGTGAAATATGTTTCTGTTATCCTTTCTATTTTTTTGTTTTTTCCTTAATATTATTTTTGTTAGTGTTTTTGTAATTGTTAATAACCATGCTGTAGAACCCAAATAAATCATTTTCTTTCTTCTTTCTTTCTTTCTATTTTGTTAATAAAAATAGCACACACTCTTCCAAAACTTTCTCAACTTTCTTCTGATTGCCTTATAATTATCATTTTCCAATAGATCTAATTGAGACGAACTCTTAGACACCTCATTCATCGTTCTAAGTAGTTTATGAGTTTTATAATAAAATAAAAACCTTTAATAAATAGTCATTTCCCGCTCAAAAGTTTACTATACCCCGGTACAACTTGCAAATTTCGTACAAAAAATTTTCTAAGAACATACAATTTTGGGTGTTGTTTTGGGTTCCTGGTAGTTAATCTACTATACTTTTGCTATTCTAATCGTTATCAATAGTCGGGATCGTTCTCCAGAGCACCTGAAACATAGTAATTTTAACATTTTAATTGAATTAAATTACACATTTGTTATACTCACCTTCTGTGAAGTGTATCCATAGAATCGGTGTGCAATCGTATTTTATACGTTTGTACTACCATCAGCTAGCATATCAAACAGTTTCACCTTTCTGCATCTTTATTTTTTTCAGTTATTCACACTTTTCGTTAATTAAAATACACTTAATAAAAATTCTTTAAAAATAGTCGCTGCACTCACATTCTGCGAAGTGCATCCATCGATTCGCCGTGCTGCAATTTTTTATAAGTTGCTAGTACCATCATCTAACCTCACCGTAAATATAATCCCTCCGCACCTGATACTTTTTGTATAAAAAATTATTTTCGTATAAAAAATTACACTTGTAAAAATTGTATAAAAAATTGAACTTGGTACTCACCATCTGTGAAGTACACCTGCCGCAGCGTTGTGAAAACGCTTACAATATCTTCGCTTAATCACCAGCTATCTCTCCTATAAAATTCACCCACTTGCACCACATAATTTGGTGGTGGTCACCACTTTTGTCATAAATTATAGTAAATTTTGATCATTTTTTACAGTCTTTTAATTTTTTCTCAACATTTTTGTACCGGACCCTGTCCGGATTTCAATTTTATCTAATAGCACGTCTCGAGACGAACACTCCGATACCCCACAAGTGGGGTTTCGAGACGTTGCACACCCAGTTTTTCGCCCACCCGACCGATTTTGTTAATAAAAATAGCACACACTCTTCCAAAACTTTCTCAACTTTCTTCTGATTGCCTTATAATTATCATTTTCCAATAGATCTAATTGAGACGAACTCTTAGACACCTCATTCATCGTTCTAAGTAGTTTATGAGTTTTATAATAAAATAAAAACCTTTAATAAATAGTCATTTCCCGCTCAAAAGTTTACTATACCCCGGTACAACTTGCAAATTTCGTACAAAAAATTTTCTAAGAACATACAATTTTGGGTGTTGTTTTGGGTTCCTGGTAGTTAATCTACTATACTTTTGCTATTCTAATCGTTATCAATAGTCGGGATCGTTCTCCAGAGCACCTGAAACATAGTAATTTTAACATTTTAATTGAATTAAATTACACATTTGTTATACTCACCTTCTGTGAAGTGTATCCATAGAATCGGTGTGCAATCGTATTTTATACGTTTGTACTACCATCAGCTAGCATATCAAACAGTTTCACCTTTCTGCATCTTTATTTTTTTCAGTTATTCACACTTTTCGTTAATTAAAATACACTTAATAAAAATTCTTTAAAAATAGTCGCTGCACTCACATTCTGCGAAGTGCATCCATCGATTCGCCGTGCTGCAATTTTTTATAAGTTGCTAGTACCATCATCTAACCTCACCGTAAATATAATCCCTCCGCACCTGATACTTTTTGTATAAAAAATTATTTTCGTATAAAAAATTACACTTGTAAAAATTGTATAAAAAATTGAACTTGGTACTCACCATCTGTGAAGTACACCTGCCGCAGCGTTGTGAAAACGCTTACAATATCTTCGCTTAATCACCAGCTATCTCTCCTATAAAATTCACCCACTTGCACCACATAATTTGGTGGTGGTCACCACTTTTGTCATAAATTATAGTAAATTTTGATCATTTTTTACAGTCTTTTAATTTTTTCTCAACATTTTTGTACCGGACCCTGTCCGGATTTCAATTTTATCTAATAGCACGTCTCGAGACGAACACTCCGATACCCCACAAGTGGGGTTTCGAGACGTTGCACACCCAGTTTTTTGAAATGACAGTAACTATGGAGGAGACAAAGACAAATACTAGAGACACCATAACAGACTTATCGTACATAAAATATAACACCATCGAAATTAAAAACAAAATGAATGAACAGACAAAAGAACATGAAAAACAACCAGAACAAACCAAAGTGCCACAAGAACAATCAACATATTCGGCAACCACAACACATTCCCCTCTCCCCCGTGTTCAACCTACACCAAACCTCTGTAAACCACCACAAGCTACAATAATAATCACATCCAAGAACACACTAGACACAAGCGCACAATTACTTAACAAAATACGAGAAACACTAAACCCAAGGGAGACAGGCATAAAAATAGACAAAGCAAGGCAAGCAAAAGACCAGAAGGTCATACTTACCTGTGCAGATAAAAACGAAGTATTAAAAGTAACCAAGATATTAAAACAACAAAAGGTATTCACAATTGTAGAACCACAGTATAGAAAACCCAGAATAATTATGCATAATGTCCCAAAAAATATAAATAAAGACGCATTAGATAAAGTCATTAAAGTACAAAACGCACAAATAATTAAATCCTTTCAAGAAAAGGATATTGAATATAAAATACTTTACACGCGCAAAGCAAAAAATATCGAACTATGCCACGCTGCGGTAGAAGTCTCGACCAAACTATGGCAAACAATAACAAAGCAAGGATGGCTATACTATGACTTAAAGAAAATAGTAGCAGAAGACCTGTCTCCCTTATCTCAATGCACTAAGTGCCTGGGCTTCGGCCATGGGAAAACTCACTGCCCAACTAAAACAAAAACCTGCACCCACTGCGGGGAAGAACATTTAAAAAAGAATTGCCCTAACTTAGCACAAAAAATAAAATGCATAAACTGCACCAAAGCCAAGAAAGAACAAACAAACCACTGCCCCTTCGGCAGCACATGCCCCATCAGAACAAAATACGATGAAATGGCCAGAGAAAAAGTAGAGTACATTTAAATGAACAGAGTACAATTATCCGTGTGGTCGACGGAGTAAGAATATCACCACCCCATCTCCTGCCCGTGGGTGTCGTACAAGGCGACTAAGGGAAACAAACACCATACCATCTTAGAGAAGGAAAACTCGACACAAAACCCTATGAGCAATAGAAATCATAGTAAATAGTAATACAAAACTGTTACCAAGCACAAACTACTCAATTATATGAACACGCAAAATAACATTGAACAAATAACATAATCAAGAAAACTATTATGAACAAATAATTAAAATTAAGTGTACAAATAATTAAATACCTCAGTTCACAGAACATTAATGAATGGATAACTAAAATGAATAATCCACCATACAATCAATATATTTACAGATGGAAATATAATGTATGAACAAGTAAAACGTATAACTAAATAAATAGTATATGAAACACAAAGTACAATACACATAGAAATATAATGAATAAACAAATAAACGTATAACCTAATAAATAAACAGTATATAAAGATAGAAATATAACGTATAAACAACTAAAATGCATAACTGAATAAATAAACTACTGTTTATATATATAAAGCACAATTATTGCAAACAAAGTACAATACAGATGGAACTATCTGATGTATAAATAAAAAGTACAATTATCCGTGTGGTCGACGGAGTAAGAATATCTCCACCCCATCTCTTACCCATGAGTGTCGTACAAGGCGACTAAGGGAAACAAAACCATACCATCTTAGAGAAGGAAAACTCGACACAAAACCCTATGTGCATCACCAGATTACTTAATGATCATAGTAATAAAAACCAGTATATAAAACACCGTACAAAATAAAACCGAATATAACACGAACAAATAAATTAAAATTAATTGATAAATTTGACAAATAATATGAACAAATAAATAAAAAATTGACAAATACAAGCAAAATGTATATTAAATAACACACAAGGACAAATTAAATATAACAATGTACATACACAAAAATTGGTAAAATAAACAAGTGCATCTAAATTAAGTTGAATAATAACTAACAATTATGAACAAATAAATTAAATTGACACTAAAATAAAAGAGTATATTAAATAATAAAGCTAACCTTATATAATAAACTAAACCCTTGTATAACAAATATTTAACTATGATAAATAAAACCACCCTGAATATAACACGGACAAACAAATTAAAAATTGACAAATACAAACAGATGTATATTAAACAACAAATAAGAACAAACCGAATATTAAGTACAAATACATAAATATTGACAAAAATAAACAAATGCATATAAAATAAAAAGAGCATAATAACCAACAACTATGAACAAATATATTAAATTGACAACAAAACAAAAAAGTATATTAAATATAAATGTACAAACACCCTCGTATGATAAACTAAACCATTGTATAATCAATATCTAATACTAACAAATAAAACTAAACCGAATATCATAACGTACAAATAATTAAAAAATTTGACAAACAGAAATAAATGTATATTAAATAAAAAACTAGAACAATCTAAATATATTAAGAACAACTATATATAATTGATAAAAATAAATAAGTGAATATAAAATAAAGAGATGAATACAACTATGAACAAGTATAAAATTTGACATTAAAAACACAAGTACAAACATAATAATAAAGTATACAATAAATGGCTGAATAGCCATCTGAACAAATAAGCAATGAACAGTTCACCTAATTCTAATACGAACAAACAAGGGCTCTGAACTAATATCAGAGGTGTTCACGGACCGGGTCAAACATTGACCTGGACTCATAAAAAAAAAAAAAAAAAAAAACCTAACCTAACCTAACCTAACCTAACCTAACTAGTCTTGTACGTACCGCCCTACGTAACGCGTGCGTCCCGCTACCTATTAAAACGGTCCGTGCAATTGCGCGCTCTAATTATTGTTCAAAAAATAATCAAAGTGGTAAAATTATAATTAATATTTATGTGTGATATATGTGTGGATGCGCAAAAATACGTGTGTTAAAGTGATATAAATATCATATTTTTATGTTAGAACCACAATTTTTAAATAATAAAAAACTGTGCTCCAAAAATCAAAATATATCTTTAACAGTGTATATCTCTAAAAAGCGATCGATAACCCCTCTTTTTCTAATAACTATTCGATCCGCCTCTAAATTCTACGTCTTTTAGTGCTTCAACCAGATTTTTCTGATCAATATTCTATTTTTTATTGAATAAAAACAGAGTGCGATATTGACATTTAAATTTTTAAACAGTGATTATTGTACTTATAATATTATTAACAAATTATTCTTATACACCATTAAAACCACCTCTTAATACTCTGTTGAACAAGATATAAATCAACCCCATACGATAAACCAATTACGAGCCGCTCCCTGAAAATCCCAAAAAATAACAGAAATCGTAGGAAATTACGGTTTCCTGTGCTAACAACATAATATATAAATAAATATTATACACAGTTAGATTCGCCTCCAATTAACCTATCTAACAAGGTATATATCAATCCTGTGCGGTAATCCAGAGACGAGCCGTTCACCAAAAACCCCTCAACACACTAAAATTCCCTCAACACACAAAAATTGTAAAATATTTTAAATTTTTGAACATCATATAATCTCTGTACCCCCTCTCGGCTAGCATCAAAAGACTCAGCACAAAAAGCACTTCAAACTTATATAAATTCTATCCCCGTAAAATCAACCCTCACCCAGCCGTCCCCCAAAAACTATAAATTTTGACATAAAGAACAATAAACTAAAATTTATCGTGCTATTAAATTATACCCAAGAACCCGAATAGTGTTGTGTTTAGTATCATCAGACGCCTCACAGCACGACCTAACCAACCACATAGCTCCCATCATCAGACAATTATCCAGGAGCAAGCTCTCGCCATAAGAACTTCTACATCTACCTACATACAAGACCATCACCTGGAAATCGTCTTATCTGACATCAAAGGCACACTACGGTAAAGCTCATCCAGCGGCAATACCCCCATCATCCTACATTAGTTCCTGAAGAAACTAATTGACATCCTCAGCATAAAGGACAATATATCATTCTATACAAATAAATTTCTACGCCCAGAAATCGGTGAGTCCGTCCCAAGACTATCCTTCTGCAACCTGCGACCTGATTCAATACTATTAGCTTTTAGTATTATTAACTTATTTATTATTAATTTAATAATAATTTTATTCTTAATATATATAATAACGCCACCTATTAGCCTGTCTGTGTATTGGCTTCAAGCCACATACCCTATACCACTAGCACTAGTAACAACAAAAGTGCCATCTGCTAGGCTATAGCTCTACCAGCACGTAAACTACTCACTGAGCAGTCTAAAATATAACCCAAAATAGTTTTGCCATCTACTGGCCAATAACCATATTAACATCAAAAATACTCATTGAGCATAGCAAAAGTAGCTACAGGAATAGCACCATCTAGAAGCGAACGGCCTAACTATCAACAAAAGCTGCTCACTGATTAGTTCACCAATAACTCAATCACCACGGACTTATTCTGTATAACATACCTATTCTATACCCCTTTCGCACCTGAGATTTTAAACACGTAGTATTCGATCTAATCATTAAAAAATATTAGTAAATTGGTCTATTGGTATATGGAAAAATATTAAAAAAAATATTACGTTACGCGACTTTGCAAAAAAGCCCCCTCACTTTCGTGAGTTCCAGGGCTTGCTACTCCTAAGTCACGCTAGTGCGTATTTATATTTATTCGCTGTAAATTACTTGTGAAAAAAGATTTCAAGTATAAAAACGTTGTTATGTATCAAAAATATTCAACATTTTATTTTAAATCACTGATTGAGCAAGAAAATACAAATACAAAACATACAAACAAAAAAGCCTCTCTGGCGGTATATAATTACAAATCTTTTCTGACAATATAAAAAAGTAAAATTCTCTCTTCTTTAATTAACTGAGTCCTTAATCTCTTATATTAATATTTAGCTTAATCATATTATCTAATCAGTCTCATAGATTTAGGAACTATTTGTTGTGGTAGAAGTTGAAACAGTCGTTGCCTCGACTTATGCATAGATATAGGTCAAATTTTTGACATTTAATCTTGGTACGTGACGAGTAACTTTCTAGCGTACAAACTCGTGGGGCCTTCAAGTTATCGAACATAGGAAAATGGTCATATCCATCGAACCTCTTGCCCTCTGATGGATTGTTTGCTGGCCTATATCTGCCTAATTTGGGCATTTGAGTAGCAGGTGTTGGTGATGAACCGTGCTCCTCGGGGAATACGGATAAGCCGCAATACAACTACAGCTCCTAGTCCCAATGGGTGTAAAAGAGTAGGGTTATTTCCGTAATATATGAGCCGTTCGCTGGTAGTGATTACAAAGTTTTTTAAGCCCACTGGCTGTGCTTTATTTTTGACAAGTTGCCTTAGATGACATTTTCCTGTAAAAAGACCATCTGCTCAGCAACTGGGTATCGGCCAGGTACTCAATATCTTTTCACATCTCTTTTTGACAACATCAAGAAGAGGTTGTACCTTCCAGATGGGGTTTCCTGCATGTATAGCGGGCGCAGAATCGGTGTCAACAACATGAAGATTGTTTCTTAACAATGTGAACCTGTCTCTAGTCATGGCAGATGTAATCATCGCAATACTTATGTTCCGGCGCCAGTACATCGCGATTCAGGGATACGAAAGTATTCCCATAAGAAGATGAATGCCGTACAGCCTTTTTATTTCGTACTTATTTGTATTTAATACTTTTCCCGTCTTTCTTAAATGATAAAGATTGGTACAAACCGACATCATTTTAAAAAAATCATTAGTGTAGTAATCCTTAAAATTCTCCAGGGCTGAACGTATTCTCGCGGCTCTGTGTGTCCCTGGTAAGCATGAGGCTTGTCAATATAATCAGCTTTCTTCCAAAGTCCCCTTCGAGATTTTAATTTGACTGTTAGAGACCGATTTTTAATTTTATTTTTCTTCTTGTGGGATAGTTGGTTAGGAAGAACAGGTATTGTTACAGCGGTGGAAGGAGTGGAAATAGTGAAAGTCGTGTTCATCCGCGTCTCACTCCAAATCCGAGCATTTTCATCAGCCAAACTTTCAAGAATAATGTCGTCAGGTAGTAGTATTCCTAAAATAATAAAAATAAATAAATAAATAACGGTATCTTAGTGTCATATAATGAATAATTGAAATAATAAAATAAACATGTGAAAAACCATCAAAACAGCATATTTTACACGCAAATAAATAGTAAAATAGACTATAAAAAATGTGAACTCATGTACGTGCGTTGGTAGAATAAAGCCCTAGAAGTCACAATCGTGAGCATCTTTTTTTCGTTATAGTAATTCATTTTTAGCGGCAAAAGAATCACGCTATTTAATTGAGTATTCATTCTATATACTATTACAAGTAATATAAACTATTAACATGAGGAATTCGCCAGAAATATCCTTAATAAAATCAAATTTACTTACCACGGTTCGTTGCTGCTCGATCGGTCTCGGCCATTTTTGCAAACCACACCGAATGCACTGACATTATGCACATTTGAACTTTTTTAATTGGTTGCTGGATAAACTCTCTAACGTGTGGCACCGGACGCGTTCGATGAAACAGATTTGGGTGCGTAGTACATTTTTTTAAAAAATTAACTCACTATTGTATCATCCAGGTGCGAAAGGGATATACTATAGTAAAATACTTTAACTATAGTAAACCATTTATAACAATACAAAAAATATTTTCTTTCTTTATTTCTTTAATAATACTTAATTATTAGTTATAATATAATATTTAAACTATTTATAATTAATTTTTAAATAATATAATTTGATACTATATCATTCTTCACAAACTAATATCAAATTTATTACTAATATTATAGTTATTAATCATCATTTTAAATACTACATCTACTGCTATTATTCTTGACCCTTTCACTCTCTCAAATTTTGCCAATTTATCTCCAACTTATTTACTCAATTTATTTAGTATAGTTAAAACTATTTTTTTTTTTTTTCTCATAATAAACAATATTAAATACCATAATTTTACTTAAACAGCCAGTTCTATAATTAACTACTACATCGTCACTACCTATACTTACACTTCATTAACCAATCCCAATTCATAAGTACTTCATCTCCACTTTATTTTGTCTTTGGCAATTTACCTTTCCACAATTTCCTATCTTATCTTTACTTTCTACCTTACTTACTCTCTTACATTTACCTCTCCCCACCATTACCTAATTTATTCACCTTACTTTACCTACTCACCGTTACTTCTACCTACCTTACCTTACCTATAATTACCTTACCCACTTTCACCTTATATTATTATTTATTATTACTATTACTATTTATCTTACTATCATTACTTCTACCATCAAACTACCTCTAACTTTACCTCTAATTTACAACACTGATTTTCGCTTAACATTATTAATCCATTATACTTAACACAACTTACTTAATTTAATTTATCCCTTTATCCACTTTACTTATCACTCTTTTATTAATTCTATTACTACTACTATTCAATACTACTCTCAATATGTTCCACTCACCCAAAGGCAAACAAATGGTTAATCCCGCAACATCTCTGCACCCGTCCTCTGATTCTGCCTTATCTACCAAAAGCAATGCTGACGATGCTAGAGCTAAAACTCAAACTAGCACAAAATATATAGAAGCCAAGTGTCATTTCAACCAAATAAAAGCCTCGCTCAAATTATCAAAAAATTTAAAAACGGAAATCAAAGATGAGACCATGCTATTAGTCGAAAGATTGGTACACCTCATCAAAGATCTCGAAATTGAGAACACTAAACTTAAATTAGATCTCAATAACACTAATAATACAAAAAAAGAACAATGTAACAAACCAATACCACCTTCTAATATCAATGCTGACCACCTCCAAAATATTATGGAAATTAATAACATAAAAATCCAGACAAGCCTTAAAGAACTAGAACACAACATTAAAACTGAAATACAAACAGCAATCAAGGACTTCACCACCTGCACCAAATTAAACAACATAACAGAAACGATCGAAGAAATAAAAATAAACACAAGAGATGCTATGGGTGATCTCCTTAGTATAATCGAAAAAGTAGATGCAAGAAACACTACAGAAAAAACAATTAACGATGCAGTAATACTAAATGAAATTAAAGAAATCAAAAATACAAACAAAATACTCATCGAAAATATAGAAAATAGCAAACCCACATATGCAGAAATTGTCAATAAATCACCACCAAAAAACAATACACCAAAATATTCAATAATAATATCTCCGAAAGACAATAGTACATCCACTAATACAATAGAACAAATCAGAAACACATTAAAAGCCACAGAAAATGGACTACAGATTAATGGCGTCAGGAAGGTGAAAGACGGAAAGGTTATAATTAGCTGTGCGTCCAAAGAAGAGGTTATTAAAACATCATCCCGACTACAGTTAAATACAAAATTACTAATAGAAGATGCCATTAACAAAAAGCCATTAATTGTCCTACGGAATGTTTTACAATACAACGATGATCACACCATACAAAAAGCAATCAAAAAACAAAATCCCCAATTATTTACAAACCTAACCGAAGATGAAGCAAAACTAGAATGGAGATACAACAGGCGAGCCCGCAACACACTTGAGGCCAATATGGTATACCGGGTTTCGGCGAAGCTATACCAAAGGCTCATCACTGCTAATAAGCTGTATATTGATCTTCAACACATCAGGGTTGAAGATCAATCACCACTAGTACAATGCACGAAATGCCTGGCATACGGACATGGCAAAAAATCATGTACCCAGACCACGGCCTCATGCAGTTATTGCGGCGATGACCACTTGAGAGCCTGCTGTCCACAACTAACCAAACAACCAAAATGTCTTAACTGTATAAAAGCAAAAAACTCTGACACCGCACACACTGTATACAACCCCGACTGCCCAATCAGATTAAAATGGGACGCCATAGCACGGTCGAGTATAAGCTACTGCTAAAGTTGTACCAAGCAACAACAATATTGTACAAACCTGCCAGTGCAGCGTGGCCCAGGTGAACCTCCAGCGAAAGAACCTGGCTACGACAGAATTCATCCTTGAAGCACAAAAAAGAAAACTCACTTTCGCCTTACTACAAGAACCATATGTAGGGGGACAAAGTAGAATGAAAAATTACACAGGAGCGAGAGTTTTCCAAAACACTAACAATAACACTCAACAATCTGCAACACTGACCACACACGACACAACAGAACAAAACAGAGTAAAAGCAGCTATTATTATTTTCGACCCAACAATCAATGCCACTCTCAACACTGAAATGACTACTAACAACATCGTCGCCGTCACACTACAAACGGATAATTGGGAAATTCTCGCCATTTCATTCTACTTTGAGCCCAACACACCATTACAAAATTATCTAAATCACATTACTAAAATCTGCAATAGGCCAGGTCTCTCTAAAATCATCGTTGGAGGAGACACTAACGCCAGATGCATCTGGTGGGGCAGTCCACACACAGACCGTCGCGGCGAAGACATTCTTTCAATGATTGGGCAGCTAAACTTTCACATACTAAACACAGGAAACACACCTACATTCGACACTATCAGAGGCAACACCCACTACACCAGCTACATAGACACAACATTCTGCAGCGACGACCTTCTTGATCTGGTTGAGGATTGGCGCGTTATTGATGATCTTTGTAATTCGGACCACAATGGAATCATCTTCAATATCAAATTACGATCAAATAAAGGACTCACCATCCAAAGAACAACTAGAAAATACAACACCAAAAACACCGATTGGCATAAATTCAACTCAAAATTAGACACAACCCTAACCAACCACAATATAAATATCGACACAATAAAAAACATTAAAACACCAGACCAATTAGACAACTTTATAATCAATTACACTAACTCCGTCACCGAAACATGCAACAATATTATCCCACCCAAAAAACAAACTCAGAAACTGCGTCTTCCATGGTGGTCCGAAGAACTTAAGGAAATGAAACGCCAATTAGCGACCAGAAAAAGAAGGATCAGATGCGCAAGATCTGCAAGAAAAACATTTGTGATTCAGGAATACTTAGAATTAAAAGCAAAATATGAAGCAGAAACCAACAAAGCCCAAATAAACAGTTGGAAGAACTTTTGCCAGCGACAAAATAAAGAAAGCCTCTGGGACAGTATCTACAGAATCATTAAAAACACGAGCAAATTTGAAGACGACATCCCATTAATTCATCAAAACAGCACACTCACAAAAAAGGACTCAGCGGAACTACTAGCAAAGACCTTTTATCCAAAAGACAACACCTCTGAAGACAATCCATACCACACAAAAATCCGCACACTGGCAACGTTTGACGACTACAATAATACCTACACTTCTATTGAACCAGACTTTACACTTGATGAATTGACAACAGTGACCAAATCATTTAACCCCAAAAAGGCCCCCGGTTTGGACGGCCTAACCGCTAATATTTGCCAAAACATCATCACTCAAAATTTACATCTCCATCTTTCAATTTACAATAAATGCTTAAATCTATCATACTTCCCCAAACTTTGGAAAGAATCAGTCACCATCATCCTAAAAAAACCAGGCAGGGAAGACTATCAAAATCCAAAATCTTATAGACCAATAGGCCTATTACCTATTTTCGGCAAAATTCTGGAAAAACTTATTGTTAGGAGACTCATGTGGCATTTGGTGCCAAGGATAAGCAACCGCCAGTACGGCTTTATGCCACAGCGTGGAACAGAGGACTCCCTCTGTGATCTTATGACACATATCAAAAGTGGACTTGAAAAGAAAAAAATAGTCACAATTGTATCATTAGACATAGAGGGGGCCTTTGACAATGCGTGGTGGCCATTAATAAAAGTCAGACTGGTGGAAGAGCATCCTTGGCACTACGCAAAATTCTTAGCAACTATATGACAGATCGTAAAATTAAACTACGCTACGCTAACCACGAGCATACGTTATTACCGGAGAAGGGCTGCGTACAGGGCTCCATTGGAGGCCCTATCATGTGGAATCTCATTTTGGACCCCCTACTGAAAAGTCTGACGCGAAAAGGAATTTATTGCCAGGCATTCGCAGACGACGTAATACTCATCTTCTTAGGTGACTCAGCGGGGGAAATCCAACAGCTGGGCAATGCCACTCTCGCTCATGTTAGAGAGTGGGATGTTAACAACAAGCTATCATTCGCTCCAAATAAAACAAAAGCAATGACAATCACAAACAAGCTTAAGTATGACACCCCACTCTTGACCATGGGGGGGATTGACATAGTCCATGCTAATGAGATCAAAATCCTGGGGCTAATCCTAGACTGTAAACTAACGTTCAACGCCCACACTACATACATTTGTAAAAGGGCATTGAACGTTGGTAAACAGCTTTCAAAAGCCGCCAGAGCCAGTTGGGGTCTCCATCCCGAAGTGGTTAAAACCATTTACAACGCCGTAATAATCCCAATAATTACGTATGCAGCCGCAGCGTGGGCCCCTGCCTGTCAAAAGATTTACATCAAGAAAAAATTAAACTCATTACAGCGTCATTTCGCCCAAAAGATATGCAAGGCCCACAGAACAGTGTCACTTAATGCTTCCCTCCTATTAGCAGATATACTCCCTCTTGACATCTGCATAAGGGAAAAAGCCTCTTTGCGTGATGTCAAGAAAGGAACAATATCAATCACACCCAATGGAGAACCTGAGCAAATGGCACCCTTCCACAAGCTACCCCATCCAGCGAACCGTATGAGCCAGCAAATCATCAAAATTAACAACGAAGAAGATTTGGAAAATCTCGTCGACGGTGCGGTGAGAATCTATACAGACGGCAGTAAAATCGACAATAAGGTCGGCGCCGCTTTTTCTGTCTGGAATCAAAATCACGAAATTTCACATCAAAAATTCTGTCTAGCTTCTTACTGCACCGTCTACCAGGCTGAACTGCTGGCCATATGCCTGGCGGTAAAGATGATAGCAGCTAGTGATTTCACCAGGTGTGCCATCCTCAGCGACTCCAGAGCAGCATTGGACACTGTTACTGACGGCCTTTCTCTCCACCCATTAGCATCAAACACCCAACTTTATCTTAATTCATGCCACAATCAAAAAAAATTCATCTCACTCTGTTGGATCAAGTCTCACATCGGTCTAGAAGGCAATGAAAAAGCAGATAGTCTTGCCAAATCGGCGGCACTAAACCCTGACGAACATCTAGACTACAATAAATTCCCAATCTCTTTCGGCAAAAATGTAATCAGAAAAAATTCTAGTAAAGAATGGAATGACAGATACACCAACACAAACACCGGCAACACTACCAAAACATTTTTCCCCAACACCCATATGGCCCACAGAACACTGAAAAAAATCAAAATTGACAACACACTAACACAAATATTCACAGGCCATGGAGGGTTCTCCGATTATCTTGTTCGATTCAAATGTAAGGAGAATCCTCTTTGCCCCTGCAACACCGGCGCCACAGAAACAATACTACACATAATTACAGAATGCCCCATCAACAACAAGGACCGACTTAACTTGGAGTAGGAAACAGACATTAAAATAACAGAAGACAACTTACCACAATTCTTGACTGACGACGACTTCAGACAAATATTCGTAGACTATTGTAGAAAAGTCGCAAACATTGCCATAAAAAGGAACAGAACGACATAATTCAAACATATTCACAATCGCATAATCATCTCACACTGCCACTACACCACTTAGCCACTTACCGTTATCCCGTTAAGATAAGTAAAGTTAATAGGTTAACCTACAGATGGCACTATATCTAAACATAGTAATGACCTCTTTCTACTATTTCTTTAAATTTTTTGTTTTGTTACTTCTCTTTTCTCAATCACTCCTATTATGTATTTATGGTATTTATGTTACATCAATTTTATTTATGCTATAACAATAACTGTAATAATTTAAATTGACTTGTTTATATTCTCTATGTACTTCAGCGCTTGTACTTAGTAATGACTTCTTTCTACTATTTCTTTTATTTATAACATCATCTTCTAAAAAAAAAAAAAAAAAAATATATATATAAAAAAAAAAAAAAATAAAAAAATAAATTAAAAAAAAAAAAAAAAAAAATATATAAAAATATACAAAATTAAAAAAATTAATAATAATAAAAATATATATATATATAATAATATATATATATAAATTAAAAAAAAAAAAAAATAATAATAATTTCCTAGACTTAATTTTATTCTCTTACTTTAACAAGAAACCCTCTGTTTTGTTACTTCTCTTCTCTCAATCGCTTCTTATGTGTTATTGTTACATCAATTTTATATTTATGCTATAATTATAATTTAAATTAATTACTATATTTTCTATGTATGTCCTTCAATGTTTGTACTTACTAATGACTTCTTTCTACTGTTTCTTTTTATTTCTATCTTAATCATTATTAATAAAAATAAATATATATGCTTTAGTAACTTGTATTAACTGTATATAATTTAATGTAATTTGTATAATAATAATTATTACTTAAGTTAATCATTATTCCTGCACAATGCTAATTAATTTGTAATATTAATCTAAATAATAATAATCTCCCACTTTTATAATTTATTATAAACTCATTGTATATAAAACATTACACTAATATATCACTACAATCATCAACCCCATTATACACCAACATAACATTATTCACTCATTACACAAATTTAATTAATTGTATATAAACTTACACTATTACATACTACTATATCATCATTATATTACCATTACTTTAATTATTAATTCTATCAACACTAACTATATCATTAAATAATTTATTAACTTAATTAAATTTAATATAATTACATCCATCTTTTAGTATATTTACACACACTACTTTAACTAACTCTATTAATACTCTACACACTAATTAAGGTCTCTGATTATGTCAGAGGAGATGAAAGCCCAAACTATTTAGTTTGGAATTTAAAAAAAAAAAAAAAAAAAAAAAAAAAAAAAAACCCAACCTAACCTTTTTTTTTTTTTTTTTTTTGCCGTGGGCCATGGACGTCGCACCCCGCCAAGTCGGTCCGGGGTGACGGAAGAGGCGGCGCGCAACCCCATTGACCCACCCTGCAAGCACCTCTTCTTCGCCGTGCAAGCGGGCCACCGGTACCCGATTTTTGTCTTCGGTGGCCCGCTCAGCGGTACGCCCTCTCGGGCTCCTCTCCTGTCGACGCCCCGACAGCCCTCGCCGTCAAGGCGTCGTCCTCACGCGGTGGCCTCACGTCGGGTGACCGGACAATTCCCCGGTCCGATCACCCGAAGCCTCGGTTAGGGCGGCATCAGGCGCAGGTATTCGCGCCTGCGCCGCCCCGGCCGCTGACGGCGGCCCGGGTCACGGGAATCCTCCCGGACTCGTTCCGCCGTCTCCTTCTGCGAGATAACAGCCTCGCAGAAGGCGGCGACCGCGTCCCAATTCCTGACGCTGTCGACCATCGCCCTCGCGACAGCCGGCAGCGTCAGGTCGGCACCGATTACAGCGCCGAGGTCACGGCGCTGCCCGTCCCAACTCGGACACACCTCCAGTGTGTGTCTCGCCGTGTCCTCGTCACTGCTGCAATGGTGGCAGGCCGGAGTCCACTCCCTATACGCGACCGTGTGCAGGTACAGACCGAAACACCCGTGCCCTGACAATACCTGCACCAGCCGAAAGGAGAGGACTCCGTGCCGCCGCTCCATCCATTCCATCAGTACGGGCCGGAGGGCCTCGACGGTAACGACACCGTGTCTTGGCCTCTCCAGCCGCGTAACCCAACGGGCGATGACGTCTCGGCGGGCGTCCTCGCGCCAGGTGGCTATCTCGCTCAACGATGGGGAGCCACCTTCGTCGCGCACTGAGGTAACCCGCCGGTAGAGGTCGGAGAGCATCTCCGCCTCTAGGTCCCACGGGGGTGTCCCGGCCAATAGGCACGCCGCCTCTGTCGACACCGTGCGGTACCCGCGAATGGCTCTGACCGCCATGGCTCGCTGTGGCCTCCACAGCACCGCCCTGAGCTGGGCGTTCAGAGCCCTCGCCCACACGGGTGCGCCGTACATGGCCATTGAGCGGATCACCCCCGCATACAGCCGTCGGCCCTCGAAACTGGGTCCGCCCACATTCGGCATGAGTCGAGAAAGGGCGGACGCCGCGCCGACCAGCCGGGGAGCAATTTGGCGAAAATGCTCCCGGAACCACCATCGCCCGTCGAGCACCAGACCCAAGTACCTCATATGGGCCTGGATACTGATGTGGATGGAGTTGGCGACTAACGAGGCGCCGATGGGCAGCCTCACACGGGGCCCATGGAATAGTAGGGCCTCCGTCTTGTTTAGGGCCACCCTGAGCCCCAGCGCCTCGATTCGCCTGACCATCTCCTTGGTGCCGAGAGTGGCCAGGCTCGCCGCCTCTTCGAATGTCCTGCCCCGGGCTGTGACGAGCGTGTCGTCAGCATAGCAAATAACGCTCAGCCCGGGGGGGAGACTCCCTCTCAACGCCCAGTCGTACCCGATGTCCCACAGAGTCGGCCCCAGAACCGACCCCTGCTGAACACCGCACGACATGGGCGTCCGCACAATGTCCCCTGCGGGGCTCGCGTAAAGAACACTGCGCCCCTCCAAATAGTCTGCCACCAGCCGCCTGAGGTACAGGGGCACTCCATGGAACCGGAGCGCCTCCCTAATGCAGCTGAATGGCAGACTATTGAAGGCGTTGGCGATGTCCAACGACACCGCCAACAACACTCCTTTGCCGGCGACAGCCTCCGCGGCCGTCTGCCTCAGGCGTAGCAGGGCCCCGATGGTCGAACGCCCCCTCCGAAACCCAAATTGAGCGTCCGACAGATCGGGCCCCACCTCCTCCAGGTGCTGGACGATGCGGGCAGCGAGGACACGCTCCAGCAGCTTACCCACATCGTCCAGAAGCACAATGGGCCTGTAGGCCGACGGCGAATCCGGGGGCCGTCCCGGCTTTGGCAGGAGAACCAACCTCCCTTCCTTCCAGCACTCAGGAAACTGTCCAGACGTCAGACAGGCGTTGAACAGTCGCCTGAGGCGAGGTTCGAGATGCTCGAGGAGCAACGTCAACACCCGGACTGGGATTCCGTCCGGGCCGGGGGCCGTGGTGGCGGAACGAATCTTCGCCACGGCTGCCCCCACTTCCGACTCCGTCACGGGCGGAACACTCTCGACGGCCTCCCGGTCGTGATCTGGCGAAGCCATGACCGGGGCCGTGTGCTCCGGCTGCCGCGGGAATAGCTCCTCGACCACTCTACGAAGGAGGTCGGGCTGGAGGGTATCGGTGAGGGGGGGGCCCTGCGCGCGAAGCTTATTCAGCGACGCGCGATACGGGCGACCCCAGGGGTCACGGTCGAGACCGTCCAGCATCTCCTGCCAACTTGCGTCCTTGGCGGACCGGATGGCCAGCCGAAAGGCAGTACGCGCACTGCGGTACGCCTCGTACAGCTGGCCCTCCCGCTCAACATCGCGGCGACGCCGCCGACTGCGGGTGTAGGACCTTCGGGCACTAATGCACGCCGCACGAAGGTCCGCCAGTCTTGGGGACCACCAGTAGACCCCCTGCCTCGGAGGTAGACGCCGCACCCTGGGCATGGCCGCATCGCAGACCTGCGTTAACGCACTGCGGATGCGGACAGCCTCAGCGTCCACTCCGACCGCTGGGGGTGGTGAGGACAGCCACGTGTTCACGATGGCCGCCTCCGCCAGTAGGTCCCTATCTAGACGCCCCACAGCCCACCGCGGAAATGCGGGAGCCCGGTCCGCCCTGTGACCCCTGCTGAGGTCCCGGAGAGGGGAGACCTCCATTCGGATGTATCGGTGATCCGACAGGGTCTCCGCCTCCTCCAGGACACGCCAGTTCCTCACTCGTGGTGCGACAGCGGGGCTAGCGAACGACAAGTCCACTATCGACCCACCCTGCTGTCGCACACACGTGTTCACTGAGCCTCTGTTTAGGACACAGAAGCCCAGTGACGCCGCCCACTCCACGATCGCCCGCCCGCGATCGTCCGTCATCGGGGACCCCCACGCCGTGGATTTGGCGTTGAAGTCCCCCAGGACCAGGACGAGGCCCGGTGCCAGTCGCCGTATCGAAGCCTCCAAGGTGGTGAGGGAGGCCCCGAAATCGTCCATCCTCCTATTAGGGGAGAGGTATACACTGTAAAGCGTGACCCCTCCCCAATCCGCCGCGACAAATTCCTCGCCCCTATCCAAGAGGGATAAGGACGGGAAGTGCCGCTGCGTGGAGGTGACGATTGCCGCGGTTCCGTTCCGGCTGACCACCCAATTGGGGCGATCAGGCACGACGTACGGTTCCGCGACTACGGCTGCACCGATCGACCACTCCGCCATGGATTGCAGGAGGAGATCCTGCGCACCGGCGGAGTGGTTGGTGTTGGCCTGCAGGAGGTGAGTGGACTGGGCAGCCATTAATGGGCCGTGTCCATCATCACCTCCTGGCTTGCGGCGGGCGATCGGGCCGCGCTAGGAGCGGGAGCGGCCGGGGTCGAAGGGCCGCTCCGCCCCTTTGGAGCCGAAGCCGGAGGTCTGCACGCCCCAGAGCCCATGCGGTGCTTGGCGGACTTATTGCCCGCCGCACACGCGGGGCAGTGGGGCGGGGCGGCGCAAGATGCCGCCATATGCCCAGTCTGACCGCAGCGGAAACAGAGTCCGCCGCAGTCAAAGCAATTAGTGCATGTTGGCCGGGTGTGCCCGACCGCCATGCACTTGAAACACCTCGCAGGCCGGTGCTCCAGCACGGTGACTCGCGCTGAGCTCCAGCCCACGAGGAGCCTGCCTGAGTCGGCCAGTTGCCTGACCGACTCCACTGGGCACTGCACCCAGGCAGCACCTACGCCGCCCGGACCGGGCCGGATGGCGCCAACCCGGACGGTGTCCATGGGACACCCGGTTTTCGAGGCAATGGCCTCCCGGATGTCTTCCACCGTCACGGAGTCGTCCAAACCCGCGATGCGCATTTCGGCGCACTTTACGGGTCTGGCGATTTTGACGCCACCCTCCTCGGCGAACAGACCTCGCAGCTTCGACGCCACGCTATCGGCCGTCCTGGTGCCCTCGGCCCCAGGGAACTCTAAGATCCGAGCCCCTGTCCGGGCCTTGCGGGTCCTGGCTTCGACGCCTCCTATGTCGGAGACGTCGAGCTCCCGCCGGGCTTTCCTCAGAACGGCCTCATAGCTGAGGCCCCTTTCTGCCGCCTCAGGCAGCACAGTGATCACCACTGCGGCTGTCTTCGGCGGCCGGAGCCCCTTGCGCGGCCTCTTCTTCTTCGTGCCACCTCCTCCGGCTCCTGCCTGGGGGGCGACGACCTCAGCGGCGCGCTTGGCCGCCGCTCTCCTCCTCTGGCCGCGACTCTTTCTGCCGCGCTCGGCCACCTGCCAACCCTGTTCGGGCGTAGCGGGCGTGCCGGGCGCTGAGGGCGTAGTCGCGGCCGTGCTAGTCGTCGCCGGCGGTGTTGGTGCGGGCGACGACTGCGTTCCGGCAGGAGCCGGTGCCGTCTTCCTCTTTGGAGCGGGCCTCTTCGGCTTGGGTCCAGCCGCGGCTGCGGCGTAACTCCCCCCCACGCGGCCACTCTGACAGGGTAGCGGGGCGGGAGTTGGTGCCGCATACGGCCGCTTGTCCGCGGCGAGAGGCGGCCGAACTCGAGGTTCCGGAGGCAGCCTTGCCTCCAGAACGGCCAAGCGCGCATTGACCATATTCCCTATGGCGTCTATAATGGCGCGCAAGGCCTCGTCCGACACGCCCCCCACCGCAGGCAGTGGGATCGGTGTTACCGGCTGGACCTCTGCCGGGGCCTGCTCCACGACGGCGACATTTGGCGTGCTGGCGTTGGTCGGCGGCGCACGCTTCGCGGTCAGAGGCGTCTTCGGCGCGGCGGCAACCGCTGGACGGCCGTCGCCTCGGGGCGGCTTCGGAGCGGTGACGACGGCGACAGCTCCTCGGCGGCTAACACTAGCCGGCGGCGCAGTTGGCGCAGGCGGTACGAGCCGCGCCATTTGGGCCCTCAGCTCAGTCACGTCCTTGGCGAGGACGCGGTTGGCCCTCCGCACCGCGGCCAGCTCCGACTCCAGCCGGCGGTTCTGGGCCCGCAGGCCTGACACCTCGCCACCAAGGCGGGCGTTTTCGGCCTGCAGGGCCTCCATATTTGCGGCTGGGGCGCTCGCGCGGGCACCAACGGCCGCCACTTCGGTGGGAGGGATGCTGGACAACACCCCCAGCACCCTTGCGGCGGCCGCCTCGTTGTCGGCCTGCCTGCCAGTTTCCGCGCCTCCGCGCACTCCGCCGGCCGGGGAGTGGGTCGCCCTTCCCGACGCCGCGGCCCCTCGCCCTCTGCGAGAGGCCGGCACTTTAGGAGGAGGCATGATGACCACACTCCCCTCGGAATCGGCGCCTGAGCTGCCCTCCCTATTTAGGGGGCGCTTCCGCACCTTCGAGGGGAGGGCCTCCTCCCTTACCGTCAGGGCCGCGGTCAGTGCCGCCACCGCAGGGCGCGGCGATGACCTGGCGGCGGCGTCTTCCTCAGCCGACCCGCTTACCTCCTTGGACGGCTCTGCGGAACTACCGCCCTCGTCCATCACATCGGCAGATCCACTGCCCTCGTCTTTGGACGGATCTGCGACAGAATTGTCGCCCTCGTCCGTTGACGGCTCTGCAGTGGATCTGCCGCCGTCCTTGTCAAGCTCACGCGCGTAACGCTCGCGGATTTCGGCATTCCGCTTCTTCTCGCGAGCGTTCGCTTTCGCAGCTTTCCCCCATGTGAAGCGTGCCTGTCGACGCTTCTTCGTCTTCAAGAGGGGGGGGGCCTCCTTGGTCGGTGCCGGGCCCTCGGCAGACGCCTCAAGTCCCGAGGACGAGGCATTGTTTGTGCCAGTTTTATTTTGCCTTGGCAAGGCCGTAGGTTGGGAATCCGAAGCTTCCCCGTCTTTATTATTTTTTGTAGGCAATTCCATTTTGTTCCCACGATTATGGGAGAAATAAACGGTCGACCCGGGCAGAGATCCCTGTACCCGGGCAAGCCTACATTTACCAACCAGGGGGTCGGCTGGTACCCTGGCTGGAGCGTGCTAGGAACAGAACAGCCCATCTGCCATGCATCCTCTCGCCGCACGCCAGAACTTAGGATTCTGGGTAATTTCCGAATTCAAATGTTAATTCGAACTCTTTATAGAGGTTGTCTTCCTCGCGGTCCGGGCGGTTAAGCCAAGACCCTCGTTCCTGATACTACGCCTCACGACAACTTGTCTTGAAGCAAGATATCAGGTTTACGATATGTCGGCGGTGGCATAAGCCTGCCCAGCCCTCAAATGAATGAGTGACCGGGCCCGTCCGAAATTTCGCCTCTTGTATCCTCTACAAATAGAGGGTCAGGAGCGAATTGGGGCTCAACCCATTGCTGGGGAACCCCCCCTCGCGCCAGAGATTCGCTACGGGCGACAATTCGACAGAGGGATCTGGGGGACTGTCGCCCGCACCCAGGGTACACCACGCGGAGGTTTCTGGCGTCGTACCCCAACCTAACCTAACCTAACCTAACCTAACCAGTCCCACTCGGTCTGTGCCCGAGTAAGCAGCGTTTCTTAAGTGCTCCGCGCTAAAAAAATTCCTTAAAGTGGGTTTTTCTTGCCCGATCGCGACCAAACAAGTGTTGTTGTGTGCGTAAGGTGAAGCCCCACAAAGTGTTGCATCTAGTTTCAACCGCACGATCACCCCTTAAGTAGGAAACCTAAAAAAAAAAAAAAAAAAAAAACAACATTTTTGGGGGTTAAGTGAGTGAAAAATATTCAGTTTTTGGCGATTTCTACTCAGCGTATAGTGCCTCCACGCGAGTGAAAGGTGTCCTCGGGAGGGGCTCATTTGCCCGCGTCGTTTGGTGGTTGTTTTGTGAAAATCGGAGCAGCGCAAGTGCGTGAAAAACCGGAAAAAACAACTCCGCCACGTGGTCCTAGTCGCCACGAGGTCCTCGAAATACCGAAGCCAGGAAGCTGAAATTTTTACGGCAGGTAGGGGCTACCTACCCCACCACAAAACCATTTCCAGAATAATTTTTGGACATATAGTTTTTGAACTATTAACAAAAAACTAACTCAACTTTGACCGTTAATAACTCAGAAAGTACAAAGAGTTAAGAAAAACTAGAACTGCTGTCTGTTGCGCGCTCGCTCGAAGAACAAGTTGCAATAAACAGAACATTTAATAGATAAGTACTTTTATATATATAATTGAAAAACCAAAATTTTTACTTTTTTGTGAATTAGAGGGTAGATTGTAAATATAAAATTCCAAATTTTGTATACATAGATAGAGCTCGATTTTAGAAAAATTTTGACACCTTTTTTAGATTTTTAGTATTGATAGATTTAGAGATATTGATTTTTTATTGAATTATTGTTATTAATTAGAAAATATTAATTATAAAACTATTTTAAGACTTGCATAGGCTCTAGATAGCCCAGGGGCACAGTCTGAGTCCAAACTCGGCACCCCTAACTCAATAAATAAAGATTTCTGACATTCTGGGGGTCTCGGGGGGTAACTTGAATTTCGCAAAATATTTTATAACTCGCGAACCAGACGTCGTAGGAAGACGGGGTTTTCGATATAGTTAAGGGGGGGGTAATTAGGAATAGATTTTTGACATCAAATCTCAAATTGGAGAGAAAATTTTATTTTTTAGATTTAGACATCTGAGAGTGTAGCCCTGGTCGAGCCCATACTCCCAGAGGTTTTTGCACCCTCCTACGACGCTTGGATCGGGAGATATTCACGTTTTAGTTTTGATTTTGACAGCTCGGCGGCCATCTTGGAAGTTTTCAGAGGGCCATATCTCCGGAGATAATTACCGTAGGACTTTGGGGATTTCGGTATCGGCATAAGGGGGGAGCATAGAACCGGTAGCTGTAAGAATATTCCAAATTGGGGGCAAAAATTTTTGGCATTTTGTTTTTAGTCTCAGTTGGTAGATTAACCGGTCCCGAACCCGAAACTCCAAACCGCATTTTCCTGCGGTCCTTAGATCCGGAGATGTACCCCTCCAAAGTTTGGTTTTGACAGTTGGGCGGCCATCTTGGAAATTTTCAAGTGGCCATAACTCTGCTCGGTTTGAACATAGGAAGCTGCGGTTTTCGGTCGGGGGACCGTCGGGGGCAGAAGTTTTGACCCCGTGGGGTCGGGTGTAAATCTGACCCCCCCAAATTTCGGCTCGAGTTAGGAGCGGGACTAGGTTTGTTGAGCTGTGAGAGTACTGATAGTCCAAACCCGGACTTTCTGGGCCTAATAGGACCGGAGATATCGGCACCCCAAAACACCCCCTGGGACCTCCACGGAAATTTGGGGTCGCAGTTTCTCCGGAACTATTGGTCGTAGAGACACAGGCTTTTCTCGGCAAATATCGGCTTGGTCTCGGCTACTAGAAGCAACAGCCGACTTCCTTCTGAGGATTCTTCTTCCTCGACTTCTTTTCTTCTTTTTTCTTCTTTCTTCTTCTTTTGTCTTCTTTTGGCTAGGGTCGCTTCTTTGCGCCCCGAAGACCCCCTGCTGAGTCCCGGCAGCCCAGAAGAGCAGTAGTAGCCGAGATATTTAGGGTAAAAATTCTTGAAAAATTTGTCAAGTTCCGGATTTCGATACAAACCGGGTAGGTAAGTCTTGGACAGCTTCTCGCAGGCCGGCGGCAACAATTGGGCGTTACATTGGTAACACACCATTTTGTGCCGCAGCCGGGTGGGTGCTGTTCGGGAGGTGCCACCTGAACAAGACAAGCCCAAATAAGGCGTCAAATAAATATAAAATTGACAGGGTATAGAAAACCCATTTTAGTAATTAGTAGACTAAGAATTTTACCCTACTATAATTTTAAACAAAATTTTAAAATTTTTATTCTAATTGTATTGTGACGTTTTCTAAGATTTTATTTTAATCTTAATTCTATTTTAATTTTATTGTCTAGGATTTTATTTTATTTTAAATTTAATTTTATTTCAATTTTATTGGCCTATTGCTATAATTTGATATATACAATTTTATTGACAAATTTAACTTTATACGAGTTAATACAATACATTGACACTATATATAATACTATATACACATAATCCTATTTACAAAGGCAATTTACACCTGCAACATATTAATTTGACGGACCGGACCTATACATCCGGTCTAAAGACGTGCATTGACCCAAATAATAGACGAGATTCGGACCTTTACACCGAATCTACGAATAGACGGCACCGCGAACCGTAGAATGTACCGTACACCAGTTAACAACAAGAAGAATCCGTTTTTGCAAGAAACACAAAGGGAAGAAGAAGAAAAATACATACAAATAGAGGAAATGGACAACAATAAACCAGAAAAAGTAGAAATGGACAAAACGTTCGTAACAACAGAACTAAATAAGGAAAATACGTCTACCCCCAAAAGTGAGGGGAAAAGACAAAAAACACCCCAAACCACACAAGAAACGGATAATACAAGTCCGCCTGTACAGGAACTAAAGAAAAATTTTGAGGTGCAACCCCTTCAGCCCTGTAACAGCAAGACAAATAAACAGACAAAAGATCTGACGAAGTTGAAACCGCAAGTTGCTAAACCGCAGAGCGGGCAAAAGGCGGAGTCACCAAATACAGGGAATACAAAAAAGGGAGAACTGCCACCAAGTACTGTGAGCGTAATAATAAACAAAAATAAGAATTTCAAAAATGAAATAGAAGAGGCACTCTATTACAAGAAATCAGGAATTGATCTACTAGAATCAGGAAAGAATATAAAAGGAGAGATAAAAACAGGTACAATTGCAATCCTGAGAACTTTTTATAAACTCGTAGAAAGGATAGGTAACAAACAAAAAGCGAAAGAAGAGAACAAAACAGGCGCTGACAAACAAAAATCAAGTACGGAAGAAATAGGCAAGAACCAGAAAGAAATACGGACTGTAGGAAATCATCAAGAAGAGCTGATAAAAGAGATTAAGAGTCATAAAAACCTTATGGAAGAGCAGAGGCACATAATGAATGCACTTAAAAATGCCCTAGAGACAGCTCCATTAATACCTGCAGGAAATGAAAGTAAAGAAGACAACAAGATGTTAGTAGAAGAAATAGGAAAACTAAAAGAGCTAACAGAGGGAATGAGCAAAAACATCACGGAAATAAAAGGAAGTATCCCTACATACGCCGAGGCACTAGCGAAGCCGCCAAAGCCTGAAGCAACAAAACCCAAACCAAAACACAGCGTCATTATCACCACAAACACAGAAACGCCGACGTATGACGATACAGTTAAGAAAGTCAGAGACACCCTGAAAGCAGAAGAGTATGGGCTCAAAATAGAAGGGGTCAGGAAAATAAGAGACGGAAAGGTGGTGATAAGCTGTGCGTCTAAAAAGGAAATAGAAAAGACCACAGAAAGACTAAAAACAAACAGTGGCCTAAAAATACAAGAAGCCAAGAATGGCAACCCATTAGTCATATTGAGAGAGGTTATGAGCTGCAACACGGAAGATACAATAGCAAAGGCATTAAGAACACAAAATGAGGAAATTACGGAAGGATTAACAGGTGAGGAAATAACGATCGAAGAAAGATTCCGTAGAAAGGCCAGAAACTCACTACAAAGCCATATAATACTCCGTGTGTCTCCCAAACTCTGGATGCGCCTAACGAGTAAAGGGAAGATGTACCTCGGGATCCAACGTGTGGAAGTCTTGGACCAATCACCGATCATGCAGTGCTCCAAATGCCTAGCTTACGGCCACGGCAGAAAGCACTGCAAAGAAAAGGAAGATCTGTGCCACCACTGCGGGGAAGAGCACCGCAAGAACCAATGTCCTAAATGGAAGGCAGACGAACCGCCCACATGCATCAACTGCAAAAAGACTAAGCACTTGGATCCCGGGCACGAAGTGCACAGCTCAAACTGTGAAATTAGAAAAAAATGGGATGAACTAGCCAGAGCCAGTATAGCATATTGCTAAGGGCACCCTGGGCACAAACAGGCATAACCACACCTCCGCACAATCCTACGGCGTCATACAGGCTAACCTACAAAGGAAAAACCTCGCAACAACCGAACTAATGCTAGAGGCACAAAAACGTAAAGTTGCACTAGCACTGGTACAGGAGCCGTATATAGGAGCCGAGAAACGGATGAAGGGATATGGCGCCGCAAGAGTCTACCAAAACGTCGTTCGTGGTAACGGTGTAGTAAAGGCGGCGATAGTGGTGTATAACCCGGGAATCGTCGTCACACCGTACACGAAATATACGACAAATAACATTGTCGCGGTAAAACTCCAAACAAAAGCGTGGAAGATTCTTGCGGTGTCATATTACTTTGAACCGGATCAAGACATTGAACCATATCTAGACCAAATGGTAAAAATGTGCGGAGAGTGTGGTATAAGTAAAATAATAATTGGCGGTGACGCAAATGCTAAGAGCATCCTATGGGGAAGCAGCAGAACTGACAAAAGGGGAAAAGCAATGGTCGGAGCTCTTACGGAGATGGGCCTACAGGTATTGAACAGCGGTAGCACTCCAACCTTCGACACGGTGAGGGGAGGGAGACGACTTACCAGCCACGCCGACATCACCGCTTGTACCGACGAGATGCTGAACCTGGTGGATGACTGGAGAGTCGCAGAGGGCCTTACGGGCTCGGACCACAGCGGGATAACCTTTAAACTACACCTGAGGAAAATTGATAGCATCCACATATCTAGAACAACCCGTAAATTTAACACCAAAAACGTGGATTGGCCTGAATTTCATAGGAAACTAAGCCAATCCAAAATTGAACAAAAAATTGATATAGACACCATAAACAAAATAGACAACACAAACGCAATAGACCAATTTGTTAATATATATACAGACACAATAACCAAAATATGTGGAGAGCTAATACCGAAAAAGGAGAAAGTAGAAAGACTGAGGGTCCCGTGGTGGTCCGAGGAGCTGGAGCGACTGAAGCGGGGAGTCACCACCAGGAAGCGGAGGGTACGGTGCGCTGCCCCCATGTATAGGAAGGAGGTGGTTGATCGATACCTGGAAGCCAAAGAGCATTATGATTAGGAAGCCAAGAAGGCACAGACCAGAAGCTGGAAAGAGTTCTGCTCCAAACAGGGTAGAGAAGGCGTATGGGAGGGGATATATAGAATTATAAAGAACACCAGCAAAAGGGAGGAAGACGTGCTTCTGGTGGTAAATGGAGTACAACAGGGACATGTAGAATCCGCAAGACTGCTAGCTGAGACGTTTTACCCCAATGATGATAAAGAGGGTGATAGTCCGGAACACGCTGAAATTAGGCAAAAAGCCGAAAATGGAATAAACCTGACGCATAATTCAAATGAACCAGATTATACAGAGGATGAGCTGAAATCGGCGGTTCTGGACTTCAATCCCAAGAAAGCACCAGGGGATGATGGCCTGACGGCTGATATAGTCGCACAGGTCATCCTAAAAGACCTAAAAACGCACTTGGCAATGCTGAACAAATGCTGGAGTCACAGCTACTTTCCCAAGGCATGGAAAGAGGCCACTGTAATAGTGCTGCGCAAACCGGGTAAGGAAGACTACACGCACCCCAAATCATACAGACCGATTGGCCTCTTGCCAGTCATGGGCAAGGTGTATGAAAAAATGCTGGTCCGAAGACTTACGCATCATCTGGTGCCCCGACTTAGCCCTCGCCAGTACGGCTTTACGCCCCAGCGCTCCACAGAGGACGCCCTCTACAATCTGGTGGCCCATGTGAGAGGTAAGCTTCGTGAGAAGAAACTGATCACCATGGTGTCGCTGGATATAGAGGGTGCATTCGATAGCGCTTGGTGGCCTGCGATTAAAGTCCGGCTGGCTGAGGAGAGGTGCCCAGATAGATTGCGGCGGACATTAGCCAGCTACCTGGATGACAGAAAGGTCAGGGTGAGGTACGCTGGCCAGGAAAACGTTCGTAAGACCAGTATGGGGTGCGTGCAGGGATCCATAGGGGGCCCCATCCTGTGGAATCTCCTTCTGGACCCTCTGTTGAAGAGTCTCGCGAAAAGAGGAGAATACTGTCAAGCGTTTGCTGACGATGTGATCCTCGTCTTTTCGGGGGACACGGCAGAGGAAATTCAGAGGCGGGCTAATCCAACCCTCGAGCATGTAAGGTCGTGGGGTGTCATGAATAAGCTGAGGTTCGCGCCACATAAAACTACAGCGATGGTGCTAACCAAGAAGCTGAAGTATGACACACCGCGGCTGAGCATGGGCGGGGTGGGGATTACCATGTCTAAGGAGATTAAAACCCTGGGGTTAACGATAGACAGCGGGTTGACGTTCGGTGCCCATGTTGCAAATGTTTGCAAAAAGGCACTGGGCGTCTACAAGCAGCTATCGAAAGCCGCCAGGGTGAGTTGGGGTCTCCACCCGGAAATCGTGCGCACTATTTATACAGCTGCAGTGGAGCCTATAGTCACATATGCCGCCAGCATATGGGCTCCCGCATCGAGGAAAAAGTGTGTCCAAACGCATCTAAATGCAGTACAGAGGTTGTTCGCCCAAAAAGCGGTCAAGGCGTACCGCACGGTATCCCTCAATGCCGCGCTAGTACTGGCCGGTATGCTCCCCCTCGACATACGTATAAGGGAAAACGCCTCCCTGTACGAGGTCAGGAGGGGCCTTATCCGGCCAGTGCTGGATCGGAATGTGGAGGAACCGGTGTCGTATACTGAGAAGCCCCACCCTGCGGAACATAAAAGCCGCAGTTTCTTGATGATAAACAGCCAAGAAGAACTGGAAGAAATGGTGGGCGGTGCGGTGCGGCTGTTCATTGATGGAAGTAAGATTGAGGAAAAGGTCGGAGCGGCTATATCCGTTTGGGAAGGAGCCACCGAAATAAGAGGCCACAAACTCAATCTTCCGCCGTACTGCACCGTGTATCAAGCGGAACTGCTGGCATTATGCGAAGCCGCGGGGCTGGCGGCACGAAACAGATACGAGAACTGTGCGATTATAAGTGATTCCAGGGCTGCTTTAGAAAGCGTGATTAATTATAATTCGACACACAGACTAGCCGTAAAAACTAGGGAATATCTAAGGCAAGCCAGCGAATAAGCCAGCGATAAAAGCCCATGCGGGCATTAATGGGAATGAAAGAGCCGACCACCTGGCTAAAGAGGTTGCCTTAAAGCTCAAAACTAAGCCCAAGTACGATAAATGCCCACTTTCCTTCGCAAAGCGCGAGATCAGAAGGGAGGCGCTTGCCGAATGGAAGGTAAGATTCGAAGAGGGCACGGCCGCGGGAGTAACGCGAACCTTCTTCCCAAATGCAATCGAAGCATATGCAGTTGTGAAAAAGTTAAGTGTCAACGGGGTACAGACACAGGTCCTCACGGGGCATGGCGGCTTTGCCGAATACCTGCACCGTTTTGGATGCGTACAAAGTCCGTCATGTCCCTGTGACCCCGAGAAACCAGAGTCCATACTGCACATGATACTTGACTGTCCCATGTACACACAAGACAGATACAATACGCAACAAACGATAGACACAAATATAATCTTTGCCAACCTTAGTAAACTTATTTCGGACACAAATAAGCAAAAAGTATTTTTAGATTATTGCATAAAAATAGCAAAGAAGGCAATAGAAAGAAATAAAAGTTAAAGTGTATAAAACTGATATAACAGAATAAAATATAACGGCTGTGTAGCAAAATATGAATAAGAATACTGTATATGCTATAATTAAGACAAAAGAGAATGTAACCGTGTAATGAAAAGAATATAAGGAAATGTAAATATAAAATAAGGATGGAAACAAATGTAACACGAATAATAAGAAAACAGATAGGAAATAAAGATAAGAATCCCCGAAGGGAAATTGAAAAACTCATTACCCTGCTAGATATTAAGATAGTATAGACAATCTCTGGTCATGCCAGAGGAGTTCGCGGGCCGGGGCCAAGGACCTGGACTTTTAAAAAAAAAAAAAAAAAAACCTAACCTAACCTAACCTAACCTGACCTCGAAACGTATGTACTCGGTTAATGATTTAGAACCATACATTTATATTATTCATAGCATTTATATTATTCATAGCATTTATATTATTCATAGCATTTATATTATTCATAGCATTTATTCAATAAAATAAAAAAACATATTTTTTGTCATTTGCAATCCCGGACGTTTTCTTAAAATATCATTTTTGCATAACCGTAACATGTTTTTGTGTAATAATTTTGTTATGCCTAAGGTCGTTTGATGCCTACGGTCGATGCTCTTATCTTAGTTACCTACTTTATTTCATTACTTTAAAACAATGACTCCATTTTTCCTTCATACTTTGTCAGGCTTAGAACCATCTGATTATTAGTTAATAATGTAACAAAGAAAGTAATGATCATTAATAAGTAAGTACTACCAAATTTTGTAATTCAGAAGTACATATTTAAAAAAAAAAATTGGAATCACCTTGCCTATTTAACAACGATTAGAAAATCACACAACACTTACCTAATTATTTTATTTATTCTACGACCTGTACTGAAGCAAATGTTCAAAGTGTTGTCCATTCACCTCAATGCACGGCCTTGCACGTTTTAATAAATTGTCTTTTAGTGATTGTAGCGTAATTGTGTCCCTTTTCACATCATTGATCTCTCACTCACAATTTTTCTTTTTAAATCATCCACACTACGAGCTTCTTCGCGATAAACAATACGTTTAATTTCTGACCATAAATCAATGGGTATGGTAGTAATCAATGGGTGTTAAATCCGGGCTTCTTAGTGGCCAAGCCACCGGTCCACCTCTCCCGATCCAATTGGCACCGAATTGTTCATTTAGGTAGGCACGTGCGTTGCGTTCGTAATGTGCAGGGCAGCCGTCATGCTGGAAGTACATGTTCCTGACGTATGCTAATGACACGTTATCTAATAATATCGGGATTGTTTCTCTTATCAAATCTAAATAATTACGCCCCTTCAAATGTCCGTCAATAAAAACTGGTCCAATAATCTTATTATTAATTATTCCCGCCTAAACATTAACACTAAATCTGATTTGATGTGAATGTTGTACTATCTCATGGGGATTATTGAACTCCCAATAATGTTCATTATGTATGTTAAAGAGTCCGACTCTTGTAAACGTTGACTCGTCCGTCCACAAAATGTTCACATTGTTGTGTTCGAGTAATCACTGGCACAGGGCGACACGAGGTTGTGGATCCGAGTCATGTAGAGCCTGTGTTCGTCGGAAGTGAAACGGGTGCATTTCGATTTGATTTAATAGCCGCTATACGAAATAATGGCTCACATTAAATCGTCTTGATGCTTCACTGGTACTGCGTCGTGGATCCTGCTCGGAAAAACGAAGAATGTCTTCTTCTAATTGAACAGAATGTTGGCAACGTCTACCTCTAAACTGAGCATGTGTAGGCACTCGAAACTGTCTGTGGGTTAGTAGGCGTTGTGTGCCTGATAAAATGGTCGCTGTTGTAGGCACAGGCGGATTCCTAATGCCACGTCTTCGTAATGAATCCAGGTGTTCTGGCTGAGCGTACAGGCGTCTAGCCTCCGAACCATGTCTCACTACTCTACGTTAGAGTACTGGTAATGACTTGTCATATTTTCACACTCGCGTTCGGGATTTGTCGTAAACAGATATACGTCCAAACCGTTTGGCAAAAAATTGCAAACTGACCTATTAAAACATAGACCAAGGTCGCGCGACTCGGGCGCATCAAAAGAAAGGGGAGGGTAAGAGTGTGCGGGACGCGAGGTGCGGGCGATTTCCGAGCTACTATACCTAAAATTATTTTATTTTACCTATTATTGCGATTTAATACGAATGCTATGTCGTAGGCATGTTGGGCACAATACCGTTGCATATCAGACAAACTTAAGAACGTCTATTTATCAGACTTTTCTTTTAAATGTATTATGTTTTTAGTTATGTGGGGATGTTACGAATGATTAACTGAGTATACACGTTTCAGGAAAACAGCCAATTAGATTCCACGGTGTATATATAATTCTTCTGTACGTGTGTTGACAGTGAACTCCATCTTAACGACGGATTTTCTTGAAATTTTTCATGTGTGTTCGAGGGGATTCGAGAATGGTTTAGATTTACAATTGGACCCAATAGGTGGCGGCGTTGTTGGTATGTCAAACGGCTGGACCGATTGGGATGAACTTTTCTATGTATATTTCAATGGGTCCCTGGTTGATTTCAAAACAAAATAGAACCCGATAGGTGGCGCTGCTATCGGCATATCGCTTGAAGCTTTTCCAGGCAGGACGACGTCTGCCGGGACAGCTAGTATTAATATATATAGTTATATTAACTATTCAATTTTAATTTCGGCGGTGAAATAACTACCTGCCTAGTATTTTATCACAGTTAACTGGCACTAGTATTTTTAAATCACTGTCGCTGTGATATCTAGTGTCTGATTTTGCCTAGTATAAACCCAACTCTAGTTCGTTCGGCATTCTTTCCACATGTCCGAACCATCGGAGCATTCCCTTTCGCATCTTTACACCAATACTCTCTTTCATACCTACTCGCTCTCTTACGTCGTCGTTACGAATGCGGTCGGTCAGCCTAACTCCACAGATTTTCCGTAGAGATCGCATTTCGACCGCATTAATTTTACTTTCATACTCTTTTCTGCATACCCAACTCTCGCTTCCATACAGTAATGTTGGGACAAGCACTGCGTTATGTATTGCTACACGTGCCTTCTGGCTGAGGTGGTGGCTACCGAGAAGTTGCCCCAACGCTCCGTTCACTCTATTTCCCGCATTCACTCTCCGCTCTATATCAGTGGTGTACCTTCCATCTCGGCTAAATCCACATCCAAGATATACAGATTCATCCACTTGCTCTAGTACATCATTACCTATTATTACTCTTACATCTGTTCTGGCTTCATCTCTTTCAAAGACCATTACTTTGGTTTTACACACATTCACGCGTAGACCCTTTTTACAATCTTCTGACATTGTGTTGACTAGTGTCTGCAGGTCAGTCGCTGACTGCGCCAGCAGGACTGCATCATCTGTATAGAGCAGAGCAGTGACCACTGAGTCGCCCATCTGGACTTCCACATTTATATCGTTCAACCAACCTTTGGAGACATTTATCCAGATATATGATAAACAGCCTGGCTGACAGAACGCACCCCTGCTTAACGCCGATATTGACGTCAAACCAAGGCGACATTCCATCATCCGGCCGCACACAGGCTCTACAGTCCATGTAAATGGACTGCACAGCCTGCAGCAGTTTACCATTAATACCATACTCTGGTAAAATGTCCCAAAGTTCCTTTCGTACAACCGTGTCAAACGCTCTCTCCAGATCCACAAAACAGAAAACCCTGTGACCTAGAGCCAGATGATTCTTCACAATGTTGCGCAGAGAAAACACTTGATCCATGCATCCCCTTCCACTCCTGAAACCTCCTTGTGTCTCACACAGTAAACCATCGGACACCATCCTCATTCTCCTTTCAATAATTTTACCATACACTTTTGCTGCCAAACTGGTCAAGCTTATGGCTCTGTAATTTGCGCAGTCATTACGTGAGTCCTTGTTTTCAAACAAAGGCACGATGACTGCGCTATTGCAGTCCCTGGGAACCATTCCCGAGATCCAACATAAATTGAGGAGCAACAGGAACACCTCCCAGACACAGGAACCACCAAGCTTGATCATCTCGGCAGACACCATATCAATGCCCGCTGCCTTACTATTTTTCAAACTTTTTATCGCCCATTCAACTTCATCCATACTGATGCCATCGGAGGACGCTGGTGCTGAATGTTGATCTACTAAACCACATGTGACACCGTCGCCAACTCGAGTATCCGCATACATATCGCCAAAATATTCACTCCATCGGCTAAACACGTCTTGTGTTTGTATAAGAATGTCTCCACATAGTGATATGTATCGACTGTGGGGCCCCTGTAGGCTATATTTTGCTTCGGAGGCGACTGTCTACCAAAATTAAATCTATTATACTTTTCTATTCAATCCTTCTCCATGTATACAGATGGATGTCCTTATGTTGGCAAAATGTGTTTGACACAATAAGGTTTCTCTCCATGCATACATCCGCTATGAGCCTACCTGCGTCGTTCACTCTTTTATCACCAAATGGATCAAGTACGTCCTCATAGTCGGAACGCTTTAGCCCCACCCATCCGTTCAAATCTCCGCATACAATCACACGTTCACTGGTTTCTGCCATATCCAGAACTTCCCTAACATTGTCCCAAAACTTCTCTAGGTCTGATGCCACCGAGGATCCTACGGGAGCATATGCTACAACCATGAATACCTTGGTGACACCTAGTTTTATACGGACCCAAAGAATTCTGGGATCATACATTCCGTAATCCTTCACACCTGAGGCCAAGCGAGAGAACAACAGCACTCCTACCCCCATGCTGGCTCGATCGCTCTGTGGTACACCAGACCACAGAGCCATCCCGCCACCAGGAAGATCGCAGCCGTCGCTGCCCGCGTCGAACTCGCCCGTGGGACCTAGAACGTCATTGGATGCCGGGACGTCATTACCCGTTTGGCAGTCCAGCTGGAGAGGCCTCGGTTCAATTTTTGGTTAAATTTTTGGAACTGTAAAGGCCCTTGGGCCGGTGCTGATGGAATAGTAAGGTTGGCGTCACGGGGTCCTCTTTTTTCCATTTGGTGCAGGACGGCGTAGCACACGTTCGAGGTCTGTGCGCAGCAGTCAGAGCAGCGTCGTGAACTTGTCGCAATCATCGGTGTCGACATGATGCTGCTACTCTTGATAACGTGTAGCCTTATATGATTCATACTGACCAGTCTAATAGATTCCACATCCAAACTGTACAACACAGAATCTGATGGTGGAATAAAGCAATAAACAATGAAACTCTTTGGTATTATAAAATCCGATTACGAAATGAAAAATTGATGTCGCAAGCGGGATTCGAACCCGCGCCTATTGGGATTCCGGCCCAATCGTGCTGCCACTACACTACCGCGACCAATTGTAGGACATGCAAATTTTCATCTCGTATTGTATTTACGTCTTAAGGTGACGGTGTGCTATCTACCCGACAATGTTTACACAATGTTATAGGCTTAATACTTCAAACTTTACAGTTAGAATTGTATTAAACGATGACACAACCTTGTTATTTAAATTTACTGAAATTTTAGCATTTAATATGCTTAATTTTATAAAATCCGATTACGAAATGAAAAATTGATGTCGCAAGCGGGATTCGAACCCGCGCCTATTGGGATTCCGGCCCAATCGTGCTGCCACTACACTACCGCGACCAATTGTAGGACATGCAAATTTTCATCTCGTATTGTATTTACGTCTTAAGGTGACGGTGTGCTATCTACCCGACAATGTTTACACAATGTTATAGGCTTAATACTTCAAACTTTACAGTTAGAATTGTATTAAACGATGACACAACCTTGTTATTTAAATTTACTGAAATTTTAGCATTTAATATGCTTAATTTTATAAAATCCGATTACGAAATGAAAAATTGATGTCGCAAGCGGGATTCGAACCCGCGCCTATTGGGATTCCGGCCCAATCGTGCTGCCACTACACTACCGCGACCAATTGTAGGACATGCAAATTTTCATCTCGTATTGTATTTACGTCTTAAGGTGACGGTGTGCTATCTACCCGACAATGTTTACACAATGTTATAGGCTTAATACTTCAAACTTTACAGTTAGAATTGTATTAAACGATGACACAACCTTGTTATTTAAATTTACTGAAATTTTAGCATTTAATATGCTTAATTTTATAAAATCCGATTACGAAATGAAAAATTGATGTCGCAAGCGGGATTCGAACCCGCGCCTATTGGGATTCCGGCCCAATCGTGCTGCCACTACACTACCGCGACCAATTGTAGGACATGCAAATTTTCATCTCGTATTGTATTTACGTCTTAAGGTGACGGTGTGCTATCTACCCGACAATGTTTACACAATGTTATAGGCTTAATACTTCAAACTTTACAGTTAGAATTGTATTAAACGATGACACAACCTTGTTATTTAAATTTACTGAAATTTTAGCATTTAATATGCTTAATTTATAAAATCCGATTACGAAATGAAAAATTGATGTCGCAAGCGGGTTCGAATCCCGCTTGCGACATCAATTTTTCATTTCGTAATCGGATTTTATAAAATTAAGCATATTAAATGCTAAAATTTCAGTAAATTTAAATAACAAGGTTGTGTCATCGTTTAATACAATTCTAACTGTAAAGTTTGAAGTATTAAGCCTATAACATTGTGTAAACATTGTCGGGTAGATAGCACACCGTCACCTTAAGACGTAAATACAATACGAGATGAAAATTTGCATGTCCTACAATTGGTCGCGGTAGTGTAGTGGCAGCACGATTGGGCCGGAATCCCAATAGGCGCGGGTTCGAATCCCGCTTGCGACATCAATTTTTCATTTCGTAATCGGATTTTATAAAATTAAGCATATTAAATGCTAAAATTTCAGTAAATTTAAATAACAAGGTTGTGTCATCGTTTAATACAATTCTAACTGTAAAGTTTGAAGTATTAAGCCTATAACATTGTGTAAACATTGTCGGGTAGATAGCACACCGTCACCTTAAGACGTAAATACAATACGAGATGAAAATTTGCATGTCCTACAATTGGTCGCGGTAGTGTAGTGGCAGCACGATTGGGCCGGAATCCCAATAGGCGCGGGTTCGAATCCCGCTTGCGACATCAATTTTTCATTTCGTAATCGGATTTTATAAAATTAAGCATATTAAATGCTAAAATTTCAGTAAATTTAAATAACAAGGTTGTGTCATCGTTTAATACAATTCTAACTGTAAAGTTTGAAGTATTAAGCCTATAACATTGTGTAAACATTGTCGGGTAGATAGCACACCGTCACCTTAAGACGTAAATACAATACGAGATGAAAATTTGCATGTCCTACAATTGGTCGCGGTAGTGTAGTGGCAGCACGATTGGGCCGGAATCCCAATAGGCGCGGGTTCGAATCCCGCTTGCGACATCAATTTTTCATTTCGTAATCGGATTTTATAAAATTAAGCATATTAAATGCTAAAATTTCAGTAAATTTAAACTCTTTGGTAGTTAAAAAAATATAATAAGTTTGGGCACATTGAATAGGATATCAACGAGTTTCATTGATCAGGCGTAGTGATGTAGATCTGATGGTGGACCAGGCAGTAGATGGTGGAGCCAGGCAGTAGATGGTGGAACCAGGCAGTAGACGGTGGAACTCTTCAACTGTTGCAAGTGAAGCTGTCACGTTCATGTGATTCGTTTTTCTTTTAATTCTATTAAGTAATGGTGTGGTGCAGTAATAGACAGAAGGATGTGTCGTTATATATATATTTACTCCTTATCTAATATCACATATTGGTTCGTTTTGGCATCTCGTAACACGTTCGCCCGTAGGGGGCACACTCGGCGCTCGCGCTCAGCTGCGGCAGCGTGGGCGCGGCGCGGCGCGCTATAAGCGCGGCGGGACGGGGGCGGGCGGCGCGAACGCTGGTAGTGCGTTGAGGGCGGGCAGGCGACGCGGGTCGAGGGGCAGCACGATCTCGTCGGTCTGCACGTGCCGGTCGGAGGAGCTTCTCTCGTCGTTCAAGGCGGACAGGTCGGTGGAGGGCGTGAGGTCAGAGGCGCGCGGCAGCGGCGCGGCGCCGACGAGCGCGGCGCAGGCGGCCCCGCGCGCGGCGCCGTCCCGCCAGCGCGCCGCCATGAGGCTGGCGCGCACGTTGCGCTCGGGTCGCACGATGATGATGTACAACTGTAACGTGAGGACCGGTCAGGGCGCGGCGCCGGCGGGCGGGCGGCCCCGTGGCGCACACGCACCTTCGGCGAGAACAGGCACACGAGCGTGACACTGGCGCTGAGCGAGATGGTGACGGCCATGCTGGTGACGCGCAGGGTCACGTGGCTCGCCGTGCCGAAGTACAGCGGCACGAAGGCGAGCCAGATGACGCACGTGGTGTACATGGTGAACCCTGCGACATGAGACATGCTCCATACGACCGGACACAGACACGCTGTGCTGTGATGACAACTTCAAAACATATCATTATTTTAAATAAACTCTTTTACGTAATAAAATAACCAAAAATAATAATATAAAAGAAAAGAAAAAGAAAAGCGATGGAAGCGTCAGACGCCAGCAGTAGACCATCCGTCCTGTCCTCAATGATATCTACAAAATAGATAATTTCAGCTCTTTAAATCAACGTCATAAATGTTGGCTCTGGCGTCCCGCAAGGGTCGCTGGTCCTCGGGACCTGTTCCTTAAATAATTTAAACTAACAACAGCTCGTCAAGAGTTAAGTTTTTAGTGCATGTTCAAGTTGAAAGCAAAATACATTCTGTCTAAGAGAAAAATCCTACTAATATTATAAACGCGAAAGTTTGTAATAATGTATGGATGTGAACATCTTTGTTGCTTTTTCACGGAAAAACTACCGAATGGATTTTGATGAAACTTTATATTAATATAGCTTACACATCAGAATAACACATAGGCTATAATTTATAAAGATATTTTGTAAATTGGCTAAAATATAACGATAAAAATTGCTTAAGACAGAAAAATCACCCATCTGCGAGCTATTTTTGCATACGCTGCGAAGATCTTCAAACTCAGACTAATGTTATGTATTGTGGAAATGTACCTCTTAAATAGTACTACAAAAAAATCCGCGACAGCATATATCTATTTTTAATATGTAAGCATTTATCGTTAAAATAGTACATTAAAAATACAAAATAATTTGGTATTTATTGCCGATGCACATTTTATGGTAACTAATTGATTCTTATGCAAACAAATGCTTTTATTGCTTTCAATATTTAAAGTACATATTTTTTGCCTTTTACCGTGTGTCGTTTGGTACAATATTTCAAAAGCTAGGACAATAAGAATGCGCAGTGCTGTGATCAGGCAGCAACTGGGCGCACTACAGAAATATGGCTAGAAATCTATGATCGCCGATTGTGCGACCCGAACACAAGTAAAGGCGTGAGGGCAGTCATCGTTGATGATTGTTGTATTTTTGACAGCACTATCGATTTGTTAATAACATACTATACCTGTATATATATAGATAGGTAGTGAAAGTGCACGCGTATGCTAGGGATAGCTGTCCTTTATCAAAAAACACGCGGGCGAAGCCGCGGGTGAAAGCTAGTAACAAAATAATAATAATAGTGTGCCCGAGGTGGCCGCGAGTCTGTTTGGGCGGGCGGGCCGGCTGGCGGGCGGGCGTCCACTCACCGATGTGCTTGCTCTCATTGAACGCCTCCGGTATCTTGCGCGTGAGGACCGCGTACACGGTGCACACCACGATCAGCACCACCGGGTAGAAGAACGCGATCGTGTAGGACGCGTCCACGTACGAGTCGCACACCAGCATGTTGTCCTCGCGCGTCGGGTGGTGGCGCACCGCGCGCGCCGGCGACACCACCTGCCACACTGCAACAACCACCACCTGCGCCGCGCGCACCGTCAGTCCGCGGTCGACCTTTAGGGCTCGTCCCACAACGTTCGCCCACTCACCTGGACGCACACGAGCACCGCGCAGATCAACAGCTGCGACTTGGGTGATATAAACGCCGGCTGGCGCGCCGACTGCTTGCTTGCGGCGAATATGCGCGCTATCCTATTGGTCTTGGTGAGCAGCGCGGCGTACACCACCGTGAAACAGAAGCCGGTGCCGAAACTGAAACAGTGCAGGGTGTACTGTGACGTGGAATGCTTGCGGCACTTGAGCGATCGGCGGCGCTAAGGGTGTACCGTTGCAGGGCGCAAAGCAGGTCGCTGGGGCGCAGCACGAGCGCGAAGGTGATGAGGTAGCACATCATGATGCCGCCCAGCAGCACAAAGGATAGCTCGCGGCCGCTGGCGCGCACCACGGGCGTGTCACCGCGCGCCGCCCACACGCCGGCCACCGACCTGCACATGCGCGTTATGAGTGCCTGCTGCCCCGCCCCGTCCTGGCTCGGAACGCTTGCGACACTCACGCCGTCAGCAGCACCCCGAGCGCGGAGAAGGCCATGGCGCCGATGGCGGCGGGCGAGTCGACGCGCAGGTACTGCTCGGGTACAGGGGCGCAGTGCGTGCGCGCGGGGGCCGGTAGGGTGCCGGGCGGGCACGCCTCGCATGCCGTTTCTCGCTCTGGTGCGCGGATCTGTGGAACACACGGACAGGCGTCAGCGTGTGCCGGGGCGAGAGGCGCACCCCCAGCCCGCACTCACCTCATACTGCGTGCAATTGAAGCAGTGCCAGCAGCAGCTCTCGCCCTCCACGTACTGCTTGGCCTGACCCTGCTCACACTCGGCGCTGCACACCGATTCTGGGGGGCGTCGCTCGCCCCACTTGAACTGTATCTCTGCGAAATGGAACAGTACAGATGAGTGACGGTGTCAGGAGCGAGGCCGAGGGATGGCCCTGAACAGTTCAGATGAGTGACGGTGTCAGGGGCGAGGCCGAGGGATGCGACCGGCGTACCTTCCATGTTAAGTTCTAGTTCTCCGTCAAGGTACCGCCCCACCTTGAGCCAGCGATACACGCCGTGCGACACTTGCTTGAAGTGCAGGATGTTGTAGCGCGCCGGACCGTCACCGTTACTGTCGAAGTGGAACTCGTCGCCGCTCAGACCTGCAACAAGTGGCAATCAGCCATTGAGACCGCCGGGCTGAAGTGACGCGGGCGGCTAAGAACGCACCCACGAAGCGCACGCGGCGCAGGTACCGGAGAAGTGTGGCGCCGCTAGCGGGCCGCATGGCGTCGCACAGGCCCGGTTTGCCACCGCACAGCTCGCCGTGCATATCCCTGCGAACAGACGTCGGTACGTCACGCGAATGCAATAAGGAAGAGCGAGGAAGAACGGGGCTGGGGCGGCGTGCACCTGATGGCGTGCGCGAAGGCGAATACGGCGTCAGCCACGAACTGCAGCTGCGCTTCAAACTCAACGTCACCGGATGAGAGGCGCTCGGCGCCGGAGCAGGCTCGCGCCCAGCGCGCGTTGTAGGGCGTGCGCGGTCCGCCCGGATAGCGGCACTTGAAGTGCTCTTCCCAAAATTCTGCAATGTATTGGACATTTAATACCCTGAAGTGCGAAAGGCGGTCACCGTAACGGAGGAACGAGACCCAAACGTCCAAAAGTTACCGACAAACCAGGGATTCCTCGGATTGTTCTCGACGGTGAGGTTGAGGAAGTAGTCGCGGAAGCCACGCACGGGGTTGGCCTGCGGCTGCACGCTGATGGTGCCCTCTACGGCGGCCTCGTTCCCGTCGGAGACGAGCGCTCGCGCGCTCCAGCCGTCCGAGCCGACCCAGCCGAAGGCGTCGGTGGCGCGTAGGCGTCGCACCGCCGCCATGACGCCAGCCACCTCCTGGTCGGAACCGAAGACGATGACGCCGCGTGCCCGCGGCCGACTCAGTAGGCGCGCCACAAGCGCGTCGTACGCACGTTCGTCCGCCTGGCCCGAGTCCTTCGCGAGCCGCTCCTTGATTGCGATGCAGATGTCGCTGCGCGCCAGCAGCGTCTCCAGCTCCTCGAAGGCCTGTCGACGCGATCGTGTGAGTGTGTGTGTGTGTGTAGGTACCGGTTCCCGCTCGTACACCCACCGGTAGCGCTCACCGCACATGTCTCACTGTGCAGCTGGCGGTTGTACTTTACACACACAATTAATTTATGAAACAAAAGGATATGTATATTCTAAATATTGTAGGAATGACATTGTAATAGAGAGAGAGAGATAGATGCGATTGGACGGTGTGTTATGGCTTTAGTTATCGCTACGTGTTGCACTATTTAGCTTAATTAATTAACTTTTTACTCAAACATTGTTCCTCAATGTAGCCCAAAGGCAAGCTGTGTCTTTGATAAATAAACTCTAGTGTTTTTATCATATACATATCATCTGTAAACATATGCTGTGTGGTAGCGGTTACGAATACTACCAACCCTTACTTTGTTTTTGGATGTCGTAAAAGACGACTAAGAACCTTACAACGACTTGGGCCATCTCTATCTGATGCTCTCCGGTCAACAATTACATTCCCAAGGAGGGTTGATGTCTGGCAGGCGGCTGGTCTTAAAACTATTGCCAATAACTCTCCAATATTTATTTATTTTATTTATTTACTATGAAATAAGAGTACATATTGTATCGACCCCAAGGAATTGGGATAAGAATAGGAGAGTGATGATGATATATCTATAAACATGGTACATTTAATGCTTTAACTATTGGCCCCACTAAAGAGTTACCCTAAATCCCAATACTTTTGACTTTGTAAAGTTCCAATGTCCGTCATCTTCAGCGCCATCATCAACCTACTGTTACCGTTATCACTTGTGGTCGCCGTGATATGTCGGTACTCTATCATTGTATATATTGCAAAGACCGTGTGGTCGCCCTCCCGGTAGAAGAGCTAGTTTTCAGACCGGAGTCGTTTTGATTGCGATCGCTGCCGGGGATTCTTCGCACCACCCCTTTCGCCACTACCGAGCCCGCCACCAAAATGAGCCCGTGTGGTACCAGCACTGCCGTGACTGGGGGGGCCATTTCTGTTCTGCTCGTCATGAGAAGATAATGCCGTAATTGCTACTCTTGACAGACGGTTGACGATCGCAGTGAGATGTGATTCATTTCCCAGAAGAGAGTTACTGCCTACTCTCTTGGTGAACTCTTAGCCGATTCTTACGACTCCCACGGCCCAGCTAGGGGTGGCGACAATTGTATTCTTATCCCGTCGTTATTTATATAATATTTGATAAACGAATTATATTAGGTCCTTACATATGAAATTAGCGTTGTGTCGTACTGACCACTTTGATCTGAAATATCTCCACTTTGGTTAAGAATTCCAAATTCATATTTATAAATTAATTTAGCTGGTACATTTGAGTTTTGGAAACAGTCATTCATTTGTTTTTCCCTCAATGCTTTTTTTCTTTAGCGTCGCTTATTACCGCACAATGGAAAACATGAAATATCGGTCTATTTACAAGTACGAGTTCTACCGTGGCACCAGTGCTGCAGAAACAGCTCGAAGGATTAATGATGTGTTCGGCGCTGGTGTCGCAAAAGAAATCACGGTACGATTTTGGTTTCAACGTTTTCGTTCTGGAAATTTCGAGCTTCAGAACCAACCCTGTGGACGGCCAGAGATCATAGTAGAAAATAAAGAATTAAAGGCTGTTGTGGAAGCGAATCCACCACAAAGCACTTCAGAGATAGCTGTAGGCTTCGGAGTAAGTGACAAAACTGTATTAATCCACTTAAAGCAAATCGGGTAAGTAAAAAACTTGAACGGTGGGTACCTCATGAATGTTGTGAATGGAACTTGCAAACACGCGTCGACTGCTGTGTTACTTTGCTCAACCGACACAATAATGAAGGGATTTTAAATCGAATCATTACTTGTGATGAAAAATGGATACTGTACGATAATCGGAAGTGCTCGTTGCAATGGCTGAACCCTGGAGACCCAGCCAAAACCTGTCCTAAACGAAAATTGACTCAGAAAAAGTTACTTGTGAGTGTCTGGTGGACTATCACTGGTGTTGTTACCTACAGCTTTCTAAAATCTGGCCAAACGATTACGGCAGATATCTATTGTCAACACCTGCAAACCATGAAGGAAGAACTAGCTGCTAAACAACCGAGATTGGTCAATCGCTCTAGGCCACTGCTACTTCACGACAACGCAAGACCACACACTGCACAACAGACAACCACACAGCACAATTGGCATGTCTGCGACATTCACCGTTCTCCCCGGACCTTGCTCCAACAGATTACAATTTTTCCCGGAATTTGGACAACTTCTTATAAGGAAAAATTCAACCCCGATGCGACAGTCCAAACCACCTTCAAAGAGTTTATTAATTCTCGCCCCCATGGTTTCTTTAGTAAAGGGTGATCCCTTGATGAACTACCTATAAGATGGCAAAAGTGCATAGATAGAAACGGTGCATACTTTGATTAATTAAATATATTTCACAAAAAAAAAATGACTATAAATTTCTCCCGTACAAAACGCCAATTTCATATGTAAGGACCTAATATTTCCAATATATTTTAGATTCGCCATGATAGTTAATATATCACAAGACCAACCTTTAAACGTGTTTCGACTAAACATGGAGCATAAATGTTTAATAGTATGTCAGTTACGTTCTTGTTGTGGACGGAGGCTCGCGTACAATTGAAACAGTCAAACACTCTGATACGCCTGTGACGAGTTTTATAGCACGTTACGCACGAGTTGATGTTGTGACTCGAGACCACTTTGTACGTCTGTAGCTAACTATAGGACGGCATGTTCGTGTCCCTTGCACATTAAACAACCTCCCTCTGTGTTGCCAGTACTAAAGGTAAATGTCTTCACCAACCTGTGAGGCCATTGCATGTATACAACATGCCCTTGGTAATTAAATATACAAACACAATGAGGTAACATACAGTATATTCTTGGAAAAAAGAAATACATAGGTTAGAGTAAACGTCACCTTGATACCGTAGTTGGACTCCTCGTAGATGATGGAGACGTAGCGCCAACCGAGCTTCTTGACTATCTCGACCATTGCGCGCACCTGGTGCAAGTCCGAGGGTATGGTCCGCGTGAAGTACTCGAAGCGCGCCTTGTTGGACAGCTCCGGAGAGGTGGAGAAGTACGAGACCTGCCATCAGCCAGCCGGGACCAATCGATAGCGTGTCACATGGTGAATAAAATGATAATTGAGATGTGGGATGGTAAAGATATCGCACAGAGTCGATGGAATCAGGATCCGCATTTGTCGGTGAACTATGTGTGAGAATTTGGAATTATTTTTTGTTCGGCGTCCAAGCTGTACAACCGTGATAGTCATCAACTAGAAGGAAAAGGTTATGTGATGCACGTAGTCCTTACCTTCCTGCTGGTATCGGGGCATGTTTGCTTCAGCAAGCGTTAAAAGAGACGTAGTTGCGAGAACAATCACATCGTTCTCCTACTGTTGTTCCAATCACTTGGGGTCGATACAATATGTGTACTCTTCTTTCGTAGTACACATTGTAAAAGTTATTGGCAATAGTTTTATGACCGGCCGCCTATCAGACGTCAACCCTCCTTGGGAATGTAAATGTTGACCAAACGGCATCAGATGGTGTTGGGCCAGGTCGTTATAAGGCTCTTAGTTGACATCGACATCGTCTCTTTTACGACATCCACGAGCAAAGTAAGGGTTGGTAGTATTCGCAGCCGCTATCACACAGCTAAAGTACAGCTAAAAAAGGCGTTAGCACTACTTCTCTCAATATGGTAGCCGGACAACAAGGGTTATAACGCCACAAGCTCGGAGTTAAGCTTTTACGAACCCCGCTCACAGATCCCAACATTAAAATTGAATACTTTGAAAAACGCAAGGTAGGTATAATGTAACTTTTCAATGGACTATGTACCGTGTGCCATAACTGATGACTGCTGTAAACATTCGCTCAATGACTTTAGTTACGACTAGCTCGTGCCCGCGACTTCGTCCGCGTGGAATCGTTACTTTGGGCTACCGCTAACTTTAACTCACGACTTCGATTAGATATACAAACAAGCTTGTCATAAATACGCGCACAGCACTTGATCATTATTTTGCTCTGATGTTATATTAAAACTGCGATATCTCCTGAGATGTTCAATGAAGGAAGCGGGTGAAGTATGCAAGGATAGAGTTCTTCTGGCACTCTGTTCTCTCTGCCTACCCTGCAAGGGATATGGCGTGATGATATGTATGTATGTTCATTGAAATCAAATGATGTAAAGGGCAATTTTGTTATAAATGAAATACTTGTGATGAAAGACGTATTTATTTGGATAAAGATTAATATCATGTTTATACAATCACCTTCGCAAATATCGCATTATTTTAGAATACATTTTGTACCGTAAAAGAGGTAATATAGTGGGTAGTAGGTCATAATAGTGAGCCAACCCTTAGAGATAGACAGATGCTGTCCCAGACTAGACTTTTTGTTTAGAATTTTAAAAGTCTTTTACGTAACCTTAACCATTTGCGCAGCGCACGCAGAGTAAGCTCTCAAAAGGAAAATAAAACACCCGATTTTAAAACATTCTTCATTGGTGTTCTGCCGCTAATGGTCTTAGTGTAACGATATATATAGCCTTCTTCAATAAATGGGCTATTCAACACTGAAAGAGTTTTTCAAATCGGTCCAGTAGTTCCTTGAGATTTGCGCGTTCAAACAAACAAGCTCTTCAGCTTTATAGTATTAGTTACGATGTATACCGTGACATTTATATCGTCTTACAAAGAAGTGCCATAGAAGTATGCGACCAAAGAAACATATCTAACATATATAATTGTTCAATAGTGACGTGACAGTGATAAAAAAATAACAAAATAAAATAAATTAAAGTTAATATTTTGTAACAACCTGGTTACAATGTTTACGTTTTAAACAAATGAAATCATACGGCATTCCGCATGATGATGGTTGGCTAACGTAATTAGGTTTACGTTAGCCAATCACAGCTACGAAGTCCACGTGGACTGCTATTCCAAAGCGTACCTACGGCTAGATAGTACCTACACAGTACGTAGGTTATGTCGAGTAGGTAACCTACCGCTTGCTACATGCTGTTCTCTTACTATTTTAATTAGTAATTATTTTTAATAATTTTTTGTAATTTTTAGTAAATAATATTCCAGTAAATATTTTTTTTAACCTTTTAATTGTACGAATGAATAGTAGATACTGGATACGTTAACTGAACTACTTTTGTAAGACGACATAAATGTCACCGTGTGTGTGTGTGTGTGTAACGATCTCACAGAACTACAACATGAGGAGAGACTTCAACTAGCACGTGATGCCGAAGCGCCGTAGTAGTAGTAGTAAGTATTTGTGAAATCAAATCTACATCTCTTTCCCAAGATGTCCGATATTAGTATTCGCAGTCGCCGTGACAAATACAGACTGTGTATGCACGCGGCTAAAACGTCCCTCTTAGCAAAGAGCGTTTTTTGCATGGCTCCCACAATATATAATAAAATACCAAATTCTTTAAAAGACCTAAACATTACTCAATTTAAAAAGAGATTAAAAAATATACTGACAAAGGCATAGTCCGGAGCGTGCTCGTTCGCGTCCCCTGTCAGTCTAATTAGACTGCTAATCCGGCTCGAAATGCGTACCGCAATGCGGGTTAGGGCGTCCCCCGGAGGCGACGCGTACCGACCCGCCCCCGTCGGTACGAACATCGGCAGTTGCGGCGATGGGGGCCGCCACCCATCACGCCTTGCCCAGTTAGGCGAGTCGAGGAGAACGGAGTGCCGGGTGGGCACGTGGAATGTAAGAGGTTGTGTGGAAGGTAAGTTGCACGAGCTGATATCCGTCATGGCGGACAAACAGCTAGACGTGCTCTGTGTAACAGAGACCAAGCGAAGGGGCAGCGACGCCTGCGATCTTCCTGGTGGCGGGATGGCTCTGTGGTCTGGTGTACCACAGAGCGATCGAGCCAGCATGGGGGTAGGAGTGCTGTTGTCCTCTCGCTTGGCCTCAGGTGTGAAGGATTACGGAATGTATGATCCCAGACTTCTCTGGGTCCGTATAAAACTAGGTGTCACCAAGGTATTCATGGTTGTAGCATATGCTCCCGTAGGATCCTCGGTGGCATCAGACCTAGAGAAGTTTTGGGACAATGTTAGGGAAGTTCTGGATATGGCAGAAACCAGTGAACGCGTGATTGTATGCGGAGATTTGAACGGATGGGTGGGGACCAAGCGTCCCGACTATGAGGACGTACTTGGTCCATTTGGTGATAAGAGAGTGAACGACGCAGGTAGGCTCATAGCGGATGTATGCATGGAGAGAAACCTTATTGTGTCAAACACATTTTTCCAACATAAGGACATCCATACGTATACATTGAGAAGGAATGAACAGAAAAGCATAATAGATTTAATTTTGGTAGACAGTCGCCTCCGAAGCAAAATATTGGACGCAAGAGCCTACAGGGGCCCCACAGTCGACACGGACCACTATCTCGTTATTGCGAGATTTAGTGGTCTGTTCAGAAAGTGGAGGCACTGGCGAGAGCGTGTCCACTTCGGAGGGCTTGAAAGAATAAAGGTTGAAAGGTTGCAAGAAGAGTGTGTAAGAGAAAAGTATGCAGAGGGTGTCCGAGAACGGCTGACGATGGCAAGCCAGCCGCAATCGGACATTGAAGAATGCTGGAGAGTATTGAAAGAGAGTATGGTAGATACAGCGAAAGAAGTATGTGGAAGTTCAAAGAAGCATAGAAAAACAAATGGTGATGCCTGGTGGGATGCGGAAGTGGCAGCTTCCGTAGAGCAAAAGAAGAAAGCGTGGCTGGACTATGTCTCTTCTTTGAATCTGAATGACAGTATGACTGAACAGAAGAAAGAAATATATCGGCAATGTAAGAATGACACCAAGGCCTTAGTGAAAGAGAAACGTGATAGAGCAAGTATGAGTGCAGAAGATAGGCTGACTAAAAACCTCGAGGGTAACACCAAACTCTTTTGGAGGGAGGTGAAGAAGTCTCGGGGTGGTTGGTCAGCCTTCAGAATGAATAAAATAAGGTCTAAAGGTGGAGACATTCTTACACAAACACAAGACGTGTTAAGCCGATGGAGTGAATATTTTGGCGATATGTATGCGGATGCTACGGTTGGCGCCGGTGTTGGATGTGGTTTAGTAGATCAACATTCGACAACGGCGTCCTCCGATGGCATCAGTATGGATGAAGTTGAATGGGCGATAAGAAGTTTGAAAAATGGTAAGGCAGCGGGCATTGATATGGTGTCTGCCGAGATGATCAAGCTTGGTGGCTCTTGTGTCTGGGAGGCGTTCCTGTTGCTCCTCAATTTATGTTGGAGCTCGGGAATGGTTCCCAGGGACTGGAATAGCGCAGTCATCGTGCCTTTGTTTAAAAACAAGGGTTCACGTTATGACTGCGCAAATTACAGAGCCATAAGCTTGACCAGTTTGGCAGCAAAAGTGTATGGAAAAATGATTGAAAGGAGAATGAGGATGGTGTCCGATGGTTTACTGTGTGAGACACAAGGAGGTTTCAGGAGTGGAAGGGGATGCATGGATCAAGTGTTCTCTCTGCGCAACATTGTGGAGAAGCATCTGGCTCTAGGTCAGAGGGTTTTCTGCAGTTTTGTGGATCTGGAGAGAGCATTTGACACGGTTGTACGAAAGGAACTTTGGGACATTTTACCGGAGTATGGTATTAACGGTAAACTGCTACAGGCTGTGCAGTCCAGTTACATGGGCTGTAGAGCCTGTGTGCGGCTGGATGATGGAATGTCGCCTTGGTTTGACGTCAATATCGGCGTTAAGCAGGGGTGCGTTCTGTCAGCCAGGCTGTTTATCATATATCTGGATAAATGTCTCCAAAGGTTGAACGATATGAATGTGGGAGTCCAGATGGGCGACTCAGTGGTCACTGCTCTGCTTTATGCAGATGATGCAGTCCTGCTGGCACAGTCAGCGATTGACCTGCAGACCCTAGTCGACACAATGACAGAAGATTGTAAGAAAAGGGGTCTACGCGTGAATGTGAGCAAAACCAAAATAATGGTCTTTGAAAGAGATAAAACCAGAACAGATGTAAGAGTAACAATAGGTAATGATGTACTAGAGCAAGTGGATGAATTTGTATATCTTGGATGTGGATTTAGCCGAGATGGAAGGTACACCACTGATATAGAGCGAAGAGTGAATGCGGGAAATAGAGTGAACGGAGCGTTGGGGCAACTTCTCGGCAGCCACCACCTCAGCCAGAAGGCACGTGTAGCAATACATAACGCAGTGCTTGTCCCAACATTACTGTATGGAAGCGAGAGTTGGGTATGCAGAAAAGAGTATGATAGTAAAATTAATGCGGTCGAAATGCGATCTCTGCGGAAAATCTGTGGAGTTAGGCTGACCGACCGCATTCGTAACGACGACGTAAGAGAGCGAGTAGGTATGAAAGAGAGTATTGGTGTAAAGATGCGAAAGGGAATGCTCCGATGGTTCGGACATGTGGAAAGAATGCCGAACGAACGCCTGGTTAAGAAGATATACAATGCGAAAGTGGAAGGATGTAGGTACCGAGGGAGACCGAGACTAACCTACCTAGACCAGATCGGTCATGTACTGAAGGAAGGTGGAGTCAAGAGTCTCCGAAACCGGCGAGCGTGTATGAAGAGAATTATGAATGTTGAGGAAGCGAGTGAAGTATGCAGAGATAGAGTTCTCTGGCACTCTGTTCTCTCTGCCTACCCTGCAAGGGATATGGCGTGATGATATGTATGTGTGTGTATGTACAAATAAATGCTATTATAACATAAAAGATTTCCTTGATGATGTAGCTATATTGTAAATTGTAATTATATTAAATTTTTATTATTATTTTTAATTCATTCAGTACAGTAATAATTCAGTTAGTGACATTTTTTTTATTTTTATTAATTATAATTATCTGGCTACTATTCTATTTCAATTTATTCAATACTGACATTCATATTTTAATTTAATTACAATTATTTGGCTGCTTGTAGCGATTCTTATAATTATATGATATTTAATGATTGCTTTTATTAGATATTTAATTGTGTTACCTTATACATTATTATTATTATAAGTTTGCATGTCTTCTAATGGACAGAACATGTTGGTTCTATCAATTATGTAACATCTTATTGTACACATGTTGAGACAAATAAATAAAGTTATCAAAGTTATCAAAGCCGTTCGGTGCCACTGTTTACAAATGGTTTATTGAGTTTAAGCGTAGTCCAAGCAAACTCATTGATGACTCACGAGAACACAACGACTACCGCAGATAGAGGGAGCGCCGTGCGACTTACCACGTAAGGGATGCTGTGCACGACGACCAAGTGCAACAAGTCTTATATAAACATTTAAGAGTTGTTCTAGATGGACATCTCATAATTTTGTGGCAAAACAAAAACGCTGTGGTGACGAATGCTGGGTACATTGTTACTAATATAAAACTATAAGAAAATCTGCGCAATGGATGTGCCCTTTCGAAGATTTGCTGACAAAAATAGAGAAAGGCAAGTCAAGTGAAGTCAACTGGCTGGAGTCAAAAGACTGTCACTGGAAATATTAAAGATGTAGAGTTATCGAGTCAACTACCTTCAGGGCCCGGCTGGTGTACAGCATCTTGTGATTTTCATTTGTTTTCAAAAATAAAAGATAAACTTAAAGATATTCGTTTGATGAACTATAGAAATACGACGGCTGCATTGAAAACTGGTGTGGGAGAAATCCTCAACTTAGATGGTTCTATTTCTTCAGCCTGTTCATGTGGTGACGGTGTAAGAATACAATTCACCAGCCTCTATTGTACCTGTGGGTGATCGTAAGAGACGACTAAGAGATATAAAATGCATATAATAAACTCGAAAAAAATAACCGACATGTCTGACCATCGTGGTATAGGTAGGTCCACTATAGAGGAGGCTCGAGTCCAACGGTGGGACATATATGACGTGAGATGATGGCCGCCGCAGTCAATAGTTCCACAACGAGTGACGGTGATTAGGAAGGGACGGTGATCACTTCACAATGCAATAAAAAAACTAAGCTTTTAAGACATTTCATTTTTTTTCATCTGTCAGTGTGAGACCTGCACGCCTGCTGTACGTACCCGGGGTCGCTCGGGTCACCCTCGCGTCTACTATTAGCCACCCGCCCTCTTGCCCGTGGATGTCATGAAAAACGACTAAGGGTACGATATCCCCATAACATTTGTGCAAGTGAAGGAAAGCTCGATATTACACTCTATACTAAATACGTTTGATCACCGTGGTAGAGTAGCAGTGGTGGAGGCCGCTCCCAGCACTAGGGGACGTGTATAAGTCAGGGTCATGATGAAGTATTGGGTATGCAAATACACCGACCTGCGGGATCTTGAAGAGACGCAGCAGATTGGCGACCTGCACGGAGGTGACGCTGGAGGCGGCGCCCACCACACCCGAGATCACCTTGCGTACACCACTCGCGTTGCACGCGTACTCGGCGTCGTCGATGTTGCCTATGGAGCCTGCAAACCGGACGGAGCGTTAACGTGCGGCTACGGCGCGGCCGCGGCGCGACGCCGTACCTTTGATGAAGTCGAGCGCCATCTCGAGGCCGTAGGCATCGTTGTCGCAGTCGTCGAGCACGTGCGCGCCGAGCCGCACCCGCGCGGGCACCAGGAGCTCGCGCGCCGCGTCCAGCGCGAACAGCATCGCCTCCAGCGCCTGCACGCCGCCCTGCGCCATGAGCGCGCCGCAGCGAGCGCCCTCCGCACGCCCGTGCACCATCATCAGCCCGCCGAGCACTATGTCGCCCTCCACCACGGCGGCGCGCTTCAGTGGCCACGCCGGCTCCGCCTCGGCCCCCCGAGGGCGCGCCGCCACTGCCGCAGACACACTCTTTGGCTTTCGGGTCGTTTTCGATTTAACTTGGGGCGGCGCGGTCTCCCGCGGTACCTCGGTGGGCGCGTCGCGCGCTATCTGTGCGGGCAGCAGTGGCGCCGGCTTCAGGGTGATGTTTGCGGTCGCTATGTCGTCGGGCACGTGCAGGTGCGCGCGTGCCATTTCTTCTCCGGCGAGTGGCGGTTCAGCGCGCAGGGAGGCGGTGTCGGGTCGCCGCGCACCGGGCGGTTCACTTTTGTGTTTATTCCTTTTAAACATGTTCGATATGTCGAAGGGTGCTATCAGTGAGTGCACTTCCCTGGTGCACCGATGCAGTGCGGCGCACTCGTAGCGCGGCGTGTGAGCGGCGCGTCGCGGCGCGTGCAGCGCGACCAGCGCCATTACCAGCGCGAGCGCGCCGCCTCTATGCATCGCGGCCGCTTCGCCGGCGCCGTGCACACACACACACACGCACGCACAGTGTCAGCGCACTCGGCTACACTTTACGACAGTTTGTAACATAGTTGTGGTGGACTCGTCGCACACGCTACGGGGCGGCGCGGCACACGCGAGCACGTGCGGCCGGCGCGCGCCCTCGCGCTCGAGTGAGGCGGGCGGCGGCGGACGCCCGCACCGCCCCGCCCGCCCCGAGCGCCAGGCGGGCGGTCGCGCCGCTCTACTGACGTGAGCGGGGCCCGTTGCACTCATTAGTGCCCCGTTAGTGCCCCGTTAGTGCACTACACTACAGTACAGTATCACAACATATCTTAGTGCAGAAAATAATTACAATACAAACGTGAAAAAAACGTAATTAAAAACGTATTAGACGTTTGTTTCCATATTTCAAAATAATACTATATTATATTGTATACATTACTGAACTGTTCGCTGCACCCGCCCGACGACACGCCTCGTGGTGGGCGGTTTGTGGCGTCATGTTTATTTTATGCGTTTAATTAATGACAAACGAACAAAGTTTAAGTTTGATTTTTATGTTTGCTAAGAACAAGTTCGCAGCGGGCGGAATGTCTGTAAACTGAACTAGATGGCGCTAGCGACTACTGTTTCACAAACATTGTGTTACAGCGCGAGTACAACCTCACCAGTACAATAAACTCTAAAATGTATTTTACTATTTAAACTTTATGAAAAAAGGATTATTTTTTAACAAGAGTGCCCTCCTGTAGTAGTACATCGACTAACTACTATTTTATTATTGCTCGCCTCATAAGCGAAGCGTTGAGATCTTGCTCTACTCTCGATATATGAAAATCAAGCACTTTTCAAACCTAAAAATGATTGAATTTTTCTCACATTGCACTTATAGGATAATATTATCATACACATGTCAAGAAAAACATTCGTTTAAACATATATGATATTTTTAAAAAGCAATTATTTTGTTTAAAGTAGGTAATAAAATTGTTGATTAAAAAAATATTCGAGGAGGTCCGGATTAAATATTCTGGATCTGGCATGATCACGAGCGTAAAAATTAATGTATCAAAATATTTATTTTTTAAAAGCTTCATACTCGCAACGCACTGATTCTCGCACGAAAATTCTTTTCGAAAATGACTTGGTAATTATTTGTCGTTTAATTGCAATTAATAAAAAACTAAACTGCTTAGTCATTAGTGTATGTACCTATACCTTATGAAAATTGGTTTCGTTTACATTTTTTTGTTCGTCCATTCGTGACGATTTTATTACTGACTAGCGGCCCGACCCGGCTTCGCACGGGTGAACATTTATTTATTAAACATTTTGGCATAAACGTACAGTAAATGCAGGACATACCTAAATAATAATGTATTTAGCAATAGTGTATCGCTGGCTTCCCTTGGGTTGATGTTTGAAAACAAAATGAGTAAACAGAATAAATGACATCAACTGGTAATTTTTAAAAACATTTCACTGAGGTTTAGAGTATAGGTATACTAATAATAATTAGATACATTATATACCTACTATTACTGTATGAGTACTGATTATCACATATTTCATAGAATAAAAAATATAGCACCCGACTTATGTGCTAAGTTTTTTTTTACATTTATTTTTCCTTTTTGATTTATATTTTTTATTTATTTTAATGTAGTTTTTTTTATTTGTGTATCATTTCTTTATTCAAGTACATCTTTTATTTTAAAGACTTTTAAATTTTATTAGATTTTTATTTTAATTTTCGATTTTTACCTTAATGTTTCACTATACACTATGTTAGCAGTGGTATTTGTAGATGGCAATAAAACATATTGGTTTTCAGGAGACCCTACTCGAGAAAGTGCAACATATAGTTAGCCATGAGAAAAGCACTCTTTTCTTAGATCGATGCCAACCATAGAAAAAGTTTGTCCCTGGGATTTATTTATTGTAAGGGCAAACTATATCTTACAGGAAACAAAAAAAATATCTTTACAGGAAACTGTAATCTTTTAAAAGATATAGGACAATCCGTCGGTATCATCGGGATCCGCGGAAAGTGAGCAAGCTGTCCGGCCGCGGGGCCGGTGATGATAGTAGCTACAATCACATTGTCTCGCAATTCCATAACCAAAAGTCTTGTTCCATTACACATATTGGGAGGGCTTAAATTTCTCAGAGCGAGCCGTGCGGCTACCTATTTCATAGATGTGCCCCTCTCCTGCACTCCGCCCCCGCCGCACCGGCGGCGCGTCACGGCGGCGAATTAATTTTATTTCAATTTTATTAAACTCGTAATATCTTTCGAATGGAGTGTCCGATTTTAATAAAATAAAAAGTTATTTACAGGTATTTAAAAAACCTTGCTTGAGAAATAATTTATTTAGGGAAGGATTAAGGCAAAGGTATAAATAACTTGGTCTGATTATGGTCGAAATTTCTATTAAATTTTAAAATGTTAAAAAGTAGTTAGAGTGACATAACTACAATAGTTAGATACATGCTGTCGCGATATTTTTTGTAGATATTGATATGTTCTTTAATATTGTGGAACATTTTTGGTTCTATTATCAATAGTTTTCGCAGCATATGCGATGAAAGATATTTTATGTGCGTTTTTTTACACCTTGGGTAACATTATTGTAATTTTAGTAGGGATACTTATATTTTTCTTACAATTAAAATAGCCTATAATAATCAGTGATAATGTTGCATTCAAATGGTGAAAGAATTATTTAAATCGGTCCAGTACTTTTTGAGCCAATTCATTACAAACATACATACAAACCTTTCCTCTTTATAATATTATATATTAGTATAGAAATAACTTAAACTAGGTGTAGGAATGACGTCATATAAAACATTAAAGATGGTTGCAGACTCCTAGCTCTGCTCAATCCCGAGATAAAGTGATTTGTTTCTTATCAAAACAGTAGGTTTGTCAGCGTACATTGACCTGTAGCTACATTTCGACCAGCTGTGCGGCGGTGAGCGCAGCGAGAACCGGACTATTTGCCTACTAGTTCAATGTCACACGCATCAGTATATGCCTATATCGAGCTTTTATAGTACAAGTGTATTGACCGCTTATCATTAGGGCAATTTAATCAAAAGTTACGTACTTTTTTTTTTTTACTGATTTGGGTAGTGTATCATGGTCTGATACACTACCTTCAAGGATTCTACTAATTAGATCGGCACCCTGTATGTACCTGTACATGAACTATGTACGTACGTATCAACTATTGTAGGCCGTTAGAGTGGCGGCGGCGGCGCTCTGTAAGTAGCGCGAAGGTCACGGAGAAGTGTACACTGTGAGTGTCCTTGGGGAGTAGACATCGACCGCAACCCCTCTCAACCCGACTGAGCAACACTTTAATATTGTGATAATGAATGATATTGAATGTTACGTGGTTTGTGAGTACAGGCGTATCCGTTGAGTTCCCTTATATATATATAATATTTATGTCCTGCCCGGGTATTGCACTGACAGCATGAGACACGATCGTGTGACAGGCAGCGTTCGTTATGATCAATATCTTCGTAAATATGAATTGTTAACCAACAACAAGTGTTCTGTCTATAGCGTGGTTGTGTTCTAACGTTCGGCAAACTGATTGAGTCAATGTCACCAACAGAGGACAGACCAAACACGTCGAGAACGATCGCAACTAAATTATTAACTTAAAAAATTATATTATAATGAAAATCGAGTGAATAGTTTTGGAGAAAAATTACAAACACGTGTTCACAGATATTGTATATACATATGTATTTGTATACAGGGACAGTCCGCGACTGATGTCATGTCGTGTAGTGCGGCCATACGACCAGGTCTACGACCGCACTACACGCACTGGCAGCCACGAGCACAGCGCCCTCTGTAGCGCGCGCGTGGACAATTGGTTGGGGTCAGTTATGTCTCGTCACACGACACATACAAGGGCGGGGCGACCTCAGCCATTTGTGTTCATCGGGTCTCTCTCTCTGGTGTCGCTGCACGTCACGTTCTGACAACATTATATATTGTGACAGAGTCTGTGCTCGCCCTGTCCGTGCCGCGTCTGTGGGCCGCTCACGACCGGACCACTTGGTGTTCACCGCTGAGGGACATATAAAGTACGTGTTAGTGATTGTAGTTCATTGCTAACAATACAGTAAACACGCACACACGCACGTTGTCAACTAAACATAGTGTGATATGATTGCCCTAAACGTCGACGGTAGCACGTGGCGCACACAGCGCCCCCTGCATACAGCACGCGGCCGCCGACGAACAAACTGGACCGTATATTATTTATGTGATATATTGCAAACGATTTAATAAAAGCACAGACTCAACACACACCGCCCACCACCCACCACCCGGCACCCATCTCGTATGATAGAACTTTAAGAGGTGGGTGGGATTATATTTTTTTTTTTGTTTTCCTCTTTGACTCCATTTTTTATAGTATCCAACTTGACATCGTTCATACGTCGTATTCTGTCTGTGTGTCTGTCTGTGTGCGCGTACTGTGGACATATCATAATCACAGCTCTTATCGAACAAAGTTATGACGTTCGTGTGTGTGTGTGTGTGTGTGTGTGATCACAATGTATGGTGAACTAAGTCAACGTCATTGTAAATACAACATGGCGGACGATACAATACGCTACACCAGCCATCACGTGTACTGACACTACGAGTATCAAATGAAAACACTTATTGAGAATACGTAACAAAATGACATTAAATTAATATTGCAGGCTCGTAAAGATGGCGGGCTAGATATTTTTATTTACTTGTATAATGTGGGTAGTTACGGTTTATTGAGAAGAGTATGAAAAACAGAATGATGTCACCGATTCTAATATCATGGTCACCCTAAGGGTGGTGGACCAGTCATTTCTTTATAAACTATAATCATGGCAAGACATCAAATGAAAGAGCTTGCTGATAAGAATACGAAATAAAATGATGTCACTCTGAATGCAATATGGCGGACTCGTAATGATGGCAGACCGAGTTCGAGTTGAACATTCCTGCAATATTGGATGAAATAAAACAATCTACTGAAAATAATAAGAGTACCTACTAGTTGTAAATATAATGTTAACGAAAAAATAATTGCTCCATTCTGTCTCCGCGCTGGCGTCATGTTATACTGGCAATGAATTTATATCACACTTGTCGGTCAAAACTTAATAACTAATACTGTAGTTCTAAATGTCGGTAATAACTTATTGGACGTGAGACACCTTAGTTCTGCCGTAATCATGAATGGTGTAAAGTGTTTAAATATTCTTTAAATTAAAAAATAAATAAAACTTCGTTTAAAAAACCGACTTTTTAGTTTTTGAAGTCGTTTTTTTTTAAAACGAAGTTTCATTTTTTTACTTGTTAGTGTCTGTAATAGGACTTTTCTAGACTACAGTAGAATATTTCTATTTACATTACATCACCTAACTGTAATATTTCTTTGCTTTTTATTGTCATATATTTAATACTTAGTAATTTTTAAGTAGCTATGAGTAGACTTACGAAAGTATCGCTATTGCAGTAAGTTTAATGAATTTAATGAAGGTTAAATAAAATAATAAAGGTGAATGATATGGCATTATAATTAGTAGCGGGGCGAATCCCACTTGTCGCGACATCTTGCTATGTAGTTTTACATAGGCGCTTCCGACACCATAAATAAAAAAAAGGTTCATAAAATGAAAACTACTGAGCCAAACTATGTTAAATTTTTATGGGACCAAATGGCAGCTATTCCGCATCAAACTAAAGAAGAATCACGTAAATGGAATTATAAGTCTCAGTGTAATCGGTGTCCATACATAACATAATATACCAATCGCATTGAGAACCTCCTCCTTTTAGAATTCGGTTAAAAATCAGGAGAGAGTTTTAAGGTTTTCTGCTCTTGTATAGATGTTGTATGCATTGTTTGTACTTTACGGCACACGCTCATTGACGTGAGAAATGGTGTGGGGAGCTGTGTCAAACTTAGCCACTATGCGGGAATAAAACAGAGTTGAGACATAAAAATTACAGGAAAATTTAGAACAAAACAATATGTATAGTATAATGTACGTGTATTTGGACCGCGACGTCGCGCTACACGGACAGCTGTCGATCGCGGGGTCTGTAGTACGAGTCTGTCAGTGGTACACCTTGTGTCCGTCACAAACTGTAACTGACACCAGCGCCAACTGCGTGGTGCATCAACATTGCGGGTAACTTTTGTGTTTGCTATAAAATATGTAATACAATGGTGGTACCGACGTATGGTGGTACCGACGTGTGGTGGTACCGACGTGTGGTGGTACCGACGTGTGGTGGTACCGACGTGTGGTGGTACCGACGTGTGGTGGTACCGACGTGTGGTGGTACCGACGTGTGGTGGTACCGACGTGTGGTGGTACCGACGTGTGGTGGTACCGACGTGTGGTGGTACCGACGTGTGGTGGTACCGACGTGTGGTGGTACCGACGTGTGGTGGTACCGACGTGTGGTGGTACCGACGTGTGGTGGTACCGACGTGTGGTGGTACCGACGTGTGGTGGTACCGACGTGTGGTGGTACCGACGTGTGGTGGTACCGACGTGTGGTGGTACCGACGTGTGGTGGTACAGACGTGTGTCTGACGGAATCATATATCTCCCTTCTTTACATTTATCAAATATTTATACTTTGATGGTTTTACGTCCGCTGTAGGAGTTGGCTTACATGGGGTACGATGTCAGAAACCTCCACGCGGTGTACCCTGGGTGCGGACGGCGGTCCCCAGTTCTTCTGTTGTACTGTCGTCCGTAGCGAATATCTGGCGCTTCGCTCCTAGCCTTCTATCCGTAGAAGGTGACCGGACGCGAATCCGCGACGGGCTCAGTCACTCATTCATTTGAAAGCTGGGCAGGCATGTGCCACCGCCACTGTCGTCAAATCGTAAACCTGATTCTTTGCTTGTCTTAGTTTCAGGAGCGAGGGTCTTGGCCTAACCGCCCGGACCGCGAGGAAGACAACCTCTATAAAGAATTTCGAATGTACATTCGAATTCGGAAATCACCCACAATCTTAAGTTTTGGCGTGCGGCGAGAAGATGCATGGCAGATGGGTTGTTCTGTTCTTAGCACGCTCCAGCCAGGGTACCGGCTGCCCCCCTGGTTGGTAAATGTAGGCTTGCCCGGGTACAGGGATCTCTGCCCGGGTCGACGTAATAGTATCTCCCATACTCGTGGGTCTAACTATGGATACTCTTAAATTAAAAAACATAATTAACGACGGGGATCTTAGTGATGCCCACCTTAAGGCCTGGTCATGCCAACGCAAAACTGACCAGAACGACGCCTCGTCCTCGGGACTTGAGGCGTCCGCCGAGGGCCCGGCACAAATCGGGGAGGCCCAAACGTCGAAGCGGAGGTCGCCCAGGAGGAGCCGGGGGAAGACCTCTAGCTTCAAACGGCGATTGGAGGAGCGGCGAGCGCGCAGAAATGCTGCCGCCGCGGAAGCGAGGAAGGACGGCGGTAGAGCCGAAACGGAGCCGTCGACGGACGAGGGCGACAGCGATGTCGCAGAGCCGTCCGGGGAAGATGGGGGTGGCGGTCCTACCGCCAAAATGGACGAGGGCGGTGACATTCCCGCAGGGCCGTCCAAGAAGGATAGCGGGCCGGCTGTTGAAGCCCCCGCCAGGTCGTCAGCGCATCTTGTGGCAAAGAGCCCGGCGGCGACAGCGACAACGCTGACGACCAAGGAGAAGGCCCTCCCGTCGCAGGTGAGGAAGCGCCGCCTAAGCAAGGGTGGCAGCTCGGGTGCCGACTCAGAGGGGAGCGTGGCCAACATGCCCCCACTTAAGGTGCCGGCTTCCCGAAGAGGGCGAGGGGCCTCGGAAGAAGAAAGGGCGGCGGCGGCCGCTGCCCGCGCTAACGACGACCCTCCGGACATGCGGGCCGAAAATGCCCGCCTTAACGGCGAGTTGTCAGCCATGCGGACCAAGAACCGACAGCAAGGGGACATGCTGGCGGGATTGCGGCGGGAAAACCGCCAATTGATGAAGGACGTGGCCGAACTAAAGGCGCAGATGGCGCGGCTCCAAGCGGCGGGCCAAGGCCGGCTGTTCGGCAGCCACTGCAGCGCCAAAGCCGCCTCGCGCTGCGGTGCCGACGACGTTGGGCACTGGCGTCACCGTGACACCCGTCCCCGCAGCGAGAAAGACGCCTGCCGCTGTGAAGCGCGCGTCGCCGGCTGACGCTGGCGCGGTCGCCGCGGCGAAACTGGTCCCCGTGGTGAGGATGACGCCTCTCACTGCGGACCGCGTGCCGCCGGCTAGCGCCCCTGCGGCGCCAAAGCCGCCAGGCGCCGCAGAACGGGCCCCTGAAGAGGCTCAGCCGACCCCGATGCTTGCGGTGGGAGGCTTACCGGACGAGACCCTGCGCCAAATCATCGACGCAGTCGGCAAACTCGTCGATGCGCGCATGGCCGTTCTGGAGGCAAGGTTGCCTCCAGAACCCCGTGTCCGGCCGCCTCTCGCCGCGGACAAGCGGCCGCATGTGGCATCAGCCCCCGCCCCGCTGCCTTGTCAGGGTGGCCGCGTGGGGGGCAGCTACGCCACGGCCGCGGCGGCGCCCAAGCCCAAGGGGCCCGCGCCAAAGCCAAGGAAGAGGACGGTACCGGCTCCTGCCGGACCGCAGTCATCGTCGGCAACAACACCGCCGGCGACGACTAGCGCGTCAACGACTGCGCCTTCCGCGCCTGTCGCGCCTGCTGCGCCCGAGGGTTGGCAGGTGGCCGAGCGTGACCGGAAGAGTCGCGGTCAGAAGAGGAGAGCGGAGGCCAAGCGCGCCGCTGAGGTCCCCGCTCCCGCTCCACAGGCAGGAGCCGGTAAGAAGAAGAGGCCGCGCAAGGGGCTCAAGTCGCCGAAGACAGCCGCAGTGGTTATCACTGTGCTGCCTGAGGCGGCTGAGAAGGGCCTCAGCTACGAGGCCGTCTTGAGGAAGGCCCGGCGGGAGCTAGACGTCTCCGATATTGGAGGCGTCGAAGCCAGGACCCGCAAGGGCCGGACAGGGGCTCGAATCCTCGAGTTCCCCGGGGCCGAGGGCTCCAAGACGGCCGACAGCGTAGCTGACAAGCTGCGAGGTTTGTTTGCCGAGGAGGGTGGCATCAGGATCGCCAGGCCCGTCAAGTGCGCCGAAATGCGCATCGCGGGTCTGGACGACTCCGTGACGGTGGAAGACATCCGGGAGGCTCTTGCCTCGAGAACCGGGTGTCCCATAGACACCGTCCGGGTTGGTGCCATTCGCCCCGGTCCGGGCGGCGTAGGTGCCGCCTGGGCACAGTGCCCGGTGGAGTCGGTCAGGCAACTGGCAGGCTCAGGCAGGCTCCTCGTGGGCTGGAGCTCGGCGCGGGTGACCGTGCTTGAGCACCGGCCTGCGAGGTGCTATAAGTGCATGGCGGTCGGACATACTCGACCGACGTGCACTAATTGCTTCGACTGCGGCGGACTGTATTTCCGCTGCGGTCAAACCGGGCACGTGGCGGCATCTTGCGCCGCCCCGCCCCACTGCCCCGCGTGTGCGGCGGGCACTAAGCCCGCCAAGCACCGCATGGGCTCTGGGGCGTGCAAACCTCCAGCTTCGGCCCCAAAGGGGCGGGGCGTCCCTCCGACCACAGCCGCTCCCGCTCCTAGCGCGGTCCGATCGCCCGCCGGCGAGGGGGAGGTCATGGATACAGCCCGTTAATGGCTACACCATCCATGCACCACCTCTTGCAAACCAACACCAACCACTCCGCCGGTGCGCAGGATTTACTCCTGCAATCCATGGCGGAGTGGTCGATTGGTGCAGCCGTAGTCGCGGAACCGTACGCCGTGCCTGATCGCCCCAATTGGGTGGTCAGCCGAAACGGAACTGCGGCAATCGTCGTCTCAAAGCAGCGGCACTTCCCGCCCTTGTCTCTTTTGGATAGGGGCGAGGAATTTGTCGCGGCGGAGTGGGGAGGGGTCACGCTCTACAGCGTATACCTCTCCCCTACCAGGAGAATGGACGATTTCGGGGCCTCCCTCACCAACCTGGAGGCCTCGATACGGCGACTGGCACCGGGCCTCGTCCTGGTCCTGGGGGACTTCAACGCCAAATCCACGGCGTGGGGGTCCCCTATGACGGACGACCGCGGGCGGGCGGTCATCGAGTGGGCGGCTTCACTGGGCCTCTGTGTTCTTAACAGGGGTTCAGTGAACACGTGTGTGCGGCAGCAGGGCGGGTCGATAGTGGACTTGTCGTTCGCTAGCCCCGCTGTCGCACCACGGGTGAGGAACTGGAGTGTCCTGGAGGAGGCGGAGACCCTATCGGACCACCGGTACATCCGGATGGAGGTCTCCCCTCTCCGGGACCCCAGTAGGGGTCACAGGGCGGACGGAGCTCCCGCGTTTCCGCGATGGGCTGTGGGTCGTCTTGATAGGGACCTACTGGCGGAGGCGGCCATCGTTCACACGTGGCTGTCCTCACCGCCCCCAGCGGACGGGGTGGACGCCGAGGCTGTCCGCATCCGCAGTGCGTTAACGCAGATCTGCGATGCGGCCATGCCCAGAGTGCGGCGGCGTCTACCTCCGAGGCAGGGGGTCTACTGGTGGTCCCCAAGATTGGCGGACCTTCGTGCGGCATGTATCAGAGCCCGAAGGTCCTACACCCGCAGCCGGCGGCGTCACCGCGACGCTGAGCGGGAAGGCCAGCTGTACGAGGCGTACCGCGATGCGCGGACGGCCTTTCGGCTGGCCATCCGAGCCGCCAAGGATGCGAGTTGGCAGGAGATGCTGGACGGTCTCGACCGTGACCTCTGGGGTCGCCCGTATCGCGCGTCGCTGAACAAGCTTCGCGCGCAGGGCCCCCCCCTCACCGAGACCCTCCAGCCCGACTTCCTCTGTAGGGTGGTCGAGGAGCTGTTTCCACAGCAGTCGGAACACACGCCCCCGGTCATGGCCTCGCCAGAACAAGACCGGGAGGCTGACGACGAGAGTGTTCCGCCCGTGACGGAGACGGAAGTGGGAGCAGCTGTGGCGCGGATTCGTTCCGCGACCACGGCCCCCGGCCCGGACGGAATACCAGTCCGGGTGCTGACGTCGCTCCTCGAGCACCTCGAACCTCGCCTCAGGCAGCTGTACAACGCCTGTTTGGCGTCTGGACGGTTCCCTGAGTGCTGGAAGGAGGGGAGGTTGGTTCTCCTGCCAAAGCCGGGAGGCTCTCACCGGCGGGGGAGTGCTGTTGGCGGTGTCGCTGGACATCGCCAACGCATTCAATAGTCTGCCATTCAGCTGCATCAGGGAGGCGCTCCGATTTCATGGGGTGCCCTTGTACCTGAGGCGGCTGGTGGCGGACTATTTGGAGGGGCGCAGTGTCCTCTGCGCGAGTCCCGCAGGGGACATTGTGCGGACGTCCATGTCGTGCGGCGTTCCACAGGGGTCGGTTCTGGGGCCGACTCTGTGGGACATCGGGTACGACTGGGCGTTGAGAGGAAGTCTCCCCCCCGGGCTGAGCGTGATATGCTACGCTGACGATACGCTCGTCACAGCCCGGGGCAGGACACTCGAAGAGGCGGCGAGCCTGGCCACTCTCGGCACCGAGGAGATGGTCGGGCGAATCGAGGCGCTGGGGCTCAGGGTGGCCCTAAATAAGACGGAGGCCCTATTGTTACATGGGCCACGCGTAAGGCCGCCAATCGGCGCCTCGCTAGTCGTCAACTCCGTCCAGATCAGTATCCAGGCCCATATGAAGTACTTGGGTCTGGTGCTCGACGGGCGATGGTGGTTCCGGGAGCATTTTCGCCGAATTGCTCCTCGGCTGGTCAGCGCGGCGTCCGCCCTTTCGCGGCTCATGCCGAATGTGGGCGGACCCAGCTTCGAAGGTCGACGGCTGTATGCGGGGGTGATCCGTTCGATGGCCATGTACGGCGCACCCGTGTGGGCGAGGGCTCTGAACGCCCAGCTCAGGACTGTTCTGTGGAGACCCCAGAGAGTCATGGCGGTCAGAGCCATTCGCGGGTACCGCACGGTATCGACCGAGGCGGCATGCCTGCTGGCCGGGACACCCCCGTGGGACCTAGAGGCGGAGATGCTCTCCGACCTCTACCGGCGGGTGAACTCACTGCGCGACGAAGATGGCTCCCCATCGTTGAGCGAGATAGCCACCTGGCGCGAGGACGCCCGCCGAGACGTCATCGCCCGTTGGGCTACGCGGCTGGAGAGGCCTAGACACGGTGTCGTCACCGTCGAGGCTCTCCGGCCCGTACTGACGGAGTGGATGGAGCGGCGGCACGGAGTCCTCTCCTTTCGACTGGTGCAGGTGTTGTCGGGGCACGGATGCTTCGGCTCGTACCTGCACACGGTCGTGTATAGGGAGTGGACTCCGGCCTGCCACCATTGCAGCAGTGACGAGGACACGGCGCAACACACGCTGGAGGTGTGTCCGGGCTTTGACCGGCATCGCCGTGACCTCGTCGCTGTTATCGGTGCCGACCTGACGCTGCCGGCCGTCGCGAGGGCGATGGTCGACAGCATCAGGAACTGGGACGCGGTCGCCGCCTTCTGCGAGGCTGTCATCTCGCAGAAGGAAGCGGCGGAACGGGCAAGGGAGGATTCCGGCGCAGGCGCGAATACCTGCGCCTGATGCCGCCCTAACCGAGGCCTCGGGTGATCGGACCGGGGAATTGTCCGGCCACCCGACGTGAGGCCACCGCGTGAGGGCGACGCCCCGACGGCGAAATCTGTCGTGGCGTCGACGAGAGGTACCCGCGAGGGTAAACCGCCGGGCGGGCCACCGAAGTTAAAATCGAGTACCGGTGGTCCGCTCGCACGGCGAAGAGAGAAGGTTTTACGGTGGGTCTATGGGGTCACGCGCCGCCTTCCCGTCACCCCGGACCGATTCAGCGGGGCGAGACGCACCCATAGCCCACCAATAAAAAAAAAAAAAAAAAAAAAAGGAGTTGGCTTACATCGTTGGGTTTGTACAGACGTCTGCACGGGCTGTAGCGAGACGGGCCCCGTACAAACATTGTACACTCTATCGTTATGTAACAATGGGATAAGTATATTGGCGCGCGCGATCTCTGGCACTGGAACTGTTGTGTTATGTTCTTGTATGATATAGACCTAGTACCTTGTATGATATAGACCTAGTACCTTGTATGATATAGACCTAGTACCTTGTATGATATAGACCTAGTACCTTGTATGATATAGACCTAGTACCTTGTATGATATAGACCTAGTACCTTGTATGATATAGACCTAGTACCTTGTATGATATAGACCTAGTACCTTGTATGATATAGACCTAGTACCTTGTATGATATAGACCTAGTACCTTGTATGATATAGACCTAGTACCTTGTACTTTGTTACGATATAATTTAAGTTGTATAATGTTTAAACGTATAGTGTAAGTACAGACACAACGCGTCACTAAATGTATTCAAGAAACAATATGATTACTTTCAATGTCCTTGAGAATCAACATTCAAATAAAAAGCTTCAGTACCAGCCTCTAGTGTCGTACACATTGTTTAACATTCAAACGTGTACGTAACACGTCGCCGTCGTAAGCTGGCGCGTCAAACGACTACCTGAGGCCCGAGCTCGTCCTTCTCTAATATGAAATACTTTAGTGCTGAAATAATAAATGATTCGTTATCTAATCTGTCTCTGTACGTATTATATATTACAGACTCGGCAAAGTGACGGTTCTGTGTTCACGTAGGCAGCCACTTAAAGTGTTTCAGACTCGACCTCATTAGTCACCTTTCAGGTAGAGCCTTACCTCAAAGTGATGCAAACATAGTTAGCTATTTAATGTACGTGTCGCTCAAACCGTTAAGACACGATGGAGTTGTGATTCATGTCTAATATATTACAATAGTTATGTGTGAGTCCCTCACTGACGACACGTCGCCGATGTAATACACCCCCCACACGCCGTACGCCCACCTTCACTTTACAAATACAAGCGTAAAGTCTACAACCATGACGTCAAACCTCGATACTTTTGTTTTTGGCGGCGGGCTATGGAGTGGTCACGCCCCACTCATCCGTCCGGGACTACAGAAGAAGCGACGCACGACCCCATAGACCCGCCCCACAAGTACCTCTCCACGCCGTGCGAGCGGGTCACCGGAACACGGTCTTTGTCTTCGGTGGCCCGCGCAGCGGTTTACCCTTGCGAGTTCCTCTCGTGTCGACGCTGCGAGAGAGACAAAGAAGACGACAAACCCGCTGCCTCGGCTAGGGAGATGTAGGTACTTACGTCGTGTCTAGTTGATATCGCTGTCGTGGACACAATGTTGTCGTATACATAAACATTGTTTAATTCGCTGTATCGTTTGTGTGAATTTTCTATAAATGAATATTTCAAATCAATATTCTGTCATAATCTCCTAAAGCGTTCTATAATAGTATTCACTTTTCATAAAAAAAAGAGAGGAGACTTACAAACGTGAAGACACTCACTGACGGGACCTCCGGGGCCACAGTCACATGACAACGTGTGCAGGTTACCTCGTGTGTGTGTGTCGTACGTAATATATATTTATATCTGTGCGTTTGTGCACGCTAATCTCAGAAACGGCTTATCTGATTTAGACGCGGTTTCGCTAATATATTGTGGTAAGCTTCACTTAACATTTAGGCTTTATTTCATGTCAATGTCAATTGGTTTATAAATAAAAAAGTTATGTCAATTTAAAAAATGTTCGGGGAAAAATCTTTATCGATTCTTTTCAAATTACGTACAAATTAACTTCAGTAAATATAAATAAACACATGTTTCTGCATTTGTTAATGTTCACCCTCTGGGGGTGTAAATTAGGCCTGCGAAGCGGGTCGAACGACTCATTAAGTCATTAGTGCCACGCCGATATTATTAAAGCTGGCAACTTGAAATTTTGACAGCGGTTTCTTTCTAGACGTAGAGATTTACTAAGAAAGAACCGACTTTTACGAAATTACACCCCTAAGGGGGTAAAACAGAGTGGCAAAGTTTGTATGGGGAGAAAAAAATCTTTATTGATTCTTTTCACATTACGAATCGAATCAAATATTCTATGATAATATCCGGCATTTATCAATTTTCACCCTCTGGGAGTAAAAATCAGGGCTGTGAAGCAGGTTGAACTACTCATTACCGCCAAAACTAAACTATTAAAACTAGAAACATTAAATTTTGACGCACGATTCTTTTTAAGACATAGGGATTCAATATGAAAGGATTTTATGAATTCTAACCCTAAGGGGGTGTAACAAAGTGGCAAAGTGTGTATGGGGCGAAAAATTCTTTATCGATTCTTTTCAAATTACGTACAAATATTCTTCGGTAAAAATAAATAAACACGTGTTTTTCTCTGCCTCTCCATTAACCCTACACCAGTGCCGTCGTGGCGACCAGTGCTGTCGTAAGAGGTCACGCGATACACATAGTAGTCGGCAATAGGTTCTTGCCTAAGGTTTTACGATACAGGTTAAGTTTAGCTTCAAAAATGTTCACTCTATAACTCAAATAATAAATCATATCTAACGAGGTCGCAACTCTGCTGGTGAAACAAAACAGTCAAATAAAGGTTGGCGATAATTATATTTTTATCCCATGGTCATACCGTAAATAGTATATTAAAGGCAATATAATTTGTAGAATTAATAGAACTTTGAACAACCTTTTTCTTTAGTGACCGGCTAGGGTATATAGACACACCGCGCCCAATCCGTTCGCGGTGATGCGTGACCCCATAGCGCGCCGTACACGTACATTTACGTTATGCGGGCGGACCACCGCAACCGGGTATCATCTCGAGTCGAAGCCCTCATGCAGTGAACCTCAGTACAGGTACTCACGCTTGCGGCGCCCAAAGCACCGACGGTAGAGCGTGTCAACGTACAGTATTTTCTCTCGGACCCACCCTATTGCCTAATTCCGTTAGACAACTAACTCGCAGAAGGTGGCGACCGCATCCTAGTTTTTGACGCTGTCAATCATCGTCCTAGCGACAAACCTTCAACACCTTGCATTGCTTTTTCTATTTAACTCTGTCAGAGACGACTTCTGCGTGGACGAAGTCGCGGGCGAAAGCTAGTATATAATAAGATACACGTGACGAAATATAATGAAAATAATACACACTTTAGTTGATGACACAATCAATGATCTTGACATTGAATCTAATTTATTTAAATTATGAGCAAAATCTTAAAAAAAAACATTTTTATTGGTATTTATTAGTACAACATATATTATGTGCCCTCAATATTTTCTATGTTCAACGCTTCATTAAAGACCTCATTACAAATTAGATCTTTGGTTAATACCTCGTTAGCTTCAAATTTCAATCCAAGTTTTCCCCAGGCTCTAAATCAATACAGTATTTCGTAAATATAAAATGTACGTGTCTAAATACTACTGTCATACTATGTTAATGTTGGTTTTACCGAATTTTATATAATAGATATGATGACAATGTTGTACTATAAATACAAAGCCTTTTCGCTCCTCGATGTATAAGTGTCTCAGCTAGGTGAACACCAATAACTTCGTTGTTCCAAATCAGTACTTGACATTTATGAGGAGCACACATGTGTCTGTAATTAGATATACCTTTGTATTATATGGCAGATACAGCGATTTATTTATAATCGATATTGCGTTCGTGCGAAAAGAGAGGTCTTATCATCTAGGCGAACATTTTTTAAAATTTCAGAACCTTCATCAATATCAGTGGATTGTGATTTTATAGAACGCGTTATATAATGTGTATGAGCACGTAACTGTACACATCTCTGTTGTGTTTGTAGAGCGTTGTAGAGCACGCGCAGCAGCACGCTAACAAACTGCGAGTGTGTTCCGGACGGAGCGGCCCGCGGCTGTAGGTAGAGAACTGTCGACAGTGCGCTCCTACCATATCTAAATCATTTTCGAATCAATTTCATAAAAATGCAGATTCAGCCTCATAAGTGGTGGCATTGTTCGATCCAAACGCCTGTTAAGGTTTAGTCAGCCCTCAAAACTATTGTGTGTATACGTAATGTATTAGGCGTTATACGTTCCAACGTTATGAGAAAGTCACAAACTTACCAATAAAACTTGCAGTCATTTAAAGTAATTATTTAATAAACGAGATTAATTTAAAGTTATTGAGACTACTATCTAACGCCATTGCATCTTCCAAAGATTTGACGAAGGCAGAGTAAAACCCACCGTTGTACCAATCACGTAATATATTTGTCTATATCTCTAACTCGAGCGGTAGTTACAGAACACCGCGGTGTACATCGTGACAAAAATCTCTTTTTTATAATGCATACCGACAATCTACCGACACATAAAAAACGGACAACATTATGCGTAATGAACAAGATGCGGCCGCTAATGATACACTAATTGGAGTATACTATCATCATCATCATCATCATTCAGCCTTTTACCATCTGCTACCGGACCTACACTTCACTCGTACTCCATCGCAAAGTGCAACCCTAAGCTACCCGCATCTAATGACTCTCAGCAACCTTCGCCCAGTCTTCCGTCTGGTCGACTTTCGTCTTGTCCATGTTCATAGGTAAACACATCAGTTGGGATACACTGCTAAAATCGTTGAGCATAGGTGTAGTTTGATGACCGACGTAGTTCGGAGGACAGATGTACGTCAGAGGACAGATGTAGGTCAGAGGACAGATGTAGGTCAGAGGACAGATGTAGGTCAGAGGACAGATGTAGGTCAGAGGACAGATGTAGGTCAGAGAGCAGATGTAGGTCGGAGGATAGATTTCATCAAACATGACCGTTCGACTTTTTTCTCAATATTTAGTATGCCTCGTACCATGCGGTGATCCTAGTTTTAATCACTGAAACATTGAATACCTGTCGCCTATCTGACAAGATGTTTACCTCGTTTTATGTTGATCCATCGGATCTAATCCAGGTTCCTTTCCTTTGTGGCTGCTTTCTGAAGAAGGAATTCTTCATAGAAAGGTTTTTCTTTTACAGAAAGTTGTCCAATTTCTGGCCCCTCTAGTTTCTCTGTCCATATCCATATTACCCCACCTTTAACTCATCATCACATCATTTGCCCAGTCTCGCACTAAAGTCTCTCATAGCTACCGTAAATTGTTGAATGACTTTGAACGCATACATGCTTCACTGGCTTTCATGATATCCTCGTAAAATGCTTCCACCTTGTGGTCGGAATATGACCAGGTAGGTACATAAACCTGTATAACCTACAACGAATACCTTTTGGTAATAATTCTGAGTATTAAGTGCGCTCTTTTATCGATAAACCCTCGATTCTATCCACTTTGTCTATGCGAGATCTACGAACGATAAACTCTACACCGCCTTGCGACGGATGATCACCCTCCCGATACAAGAGCAAGTGTTTAAGTGACTGGAGGATTATAGTAACCTCACCCTCTTTCCACATTGCTAATAATCTTACAATGTCCCATCGAATTTTGCTCAATTCTGTTCAGGCTCAATGATTGTATCGGAACCGAGCATCCGAATATTGTATATCAGTATCAGAACCAAAGGTCTACTATGAGGATGGTAAGTTTAATTCTGTCATTCTCGGAGGCGACGTTTCAGGGTCGTAGAACAGGAGTGTGGTGGTGCTGTTTTTCAAGAAGGGCAATGAAATGCTCTTAAGGAATTTCGGGTCCATTTCATTACTGACCAAGGTGTACAATTTCTTTTCAAGAGCCATTTCAAACCGAGTCACATGGATGCTCAGCAACAACGGGTTCCGAAACAGTTATAGTACCATAGACCACATGATCATAATTATACAGAAGACGGTGGAGCATAATAAGCCTCTGTGTGTAGCGTTTGTGGATTATGAGAAAGCTTTTAATTCCGTTAAAACTTTGGCAACGCTGCACTCCGTTCAGCGATGCCAAATTGACTATCGATATATCGAAGTGCTGAAGTGTTTGTATAGAAACGCTACTACGTCGATCCGCCTCCAGAATAGGAGTATAAAGGCGATCCAGTTGCAGGAAGATGTGAAAGAGGGAGACGTCATCTCTCCGAAACTATTCATCACTACGCTGTAAGATGTCTTCAAGTTCTTGAACTGGATTGGTCTCGGCTATATTACCAATGACGAATACGTCATTCACCTTTTTTTTTTTTTGTGGTGGGCCATGGACGTCGCACCCCGCCAAATCGGTCCGGGGTGACGGAAGAGGCGGCGCGCAACCCCATTGACCCACCCTGCAAGCACCTCTTCTTCGCCATGCGAGCGGGCCACCGGTACCCGATCTTTGTCTTCGGTGGCCCGCTCGGCGGTATGCCCTCTCGGGCTCCTCTCCTGTTGACGCCCCGACAGATTTCGTCGTCGAGGCGTCGTCCTCACGCGGTGGCCTCGCGTCGGGTGACCGGACAATTCCCCGGTCCGATCACCCGAAGCCTCGGTTAGGGCGGCATCAGGCGCAGGTATTCGCGCCTGCGCCGCCCCGGCCGCGGGCGGCGGCCCGGGTCACGGGAATCCTCCCGGGCCCGTTCCGCCGCCTCCTTCTGCGAGATGACAGCCTCGCAGAAGGCGGCGACCGCGTCCCAATTCCTGACGCTGTCGACCATCGCCCTCGCGACAGCCGGCAGCGTCAGGTCGGCACCGATAATAGCGACGAGGTCGCGGCGCTGCCCGTCCCAGCCCGAGCATTCCTCGAGCGTATGTTGCGCCGTGTCCTCGTCACTACTGCAATGATGGCAGCCCGGAGTCCATTCCCTGTGCACGACCGTGTGCAGGTATTTCCCGAAACACCCGTGCCCCGTTAACACCTGCACCAGTCGGAAGGTGAGGACCCCGTGCCGCCGCTCCATCCATTCCATCAGTACGGGCCGGAGGGCCTCAACGGTAATGACACCGTGTCTAGGCCTCTCCAGCCGCGTAGCCCAACGGGCGATGACTTCTCGGCGGGCGTCCTCGCGCCAGGTGGCTATCTCGTTAAACGATGGGGAGCCACCCTCTTCGCGCATTGAGTTAACCCGCCGGTAGAGGTCGGAGAGCATCTCCGCCTCTAGGTCCCACGGGGGTGTCCCGGCCAATAGGCACGCCGCCTCTGTCGACACCGTGCGGTAGCCGCGAATGGCTCTGACCGCCATGGCTCGCTGTGGCCTCCACAGCACCGCCCTGAGCTGGGCGTTCAGAGCCCTCGCCCACACGGGTGCGCCGTACATGGCCATTGAGCGGATCACCCCCGCATACAGCCGTCGGCCCTCGAAACTGGGTCCGCCCACATTCGGCATGAGCCGAGAAAGGGCGGACGCCGCGCCGACCAGCCGGGGAGCAATTTGGCGAAAATGCTCCCGGAACCACCATCGCCCGTCGAGCACCAGACCCAAGTACCTCATATGGGCCTGGATACTGATGTGGATGGAGTTGACGACTAACGAGGCGCCGATGGGCAGCCTCACACGGGGCCCATGGAATAGTAGGGCCTCTGTCTTGTTTAGGGCCACCCTGAGCCCCAGCGCCTCGATTCGCCTGACCATCTCCTCGGTGCCGAGAGTGGCCAGGCTCGCCGCCTCTTCGAGTGTCCTGCCTCGGGCTGTGACGAGCGTGTCGTCAGCATAGCAAATTACGCTCAGCCCGGGGGGGAGACTCCCTCTCAACGCCCAGTCGTACCCGATGTCCCACAGAGTCGGCCCCAGAACCGACCCCTGCGGAACACCGCACGACATGGGCGTCCGCACAATGTCCCCTGCGGGGCTCGCGTAGAGAACACTGCGCCCCTCCAGATAGTCTGCCACCAGCTGCCTGAGGTACAGGGGCACTCCATGGAACCGGAGCGCCTCCCTGATGCAGCTGAATGGCAGACTATTGAAGGCGTTGGCGATGTCCAACGACACCTCCAACAACACTCCTTTGCCGGCGACAGCCTCCGCGGCCGTCTGCCTCAGGCGTAGCAGGGCCCCGATGGTCAAACGCCCCTTCCGAAACCCAAATTGAGCGTCCGACAGATCGGGCCCCACCTCCTCCAGGTGCTGGACGATGCGGGCAGCGAGGACACGCTCCAGCAGCTTACCCACATCGTCCAGAAGCACAATGGGCCTGTAGGCCGACGGCGAATCCGGGGGCCGTCCCGGCTTTGGCAGGAGAACCAACCTCCCTTCCTTCCAGCACTCAGGGAACTGTCCAGACGTCAGACAGGCGTTGAACAGTCGCCTGAGGCGAGGTTCGAGATGCTCGAGGAGCAACGTCAACACCCGGACTGGGACTCCGTCCGGGCCGGGGGCCGTGGTGGCGGATCGAATCTTCGCCACGGCTGCCCCCACTTCCGACTCCGTCACGGGCGGAACACTCTCGACGGCCTCCCGGTCGTGATCTGGCGAAGCCATGACCGGGGGCGTGTGCTCCGACTGCCGCGGGAACAGCTCCTCGACCACTCTACGAAGGAGGTCGGGCTGGAGGGTCTCGGTGAGGGGGGGGCCCTGCGCGCGAAGCTTATTCAGCGACGCGCGATACGGGCGACCCCAGAGGTCACGGTCGAGACCGTCCAGCATCTCCTGCCAACTTGCGTCCTTGGCGGACCGGATGGCCAGCCGAAAGGCGGTACGCGCACTGCGGTACGCCTCGTACAGCTGGCCCTCCCGCTCAACATCGCGGCGACGCCGCCGACTGCGGGTGTAGGACCTTCGGGCACTAATGCACGCCGCACGAAGGTCCGCCAGTCTTGGGGACCACCAGTAGACCCCCTGCCTCGGAGGTAGACGCCGCACCCTGGGCATGGCCGCATCGCAGACCTGCGTTAACGCACTGCGGATGCGGACAGCCTCAACGTCCACTCCGTCCGCTGGGGGTGGTGAGGACAGCCACGTGTTCACGATGGCCGCCTCCGCCAGTAGGTCCCTATCTAGACGCCCAACAGCCCACCGCGGAAATGCGGGAGCCCGGTCCGCCCTGTGACCCCTGCTGGGGTCCCGGAGAGGGGAGACCTCCATCCGGATGTATCGGTGATCCGACAGGGTCTCCGCCTCCTCCAGGACACGCCAGTTTCTCACTCGTGGTGCGACAGCGGGGCTAGCGAACGACAAGTCCACTATCGACCCACCCTGCTGTCGCACACACGTGTTCACTGAGCCTCTGTTTAGGACACAGAGGCCCAGTGACGCCGCCCACTCCACGATCGCCCGCCCACGATCGTCCGTCATCGGGGACCCCCACGCCGTGGATTTGGCGTTGAAGTCCCCCAGGACCAGGACGAGGCCCGGTGCCAGTCGCCGTATCGAAGCCTCCAAGGTGGTGAGGGAGGCCCCGAAATCGTCCATCCTCCTATTAGGGGAGAGGTATACACTGTAGAGCGTGACCCCTCCCCAATCCGCCGCGACAAATTCCTCGCCCCTATCCAAGAGGGATAAGGACGGGAAGTGCCGCTGCGTGGAGGTGACGATTGCCGCGGTTCCGTTTCGGCTGACCACCCAATTGGGGCGATCAGGCACGACGTACGGTTCCGCGACTACGGCTGCACCGATCGACCACTCCGCCATGGATTGCAGGAGGAGATCCTGCGCACCGGCGGAATGGTTGATGTTGGCTTGCAGGAGGTGAGTGGACTGGGCAGCCATTAATGGGCCGTGTCCATCATCACCTCCTGGCTTGCTGCGGGCGATCGGGCCGCGCTAGGAGCGGGAGCGGCCGGAGTCGAAGGGCCGCTCCGCCCCTTTGGAGCCGAAGCCGGAGGTCTGCACGCCCCAGAGCCCATGGGGTGCTTGGCGGGCTTAGTGCCCGCCGCACACGCGGGGCAGTGGGGCGGGGCGGCGCAAGATGCTGCCATATGCCCAGTCTGACTGCAGCGGAAACAGAGTCCGCCGCAGTCAAAGCAATTAGTGCATGTTGGCCGGGTGTGCCCGACCGCCATGCACTTGAAATACCTCGCAGGCCGGTGCTCCAGCACGGTGACTCGCGCTGAGCTCCAGCCCACGAGGAGCCTGCCTGAGTCGGCCAGTTGCCTGACCGACTCCACTGGGCACTGCACCCAGGCAGCACCTACGCCGCCCGGACCGGGCCGGATGGCGCCAACCCGGACGGTGTCCATGGGACACCCGGTTTTCGAGGCAATAGCCTCCCGGATGTCTTCCACCGTCACGGAGTCGTCCAGACCCGCAATGCGCATTTCGGCGCACTTCACGGGTCTGGCGATTTTAACGCCACCCTCCTCGGCGAACAGACCTCTCAACTTCGACGCCACGCTATCGGCCGTCCTGGTGCCCTCGACCCCAGGGAACTCTAGAATCCGAGCCCCTGTCTGGGCCTTGCGGGTCCTGGCTTCGACGCCTCCTATGTCGGAGACGTCGAGCTCCCGCCGGGCTTTCCTCAGAACGGCCTCATAGCTGAGGCCCCTTTCTGCCGCCTCAGGCAGCACAGTGATCACCACTGCGGCTGTCTTCGGCGGCCGGAGCCCCTTGCGCGACCTCTTCTTCTTCGTCGTGCCGCCTCCTCCGGCTCCTGCCTGGGGGGCGACGACCTCAGCGGCGCGCTTGGCCGCCGCTCTCCTCCTCTGGCCGCGACTCTTTCTGCCGCGCTCGGCCACCTGCCAACCCTGTTCAGGCGTAGCGGGCGTGCTGGGCGCTGAGGGCGTAGTCGCGGCTGCGCTAGTCGTCGCTGGCGGTGTTGGTGCTGGCGACGACTGCAGTCCGGCAGGAGCCGGTGCTGTCTTCCTCTTCGGAGCAGGCCCCTTCTTCTTTGGCCCAGCCGCGGCTGCGGCGTAGCTCACCCCCACGCGGCCACCCTGACAAGGTAGCGGGGCGGGGGCTGGTGCCGCATATGGCCGCTTGTCCGCGGCGAGAGGCGGCCGAACACGTGGTTCTGGAGGCAGCCTTGCCTCCAGAACGGCCAAGCGCACATTGACCATATTACCAACGGCGTCGATAATGGCGCGCAAGGCCTCGTCCGACACACCCCCCACCGCGGGCAGCGGGGTCGGTGTCACCAGCTGGACCTCTGCCGGGACCTGCTCCACGACGGCGACAATTGGCGTGTTGGTCGGCGGCGCACGCTCCGCGGTCAGAGGCGTCTTCCTCTGTGCGGCGGCAGCCACTGGACGGCCGGCGCCTCGGGGCGGTTTCGGAGCGGCGACGACGGCGACAGCTCCTCGGCAGCTAGCACTGGCCGGCGGCGCAGTTGGCGCAGGCGGCGCAGTTGGCGCAGCCGGCGCAGTTGGCGCAGTTGGCGCAGGCGGCACGAGCCGCCATTTGAGCCCTCAGCTCGGCCACGTCCTTGGCGAGGGCGCGATTGGTCCTCCGCACTGCGGCCAGCTCCGACTCCAGCCGGCGGTTCTGGGCCCGCAGACCTGACACCTCGCCACCAAGGCGGGCGTTTTCGGCCTGCAGGGCCTCCATATTTGCGGCTGGGGCGCTCGCGCGGGCACCAGCGGCCACCACTTCGGTGGGAGGGATGCTGGACAACACCCTCAGCACCCTCGCGGCGGCCGCCTCGTTGTCGGTCTGCCTGCCAGCCTCAGCCCCTCCACGCACTTCGCCGGCCGGGGAGTGGGTCGCCCTTCCCGACACCGTGGCCCCTCGCCCTCTGCGAGAGGCCGGCACTTTGGGGGAGGCATGATCGTCACACTCCCCTCGGAATCGGCGCTCGAGCTGCCATCCCTGTTCAGGGGGCGCTTCCGCACCTTCGAGGGGAGGGCCTCCTCCCTTGTCGTCGGAGCCGCAGCCGCAAGACGCGGCGACGACCTGGCGGCGGCGGTTTCCTGCGCCGACCCGCTAGCCTCTTTGGACGGCTCTGCGGAACTACCGCCCTCGTCCATTATATCGGCAGATCCACTGCCCTCGTCTCTGGACGGCTCTGCGACACTACCGTCGCCCTCGTCCATTGACGGCTCTGCAGTGGATCTGCCGCCGTCTTCCTCCAGTTGGGCGGCAGCGGCGGCCTCCTTCTGCGCCCTCCGCTCCGCCATACGCTTCCTTTCTGTAGGAGAAGCCTTTCCCGTAGTCCAGTTGGCCCGTTTCCGGTACTTCCTCGGCTTCTTCTTTTGGGCCTCCGTAGTCTGTGCCGGGCCCTCGGCGGACGCCTCAAGTCCCGAGGACGAGGCGTCGTTTGTGCCAGTTTTATTTTGCCTTGGCAAGGCCGTCAGTTGGGAATCCGAAGCTTCCCCGTCTTCAATATTTATAATAGGCAATTCCATTTTGGTCCCACGATTATGGGAGAAATAAACGGTCGACCCGGGCAGAGATCCCTGTACCCGGGCAAGCCTACATTTACCAACCAGGGGGTCGGCTGGTACCCTGGCTGGAGCGTGCTAGGAACAGAACAGCCCATCTGCCATGCATCCTCTCGCCGCACGCCAGAACTTAGGATTCTGGGTAATTTCCGAATTCGAATGTTAATTCGAACTCTTTATAGAGGTTGTCTTCCTCGCGGTCCGGGCGGTTAAGCCAAGACCCTCGTTCCTGATACTACGCCTCACGACCACTTGTCTTGAAGCAAGATATCAGGTTTACGATATGTCGGCGGTGGCATAAGCCTGCCCAGCCCTCAAATGAATGAGTGACCGGGCCCGTCCGAAATTTCGCCTCCTGTATCCTCTACAAATAGAGGGTCAGGAGCGAATTGGGGCTCAACCCATTGCTGGGGAACCCCCCCTCGCGCCAGAGATTCGCTACGGGCGACAATTCGACAGAGGGATCTGGGGGACTGTCGCCCGCACCCAGGGTACACCACGCGGAGGTTTCTGGCGTCGTACCCCAATACGTCATTCACCTGCGATTTTCAGATACTATCATAGTCTTAGCAGCATCCCTGGAGGAGCTTGCCACCGTACTTAACGATCTCAGCAAGGTTTCTTTACTAGTGGATCTGCTAATGTACATGGACAAGACGAAAGTTACGTCTAATGCCCATGTCATTTTGTACTGGTCCTGGTTGACTGGGTAGCATTCTGAAAAGTTGGGAGGATCCTCTCGTTCAATATTTCATAATGTCTGAAAACAAAGATTTGTAACAAGTGTGTGTTACCAGCGATGACTTATAGCACCGAAATGTGGTCTCCAAATCTTGACCTTATAAAAACACATAAAATTGCTAAGCATGCTATGAAGAGAGCTATGCTCGGTATTTTTCTTTCATTCAAGATAAAATCTGAAATAAGGAAATCCGTGGCAGAACTTGTGAAACTGACATAAGCCTAAGAATGAGCACGTTATACAGACAATGCTACATCACTCTTCGAACTGGCAATGGTTGGGGAAGAAAGGTTCTCGAGTGGCGATCACGGAACAGATAACGCAGCGTATGACCACCCCCTGCTAGGTGGACGGATTATGTCTTAGGAGTCATAAGACCTTCCTGAGCCGCATTATTGTAGGGAGGCCTATGTCCAACAGTGGATATCTACGGGCTGGTGGACGAATGGGTGGGTGGTAGGTAGGTTTTTTACGGGAGTCGGATCACTGCCGGCGATTCTTAGCACCCCTATTCCACTACTACTGGGCGTGTTACCAAATTGAGTCCATAGGATAACGGATCTGCTGTGCCTCTAAGACGTGCCAATTTTGTTGCTTGTATGTTATAAAGGAATAAGCGGCGCAATCGTCACTCTTGCGGGCGGACTCTGGCGGGCTGACCGTCATTCAAGGGTTTCCCAGGAGAGAGTAGCTGCCTGCTCTCTCGGTAAATCCTTGGTTAATTTTTCCGATACTCACGGCAAGCAAGGTGGTAACGACAATAGTATTCTAATCTTGTCGCCATGCGGTATACTCGTTAGGCACTATGTTAATCACGGTTACTGAACTGGGACAGTAAAGTTAATAAATAAATAAATGTTTGAACATATTCCTATACATCAGTAAGTGTTACAATACTTCGATTAACAAAATTTAACCTTCGTATTTTGATACAAATAGCAAATAGAGCACTTTAATTGTGTACGATTACTTCAATCATTATATTTAACATTATTTCAAAGGTTAACTCAATGTCACAATTTCCAAGGGAACCAACGACTTCCGGATTATTTGAATAACAAATACTTGTTTTTCTAAACGTAGCTAATATATATATTTTTTTTTATACTTTGAATAATCATCCATCAATAGAATGGCCTCAAAAAGATATTCTTAAGTCACTAACAATATACCTGTTATGCTTTAGTTTTGTTCTTATCGTTTTAATTGTTTAACAGCATGTAGTAAACATTTATCGAATTTGAACCTTTCTTGTACATTTAAAGTAGAAATTGCAACTCAACGGTTGTCAATATCTGATACTGCATTCTCATCCCTCATTACTCATAGGGGTTACGGTCAGCGCACTCCTCACACCACTCCGTCCGGGGCGACAGAGGGGCGTAAGCACGCATACCCGTAACCCACCCGTGAACCTCGCTTTCGTCGTTGGACCGGCCACCAGAGCAGCGTGAACTTGTCGTCAGTGGCCGGCCCGACGGAATACCCCTGAGGAGTACCCTCTCCTCGACCGACGTCCCCCCCACGGGTAGGATGTCGGTCTTTCCTGTCGGTTTTCCCCTCGCATGGATAGAACTTGCTGAAGACGTTACAAGTACATATCTAACGTTCACTAGAATTTCGTAATATCTATACAGAAAAGTTACAAACTTATGACTGTAATACACAGAAATGCATCTCCTAGAGATTGCAAGCGCGGCGGCCAGCGGACCTGTTGACATGTCAACGTTTATACCGGGCTAATCAAGCCCTTCCATTGAATGTCGTACACGAGATTATTTAAAATGTTATATCTTAAACCAAGATCTTACAGTTCCAAGTGAACCAAATATGTTATCGTGTGACGTCACGTAAGCTGTAAGGTACAGCTGCACTCGTATGTGTTTATAGACACGTGCACTGGGTTACTGGGTTAAACAACCTCTACGGTCATCGTCATCATCTCAGCTTATGTATGTCCCACTGTTGGGCTCATGCTTCCTTCGTAATAGGAGGGATATTGACCTAATACCACCCTGGTCAGACGACTGGGTATAGGCCTTTGTTTTGAGCCTTAAAAAGAGTATAAATTGGTAATGCGAGCGGTAAATTCCATTTGAATGGTCTGACCGTCAACACGTACTCACTACTGCACACTTTGTATTGAACTAAAGTCGCCATTCTTTGTTTTTCCAGTTTTACTATTTGCAAATATGGTTCAGATTTATTACTTAAGTAATACAGTGAGTTTGATTACCAATTTTAGTATAAACTGGAACAAACTACAAATCTACATAAATATACCAATATTGAAATTATGAAGCAAGACTCTGTGTATTGGCGAAGTAAGAATACAATTCACCTTGTCCGATCATGTCGTAAAAAGTGATTAAGGGATTATAATATTTATATTACGTCTATGCAAGAAAAAGCTTGAAATAAAATGTTATACTAACCCATTTGGCCATGGTGACCACGACCATGTGACATGTCAAAATAATAAAAATGAGCCACCTGTATCATAGTACAGGTGCTGGTACCATTTTTTTTTGTTGACGCTGTGGAAACGCTTTTACGCGCTAACCCCTTCCAGCCGATGTCGAGACGGGAGGGAGTGTGGGACTCGCCAGCCGGCTAGTCTGACCGTAATACCCACTAAAACCACAGCGGCTCCGTTCCGCGCTTTTACGCGGCGCCAGAGATCGTCTACTGACATTCGATCCTCGGGGTGCTGGTACAGGTGGCTCAATCTTCCTCCTATTGTGGGGGAAGACCGAGCCAGCGGCGGGCAGTGTGCCAACCGAAATAATGATGATGATAAAGGAGGCTGGGAACTTAAAATATCGTTAAACACAACCTTGGAGACTCGATCCATGCGTTGAACGAAATATTTCAATAATGAAAAGTAAATATCTAGGGTTCCCTTCGATGCGCCAAAGTCCCTCTCACACTTAACAAGATCATTCATACCCTAATATAATGAATATGTAAATAAATAAATAATATTAATAATAATGTCTCCGATGGTTCGGACATGTGGAAAGAATGGCGAACGAACGTCTGGTCAAGAAGATATACAATGCGAAAGTGGAAGGATGTAGGTACCGAGGGAGACCGAGACTAACCTACCTAGACCAGATCGGTCAGGTACTGAAGGAAGGTGGAGTCAAGAGTCTCCGAAACCGGCGAGCGTGTATGAAGAGAATTATGGATGTTGAGGAAGCGAGTGAAGTATGCAGAGATAGAGTTCTCTGGCACTCTGTTCTCTCTGCCTACCCTGCAAGGGATATGGCGTGATGATATGTATGTATATTAATAATAAAATACTGTTATTTGTATGTACTACCTATTGATAGGTTTGAAGTCGGTGCCAAGCCCACTCGCCACGCGTGCCTTCGTCCAGCTAGAACAAAAGAATCCATCCGGTTTGCATAAGGGGTATATTAAATTAATTCTTTATTAAGTTATTTTATACTTCTTGGTTTTTAAAGTCGGTATTTTTAAACGTATTTTCTTTTATTTTTTACATTTGAATGTCTGTAATAGGTTGATCTATAAAGTACAGTAAAATGTTTCTAGATTACATCAGGCAAACTATAACATTTCGTTGCTTTTTATTGTCATATATTAATTAGCATTTTTGTTAAGTAGCTGTGGTTAGGGCTACGGAAGGTGTCACGCGCTTTAAATAATATAGATCGCAAGAAATAGGACCGGAAAAAAGCAAATGACTCCGAAAAAATGCTGTTCGAAACTCTATTTCACGTTCTTGTGAGACAGTAAAAGATCATGAAGAATGTCAGCTATGAAAAATTCCATAAAATTACGTTCACGCCAAGAGACCCTTGAACAGTACGAGTCTAGACTCGCTAAGATTGAAGAACGTCTTACCAAAGAGATGTCTGAGCATAGGTTAGGCCTTATTTATGACCGTTTAGACAAAGAGTTTGCTGAACAGAGGTTTTATAGACTCTAGTCTTATTTATGCTCGATTAGCCAATGAGTCTGCTCAGAAACGTGAAAACCGGCTGGCGACAGCGCGATAAATGTCACAAAGACTCCGTTCAATGATGGCGCGTATTTTTTTGTTTATTATAATTCAATACGCTGAAGTACCCTGTACAAATTGTTTTATTATGTCCAAAATTACAAATGCCATTAGTGCCAACACGTTTCTATTTCCTTCCGAAAGAGTAGACTTAATAAAATATATCGTATGTTCCTGCTCCGGCCCGCTGCACTGGCCGACTCCTGCTCCGGCCCGCTGCACTGGCCGACTTGACAGACGTCGAGCAAACACTTTTGTCAACAGTTTCACATCATCTAGGTAAACAAAAATGTCCGAATTTATAAAAAAGACATCATAAAATGTAAACTACTGGGACAAATTATGTTAAATTTTTATGGGACCAAATGGCAACTATTCCGCATCAAACTAAAGAAGAATCCCAAAAATGGGATTACTCTCAGCGTAATCGGTGTACATACATAAACAATACATGAATAGTATTGAGAACCTCCTCCTTTTTGAAAGCGCTTTAATGACTAATACATAACAATTAAATGATAATATATGTCCAATGTTAATGTTGATACTGGACGTAGTCTCGCTGCCGAAGGTTGTGGCTCAATGCGACTACGTCAGCATTACCAGACGAATGCAATTGTATTGATGTGTGTGACCTTATGTACCAACTAATTAGGAATATAATTAGTGAGAGACAATGGTTCCTCGCAGCTCAGTTGCACGTCGTGACATTGGCGCCTGTGTTGCATAAAGGTGAGGGTGGCAGGAGGGTGTATGTCAGCTTCCGGGGCCCTATCTATCCAATCTATATGTTGTAGGGCGCGCCTAAAAACAAGTTTCCTCTCCAATATCTAGTGGTCTATTTAAACTCAACATTATACATCTCCCTGTCCTCTAACAAAACAATTTCTGGTAATTTTATATATTGATATAAAATTAAGCGTGTGTGATTTTGAAAAGTTTATATATATATATGTATATATATATATATATATATATATATATATATATATATATATATATATATATATATATATATATATATATATATATATATATATATATATATATATATATATATATATATATATATTATATGTATAGTGTGTATGTGTTATTGTACAAGTAACAGGTATACATAACAGACTATGACAGGAACTAGATATAGCATGATGAAAATATACAATATTAAGAATTTTCTCCAGAAAATGATGACAGTTTATTTAATAAACATTTATAATTTTCTATCCAAAAAAAAATTCAATAATTTCTTTAACATCGCGACAAATCAATTTTTTCACTATAGTAGTGACTTCGGTAATAGTTATATTCGATATAGCCTCTGACGGTATGGCTGTGACAGTTGGTCGGTGATGACTGAAGTATGTTACTTATTATTTATTATTAGACACCAGATTAATTAATTAAAATTAATATAAATGATATCATTAAGATAAAATAAATCTAAATTATTAATATTGAGACAATGAATAAATAATAATATTATTTTAATACAGAAATAATAATTTATTTTAATATTAATTATAATATTATTTTGTTCTGTATTAATCATGAGCAGGACAAATACGAGTAACACATAATAGTATTACAATAAAACGTTTAATTATATTATACGGTAAACATATAATTATATTATACGGTAAACATATAATTATATTATACGGTAAATATATAATTATATTATACGGTAAACATATAATTATATTATACGGTAAACATATAATTATATTATACGGTAAACATATAATTATATTATACGGTAAACATATAATTATATTATACGGTAAACATATAATTATATTATACGGTAAACATATAATTATATTATACGGTAAACATATAATTATATTATACGGTAAATATATAATTATATTATACGGTAAACATATAATTATATTATACGGTAAACATATAATTATATTATACGGTAAACATATAATTATATTATACGGTAAATATATAATTATATTATACGGTAAACATATAATTATATTATACGGTAAACATATAATTATATTATACGGTAAACATATAATTATATTATACGGTAAACATATAATTATATTATACGGTAAACATATAATTATATTATACGGTAAACATATAATTATATTATACGGTAAACATATAATTATATTATACGGTAAATATATAATTATATTATACGGTAAACATATAATTATATTATACAGTAAACATATAATTATATTATACGGTAAACATATAATTATATTATACGGTAAACATATAATTATATTATACGGTAAACATATAATTATATTATACGGTAAACATATAATTATATTATACGGTAAATATATAATTATATTATACGGTAAACATATAATTATATTATACGGTAAACATATAATTATATTATACGGTAAACATATAATTATATTATACGGTAAACATATAATTATATTATACAGTAAACATATAATTATATTATACGGTAAACATATAATTATATTATACGGTAAACATATAATTATATTATACGGTAAACATATAATTATATTATACGGTAAACATATAATTATATTATACATACATACATACATATCATCACGCCATATCCCTTGCAGGGTAGGCAGAGAGAACAGAGTGCCAGAGAACTCTATCTCTGCATACTTCACTCGCTTCCTCAACATTCATAATTCTCTTCATACACGCTCGCCGGTTTCGGAGACTCTTGACTCCACCTTCCTTCAGTACATGACTGATCTGGTCTAGGTAGGTTAGTCTCGGTCTCCCTCGGTACCTACATCCTTCCACTTTCGCATTGTATATCTTCTTAACCAGGCGTTCGTTCGGCATTCTTTCCACATGTCCGAACCATCGGAGCATTCTCTTTCGCATCTTTACACCAATACTCTCTTTCATACCTACTCGCTCTCTTACGTCGTCGTTACGAATGCGGTCGGTCAGCATAACTCCACAGATTTTCCGCAGAGATCGCATTTCGACCGCATTAATTTTACTATCATTCTCTTTTCTGCATACCCAACTCTCGCTTCCATACAGTAATGTTGGGACAAGCACTGCGTTATGTATTGCTACACGTGCCTTCTGGCTGAGGTGGTGGCTGCCGAGAAGTTGCCCCAACGCTTCGTTCACTCTATTTCCCGCATTCACTCTTCGCTCTATATCAGTGGTGTACCTTCCATCTCGGCTAAATCCACATCCAAGATATACAAATTCATCCACTTGCTCTAGTACGTCATTACCTATTGTTACTCTTACATCTGTTCTGGTTTTATCTCTTTCAAAGACCATTATTTTGGTTTTGCTCACATTCACGCGTAGACCCCTTTTCTTACAATCTTCTGTCATTGTGCCGACTAGGGTCTGCAGGTCAGTCGCTGACTGTGCCAGCAGGACCGCATCATCTGCATAAAGCAGAGCAGTGACCACTGAGTCGCCCATCTGGACTCCCACATTCATATCGTTCAACCTTTGGAGACATTTATCCAGATATATGATAAACAGCCTGGCTGACAGAACGCACCCCTGCTTAACGCCGATATTGACGTCAAACCAAGGCGACATTCCATCATCCAGCCGCACACAGGCTCTACAGCCCATGTAACTGGACTGCACAGCCTGTAGCAGTTTACCGCTAATACCATACTCCGGTAAAATGTCCCAAAGTTCCTTTCGTATAACCGTGTCAAATGCTCTCTCCAGATCCACAAAACTGCAGAAAACCCTCTGACCTGGAGCCAGATGCTTCTCCACAATGTTGCGCAGAGAGAACACTTGATCCATACATCCCCTTCCACTCCTGAAACCTCCTTGTGTCTCACACAGTAAACCATCGGACACCATCCTCATTCTCCTTTCAATGATTTTTCCATACACTTTTGCTGCCAAACTGGTCAAGCTTATGGCTCTGTAATTTGCGCAGTCATAACGTGAACCCTTGTTTTTAAACAAAGGCACGATGACTGCGCTATTCCAGTCCCTGGGAACCATTCCCGAGCTCCAACATAAATTGAGGAGCAACAGGAACGCCTCCCAGACACAAGAGCCACCAAGCTTGATCATCTCGGCAGACACCATATCAATGCCCGCTGCCTTACCATTTTTCAAGCTTCTTATCGGAGGACGCTGTTGTCGAATGTTGATCTACTAAACCACATCCAACACCGGCGCCAACCGTAGCATCCGCATACATATCGCCAAAATATTCACTCCATCGGCTTAACACGTCCTGTGTTTGTGTAAGAATGTCTCCACCTTTAGACCTTATTTTATTCATTCTGAAGGCTGACCAACCACCCCGAGACTTCTTCACCTCCCTCCAAAAGAGTTTGGTGTTACCCTCGAAGTTTTTAGTCAGCCTATCTTCTGCACTCATACTTGCTCTATCACGTTTCTCTTTCACTAAGGCCTTGGTGTCATTCTTACATTGCCGATATATTTCTTTCTTCTGTTCAGTCATACTGTTATTCAGATTCAAAGAAGACACATAGTCCAGCCACGCTTTCTTCTTTTGCTCTACGGAAGCTGCCACTTCCGCATCCCACCATGCATCACCATTTGTTTTTCTATGCTTCTTTGAACTTCCACATACTTCTTTCGCTGTATCTACCATACTCTCTTTCAATAATCTCCAGCATTCTTCAATGTCCGATTGCGGCTGGCTTGCCATCGTCAGCCGTTCTCGGACACCCTCTGCATACTTTTCTCTTACACACTCTTCTTGCAACCTTTCAACCTCTTTTCTTTCAAGCCCTCCGAAGTGGACACGCTCTCGCCAGTGCCTCCACTTTCTGAACAGACCACTAAATCTCGCAATAACGAGATAGTGGTCCGTGTCGACTGTGGGGCCCCTGTAGGCTCTTGCGTCCAATATTTTGCTTCGGAGGCGACTGTCTACCAAAATTAAATCTATTATGCTTTTCTGTTCATTCCTTCTCCATGTATACATATGGATGTCCTTATGTTGGAAAAATGTGTTTGACACAATAAGGTTTCTCTCCATGCATACATCCGCTATGAGCCTACCTGCGTCGTTCACTCTCTTATCACCAAATGGACCAAGTACGTCCTCAGAGTCGGGACGCTTGGTCCCATCCGTTCAAATCTCCGCATACAATCACGCGTTCACTGGTTTCTGCCATATCCAGAACTTCCCTAACATTGTCCCAAAACTTCTCTAGGTCTGATGCCACCGAGGATCCTAAGGGAGCATATGCTACAACCATGAATACCTTGGTGACACCTAGTTTTATACGGACCCAGAGAAGTCTGGGATCATACATTCCGTAATCCTTCAGACCTGAGGCCAAGCGAGAGGACAGCAGCACTCCTACCCCCATGCTGGCTCGATCGCTCTGTGGTACACCAGACCACAGAGCCATCCCTCCACCAGGAAGATCGCAGGCGTCGCTGCCCCTTCGCTTGGTCTCTGTTACACAGAGCACGTCTAGCTGTTTGTCCGCCATGACGGATATCAGCTCGTGCAACTTACCTTCCACACAACCTCTTACATTCCACGTGCCCACCCGGCACTCCGTTCTCCTCGACTCGCCTAACTGGGCAAGGCGTGATGGGTGGCGGCCCCCATCGCCGCAACTGCCGATGTTCGTACCGACGGGGGCGGGTCGGTACGCGTCGCCTCCGGGGGACGCCCTAACCCGCATTGCGGTACGCATATCGAGCCGGATTAGCAGTCTAATTAGACTGGCATTATATTATACGGTAAACATATAATTATATTATACAGTAAACATATAATTATATATTATACGGTAAACATATAATTATATTATACGGTAAACATATAAAAGAGTAAAATATACTCATTATTAAGTATTCCGGCAATGTACAATTATAACATAATGTATAATCTATAGATTAAATTAGTAGGTATTAAATAAATCTATAGATTAAATTAGTAGGATTAAATATGTAGGTACCTGCGGCACATGAGTAAATAAACGTACAGAGACAAACATTGAAACAACCGCGCCACGGTAGGTACATCACTACAAGTATGATGCGCGTGTGTGCGTGAGCACTGGCGGCTCGTCACGTACGGAATGCAACCTGTTAAGACTGGTTCGGCCAGTGCTCAAACAAAGGTCTCACTCACCGCTCGCTGTGCATCGCGTCGTGCGTGTTTGTTTAAATTTAAATTTGAATTAATTAGAAAGAGTGTAAATATGGTTTATTGTACTGTGTGCATGAACAACAGTCGAAAAAATAAAAACATATCTTTTTTAATTATTCCAAAGACATTTGTTGAATTGCTTGAGAAGAAATTTCAAGAATATTTCGATCTAGAAATAAATATAGTTAATATTGGTAGTGATATACTAAAACGTATACAAGATTGTAAATTTGATATGCCATGCAAGTGCTTTCCCATTAATTATTTAAAAAAACCTTTATATTAGATTTAGAATATTTCATTCGATTAAGATATATAACAAATTAATAAAAATCAAAAATTACAAAAAAAAACTATTTAGAGTAAGTAATTTGTAAAAAAATATCCATACATAAAAAAGCTGACAAACGTTTTGTGTATTTATTTTCATTCTCATGTGCCAACCCTATCAGAATAGGTAACAATTTTGCTCGCTCCTTAGAAGCTTGGTCTCTGTACGTTTATTTACTCATGTGCCTACGGTCCTTTGAGGGCATCGACCATACGTATCAACCTAGGGTCGATGCTCTTATCTTGGTTACCTACTTTCTTTAATTACTTTAAAACGATGACTCCGTTTGTTCAAAAATTTTCTTCTAATCAAGCAGAATGTTGGCGACGTCTATCTCTAGCCTGAGCATGTGTAGGCACTCCAAACTGTCCGGAGATTAGTAGGCGTTGTGTAGCTGATAAAATTGTCGCTGAGGTAGGCACAGGCGGATTTATAATACCTACGTCTGCATAACGAATCCAGAAGCTGAGCGTACAGGCGTCTAGTCTCCGTCAAGCTCCAAGCTCTCCAGCAATCGCATAAAAACAAACCATGTCTAACCACTCTACGTCAAAGTACTGGTAATGACTTGTAATTTTTTTGCACTTACTATCACTCGCGTTCGGAATTTGTCGTAAACATATGATATACGTCTAAACCGTTTGGCAAAAAATTGCAAACTGACCTATTAAAACATAGACCAAGATCGCGCGGCTCGGGCGTATCAAAAGCAAGGGGTGCGTGCGGGACGCGAGCGGCCGAGCTATTATGCCTAATTATTTTTACCTATTATTGCGATTTAGTACGAATGCTATGTCGTAGGAATGTTGGGAACAACACTGTTGCATGTCAGACAAACTTCAAAACGTCTATTTATCAGACTATTTTTTTAAATGTATTATGTTCTTAGTTATGTGGGGATCATTAACTGAGTATATACGTTTCAGAAAAACAGCCAATTAGAATCCACGGTGTATATATACGAGTATATATATGTCAATTAAATATTGGGTCGAATATTTTTAATAGGGCGCACAACCGTCGACCATGTTAAGGTCACCGGCTCTGCTATTATCTAGAGTAATTAAGCTCATCTCATCTTAACAACCAAGTATATTCTGGTTCTCACCATCATGGATGGAAAGATAATATAGTTTTGGACCAGGAGTTGATATTAAAGCAAGCAATACCAAATCAATTTTTTTACCAAATCATATATTGGCAAAACATCCATGCCCCGACAAGACCTGCACCAGTCCGAAAGAGCGGGCTCAGTGCCGCCGCTCCATCCATTCCATCAGTACGGGCCGGAGGTCCGCAACGGTATGAATACTAAATCGAGGCCTCTCCAGCCGCGTTACCCAAGGGGCAACGACGTCCCGGCGGGCATCTTCACGCCAGGCGGCTAGTTTGCTAGTCAATACAACGCCGCCTTCATCGTGTACTGCAGACATCCGCCGATAGAGATCAGCGAGCATCACCGCCTACAGGTCCCACGGGGGTGTTCTGGCCAACGCACACACTGCTTCGGACGCCATCGTGTGGTAACCGCGGATGGCCCTGACTGCCATTAATCTCTGTGGACGACACAGAAGAGCCCTGAGTCGGACGGTCAGAGACCTCTTTCACAAGAGTGCGCCGTACAGCGCCATAGACCGGGTCACCCCAGCGTACAGTATATATATATATATATATATATATATATATATACTAACTCGCGCAAACTTTATTTATATATCATTTCAATCAAAATATTAGCATATAATGAAATCGGATATGCATATATGTATATATTAGTGAAATCATATATTACATATATATATATATATATATATATATATATATATATATATATATATATATATATATATATATATACATATATATACATATATATATATATATATATATATATATATATATATATATATATATATATATATATATATAGATATATATATATATATATATATATATATACCGTGGAATCTAATTGGCTGTTTTCCCGAAACGTATATACTCAGTTAATGATATTTCTATATCATTTGCAATCCCGGACGTTTCCTTAAAATATCATTTTTGCATAACTGTAACATGTTTTGTCTAATAATTTTGTTATACCTACGGTCGTTTGAGAGCATCGACCGTAGCTATCAACCTACGGTCAATGCTCTTGCCTTGGTTACCTACTTTCTTTAATTACTTTAAAACCATGCCTCCATTTTCTCAAGAATTTCTTCTTCTAATCGAGCAGAATGTCGGCGACACCTACCTCTAGCCTGAGCACGTGTAAGCACTCAAAACTGCTTATGGGTTAGTAGGCGTTATGTGGCTGATAAAATTATCGCTGTTGTAGGCACAGGCGGATTTATAATGCCACATCTGCGTAACGAATCCAGGTGTTCTGGCTGAGCGTACAGGCATCTAGCCTTCGCCAAGTTGTCTCCAGCAATCGCATAAAAACGAACCATGTCTAACCACTCTACGTCAGAATACTGGTAATGACTTGTCATTTTTTCGCACTTTCTAGCACTCGCGTTCGGGATTTGTTATAAACATATGATATACGTCTAAGCCGTTTAGCAAAAAATTGCAAACTGACCTATTAAAACATAGACCAAGGTCGCGCGGCTCGGGCGCATCAAAAGCAAGGGGTGCGTGCAGGACGCGGGCGGGCTACGAGCTACAATGCCTAAATTTTTTTTTTACCTATTATTGCGATTTAATTCGAATGCTATGTCGTAGGCATGTTGGGAAAAATACCGTCGCATATCAGACAAACTTAAGAACGTCTATTTATCAGCATTTTTTTTTCAATGTATTATGTTTTTAGTTATGTGGGGATGTTACGAATGATTAACTGAGTACATACGTTTCAGGAAAACAGCCAATTAGATTCCACGGTGTATATATATATATATATATATATATATATATATATGTATATATATATATATATATATATATATATATATATATATATATATATATATACACTCATTTGCAAAAAAAACGGGCACCTAAGCAATGAACCATTTCAAATGTTAATATTTCTTTGTTTGATAATTATAGGTAGTTTTATCCACACAATTTGGTAAATTAATAAGAAAATAATCGTTTTCATCAGTATTTCATAAAATTTAGATACAATTTATGGGAAATAATGCTAAACCTCGCTAGTAGTGTATATTCGCTAGTAGTGCATATGCTCATGAAGTAAAAATAAAAAAGTTTTTTTGTTTGTTTTTCTTTAATAAAGTAAAAGCAGATAAATGTTTAGTATCGAGTGTGACCCCCTCTAGCTAAAATCACAGCTTGAATTCGTCTGGGCATGCTAGCGAGTATATCCCGGATACTTGCTTGCGGAATACGTTCCCACTCCGCAGTAATCACATTCTTCAGCTCTCTGATGGTCTGCGGAGCCGGGTGTACTGATCTCACACGCCGTTTCAGAACGTCCCAGACATGCTCTATGGGATTGAGGTCGGGACTTCGAGCTGGCCAATCCAAACGACGAATGCCGACCTCTTGCACATACGCATTAACATCGCGGGATCGGTGGGCGCGAGCATTGTCGTCCATAAAAATCGAGTCTTCACCTAGAGCGGCCAATGCGGGTTGTGCATGAGAAATTAGAACTTCCGTTATGTATCGATGCACAGTCAGTGAGCCGTTTTCAATGAAGACTAACTCTGTACGATCCATTGAATTTATTCCTGCCCAAAACATAACAGAGCCCCCACCATAAGGTGTGATTTCTTCGAAACATGCCTCTGCAAAGCGTTCTCCTTGTCTTCTTAGCACTCGCCGACGTCGATCTTCACCGAACAGAGATATCCTGGCTTCATCAGAGAACAAAACCCTATTCCAATCGTCTTGAGTCCATGATTCACAATTTCTAGCGAACCTAAGCCTGTGAACTCTGTGCTCACGGAGTAATTTGGGGCCGCGGGCCGGGCGGTGACTGCGTATATTGGCAGCGAGAAGCCTCCTCCTGACCGTCCATAGACTAATATGCACATTTCTTACTTCTTGGAGGTTGTTCTTAAGATCCACATACGAAGATTTGCGATTTCTCAATGCGCGACTCACAAGAAAACGATCATCTCGTGGTTGGGTACATGGTTTTCTTCCAGAACCAGGCCTTCTCTCGACGGAACCAGTCTCCTGATATCGCTGCCAGGTCCTTTGGACTGTCGAGCGACTAACATTTAGCCTCCTAGCCACGAAACATTGGCTGCAACCCTCTTCAAGCAGCGCGATAATTTTGGTAGCTTTTACCACTTTATCTACCATTTTTGATACAGCCAAACAGCATTAAATAAAGCTTTGACAGTCAAGGATATGAAATTAATCGATAAAAATTGAATAAAAGTTATGAAAGTCGATGTTAACTTCTGGAACTTCGCGCCAAAAATGTAGGATAAAAAGGGGTTTTCTGTAAAAATGAACATCAAATGAAAAATTGAATTTAGAACGTACTTTTTTAAATACCACAGCATTTTTAAAACCGGCCAGTAACGTGTACAAACGATTGAAACCTTTTTGGTATTGTATCTTTTTAAATATGAATGAAAATCAAAACCGCCCGTTTTTTTTGCAAATGAGTTTATATATATATATATATATATATATATATGTATATATGTAATATATGATTTCGCTAATATATGCACATCCGATTTCATTATATGCTAATATTTTGATTGAAATGATATATAAATAAAGTTTGCGCGAGTTCGTTGCTATTGTTTTGTCAGTAGTTTTGTTTATTGGATATAGCACGACGTGTCAAGTGGTAACAGAATTCACAATGCCGCCTAGCCGCCCAGGACCAGCGCTGACTACACATACATTACCGTTGCCAGATCATACCACCGACCCGATATTGAAAGATGACAGAATTGTTATTTCAGGAATGTCTGGAATGTATCCGAATGCAAACAACATTAAGGAGTTCGCTGACATACTTTATAACAAGGTAAATATTTTATATGTTGAGAATATTTTTTCTTCTAATATGTAGCAGTGCCTTCAATGGCGTCAATGAATCGTTATAATGAAGTGTTGAAGTGTTTGTGGAGCTGTGTAATAGTAGTCCGCATCCCGAATATAAAAGTACGAAACCGTTCTAATTGCAGAAAACTGTGAAACGGGTGAAGTTATCCAAAACAGTTTGAAATACTACCACTGCATTAAAAGACGATTAAACCTCTTAGACTGGATCGATCTAGACATTAGCACCAACAGCGAACCATCGTTAAAGCGAAGTTCGACAGCATTGGAAATTGGGGCTCGGTCACCCCTTTTGGGAACCACATATCTAATTTTTAAGTATATATCAGAAAAATACATGAATAATTTGTACTTTTATCCGATTGTATAAGGCCTTCTAATTGCAAACACAGACGGTCAAGGTTATACGCAAAAGCCACTTTGTATCGACTGAAGTAGTATCTTTAGCGATTGGCAGGGCTATGGCCGCCAGTACGCCATCGACTGTTGAACAGTTCGGCTGGAGAGGTCTCAATTCGGTGTTCCAACCGTTGAGGCTCTGCGGCCGGAGTTGGTGTAGTAGATAGAGCGCCTTCCTTTTCGAATAGTGTAGGTTTTTAAAGACATGGTTGCTTCGAAAAATGCAGCATGAAGTCTGCGTAAGTTAGACAGAGTAGCGTTGTGAAATCATTCCAATCATCTGTACTAACCTGACGCCGCCAGACATGGCTGACATAGCCCTGGTTTAAGGCGACAGGAACTGGAACGTGGTCGTATCCTTCTGAAGGTCATTTGAAGGAAGTAAAAGGAAGTTGCGGAGCGGATCAGGAAAGAGAATCTCCTTTCCTTACTGGCGTGCCCCAAAGTCGGAGTTTGAGGCGGTGCAGGCGCGGTTATCTACGCCTATTGCCACCCTAACTCAGATCGCAGATATTGGGACGAAAGATTTATATTTGGCCATCACGTGAGGGCAACCTATCTCCCCCGGGAGTTTTGCTACTGTCTCCCAGTCAGTAAGGTTTAGGCGGATGGTGATAAGACCAGCCTATCAAAAAGTCTTAATGCTTCATGTCACTAGAGATTCCACGGCAATAACGTTAATATTTTAATGTTTAGGAAAACACAGTTTCGAAAACAGACTCAAGATGGGAATTGAAAAACCCGGAGCTATCAAATTACGTAGGCATCGCTCCCAATATAGATCGTTTCGACGCACAGTTCTTCAAAGTGCATCACCGTATTGGACACTACATGGATCCCATGTCACGAAAGTTACTTGAGCATTCGTTTCAAGCGATATATGATGCAGGTTAGTTTGAATTAAATTTATTAACACAATTTAACGAAATTGTTTAGTTTACAAATTATTAACACAATACAAGGGCTACAGAGTTTCTACTTATTTTTTGGTACAATATTAGATGATAATAATGATCCTATATATTGCTTTAGATTACAAACTATCATCACCTCAGCTTTGTCTCACTCATAGGCCCGAGCCCATCCCCATCGCCCAGTGCGAAACAAACTCTACCAAGTAGGTTGGTTATAAAACTTTAATTTGAATTTTCCTTCTCTTACATACATAGAATCTCTTAGTCGTCTTTTACGACACCCACGTTCTAGGGAGCAGGAATTAAATCCATTAATGACAGATTTTACACAGACATTACACGAATAGATCATCTAGAAAAAAAATCTATTGTTACACCAATTATCAAGGAATTCGACACCGTAGGTTATGTCATGAATAAATAGATGATAAAAAAAAAAAAAATCATCTGCTTCTTTCAATGATTCTAACAACCATTACAGTAATGAATTCTAATGTTTACGCGAGTATTGCACATTTGAAATAGACCTATATTTCACGTCTCATAAGCGAAGTGTCGAGGTGATGCTCTACTCTCGATATATGAAAATTATGGACATTTTGAAACTAAAACTGGGCAGAATTTTTCTCACACTGCACTTATAGGATAATATTATCATACATATGTCAAGAAAAACATCCGTTTAAACGTATTTGATATTTTTAAAAAACAATTATTTTGTTTTAAGTAAGAAAAAACTTGATTAAAAAAATATTCGAGGATGTCCGGATGTTTTCGTAAGGATCTGGCACTCTCATGACCATAAAAAAAATCGGCCAAGTGCGAGTTGTACTCGCGCACGAAGGGTTCCGTAAAACTAAAAAAATATTTATGCAGTAGCTTTTTTTGATATTAATACAAGTTTTTTTTTGTGCTGTGTGGTAGCGGCTACGAATACTGCCAACCCTTACTTTGCTCGTGGATGTCGTAAAAGACGACTAAGAGCTTTTAACGACCTGGGCCAACTCCATCTGATGTCGTTTGGTCAACAATTACATTCCCAAGGAGGGTTGACGTCTGGCAGGGGGCCGGTCATAAAACTATTGCCAATAACTTTTAAATTATGTACTATGAAAGAAGCGTACATATTATATCGATCCCAAGTAATTGGGATAAGAGTAGGAGAATGATGATGATGAATTCAAGTTTTTTTTCTTTGATATTAATTCAAGTTACACCTATTTACTAAAACTACTAATTTTTAAAAGATTTAATGTACACGTTTTTAAACTATTTTATTTATAATATTATATTATTAAATTATTATAAATAAATTTTGCAAAAATAAATAGCAAAAAGAGCTCGGCCACGGTGAGATTCGAACTCATGCCTACGGTGTCTTAAGCCAGTGCCTTAGACCACTCGGTCACGCTGCCTGTTCATTGTCAGTGCAAAATTAACTGCTGCTTGTTAACCATACACGTTCAGGTGAAAAGGGGTAGTGAGTTTAAAATGATTAAAAATATTTTTTTATATGTAATCAAAAATTTACAGTTTTCACAATTTTTCCCTAATCTGTGCTATAAGACGTTGCTTCGTTTCAAATTTCAAGATTCTGAGTTCACGGGAAGTACCCTGTAGGTTTTGATTCCCTTTTTTTTTTTTTTTTTTTTTTTGGTGGACTATGGATTAGTCTCGCCCCGCCAAATCGGTCCGGGGTGACGGAAAAGGCGGCGCGTGACCCCATAGACCCACCGTAAAAACTCCTCTCTCTTCGCCGTGCGAGCGGGTCACCGGGACCCGATTTTTAACTTCGGTGGCCCGCCCGGCGGTTCACCCTCTCGGGTTCCTCTCGTCGACGCCCCGACAGATTTCGCCGTCGGGGCGTCGCCCTCACGCGGTGGCCTCACGTCGGGTGACCGGACAATTCCCCGGTCCGATCACCCGAAGCCTCGGTTAGGGCGGCATCAGGCGCAGGTATTCGCGCCTGCGCCGCCCCGGCCGCTGGCGGCGGCCCGGGGCGCGGGAATCCTCCCTTGCCCGTTCCGCCGCTTCCTTCTGCGAGATGACAGCCTCGCAGAAGGCGGCGACCGCGTCCCAGTTCCTGATGCTGTCGACCATCGCTCTCGCGACGGCCGGCAGCGTCAGGTCGGCACCGATGACAGCGACGAGGTCACGGCGCTGCCGCTCCCATCCCGGACACACCTCCAGCGTGTGTTGCGCCGTGTCCTCGTCACTCCTGCAGTGGTGGCAGGCCGGAGTCCACTCCCTATACACGACCCTGTGCAGGTACAACCCGAAACACCCGTGCCCCGTCAATACCTGCACCAGCCGAAAGGTGAGGACTCCGTGCCGCCGCTCCATCCACTCTATCAGTACGGGCCGGAGGGCCTCAACGGTCTCCACACCGTGCCTAGGCCTCTCCAGCCGCGTAGCCCAACGGGCGATGACGTCTCGGCGGGCATCCACGCGCCAGGTGGCTATCTCGCTCAACGATGGGGAGCCACCTTCCTCGCGCGCTGTGATAACCCGCCGGTAGAGGTCGGAGAGCATCTCCGCCTCTAGGTCCCACGGGGGTGTCCCGGCCAACAGGCACGCCGCCTCTGTCGACACCGTGCGGTACCCGCGAATGGCTCTGACCGCCATGGCTCTCTGTGGCCTCCACAGAACCGCCCTGAGCTGGGCATTCAGAGCCCTCGCCCACACGGGCGCGCCGTACATGGCCATCGAGCGGATGACCCCCGCATACAGCCGTCGGGCCTCAAAACTGGGTCCGCCCACATTCGGCATGAGACGAGAAAGGGCGGACGCCGCGCCGACAAGCCGGGGAGCAATCTGTCGGAAATGCTCCCGGAACCACCATCGCCCGTCGAGCACCAGACCCAAGTACCTCATATGGGCCTGGATGCTGATGTGGATGGAGTTTACCACTATCGAGGCGCCGATGGGCAGCCTCACACGGGGCCCATGGAAAAGTAGGGCCTCCGTCTTGTTTAGGGCCACCCTGAGCCCCAGCGCCTCGATCCGCCTGACCATCTCCTCGGTGCCGAGAGTGGCCAGGCTCGCCGCCTCTTCGAGTGTCCTGCCCCGGGCTGTGACGAGCGTGTCGTCAGCGTAGCACACCAAGCTCAGCCCGGGGGGGAGACTCCCTCTCAACGCCCAGTCGTACCCGATGTCCCACAGAGTCGGCCCCAGAACCGACCCCTGTGGAACGCCGCACGACATGGGCGTCCGCACAATGTCCCCTGCGGGACCCGCGCAGAGGATACTGCGGCCCTCCAAATAGTCTGCCACCAGCCGCCTGAGGTACAGGGGCACTCCATGGAACGGGAGCGCCTCCCTGATGCAGCCGAATGGCAGACTATTGAATGCGTTGGCGATGTCCAACGACACCGCCAACAGCACTCCCTTCCCGGCGACGGCCTCCGCGGCCGCCTGCCTCAGGCGTAATAGGGCCCCGATGGTCGAACGCCCCCTCCGAAACCCATACTGAGCGTCCGACAGATCGGGCCCCACCTCCTCCAGGTGTCGGACGATGCGGGCAGCGAGCACACGCTCCAGCAGCTTACCCACATCGTCGAGGAGCACGATGGGCCTGTAGGCCGACGGCAAATCCGGGGACCGTCCCGGCTTTGGCAGGAGAACCAACCTCCCTTCCTTCCAGCACTCAGGGAACCGTCCAGACGTCAGACAGGCGTTGAACAGCTGCCTGAGGCGAGGCTCGAAGTGCTCGAGGAGCGACGTCAGCACCCGGACTGGAATTCCGTCCGGGCCGGGGGCCGTGGTGGCGGAACGAATCTTCGCCACGGCCGCCCCCACTTCCGACTCCGTCACGGGCGGAACACTCTCGTCGTCGTCGGCCTCCCGGTCCTGATCTGGCGGAGCCATGACCGGGGGCGTGTGTTCCGACTGCCGTGGAAACAGCTCCTCGACCACCCTACGAAGGAAGTCGGGCTGGAGGGTCTCGGTGAGGGGGGGGGCCCGCGCGCGAAGCTTGTTCAGCGCCGCGCGATATGGGCGACCCCAGGGGTCACGGTCGAGACCGTCCAGCATCTCCTGCCAACTCGCGCCCTTGGCGGCACGGATGGCCAGCCGAAAGGCAGTCCGCGCACTGCGGTACGCCTCGTACAGCTGGCCCTCCCGCTCGACGTCGCGGTGACGCCGCCGGCTGCGGGTGTAGGACCTTCGGGCACTGATACACGCCGCACGAAGGTCCGCCAGTCTTGGGGACCACCAGTAGACCCCCTGCCTCGGAGGTGGACGCCGCCGCACTCTGGGCATGGCCGCATCGCAGATCTGCGTTAACGCACTGCGAATGCGGACAGCCTCAGCGTCCACTCCGTCCGCTGGGGGTGGTGAGGACAGCCACGTGCTGACAATGGCCGCCTCCGCCAGTAGATCCCTGTCAAGACGACCCACAGCCCACCGCGGAAACGCGGGAGCTCCGTCCGCCCTGTGACCCCTACCGGGTTCCCGGGGGGAGACCTCCATCCGGATGTACCGGTGGTCCGACAGGGTCTCCGCCTCCTCCAGGACACTCCAGTTCCTCACCCGTGGCGCGACAGCGGGGCTAGCGAACGACAAGTCCACTATCGACCCGCCCTGCCGCCGCACACACGTGTTCACCGAGCCTCTGTTCAGAACACAGAGGCCCAGTGAAGCCGCCCACTCGTTGACCGCCCGCCCGCGGTCGTCCGTCGCAGGGGACCCCCACGCCGTGGATTTGGCGTTAAAGTCCCCCAGAACCAGGACGAGGCCCGGTGCCAGTCGCCGTATCGAGGCCTCCAAGGTGGTGAGTGAGGCCCCGAAATCGTCCATCCTCCTAGTGGGGGAGAGGTATACGCTGTAGAGCGTGACCCCTCCCCACTCCGCCGCGACAAATTCCTCGCCCCTATCCAAAAGGGACAAGGACGGGAAGTGCCGCTGCGTTGAGACGACGATTGCCGCAGTACTGTTTCGACTGACCACCCAATTGGGGCGATCAGGCACGGCGTACGGTTCCGCGACTACGGCTGCACCAATCGACCACTCCGCCATGGATTGCAGGAGGAGATCCTGCGCTCCGGCGGAGTGGTTGGTGTTGGCCTGCAGGAGGAGGTGCATGGATGGTGTACCCATTATCGGGTTGTATCCATGACCTCCTCGCCAGCGGGCGATCGGACCGCGCTAGGAGCGGGAGCGGCCGTGGTCGTAGGGCCGCCCCGCGCCTTTGGGGCCGAAGCTGGAGGTTTGCACGCCCCAGAGCCCATGCGGTGCTTGGCGGGCTTATTGCCCGCCGCACACGCGGGGCAGTGGGGCGGGGCGGCGCAAGATGCCGCCACGTGCCCGGTCTGACCGCAGCGGAAACACAATCCGCCGCAGTCGAAGCAATTAGTGCACGTCGGTCGAGTGTGTCCGACCGCCATGCACTTGTAGCACCTCGCAGGCCGGTGCTCAAGCACGGTTACCCGCGCCGAGCTCCAGCCCACGAGGAGCCTGCCTGAGCCGGCCAGTTGCCTGACCGACTCCACCGGGCACTGCGCCCAGGCAGCACCTACGCCACCCGGACCGGGACGAATGGCACCGACCCGGACGGAGTCTATGGGACACCCGGTTTTCGAGGCAATAGCCTCCCGGATGTCTTCCACCGTCACCGAATCGTCCAAACCCGAAATGCGCATTTCGGCGCACTTGACGGGCCTGGCGATCTTGATGCCACCCTCCTCGGCGAACAAACCTCTCAGCTTCTCGGCCACGCTGTCGGCCGTCTTGGCGCCCTCGGCCCCTGGGAACTCGAGAATTCGAGCCCCCGTCCGGGCCTTGCGGGTCCTGGCTTCGACGCCTCCAATATCGGAGACGTCTAGCTCCCGCCGGGCCTTCCTCAAGACGGCCTCGTAGCTGAGGCCCTTCTCGGCCGCCTCGGGCAGCACAGTGATCACCACTGCGGCCGTCTTCGGTGACTTGAGCCCCTTGCGCGGTCTCTTCTTCTGTCCGGCTCCTGCCTGTGGAGCGGGGACCTCAGCGGCGCGCTTGGCCTCCGCTCTCCTCCTTTGGCCGCGACTCCTTCTGTCGCGTTCGGCTACGTGCCAACCCTGTTCGGGTACGGCAGTCGTGCCAGACGCGGAAGGCCTCGTCGCAGCCTCGCTGGTCGTCGCCGGCGGTGTTGTTGCGGGCGACTTCAGCGGTCCGGCAGGAGCCGGAGCCGTCTTCCTCCTCAGGGCGGGTCCCTTCGGAGCTGGGCCGGGGCCTTTGGGCTTAGGCCCGGCCGCGGCCGCGGCGTAACTCCCCACGCGGCCACCCTGACAAGGCAGCGGGGCGGGGGCTGGTGCCACATGCGGCCGCTTATCCGCGGCTAGAGGCGGCCGGACACGTGGTTCTGGAGGCAGTCTTGCCTCCAGAACGGCCACACGCGCATCAACGAGTTTGCCAACTGCGTTGATGATTTTGGCGAGGGCCTCGTCCGACAAGCCTCCCACCTCCAGCGTCGGGGTCGGCTGAGCCTCTCCAGGGGCCCGCTCCGCGGCGCCTGGCGGCTTTGGCGTCGCAGGGGCGCTAGCTGGCGGCAAGCGGTCCGCGGGGAGAGGCGTCAACCTCACCACCGGGACAGGGAGTTTCGCCGCGGCGACCGCGCCAGCGTCAGCCGGCGACGCGCGCTTCGCGGCGGCAGGCGTCTTCCTCGCCGCGGGGACGGGTGTGACGGAGACGCCATCACCCAACGTCGTCGGCGCCGCAGCGCGAGGCGGCTTTGGCGCCGCAGCGGCCGCCGAGTAGCCGGCCCTGGCCGATGGCGCGGCTGTCGCGGGTGACACGAACAGCGCCACCTGCGCCTTGAGGTCGGCCACGTCTATCAACAGCTGGCGGTTTGCCCGACGCATTTCCGCCAGCATGTCGCCCAGGTTCCGATTTCGGGTCCGCAGGCCTGACATCTCGCCTCTAAGGCGGACATTTTCGGCCTGCAGATCCGTGGCCTCGCCGGCGCGGACAGCGACCGCCGCCGCCCTTTCCATGACCGAGGTCCCTCGCCCTCTTCGGGAGGCCTGGATCTTGGGTGGAGGCATGTTGGCCACGCTCCCCTCGGTTTCGGCGCTCGAGCTGCCTCCCTTACTCAGGGGGCGCTTTCGCACCTGCGAGGGGAGGGCCTCCTCCTTCTTAGTCGCGGTCGCCGGCGGCGTCTTTGCTGCTAGACGCGCCGACGACCTAGTGGGGCCTTCACCAGCCGACCCGCTGTCGTTTTTGGACGGCCCTGCGGGAATATCACCGCCCTCGTCCATTCTGACGGTGGACCCGCCGCCCTCGTCTTCGGACGGCTCTGCGACATCGCTGTCGCCCTCGTCCGTCGACGGCTCTGCTGCGAGTCTACCGTCCTTCTTCTCTTCAGCGGCGGCAGCCTCCCTGCGCGCTCGCCGCTCCTCCAGCCGCCTTTTGTGGCTCAGGCCGTTGCCCCGAGACTTTCGAGGCGACCTCCTCTTCTTCTTCTGGGCCTCCACGATTTGTGCCGGGCCCTCGGCGGACGCCTCAAGTCCTGAGGACGAGGCGTCGTTGTCAGTTTTTCTTTGGCTTGACAAGGCCGTGGTGTGAGAATCGCACAGATTCCCGTCGGTGTTAAAAGGTATTTTTAAATTCGTATCCATGAGATTCCCACGAGTAGGGGAGATACACAACGTCGACCCGGGCAGAGATCCCTTTACCCGGGCAAGCCTACATTTACCAACCAGGGGGTCAGCCGGTACCCTGGCTGGAGCGTGCTAACGACAGAACAACCCATCTGCCATGCATCTTCTCGCCGCACGCCAGAACTTAAGATTCTGGGTGATTTCCGAGTTCGAATGTTACTTCGAACTCTTTATAGAGGTTGTCTTCCTCGCGGTCCGGGCGGTTAAGCCAAGACCCTCGCTCCTGATACTACGCCTCAAGACAACGTGTCTTGAAGCAAGATACCAGGTTTACGATGTGTGGGCGGTGGCATGTGCCTGCCCAGCCCTCAAATGAATGAGTGACTGAGCCCGTCCCAATATTTCGCGTCCTATACCCTCTACTACGACTGTAGTAGAGTAAGGAGCGAAATCGCGCAGATATTCGCTACGGACGTAGGTTTTGATTCCCTTGCGAATGTCGAAAATTTGCAGAAATTTGCGACATAAAAAGCTGTATCATTTCATTGCGTTAGCTTAAAAGTTTGATTTTTTCACAGCTCTAAGGGACAGTAGATCTGAGTATTTGATATAAATTTCAGCTTGATACCTCCACGCGTTCCTGAGAAAAAGAGTCTTGACAGACAGACAGACGGACGGACGGACAACAAAGTGATCCTATAAGGGTTCCGTTTTTTCCTTTCGAGGTACGGAACCCTAAAAAGTATCGAAGTGTTTCTTTTTTAAAAGCTTCATAAACGCAACGCGCTGTTTCTTGATAATCCTTTGTCGTTTACTTGCAATTAGTAAGAAAACTAAACTGCTTAGTCTTTAGTGTATGTATAGCTTATGAAAATTGGGTTCGTTTACAAATTTCATTTATGGCATTGACTAATTTATACGAGGCGTGCACTTTTGGATTTTCCAAACTATTTTTATATTCTAACGCGTTTGTATTTGTTTTTCAATTTCCCGACGTTTCGTACACTATACCCGTCCAACGCTGCCCGTAAAAAATATTGACAGATTTTGACTCTTAACTGGTTTAAACGGTCTTAACTGGTAAAAGTCATCATCATCATTACCCTGCTCCTATCTCAATTACTTGGGGTCGACGCAATATGTCCTTTTCTTCCATTTAATCCTATTCGATGTCATATCTGCGTTCACTCTTTTTCTATCCATATCATGCTTCACGCAATCCATCCATCTTTTTCTATCCATATCATGCTTCACGCAATCCATCCATCTTTTTCTATCCATATCATGCTTCACGCAATCCATCCATCTTTTTCTATCCATATCATGCTTCACGCAATCCATCCATCTTTTTCTATCCATATCATGCTTCACGCAATCCATCCATCTTTTCTTCCATCTTCCCTTACCACTAAAGCCTTCAACATTCATACTTAAAACTTTTCTCACAACATTATCTTCACCCCCTTTCATCACATGTCCATATCAAGTCAGGCGTTCACTTATCAACATTTCCGTCACTGGCGCCACTTTCAAACTTTCTCTAATATGCTCATTTCTTATCTTATTCATTCTCGTCAGGCCACACATTCATCATAACATTCGCATCTCTGCTACATGGAGCCGTCTCCCATCCGTCTATTAAAAGTATAAATATAAATAATTAAACATTGAAATAACAATGATTCATTACGAGGGGGTGTTTTGACTATTTATTAATTTATTAATTCGAGTGTTCATTGCACTTACAGTTTCACAATGTGTGTAGTGAACTGTTACAATACTATCATTTAAATGTATAATTATGAGATAAACAGGTCTAAATCCAAATTTATTAATGCGATGAGAAAAATATATAGAACTACGGATAATAAGCAAAAGGAGAGTTGAGCGGTACAACAGGTACCTATGGTGCGGTGCGGTACACGTTCCTACCTCTTTTTTTGTTCACGGCGGGCTATGGAGTGGTCACACCCCACTAATTCGTCCGGGGCGACGGAAGAAGCGGCGCGGCCCAACAGCGTATGTCTCGACGCCGGGCAGGTGGGTCACCGGAACGCGGTCTTTTTCTTCGGTGGCCCACCCGGCGTTCTACCCTCGCGGGTATCCTCTCGAGTCGACGCTCCGTCATCTCGACCAATAAGTCTCGATGTCAGGGCGTCGTCCTCACGCGGTGGCCTCACTCCAGCGATCAGATCAATCTCCGGTCCCGGCACAAGCTACTTCGGCTAGGGCGGTATGAGACGCAAGAACTCACACCTACGCCGACCCAGACCCCGGCGACAGCGCGAGTCTTCATGAAGGAGATCCTCCTGGACTCCCTCCACCGCTTCCTTCTGCCCCGGCTGTGACGAGCGTGTCGTTAGCATAGCAAAGCAGCCCGGAGGGAGACTCGCTCTCAATGCCCAGTTATAACCGATGTCCAATAAAGTCGGCCTAAGACACGCTCGTACCTGCGATGCGGCGAGCAGGCGGCGCGAACAAAGCCGTGTCAGTGTACTGATAATGAACAACGTGACAAGTTATAATGTAGCAATGGGACACACTCGCGTCACAACAGTATTAATACCTACCCATAATGGCGGATACAATGATTGATTGACATAAATAAGGAGAGCAATCATATAACTTGAACGTGTACAAATATGTTCTATCATCACGCTATCTACTTACGGATCACGGGTTGTACAGTTATACTCCAAAATACTGCAAACGAATGACGACTGTTTTATCACACAGTTTTGCCATTGTTTATAAGTAGCGCTCGATGTTACAATTACTACAAATTTCCTTTTACTTACGTTCTTCTGGGTCACTGAGGAAATAGCCGCAGCTGCTCGAGCATGAGCTCTATCGATTCCACGCAAATTTAAATCAGATGGAGATACCTTCACCTTCACCAGTAGTATCATCTCTCACTAATCCTTCGTCAACTAATATTTTAATTATTTCAATAAAAGCCTTTCCAGTGCAGACACTTTATCTTGAAACAAGATCATAGATATGTTCAACAAGTTCGAGTACGGTAATTGCCGCACTTTTGATAGACATTACTAGTTTTTACACAAATAATTGCAGCGACTAACAAAATACACGTCTGATGATATTTAAGTAGATATTGAAGTAGACGATAATCCTTTTGTTATATTTTGCAGGCTTGAGTCCAGCACATTTAAATGGAAAGAAAGTTGGTGTATTCATTGGCTGCTCATTTTCTGATACAGAGAACGATGGTATCGGTTATTCATTATCGAAAACTGGCGCGGGCTTAATGGGGTAAGTTTGAATATCGATGTATGTTGCTACCAACTATTTATAATCTACCCTACTAATATATAAATGTCAATGTAAGTTTGTTTGTTACGCTTTCACGCTAAAACTACTCAACCGATCATCATGAAACATTGTACACATATTCTTGGTGGTATTAAAAGTAACATAGGATACTTTCTATTCAAAAAAAAAATAAAAAAAAAAATATGAAAAATAAAAAAAATTGTTTGTCAAAAAATCTCAAAATCCAGCTTCTTCAACGCAATCTAGCAGTCCAGTAATGAAGTTCCAACCCTTAGTATTGTAATACCGTTGCACTGTATTACCGACGGTCAAAAATAAAAATAGGGGATCAAAAACTTTAGGAAAGTAACCTTTTACGCGGGCGAAGCCGCGGGCAGAAGCTAGTAATCTATAAATATATACGTAATTATGTTAAAAAAGGTGAGTAAAGAAAGGTGGTTGATAGAGGTAAATATATCCGGATACCAATAATCGATGTAAATATATATTTTCAACAACAAAACCTGTGATAATGTAGTCAATTAAGTGACAATTTTGTAAAACAAATAAATAAATTAAATGTATGTACAATATCAAGTATAACTACCAACTAGCCTTGCCTTCGCTGCGGTGGCGGTCGCTCTGATCCCGGGTTTTGAATGTCTGATATCTTTTAAGACATTTTTTTTAATGATATATTGTAAGGCTATTTTGTTCTACATTACATTAGACGTACCACGTTCGTGCCTAATGTATTAGTTGGATAAGGAATAACATTGTATTGTATTCTAGATATTTTAGCTTCATAGAAATTTTTAGTAATATGTAAAAGATAATTATGGTTACTGCAGTTTATTGTTTGTTTTTATATATATTCTAACCTAACCACCTTTTGCAATGTAAGCGCATACAAATATTTTTAATGATATTACATTAGTAATCTTTAAAATTTTTGGCTTTTCTACTATTTTCAACCTTCCTCCTGAATCAGTCTGTCTTTTTACGAAAACGACATTAAAATACTTTAAACGACCTAAGCTAGCGACAGACAGAGCAAGTGACTTTGATTTCTAGTATATAAAGAAGAAAAGAATAGATTGTAAAATAACTTTAATGTGTTATAAAAGTTTGTAACGGTTTCGTGCCGATCCGGTGGTACTTCATTGTATTAATTTAATATGTTACAACTGACAATATGTAAGTGCCCTCGCAGGGTCTACGCATAATAAATGAATTTGAATTTATCAATTTTGTAAACAGTGCAATTATTTTGTATACAATTATACATATCCCTACACGTTGCTCCTCTGATATGAAGTATATTACACCAACTTTAAATTATTTATCGTTATCATCGTCATTACTGTTAGCAATGTCGAGTCCAGTTGCGGAGTCTGTGTCAGGACGAAGAGTTGTGCGTCCATCGACTGTGATATAATTAAGGAAGGGCAATGCTCACACGCGCGTCTTGGTCGATACCACTACTCGAGGTAAAAGTGGCGATGAATAGTCTAATCAATGCTCATTTTTATTTAAAATCTCAGAACCATGCCTGAGCCTCCAGGTTAATGCATAGGTTAGACACTAGACAAAGCCTTTCATGTTGCCGTTGTATTCAATGAGTCCCATATTAGTCATTCATAAATCACACAAATAATAAAATTTTCATTAATATCGTTATCAATAACACGAGTTACTTTAACCACTACACCAACAGTGCATTCATCAGGTTCATGCAAATAAATTACGTTTTCGTTATTATAGGTCTAATAAATCAATGCAAGCAAATCGGATATCGTATTGGTTAAACATTAATGGCCCCTCAATGGCTGTCGACAACTGCGACAGTAGCTCCGTCACCGCCCTACAGCTGGCGTGCGCCGCCCTCCGGCGTGGTGATTGTGAAGCAGCTATTGTGGGTGGTTCTCACCTGTGCCTGTATCCTCATGGAAACATTCATCACGGAAGGTAAATCTGATAGTTGATATTAGTTTACATTAAAGAATTTTATTCACCGCGCATCGTGTATAAATACGTCTATTTTTGTATATTTAGGCAATCATCGTCATCATAATCATCAATAGTAGGATGCTATTACTCCAATTACTTAGAATACAATATGTACCTACTCTATTTCCATGTTACATATTGCAAAACGTTATTTGCCCGGTCGCATGCCTGACGCCAACCCTCCTTAGGCATTGTTGACCAGACGCTATCAGATAGAGTTCACTCGATCTATATTAAACTCTCAATTATGTCCTACAACATCCACGAGCTATGTAAGGGTTGGTAGTATTTATAACCACCACCACACACCGATATTTTAAATATCAGATATCATAATTTACATGTAAGTGAAACAGTGAGACGTTTATTGTTACATGTGTTCATAAATATTGATTATCTATCGAATTTATATAATATTCTAAAAAATTATTAGAAATATTCATAAATGAAGATTTCTTCAAATGTTTGGAGTGTTATATTGATAACCTCTGTCAGACAGTTGTATTGAACATTGGACCTGTAATCACATACCAATGTTTGTACAAATTCCTTTTGGTATTCTACAGAGACATAGGTACCTGCTTCTCTAAATATAATTTAATAGTTCTTTAAAGACCTTAAGCACCGTTTTCAATATATTTAACTGTTACTAATCACTGTTAATATCAGAATTTCTAAATTATAGTCACTTCAATAGACTTGAATCTTTAAGTGTTTTATGGTTACGTATTCACACAATTTCATTATTACTAGCTGCACAGTAAAAGTGCAAAGAAAATAGGAACAGTCAAAGATCTGAGTGTCACTTTTAACCAAATTAATGTTTAACATACATACATACATATCATCACGCCATATCCCTTGCAGGGTAGGCAGAGAGAACAGAGTGCCAGAGAACTCTATCTCTGCATACTTCACTCGCTTCCTCAACATTCATAATTCTCTTCATACACGCTCTCCGGTTTCGGAGACTCTTGACTCCACCTTCCTTCAGTACCTGACCGATCTGGTCTAGGTAGGTTAGTCTCGGTCTCCCTCGGTACCTACATCCTTCCACTTTCGCATTGTACATCTTCTTAACCAGACGTTCGTTCGGCATTCTTTCCACATGTCCGAACCATCGGAGCATTCCCTTTCGCATCTTTACACCAATACTCTCTTTCATACCTACTCGCTCTCTTACGTCGTCGTTACGAATGCGGTCGGTCAGCCTAACTCCACAGATTTTCCGAAGAGATCGCATTTCGACCGCATTAATTTTACTTTCATACTCTTTTCTGCATACCCAACTCTCGCTTCCATACAGTAATGTTGGGACAAGCACTGCATTATGTATTGCTACACGTGCCTTCTGGCTGAGGTGGTGGCTGCCGAGAAGTTGCCCCAACGCTCCGTTCACTCTATTTCCCGCATTCACTCTTCGCTCTATATCAGTGGTGTTCCGTCTATCTCGGCTAAGTCCACATCCAAGATATACAAATTCATCCACTTGCTCTAGTACATCATTACCTATTGTTACTCTTACATCTGTTCTGGCTTCATCTCTTTCAAAGACCATTATTTTGGTTTTGCTCACATTCACGTATTAATGTTTAATATTATAAATATATCAGCAAAGTATTTAAACTTAAATTAAGATTAGGTATTGATAATGACTTCTAATGTTTACGCGAGTATTACACATTTGAAATAAAACTACTTTTACGGATTCTATCGCGTTTGTATTTGATTTATAATTTCCCGACGTTTCGAACACTTTACAGTGATCATGGTCACGGGAGGACTGAGGTGTCTTACGTCCAATATGTCATTGTTATTACAGAAATTTATTTATATCTACCCTATAAGATATTAAATTTTGACCCACATTTTTATACAAAATTAATACAATTCATTGCCAGTACAAAAAGAGAATGATTCTATATATAAAATTTATGTTGTTTATGCTTTGTTATTATTAAGGTATTTAATTTATGATAATTATTATTATGGCAATTTTACAATTTTTACAAAACTAACAAAAAACTATTCAGCTACTACCGGATCGGAACGCGGCCACTCTGAGAAAGATCCGGCGAGAAAACTCAGGAGGCATGATACTAATTTTATTATTGAATTTTTGAGTGGCGGCCTACTTTATCTTACTAAAATTAATTAAATTAAAATTTAACTATTATTGTGGGTCAAATCTATACAATAAGTGCTCACAGTGTCTTGCAGTCTTGTGGTGGTTTTCTTAGTTTTATTTTTAATTAAGTGAATGACAGGATCCCAGCTTGATGATAATACCCAGCCATCCTCCCTATTGAAATTTTTATGTTTTTTGATTTCAATAGCCTCGCGAACCATTCTAGGAAGGTATCGGTGTTCTTTTGCGAGGATTTGTGGTTTATCAAACCTGATATAATGGCGGGCGCGGTCCTGACTATGCTCACAGACTGCAGACTTAGTGTGACGGCGGTGTTTCACATCAGCTATGTGTTCCTTGATCCGAGTTCTTACAGATCTCTTTGTTTGGCCTATATAAGAGAGACCACAGTCACAGTCTAATTTATAAACTCCTGCATCCTGTAGAGGGATCTGGCACTTGACAGGTGGTAAGAACTGACTAATCCTCTTCAATGGCTTAAAATAGGTTTTTATAGAAGCATGTTTTAGGATATAGCCAATCTTGTCAGTGACTCCTTTTACATAAGGTAGGACTGCAGGGAGACGTTCAACTGTTGGTGGTTTCACACGGTCTCCGTGACGGGGGCGAGGAACTTGCAGCTTGTTTGCACGTAGAACCTGCTTGACATGCTGCAGCTCCCCAGCCAGGTGTTCATCGTCACAGATTCCTCGTGCTCTCTGTAACAAAGATTTTGAAACGGTAGCTAACTGTGAAGGGGGGTGGTGAGAATCACGATTCAAGTATTTGTCTGTATGGGTTGCTTTGCGATACACTGTATGACTCAAGGTGTTATTGGGTTTACGGATAACCAAAATATCTAAGAAAGCTAAAGAGTTATTTGACTCCAGTTCCATAGTGAATTGAATTTTTGGATTAATGGAGTTAAGATGGTTAAGGAATATGGTTACTTTGTCTGATGGTAATATTGTGAATGTGTCATCTACGTACCGCTTATAGAACCTGGGTGTGACAGGCGAGCTTCTTAGGGCAGTCTCCTCGAAGTCCTCCATGAATATATCGGCAACAACGGGAGAGACTGGCGAGCCCATGGCCACTCCATCTATTTGCTTGTAGAATTCATCATTCCACAATAAATAGCCAGTTGTTAGGCATTGACGTAAAAATACTTGAATGGTGATTCTCACCACCCCCCTTCACAGTTAGCTACCGTTTCAAAATCTTTGTTACAGAGAGCACGAGGAATCTGTGACGATGAACACCTGGCTGGGGAGCTGCAGCATGTCAAGCAGGTTCTACGTGCAAACAAGCTGCAAGTTCCTCGCCCCCGTCACGGAGACCGTGTGAAACCACCAACAGTTGAACGTCTCCCTGCAGTCCTACCTTATGTAAAAGGAGTCACTGACAAGATTGGCTATATCCTAAAACATGCTTCTATAAAAACCTATTTTAAGCCATTGAAGAGGATTAGTCAGTTCTTACCACCTGTCAAGTGCCAGATCCCTCTACAGGATGCAGGAGTTTATAAATTAGACTGTGACTGTGGTCTCTCTTATATAGGCCAAACAAAGAGATCTGTAAGAACTCGGATCAAGGAACACATAGCTGATGTGAAACACCGCCGTCACACTAAGTCTGCAGTCTGTGAGCATAGTCAGGACCGCGCCCGCCATTATATCAGGTTTGATAAACCACAAATCCTCGCAAAAGAACACCGATACCTTCCTAGAATGGTTCGCGAGGCTATTGAAATCAAAAAACATAAAAATTTCAATAGGGAGGATGGCTGGGTATTATCATCAAGCTGGGATCCTGTCATTCACTTAATTAAAAATAAAACTAAGAAAACCACCACAAGACTGCAAGACACTGTGAGCACTTATTGTATAGATTTGACCCACAATAATAGTTAAATTTTAATTTAATTAATTTTAGTAAGATAAAGTAGGCCGCCACTCAAAAATTCAATAATAAAATTAGTATCATGCCTCCTGAGTTTTCTCGCCGGATCTTTCTCAGAGTGGCCGCGTTCCGATCCGGTAGTAGCTGAATAGTTTTTTGTTAGTTTTGTAAAAATTGTAAAATTGCCATAATAATAATTATCATAAATTAAATACCTTAATAATAACAAAGCATAAACAACATAAATTTTATATATAGAATCATTCTCTTTTTGTACTGGCAATGAATTGTATTAATTTTGTATAAAAATGTGGGTCAAAATTTAATATCTTATAGGGTAGATATAAATAAATTTCTGTAATAACAATGACATATTGGACGTAAGACACCTCAGTCCTCCCGTGACCATGATCACTGTAAAGTGTTCGAAACGTCGGGAAATTATAAATCAAATACAAACGCGATAGAATCCGTAAAAGTAGTTTTATTTCAAATGTGTAATACTCGCGTAAACATTAGAAGTCATTATGTTAGCCAGTACGGACTGGAAATTGCAAATAAAATACGCCAGTTAGAGTATCTTTATACAAAGCGCGCAAGATATATAACATCGCTAAATTTCTTGAAGAGATGTCGTGATCATGGTCTCATTCCTACGTGTGTGAGGATCCCTTGTAAGAAAAACATACGTGGAAGCGCTAAGATCTTAGAACAGGCGAGTAAAAAGTTATTGCAGACGGTAATTCACGAAACCCGTTCCGATCTATACAATATTAACCGTGAAATTGAGAAAAAGTCTGGTGTGGTTGGGATAGTTTTAACGAAAGCCGATTTCGAAAGTTGCATCCAACATCTTGGTAAGCGCGAAATAATTAAATATAACAGATGCAAAAATAATCATGTTACAAAATTTGAAAAGTTATGTAACCGAAAATCTCGCGTTGAGCACGGAACGCAACAGAATATATATGGTAACGGAACGCGCCTGTCAACCATAAACTCAAACGCAGATCGCGCTGTCATAAATCTGTCACAACAAACATTAGATGAAACCGAAATTCAAGTATTATCAAAGGGCCTTAATTTTGCCGTAACACCTACCCGAATACCCTACGAGGAAATAATTTGCGCTGTCGAAGATGTACTGGTTAAAAATACTGTGCAAAAGGAGGATATGGAAGCTATTCGACAAGACGTCTCGTCGTTACTACGTCGAAGTAAACTGCCTACACCTAACCTACCTAAAAAACAATATTTAGCGCTTAAAAATTTGCGAAATAAACCAGATATCGTCATCCTGCGCGCAGATAAGGGTAATGCTACCGTGGTAATGGACACGTCGGATTATAATGTAAAAATTAACCAACTTTTGTCGGATGAAACTACGTATAAAAAGGTCAAAACAGACCCGACCAATACTATTGTAAACAATACAAATAAGTTAATTAAAAAACACTCCGATGCATTACATCTAGACGTCAAAAACCTTATACCATCGTGTGCAAAACCGCCCAAACTGTATGGATTGCCGAAGATACACAAACCAAATGTTCCACTGCGACCTATAGTAAGTCAGATCGACACACCGACTTACAAATTAGCTCAGATGGTTGCAAAGGTCCTCTCACAACTTCGAGGACACACTGGTGCATTTGTTAAAGACTCTTACCATTTTGTTAGCGAAATTAAAGATCTACGTCTCGCTGATAATGAATCTATGGTCAGTTTTGATGTCACATCACTTTTCACTTGCTTACCTGTTGAGGATTGCATCAAAACTGTAACTAAGAAGCTATCTGACAATAATATGCCCTTGGAATATGCTGAACTGTTACGTCAATGCCTAACAACTGGCTATTTATTGTGGAATGATGAATTCTACAAGCAAATAGATGGAGTGGCCATGGGCTCGCCAGTCTCTCCCGTTGTTGCCGATATATTCATGGAGGACTTCGAGGAGACTGCCCTAAGAAGCTCGCCTGTCACACCCAGGTTCTATAAGCGGTACGTAGATGACACATTCACAATATTACCATCAGACAAAGTAACCATATTCCTTAACCATCTTAACTCCATTAATCCAAAAATTCAATTCACTATGGAACTGGAGTCAAATAACTCTTTAGCTTTCTTAGATATTTTGGTTATCCGTAAACCCAATAACACCTTGAGTCATACAGTGTATCGCAAAGCAACCCATACAGACAAATACTTGAATGGTGATTCTCACCACCCCCCTTCACAGTTAGCTACCGTTTCAAAATCTTTGTTACAGAGAGCACGAGGAATCTGTGACGATGAACACCTGGCTGGGGAGCTGCAGCATGTCAAGCAGGTTCTACGTGCAAACAAGCTGCAAGTTCCTCGCCCCCGTCACGGAGACCGTGTGAAACCACCAACAGTTGAACGTCTCCCTGCAGTCCTACCTTATGTAAAAGGAGTCACTGACAAGATTGGCTATATCCTAAAACATGCTTCTATAAAAACCTATTTTAAGCCATTGAAGAGGATTAGTCAGTTCTTACCACCTGTCAAGTGCCAGATCCCTCTACAGGATGCAGGAGTTTATAAATTAGACTGTGACTGTGGTCTCTCTTATATAGGCCAAACAAAGAGATCTGTAAGAACTCGGATCAAGGAACACATAGCTGATGTGAAACACCGCCGTCACACTAAGTCTGCAGTCTGTGAGCATAGTCAGGACCGCGCCCGCCATTATATCAGGTTTGATAAACCACAAATCCTCGCAAAAGAACACCGATACCTTCCTAGAATGGTTCGCGAGGCTATTGAAATCAAAAAACATAAAAATTTCAATAGGGAGGATGGCTGGGTATTATCATCAAGCTGGGATCCTGTCATTCACTTAATTAAAAATAAAACTAAGAAAACCACCACAAGACTGCAAGACACTGTGAGCACTTATTGTATAGATTTGACCCACAATAATAGTTAAATTTTAATTTAATTAATTTTAGTAAGATAAAGTAGGCCGCCACTCAAAAATTCAATAATAAAATTAGTATCATGCCTCCTGAGTTTTCTCGCCGGATCTTTCTCAGAGTGGCCGCGTTCCGATCCGGTAGTAGCTGAATAGTTTTTTGTTAGTTTTGTAAAAATTGTAAAATTGCCATAATAATAATTATCATAAATTAAATACCTTAATAATAACAAAGCATAAACAACATAAATTTTATATATAGAATCATTCTCTTTTTGTACTGGCAATGAATTGTATTAATTTTGTATAAAAATGTGGGTCAAAATTTAATATCTTATAGGGTAGATATAAATAAATTTCTGTAATAACAATGACATATTGGACGTAAGACACCTCAGTCCTCCCGTGACCATGATCACTGTAAAGTGTTCGAAACGTCGGGAAATTATAAATCAAATACAAACGCGATAGAATCCGTAAAAGTAGTTTTATTTCATTAGGTATTGATTTTAAAAATGTAAAAATATATAAAATATTTTATTTGCCTTTTCCACCAGGTGCATACCTATTCATTTCTGAGCCATTCTAATCCTGTGCAAGCTGACGTTCGGGATTTTCTGATAGAGTGCCGTTTGCTTATATCTTGGGTTTTGGATCAGTACAATATTCAGAATTCTAGGATAAAAGTCAAAGATTGGGTACCGGTGGTCCGCTCGCACGGCGAAGAGAGGAGTTTTGCATGGTGGGTCTATGGGGTCGCCGCGCCGCGTCTTCTGTCACCCCGGACCGATTTGGCGGGGCGAGACGCATCCACACTCCACCGCAAAAAAAAGGATAATCTACAAAACTCCACAAAACTTTTCTATCCCTTCTGGAATCTTATTCTGAGATGAAATTACAGTACCGTCATAGATCTTACACTTATTTGATTGGACTTTATCCAATTTTGTAAGAAACTCTAGAGGCACGATTGCGAAGTTCTGTTTTATAGTCTTGTCAGTATGCTATGTATTGAATTGGAGCTTACCTCATCGCAATGATTTGGTAATGTTTATGTCTACGTTGGCAGACCAACAACCACTATTTATTGTTCATAAAGCCTCCTGTGTTTGGAGCAATGAGCTGAAGTCTGCTCCATTGTTTCATTTTCCTCTACATAATAAGTACCTCATTAATTTTTCCAAAAAACTTAATAGACCAATAAGTCCAAATATAAACAAAGTATTATTTTAATACATACATACATATCATCACGTCATATCCCTTGCAGGGTAGGCAGAGAGAACAGGGTGCCAGAGAACTCTATCCTTGCATACTTCATTCGCTTCCACAACATTCATAATTCTCTTCATACGCGCTCGCCGGTTTCGGAGACTTTTGACTCCACCTTCCTTCAGCACATGAAATCTGGTCTAGGTAGGTTAGTCCTCGTCTTCCCCGGTACCTACATCCTTCCACTTTGGTATTGTATATCTTCTTAACCAGGCGTTCGTTCGGCATTCCTTCCACATGTCCGAACCATCGGAGCATTCCCTTTCGCATCTTTACACCAATACATTCATACCTACTCGCTCTCCTACGTCATCGTTACGAATGCGATCGATCAGCCTAACTCCACAGATTTTCCGTAGAGATCGCATTTCGACCGCATTAATTTTACTTTCATGCTCGTTTCTACATACCCAACTCTCGCTTCCATACAGTAATGTACACAGTGCCTTTGTCAAATCGCGCGGGGCCTAGGACATGGTTCATCATACGTTGGAATATGGCGGGGGTGTTGGCTAAACCAAACGGCATTCGGTTGTACTCGTAATGACCATCTGGCGTAATAAGGGCTGTCAAGTGCTTGCTGCCCTCAGAGATGGGCACCTGATAATAACCAGACATCAGGTCAAGTGTGATGAACTAGCCCTGTCCTGATAATCTAGCTACTTCATCTTCTATTACAGGTATAGAATATCTTTCTTTTACTGTGACTGAATTTAGCGGTCTATAGTCGACACACAAACGGATACCACCTTCCTGGGTTACGCGTGTGCGTGCGTACGCCCCTCTGTCGCCCCGGACGGAGTGGTGCGAGGAGTGCGCCGACCGTAGCACACCCAAAAAAAAAGATATGCAGTTTTCTGGAAAAACACAATCTTTGCCAAACTTTAAGCTCGAATTGCCCAGTCGCGATTGTTAGTTACAGCTTAAATTTTTTGGGAAAATTCTGGTAGCAGATAGGTGTAGGTGGGAATGTAGAATTCACCAAACGTGATAGCACGATATATATATATATATATATATATATATATATATATATATATATATATATATATATAATCTATAGATAGACTTTTTTTTTTCTTTTTTTTTTTTTTAATCTCATTTATTTGGGGACTTTTATTAAAAAAATATGTCAGTCCCATTGTATATACAAAGGTAACACAAAAATACAATAATTACAAGTCGAAGCTACTATAAAAGAGAGAATTGGGTCTGTTATCTAAGTTGGCTCATATACTTAAAAAGTTGTTTTGCAGCGTCAGAGCTGGGCTCAGCCAGTATATCACTATGCCAACCGACATCCAGCCGATTAAAATTATACCTCAGTTCGAGTGCTTTCCTCTCGCGCTGAAAGCGGACACACTCCACAAGTAAATGATACACGTCCTCAACAATCCCACATTTTTTTTTTTTTTTTTTTTTGGGTGGGTTATGGTCGGCGCTCCTCTCGCACCACTCCGTCCGGGGCGACAGAGGGGCGTAAGCACGCATACCCGTAACCCACCCACGAACCTCGCCTACGTCGTTGGACCGGCCACTGGAGCAGCGTGAACTTGTCGTCAGTGGCCGGCCCGATGGAATACCCCCTGAGAGGTACCCTCCCCTTGAGCGACGTCCCCCCCCCGGGGCGGACGTCGTTCCCTCCTCGCGCGGTCAGCCTCTCGGCGGGTGACGGACTAATTCCCCGGTCCAGTCACCCGCGGCCTCGGCTAGGGCGGCATCAGGCGCAGGTAATCGCGCCTACGCCGCCCCAGTCGCCGGCGGCGGTTCGCGTCGTCGAGGAGACGCTCCTCGCGCACGCGCTCCGCCGCCTCCTTCCGCGAGACTACTGCCTCGCAGAAGGCTGCGACCGCGTCCCAGTTCCTGACGCTGTCGAGCATCGCCCTGGCGATGGTCGGCAGCGTCAGCGTCACGGCGCTGCTCTGCCCAAGCGGCACAAGCCTCGAGCGTATGCTGCGCCGTATCCTCGTCGCAATCGCAGTGGTGACAGGACGGTGTACTCTCCCTCCTGACGACCGTGTACAGGTATTTGGCGAAGCATCCATGCCCCGTCAAAACCTGCACCAGTCGGAAGGAGAGCACCCCGTGCCGCCGTTCCAACCACTGCATCAGCACCGGCCGGAAGGCCTCCACATTCCGCACACCGAACCGAGGCCTCTCCAGCCGGACTGCCCAACGAGCAATGACGTCTCGGCGGGCGTCGACACGCCAGGCGGTGAGCTCCCTCAGTGAGACCACACCGCCCCCCGTTCGCACCCCCGACACCCGCCGATACAAATCGGCGAGCATTTCCGCCTCCAGGTCCCACGGGGGAGTCCCGGCCAACAGGCACGCTGCCTCCGTCGCCACCGTGCGGTACCCGCGTACGGCCCTGACCGCCATGGCCCTCTGTGGTCGCCACAGAAGAGCCCTGAGTCGGACGGTCAGGGATCCCGCCCACACCGGTGCGCCGTACAGGGCCATCGACCGGACGACCCCCGAGTACAGCTTTCGGCACGTAGCGCTCGGTCCGCCCACGTTCGGCATAAGCCACGAAAGGGCGGACGCCGCGCCGACGAGCCGCGGAGCGAGCCTGCGGAAATGCTCCCGAAACCACCAATGCCCGTCGAGCACCAGGCCCAAATACCTCATATGGGCCCGGATGCTGATGTCAACCGAATTGACGGTGATCGAGACGCCGATGGGAGGACTCATGCGGGGCCCATGGAACAAGAGGGCCTCCGTCTTGTCCAGGGCCACCCTCAACCCCAGCGCCCCGATCCGCCTGACGATCTCCTCGGTGCCGAGAGTCGCCAGGCTTGCCGCCTCCTCCAGCGTCCCACCGCGGGCTGTGACGAGCGTGTCGTCGGCGTAACAGATTACGCCCAGCCCGGGTGGGAGGCTCCCTCTCAACGCCCAGTCGTAGCCGATGTTCCACAGGGTGGGTCCGAGGACCGACCCCTGTGGGACACCGCACGTCATGGGCGTTCGCGCAACGTCCCCTACTCGGTTGGTGTAGAGGACACTGCGCCCCTCCAGATAGTCTGCCACTAGCCGCCTCAGGTAAACTGGCACTCCGTGGTATCGAAGCGCCTCCCTAATGCAGCTAAATGGCAGACTATTGAATGCGTTGGCAATGTCCAGGGACACCACCAACAGCACTCCTCCGCCGGCGACGGCCTCAGTCGCCACGGCCCTCAGGCGCAGCAGAGCCGCGATCGTCGAACGACCCCTCCTGAACCCAAACTGGGCGTCCGACAGATCGGGCCCCGTGCCAACGAGGTGCCGCTCGATGCGGGCAGCCAGCACCCTCTCCAATAGCTTGCCCACATCGTCGAGCAGCACGATAGGCCTGTAGGCCGAGGCCGACTCGGGAGACCGTCCCGGCTTCGGCAGGAGCACCAGCCTCCCCTCCTTCCAGCATCCAGGGAACCGCCCGGACGCTAAACACGCATCGAACAGCCCCCTAAGGCGGGGTCCCAGGTGATCGAGGACCAGAGCCAGTACGCGGTTGGGAATACCGTCGGGCCCGGGAGCGGTGGATTTCCCGCGCATGCGCGCCACCGCCACCTCCATCTCGGTTTCCGTGATGGGCGAAACACTGTCATCGTCGGCCTCCCGGTCAATGTCTAGTGAAGTCATGACCGGGGGCGTGTGCTCCGCCCGTCGCGGGAACAGGTCCTCGACGACCCTGGTGAGACAACTGGTGACCTTCTTCTTGGCCGCCTTAGGCCCACCTACGGCAGCGGCATAACTCACCACGCAGCCACCCTGACAGGGCAGCGAGGTAGGAGCCGGCGCCTGCGGTCGCTTTGCCATGTCTGCGGCGAGCGGTGACCGGAGGGGAGGCTCGGGCGGAAGACGTAACAATCCCACATGTGTCACAATTGGGCGTATCAGCTTTCCGAATGAGAAAGGCAAATTTTTTTAGTGGCATGTGACCTGTTCTTAATCTATGCGCTGTTACAACCAGTTTTCGTGTCAAACTCATATCACTAAACCACGGTATGTGAGGAGGCTCAGATACTATAGTTTTATACCATATACCTTTGGTTACTGACCGAACATCAAAATATTCCTTCCATATATTAAAACATTTCTTCTTAAATTTAGGTAAAATTTCATTATAATTTGGCAAGATGTGATAATCACTACCCTCTAAAGCTGCTTTTTTTGCGAGTATATCAGCCTCCTCATTACCTCTTAGACCAATATGCGATGGAACCCATTGCACTTTAACTTCGAACCCGCTACTCATTATATCACCCAATTGTGAGATCACTTTGTATGCAGTCGACACCCCCCTCCCGCCAGAGGCGCATCGAATGATGTATTGCAATGCACTTTTGCTGTCAGTGTATATAACTGTGTTTTGTTTTTTATAACTAATGATATACGAGAGTGCCTCAGATAATGCAACCAATTCCATCGTCATTATTGATATATCATTATTGTTTATTTTGAAGCAGTTTCTAACATTTGTATTGTTATCACAGAAAGGGTCATAAAATGCCGCACCTCCTCCAACTTTACTCTTTGAACCATCTGTGTACAGCATATACCAATTGTAATATTTCTCATTAAGCTCTTGGACAACTTCATATCTTAACGTATTCACTTCCTGAGCTTTTTTCGAACCTTTTATACAGTCTAAATTAATACTTATGATATTATTGACATCAGTTATCCAAGTGCATATAGGGAACCTCTCTAGAGGAGAGGAAGAACATATCTCCTCATTACTAGCCTCCGTCAAAGATCTCACCAATAACGGTGTTTTCTTATTGAACCAATACCCGCAGTTGCTTATTGACGTCATACACACAATATGAAGAGCAGATAGTGTTTTGAAAGTTTCGTTATCCGTCCATGAACTTAATTTAATACAATATTTCAAACCTAAATACCTTCTCCTTACGTGCAGTGGAGGCACACAGAGCTCACTCTCCATAGTATGTATCGGAGTACTCCTTATAAATCCTCCGATTGTTCTCAAAGCCTGGTTTTGTACTTTGTCTAATTTATAGGTATGAACATGTGCACTATTATCAAACAAATATGATCCATAATCTAGTCTACTTCTAACTAACGAAATATATAATTTACGTAAATGAATTGGGTGAATAACCCAATTTGAACCAGTTAAAATTTTTAGTATATTTAAATGTCTTTGAGTTTTGCTTACTATCTCATTTATATGTTTTCTCCAAAGTAAAGAACAATCCAACCAAAGACCCAAGTATTTATACGACTCAACCCGTCCAATCTCACAGCCATTCACTTGTATTTTTATAGTTCTTTTCCTCTGCCCTCTGCTAAATATACAAAATTTCGATTTTGATATAGACAATTGCAGTCCCAGTTCATTAATTAATGTTACAAAAACATTTATTGCATTTTGTATGATTTCACCACTTCTATCAAGATTTTTATTGCTATTAAATACTACAAAATCGTCCGCGTATTGACAGATATAAACAAAATCGATTATTTTGCAAATTTTGGCCGTCGTTACGTTGAACAACAATGGGGAAATGGGGTCACCTTGAGCCAGGCCTCTGCTTGCATATCTACATGTATCTCTTAAAAGACCTGTGTCATCTTTCATTATAAGACATCTATTACTTAAAAAATTCCATAAATATTGACATAATAATTTGCCTACTCCTAATTCGTCAAGAATTTTTGTTGTTTTTTCTATAAGAATATTATTATATGCATTCTCAATATCTAAAAAGCATGCGACTGTCGGTAAATTATTGGTCAGTCCTATTTGTATCTGCGACACGAGACGAGTCAAGCAATCCAAACATGATTGCCCGTTGCGAAAGCCAGTAGTGAATGGGGATAAATAATTATTTCTTTCTACAAACCATTCAACTCGTTTTTTAAGCATATTGTGGAGTATCTTACATGAACAAGAGATTAAAGAGATTGGTCTTAATTTTAATTCTGAGGCTGAACTATGTTTTGGTATTGGAACTACAGTAATATTACGCCATTGATACGGGACTTCACCGGAAGAAATAATTAGATTAAATAACTTAAGTAGATACTACTTAGCGTTGTTCGGTAGATGATAGATCATGGAATACGTAACGCCATCGCAACCTGGAGCCGTATCTTTTTTTTTAAGACAATGAATCATTTCATGAAGTGTAAATTCTGTTTCTAAAGTTGTATTAAAAGAAGTAAATGATGCTTAGGTATAACATAATCTGGTGCCAAGTTACAAAGTAGGTTATCTTTCTCTTCTTGAGAAAAGTGTACTTTAGGGGCTCGATATCCCTTAACCCACCTTAATCTTTTCCACATATCATATACTGTTGTAGATTCATCCACACTATCACACATTGTCTGCCATCCCTTCGTTTTAGCTGTACTAATCTCTACCTTGGTCTTTGCTGATACTATTTGGAGAGAAGATAAATTTGAAGGCGTGGGATTTCGTCTAAATTTGGCTAGGGCTAGTCTACGTTCGGCTACAACTTTAGAAAGATTAGGTGTCCAGTATGGCTTCAGCTTAAATTTGCTAGTTGGATTTTGACATATTTTAATTATAGGGATGTACTTATCAGCTGCTTTAATAATATGATTCATCAACGAATCGTGCAAAGCCTGTACGTTGGATATGTCGATATGAGTTAATATACCTTTACTAATGAATGCCGTGTACTTCTCCCAGTTGGCGATTTTGTAATTTCGTTGGCCAATAAAGGTAATGATATCACTATATTCGAATCGCATTTTTAAAAACATATGATCGCTATTAAGATTCTCACTTAAAACTCTCCAATCAAAATGAATAGCTATGTCCGACGAAGCAAAAGAGATGTCTGGCGATGTTCTTTGCAAACAATTACTAACCATCTTAATTCGTGTTGGTTGACCATCATTAAGTGATACATAACTAAATTCTACAGCCGAATCGTGGATATATCTACCTCTCGTTGTAATTTTACATGACCAGTCAGTGTGGTGCGCGTTAAAATCGCCAACAATTAAACAATTTCTAGGAAATATAGAAAATACTGTATCCCAGTCATCCTGGGTCGTAATAACCCAGGATGGACAATAGATAAGTACAACATTTTTAAGAGTATTGCAGTTCAATAACTTCAAACATAAAATTTGAATATCTACATATAAGGGCAGCGATACGTTACATTGTTGTGCTTTCACCGTTTTATGAACAAAAATAGCAATACCTGCACAACCGGCATTTCTATCCTTTCGGTAAATATTGTATCCTGAAAGACTAATATCATAGTCTTTTTTAAACCATGTTTCTGATGCAAAAGCTAAGTGAGCTTTTTCTTGCACCAGTAGGGAATCGAAATTAGTCCATTTATTACGTAAGCTCTGAGCGTTCCAGTGCAATATGTTCAAAGAGAAACCTTTATACATTCTATCCATCGTTACTTAAAAATATGAATAACTTTTTAAACAAGGAGTCCTTATTAACTAACTTCAGTATACATTGCAGACACTCTTCTAGTATAATACTAAAAATAGTTTGCAATTTGTTTTCAAAACTTTTTTCACTCTTAAAAACTTTTTTAATTTTATTCACTATCTGCCAAAAAACACTAACAATATTACTTTCTTTCCTTACCCTATCTTTTTTACTGTTTTCTTCTTCTTCTTCTCCTTCTTCTTGCGACCATTCCATATCATTTAATACTACATCTTGTCTATAGCTCTCAGATTTTCTCTGTTTCTTCTTCTTCTTCTCTATCTTCTTCGCTTCTGATGGGGCTTTATCATCTCCTTGAGTATTTATTATATTTTCAGTAGTTGACAGAACCCCTTCCTCGGAATCTGGTTCTTCCTGATGAACAATTCTAAAAACATCATCAGTTCCCATTTTAAGAACGTCACGGTATGATATTCTGTTTTCATGATTATTTTCTTCTGATGGAACATTTATTATATTGTCCACGTTTTCCCCACTGACATTTGTTTTCCTTAAGTAAGTTGTTAATGCTGCTTTGTAGGTACAATTAAGAGAACACATCAGTCTTCTTATTTCCTTTTCTTTTAGGAATACAGGGCATTGTTTGTTCATTGACCAATGTGGTCCTCCGCAATTAACACATTTAAATTTAGTTACCTCACAGTTAGGGTGCTCCCCTCCACACTTCGGACAGACAGGCTTGTGGGCAGGACAAGCCCGCGAAAGGTGTCCGAAGCGCCAACAATGGGAACATTGGCTCACTGGAAATGTATATGCATCCACCTTAAACCGACACCCGTATCCGTAGACATACGGGGGCAAGGTGGCACCTTTAATACTCAATCGGACGGTCTCGCTATCTACCCACTTACCTACTTCTGTATCGAGTCGTTTCAGTCTTTTCACTGCAATTATCTCATGCGTACATGTAAGGTTTTTCAAAGCTTCTTCTTCGTCAATGTCTAAGTCCACTTGTCTTACTAAGCCATAGGAAATATTTATTTCATCAGTTAACTGACATCTGTATCCTAGACTTGCTATTTTTTCACAATTAATTAGTTTGTCACAATCAGACCTCTTCTCGAACTCAATATGAACTTTATACGGATTTTTATAAGATATTTTCAATATGTTAGGAATGTTTTGTGATTGAAGTAACTTAGCTATACCAAATTGCTTAGGTAAAATCTCTTTAGACGTAATAGCTACCACATTCTTCTCTGTCTCTACTGCTGCTGTACCTATTCTATCCTGGAACCTCATCTTTGGACGTTTAGCTCTTTTAGTTACTTCGATAAAACTTTCATTTGAGTTTTTCTCTTCATCACTCTCCCTTCTCAATCTCTTCCTCTCTTCTACTTGTCCCATATTACTTTCTACACAATCTTCAATTTCCAAGTCACTCCCGCCGGAGTCATCAAATTGGAGGGTTTCTTCCATTATCTAAATATTCCAGTACCCTCACTTTGTTAAGAAAGTTATTACAAATATAAGTGTGTGATAAATAAAGATAAACAAGACGTACGTGCGCTTGCATCAATGACTGCCGCGCCACTGAGATAGACTTTGTCTGATAGGAAAACGATATCTATCGTTAAATCGAAACAACAACGTCTATCTCGTGGTTTATTATACTGGGAGTCATCAGTCTAACACGCATAAGAACTATGGCACTATCTCTTCATTTAAGGGGCGATTTATATGCAGCAGTGGGCGATGAAAAGCTGAATGATGACGATGATGATGATCATAGTATAATATGCGCATTACGGTATTGCTCTTGTGGATACCTTTCCGTGGATGTAGTGAATTGAAAATTTAAAGAAGATATCACAAGTAAAAAGTTTATTGATCACAACACAAGTATAGTTCATAGAAGGAGTATATTATAGGAGCAGAGTGACAGAAATAAGTTTTATATAGTTATAATATGGAAACAGATAAACAGCTGATAATTAATAACTCGCGATCTCACAAGGTATGTACAAGCGACACGGGCTCCGCAAGCTAAAGGTCTGTATCAACTGGTGACTGGTGCGGTCGCGCAGCCGCTCGGTGTAATAGATAACGACAAGGCACCCCGCTGAGCGACGCGCGTTCACACGGTGTGATATTTGTATAATATAATTTTGTAAAATAATTAAATGTTTAATATTTTTGTTTAACTGTTGGTAGGTGTACTTGTGTATGTTTGTGTGTGTGTGTGTGTGTGTATGTATGTATGTATGTGTGCACCACACTCTTATATTATATCTTTTTGGGCTAAAAATATTTAATACCTACCTTTTTCTCTCTGCCTACCCTGCAAGGGACATGGCGTGATGGTATGTATGTATATTTAATACCTTGTGTACAATAAAGAACTAAAAATATAAAAATCTTTTTTCTAGACTTGCCATGATAACTAAAAATGGGAAAACAAAATCGCTTTCTAAAAACGCTGACGGCTACGTACTTGACGCAATAAACGTTATATTTATACAAAAAGCAAAGGATGCGTTAAGGTAAACTTAAAGTAAATACTTTGGATAAAATTGATTAAAGGTTTATATTATTTAGTATTAAAATAGCACAAACAACAACGAAGCAATTGTAAGATTGTATCGCGTTTGTATTTGATTTGTAATTTTTTACCCGACGTGTGTAACATTTTACAGCATTCATGGTCACGGTGGGAGTGAGTGCTGTAAAGTGTTTGAAACGTCGGGTAAAAAATTTAAAATCAAATACAAACGCGATAGAAACGGTAAAAATAGTTTTACTTCAAATATGTAACACTCGCGTCAACATCAAGACGTCATCCATTGTTACATCTAAGATAATGTAAAGCTATTACAATATCTCCCTGCCGCCTTTTTGTCTTTTGAATTTCGCGGCTATGTACAAAGCGCTACAGAGATAATATCTGGCAAAATTATACATCATTTGAAAGGTCTTGACATAACCTACAAAACGAAGCTATGCATGATTAGTTTGGATATTGCGTTCAATAGTTATAGACGTGTAAACATGGAGTTTACTAACGCCGAAATTCGCGCTATTTTAAAGTTTTCCTTCGTTAAAGGCAAATCCGCTAGAGAAACGTTCCGTGAGATTAATGGTGTTTTGGGGGATGGTACTCTATCACTTCGAACCGCGGAGGAATGGTTTCGACGATTCAGAGCCGGTGAAAACGACACCATGGATAAGCCAGCCGGCGGAAGACCTGTGACGACGAATACCGATCAAATCATGGAAAACATCGAGTTAGACCGGCATGTGGCATCTCGTGACATCGCCCAGGAGATGGGAGTTAGTCACCAAACCGTTTTAAACCATCTGCAGAAGGCTAAATACAAAAAAAAAGCTTGATGTTTGGGTGCCGCATGATTTGACGCAAAAAAAAATCTTCTGGACCGAATCAACGCCTGCGATATGCTGCTGAAACGGAATGAACTCGACCCATTTTTGAAGCGGATGGTGACTGGCGACGAAAAATGGATCACATACGACAATATCAAGCGAAAACGGTCGTGGTCGAAGGCCGGTGAATCGTCCCAAACAATGGCCAAGCCGGGATTGACGGCCAGGAAGGTTTTGCTGTGTGTTTGGTGGGATTGGAAGGGAATCATCCACTATGAGCTGCTCCTATATGGCCAGACGCTTAATTCTACCATCTACTGCGAACAACTGGACCGCTTGAAGCAGGCGATTGACCAGAAGCGTCCAGAATTGGCCAACAGGAAGGGCGTAGTGTTCCACCAGGACAACGCCAGACCACACACTTCGTTGATGACTCATCAGAAGCTACGGAATCTCGGATGGGAGGTTTTATTGCATCCACCATATAGCCCGGACATAGCGCCAAGTGATTACCACCACCTGTTCCTGTCCATGGCGCCCTTGGTGGTGTAAAGTTGAACTCAAAAGAGGCTTGTGAAAAGTGGCTGTCCGAGTTCTTCGCAAATAAGGAGGGGGGCTTCTACGAGGGGGTATTATGAAGTTGCCGTCTAGATGGAAACAGATTATCGAACAAAACGCATATTTGAACTAAATCCGATCACTTTTTTTTTTTTTTGGGTTGGGCTACGGTCGGCGCACTCCTCGCACCACTCCATCCGGGGTGACAGAGGGGCGTCAGCACGTACACCCGTAACCCACCCGTGACGTCGCCTTCGTCGTTGTGCCGACCACCGGAGCAGAGTGACTTGACGTCAGTGGTCGGCCCGACGGAATACCCCTGAGGGGTACCCTCTCCTCGACCGACGTTCCCCCCCCTCGGGTAGGATGTCGGTCTTTCCTCACGCGGTCGGCCTCTCGGCGGGTGACGGACTAATCTGGAGTTTTGAGGGACTCCTTAGCACGCACACCTCAGCCGTCTCTCAAGATGCGCTCAACAGAGGGTGACGGACTAATTCCCCGATCCAGTCACCCGCAGCCTCGGCTAGGACGGCATCAGGCGCAGGTAATCGCGCCTGCGCCGCCCCAGTCGCCGGCGGCGGCTCGCGCCGTCGAGGAGACGCTCCTCGCGCACGCGCTCCGCCGCCTCCTTCCGCGAGACTACTGCCTCGCAGAAGGTTGCGACCGCGTCCCAGTTCCTGACGCTGTCGAGCATCGCCCTGGCGATGGTCGGCAGCGTCAGGTCGGCACCGATGATTGCGACGAGTCCACGACGCTGCTCTGCCCAAGCGGCACAAACCTCGAGCGTATGCCGTGCCGTGTCTTCGTCGCAATCGCAGTGGTGGCAGGACGGTGTACTCTCCCTCCTGACGACTGTGTGCAGGTATTTAGCGAAGCATCCATGCCCCGTCAAAACCTGCACCAGTCGGAAGGAGAGCACCCCGTGCCGTCGTTCCAACCACTGCATCAGCACCGGCCGGAAGGCCTCCACGGTCCGCACACCGAACCGAGGCCTCTCCAGCCGGACTGCCCAACGAGCAATGACGTCTAGGCGGGCGTCGACGCACCAGGCGGTGAGTTCCCTCAATGAGACCACACCGCCCTCCGCGCGCACCCCCGACACCCGCCGATACAAATCGGCGAGCATTTCCGCCTCCAGGTCCCACAGGGGACTCCCGGTCAACAAGCAGGCTGCCTCCGTCGCCACCGTGCGGTACCCGCGTACAGCCCTGACCGCCATGGCCCTCTGTGGTCGCCACAGAGGGCAATGGCGGTGATAAGAGCCCTGAGTAAATCCGATCACTGTACCACTTTTTATAAAGCATTGAATAAAAGAGCAAAAAACCGGAAGGGAGATATTTGACAACCTGTTATTTATTTGAATAGGAAAATTCCTAATACGGATGAACTTACAGAAATAAATAAATATTATATTCTCTAGATCAGTGTTTTTAGCCCATTATCGAAGGTTATGTTTATTTCCAGAAACTACGCTGAAGTAATACACGCTAAAACTAAATATGTACCTATCACTACTGACGCAACAGGTCCTATATATGGCTATAACCGTAATATTGGATCTACAGCTAAGTTTATTAATGACTTCTGCAATGAAGTACAAGTGCCGCCTGAAGCAGTAGAATATGTAGAAGCATACGGCACGGGTAACTTTATCAAACTATTTGCTTAGAAAGTTATTATTTTTCAGTTTTAAAGTCTAAAAAGAAGTATAAAATAGATATATTATATTCCCACATAATATTTTAACACTTAGGACCGATGACGAAATCATCGAATTGGAAGAGGAATTGAGCAAATACTGTGTGCATCATTGTGCCGTTCACATCCAACAAAATAAATTTCTACAGCTTCTAACTGTCACTACTATTGGCAATACAATAATGTTTTCCATATATAAATAAAAAACGAGTGCATTCTTCCAGGTGTACCAGATGTAGATAAAAGTGAATTAGAAGCGATTGCAGAAGTATATTGCAAAGATAGACAAGACACATTACTTGTAGGCAGCGTCACGTCAAATATTGGATTGACTGCAGCAGCTAGTGGGATTTCTGGTATCACTAAGGTTTGTTATGAAAACTCATATATTATGTATAATTAATTTTATAATTAAAATCATAAACTTTTACTAACTTATTTAACTTTAACTATGCAGGTTATATTGGGTTACCACAAAGGTGTAATTGCAGCCAATTTGAATTGTGAGCCACGTAAAGATGTGTCAGCCTTAGATAGTGGCAAGATGCGTATCGTCACCGAGCACCAACCGTTTGGACGTACCTACGTGGCTATCAACGGTATCTCTGCGACAGGTGTCAACTCACACGTACTGCTTCATGGACATTATAAACCTAAGGTAAATTATATTTAGTACAGTGTTAGTAGATTGTAGCATAACTTGTGAATGCTATTTTTGTGATTGTTGCAGGATCTATCGCGCTACAGTGCCTCCATACCTTACATTGTCACACTGTCTGGTAGACAGGAGCCAAATGTCAAAAGTATTTTCCAAAACTTAAAATCACATCTGGTTGACGCTGAGGAGATAGCGTTACTGCACAACATACACTCCACGAATATACCGGGTCACCTGGGGAGAGGATACATTATACTAGGTACAAACATAATAATACAATGTGATTTCTTACTGATGACGTCATGAAAAGTCATTTAAAATTGTCTAAGAAGTAATTTGTTAACATTTTACTTACAACTTCTAAATAAGTGTAATTGTTTGAGATTGTAGTCATAACACAATTACAACAGACCACTCACTGTAGGTACCTGTACTGTCAATAAAGCGTTCACAATAACACAATACCTGTATGTTTATCACCAACTTTTACGGAACTTTTTAATAATGTCTAGAACACTTTGTTTACAATCTTAAAATAATATTACTCAGTTACATTTTACATAGTACAGCATACCGTCTGCGATTTCCGAAGTCAAGCAAGAGACTGCTCCCACTCTATCTGACACAGTGCTTCCATCGCCGCTATTTGGCGCACTAAAAGGTTCTGGCACAGTGCTCCCCGTGAAAAGTTTTGTTTTCACTTTACAGTACAGTTATTTTAATGTAATATTGTGATCATTATAAATGAAAGTTAAACATAAAAGACAAAACTATATTTGGCTTAAATGGCAAATAAGTTTAGATATGCCGTCTCGTAATGTATGTTAACCATAACATCAGAGTACTACAACCAGAATGGTTGTAATACTGAGGTAAAACGAAAACTTACAGCTAATATGATTTACCACTTGGAACTGCGATGTCACCATCAGCTTTAATTACATAGTTTCTTTTCATATTATATTCAATTTAAAAAACTAATTGTACTTAAGTGTTACTCTTATTTAGAAATATTCTGTTTGAGTTACCGAACCGAAATTTATGCATTACATTATTGAAATGTTTGCAGTCCTGACCAGATTAAGTGCTTTAGAAAGAATATAGCTGAACAATGAAATATACAGCAGTATTCTTATTAGATCTATTATTATTAATGAATTTGTTTTAGATACCGACGTAGGAAAAACTGAGACAAAATGTTTAGTTGAAAAGGTAGATTATATCAATAATGCGAAACGACCATTGTGGTTCGTATACAGTGGTATGGGCTCGCAGTGGCCTGGTATGGGAGCTCAACTTATGCGGATACCAATATTTGCGTCGGCTATAAAACGGTAAATATTTACTTTCCTTCATTCCACTAGCAAGTCAGAAGTTCTTTTGAAGTGAAATCTTCTTTAGGCGCACCGCACACAGATTTTGTCGTGGGTAGTAAGTTAGACCGATCCGTCATGCTCTGAGGTGAAACGCTCGATCGGGTGAACTCGAGACCGCCGAGTGTACCCGATCGAGAAAGATACAGTCAGCTGCTCTTCGCAGTTGTATCGCTGTATTTCGTATGATCAATTATTACGTCTTATTTGTCTTTATTAAATTGGATGGGCGTAAGAGTCGTGGGAGACCCAAAAAAAGATGGATGGATTGTGTAAACGAGGATATGTGTATGAAAGTTGTGAGTGCAGATATCACGGCTGATAGAAGATTGTGGAAGGCAAGAACGTGTTGTGCCGACCCCACTTAGCGTGGGATGAGGGCAGGCAAATGATGATTTGTCTTTATTAAATTAATAGTTATAATTGATAGGTAATAATAATTATTATTATTTTAACAACTATCTGTTTTACATTGTGAGGTTAGTGCGTGTATTTAGCGGTTTGGTAATATTGAAAAATAATACATTTTGGAAAAATAATATATATTGAAAAAAAATTATAAACAATAACCGTTACACAAATCATAATTATTGTTATTGATATTATATAAAGGGGTTCGATCGTATCGGTAAGTCACCTGATGTTTATATTATATGCGTATATATAAATGTATGTATGTGTAATATAATTAAAAGTTAACCTAACTTTTATTTTCTGTGAACTTTTACTTTGCCATATTTTCTTATTTTAGTTATCACAAACCGATTGTATCATTTGTAGAATATGATAACGAAAATAAATAATTTAATTTATATAGAATTTAATAAACTCAGCGTCCTCCACCTCAGCATTGAGGAGCAACAGGAACGCCCCCCGGACACAGGAGGCATCAAGCTTGATCATCTCGGCAGACACCATATCAATGCCCGCTGCCTTACCATTTTTCAAACTTCTTATCGCCCATTCAACTTCATTCACACTGATGCTATCGGAGGACGCCGCTGTCGAATGTTGATCTACTAAACCACATGCGACACTGGCGCCAACCGTAGCATCCGCATACATATCGCCAAAATATTCACTCCATCGCCTTAACACGTCTTGTGTTTGTGTAAGAATGTCTCCACCTTTAGACCTTATTTTATTCATTCTGAAGGCTGACCAACCACCCTGAGACTTCTTCACCTCCCTCCAAAAGAGTTTGGTGTTACTTTTTACTTGTTGTTTGTTTTTGTTTTTTTGTGTTTTATATATATATATATATATATATATATATATATATATATATATATATATATATATATATATATATATATATATATATATATATATATATATACATACATATATATACATATATATATATATAAATTAATTGGGATTGGCCAATAAAGTTTTCACTTCTGCCGTGCGGTCTTAAACACACACTCTGTTTTTTGTTTCGTTCTGGTCTGAACTCGATTGACTATCTGGAGAGACAAATGCACCGCGGAGGTTCTTAATCTGTCGCCTTTCCCCTCTCCATCTAAGCGTGCTCTAGGTACAAAGTTCTTGACTTCGGTTGCCAGCCTCGTAAATTAATCTTTCGTGTACTTCCATGTCCAGGTACCAAAATGCCAGCATATCAAAATTTTTAACAATCTATAACGGTGTAGCTAAGTTTTACATCACAATGCGACCCTTTGCTTAGTTTGCAATAATTTATTAGGAAGGAACGCCGCGAAAGGCACGTTTCTGCACAGGAAACGATACAATTGCCTGCCGCATCTTACCGGAATCATTGCTTTTTGGCAGCCCTCTCCACAATTGACTACTAAGGGTAACACCCTTATTACGTTCAGTTTTCACAACTTTGTTGAATGCACATTGATGAAACACTTATTGTACAATAAAATCTGCAAAAATATTAAACTACGTTATTAAACAGCACGTAATTTCTTCTAGTTTAGTTCAATAGAATATTGACTGCGCCTTACGACAGTATCATTGTCATACTATTACAAAACGTTTACTATCAAGTCCAATAACTTGTATTATTTATAAGTTTCAATAATTTGTACGTTCTGTTTTTCCTCAAAAGTAAATAATAGGTATTCATCTCAACCCTTACATGCCCCACTGCTGGGCGCGACGATAATACAAGGAAGACTGACCTGTTGCACCACGCGGCTCGGGCGGACTCGCATATATGTTATCTACATATTAAATCCCTAGTCGTCGTTTACGACATGCGGGCGAGATAAGGTGGCAGTGAATTATATTTTTATTTTGACTTCGTACAGAATAAAATAATAGTCATGAGTGATTCATTATTAACCAATGTTATCCTCTATCAAATATAATTATCTAACAATTTCATTATTACATTTTATACTCATTAGTATTGTTTTATAGTTGTCAGACAGCTTTAGAGCCAAAGGGTCTGGACGTAGTTGACATCATCTGTTCACCTGACAAAACAATGTTCGACAACATTATGCACTCGTTCGTCGGTATTACCGCTGTACAAATTGGTTTGACTGACGTCTTGCGGGAGCTGGGGCTAACCCCTGATGGTATTATTGGTAAGTAGCACTACAGTTTTCAGTTCTTAACTTGATAAATGTCACGCGTCTCCAGAACATAATTAGCATAATTTAATCATAAATAATAATAGTAAGCTTATTTAAAAAATAGAAACAACAATTTGTTTTTCTATCATCGTTAGTTCCTATATTGTTACGGCACTGGTCCAAGTGTAACACTGTCACATGCATCAACAGGGAGTGTCTTCGTGTTGAAGTCTGTCATGTCGTCACCTACCGTAGTACGTGATGACCACAATATGTAAAACATTACATTGACGTGTGGATGTATGTGTGCGAGCATATTTGTTCACGTTCACGCGCGTGTTTACGTGTGCATAGGCAAGCACGCATGTACGCACATAGGTACATAGTAAGTGCACATAGGTACATACGTAAGTGTATGTGTATATAACAAATTTTAAATTTCATGACAATTTAAATTTTCTGTTTCATGATAAGTAATTTTAACATTAACAAAGTGACAATATAATAATACAATTAAATATATTTTAATACAATTAATGAATAATATAACGATTAAATAAATATCATGATTTGGTTTATCAATGTAAACAGTACAATTTTATACTACACCGTTGCTGAACTTAAAAACAATGAATATAGCTGCGTGCAGCATATACATAATTAATAAGATTTAACAACTTATCAACTCGTCTAAACTCAGGGCACAGTATGGGCGAGCTGGGATGTGCGTACGCGGACGGAAACTTGACCGCGGAGGAAACAATACTGGCGACGTACTCCCGCGGCCTGGCCTCGCTGGAGACACCACTAATGCGTGGCTCTATGGCTGCCGTCGGGCTTGGATATAAACAGGTACGAAAATCATACGCTACAAAAAGTTATTCAGGTCTATGAAAGTTGTAAAGCGTTGCAATCATCAATCAATCAATCAATCACAATATATTACTTCAGTGTAACTTGAGTTACCATTGCAGCGCACGCCTTACAAATGCCTAAGATGACGTAACTTCATTTAACTCAGTTTATTGTTTTCATAATTCTAACTATTTTGTACATACAATGTGTATCATACAACTTTTATTTATTTATAACAATATATCTATTAAATTGTGAATGACTTTAAAAATAACATAAGTATTTGTGCACGTGGTGACGTAACAATATAATTGACTACCCCCTATCCTGTCCGTAGATGTTGTACAACATGACCAAAGTGTCCGTCTTGTTGATAATATTTATGCAAGAGCAGAAAGACTTGTAATTAAACTGCGTGACAACCCGTCTGATCAGCGCGGCTCCATCAGTGTAGATCAATTTCCCTCTCATCGTGGAGGAGACGGGCAACTAACAACGGAGCATGTGAGAGCCGAGACGGTATTAGTTGATGATGCTAGGCGTACCAAAGGTTTCCATCTCGACCAATACAATTAGAAACATACAATTTCTCTTACTTTACAATAATAGTTACGGAGTTATATAAAAGTTATAAACTGATTGCAAATTTTGATTAAAAATAGTATTTATATTGATATTGAATTAGATAGCTGCGATGTGTCCGGCCGAGATCGAAGTGGCGTGCCACAACAGTTCAACGTCCAGCACCATCTCTGGTCCAGCTGATGTGATGCGAGATTTTGTATCTCAGCTAACAGCTAAGGGGATATTCGCTAAAGAAGTGCCATGTTCTAACATTGCGTATCACTCGCGTTACATTGCCGTTGCTGGTAATTATCGATTTATTATTGTGTAAAGTGGAATATTATAAATATATATAAATAGCAAATCACGACATTTGTTCTTGGTGTTTTATATATATTAAGGATATATACATTTATATATCGACCTGGACCAGCTTCAGCCGATGACATCGTGTCGACAGTTCCATTCCCAAGGAGATGGCGGGCAGACGGCCGCGCGTAAAACTATTGACAGTAACTTTTGCAATATGCACGTTGGAAGAGAAGTACATACATTTTTATTGCTAATGGTGGCAAACAAGTAAGCAACACATCTGATTGTAAATGTTATTGCCGCTAATGGACCTTTCCAAGACCCAAGATATAGCTAAGCTGCTGCTTACCAATACAAACCCCAAACTCACCCAGTTGTGCTTCCGGCTCCCTCGCTCACCGAACGTAGTGCAATAGCACATTGCCATTACTCAGACGTCGATCTTCTGGTACTACCCCGGAGGAATCGGCCGGCGGCTATAGATACAGAACTCAGCAGTGTGCTCCTACCACTATAAAACACATGTTGCGTCGACCACAGCGCCAGCAGTGGAATGTGCTAATGTAACTGAACTGAGGGGTGCCCATCCCTCACACGGCGTGACGCCTCACAACAACAAGTATTAGATACACACTGTTAGTACCCAGTAGTGTCGATATTAATGAATATTGTTGAAGTTAACTACGACTTACCAAAGTATGCGAATACATTGGCCAGGAGATAAATACCCAAAAGAGTAATTCTCTTGCTGTAACACTGAAGACTAGTCTAATTCTCACAGTTCCAATAGTCCTTTAACATTTTTGAAAGAGAACGCACGACTAGACTACGGTCAGACAGAGTGCGATCAGATCATATGACGTCATCATCTAGACATGAGGTAAATCCAAGTTCACGTCAATAGAACTAGTGAGCGACACCGTGTATAAGGTTACACTCAAACTATTTCGAACCACTTCTAATCCGTTCATAACTCACAAACTATTTAACACGAATACACTAAATTTAGTTTATATGCTGTCACATAGACTAACCTGTGTCCTTAATTTCAGCAATATGTACAAATATTGACGTACAAAAATTGATATTTTTATGACTGACTAATTCATATATACCTAGATTTAAACCTTAACCCATTTTCAGATGATCTAGGAAGTTCAAAACTAGCATCAATCTAAGCAATTGTGTGTATACCAAGGAAAATGGCGGCAAATAGTGAATTTATAATATTTCAAACATTTATTTACTTTATTTATTTAGTTGAATTGTTAATTTTATTCAATAGCTAGGGCCCGAGCGAACCGCAACAACCGAGAGGATGTCACAATCATACTGATTACCTCTTGTATTTCATGCCTCATCGTAGTTATAATAGTTCTTAATAGCATTGCTTTGTGTAAATACGACTGTCTATTGGAATTTCAAAAGTCATATTTTTAAACAGCATTCGTGTTTGTAGTAGAAATAAAAAAAAACAAGTAATTGTGTTTTATGGGTAAGGTCATCAACCACGCCCCACCATCGGTAACGATGCCATCATAGTATCGAAATTGCCTCTCATTTTCTATTATTTAAAATTTAAGCTATAAAGCAAAAGTTCGAATTTTGCTTAGAAATCAAAGTGTTATTGGATGTTGTCAGTAGGATTTTTTTTTAATCTGAGACTAGTAGATGGAGCGCTATTGGCGCACCCACTTGTATATATTGTGCATATAATTAATGTTTATTCTACAGGACCAAACTTGTTGAAGCACTTAAAGGAAATTATAAAAAAACCAAAAGCTAGAAGCAAACGTTGGTTATCAACTTCAGTGCCGCAGGACAAATGGGATGAACCATCAGCTAGATATTGTTCCGCGGAGTATCACACAAACAACTTACTTGTGAGTGCAAATAGCAGTTTTTGAAACCCCTACATATTACAATGAGTATGTAAAATAAGAATCATCGGTACGCTTGTGTTTGGAAAACAAGTAAATTTTAATTTCTTTGACTGACAAGAAGTAACTAGTTTATGGAATTTATCAACTTTATACTTGGTTTTAATTAGCTCGGCATTTTGAAAATTATAAGTGTTCATTACCACAACAGGACTCAAGCATTTTACATCGAGCAAGTCAACGTTATTACAGAGGTTTTCATTTGCACTGCTAAAGTTTTAGTTACTAAATTTCGTTAGTTCGTTCATATCTGCCACGCACTTTGTTCTTTGTCACTATATAATTTGGTTTAAAAACAAATGTGCTTTTATTCAGAATCCGGTGCTATTTGAAGAGACGTGCCGACTCATACCACCCAACGCTGTACTTGTCGAGGTAGCCCCACATGGGATACTTCAAGCTATCTTGAAACGATCGATGCCAACAGACTGTCGAAATATACCACTTACCAGACGTGGATATCCAGATAATGTAGTGCATCTTCTGCAAGCAATTGGCAAGTTAGTATCTGTACAACTAAACTAAGTATCCAAAATATGACGCAATGATTTACTTAAATAAAATATTTTGTTTTAATTAATGTTTACAATGTTCTGATACAGTTGTTACAACAGTAGACTGAATAAAGCAATAATCGAACTATGAGTCAGTGTATGTTTCGTGTAGTGATGGAGTAAAAATACAATTCACCACCCCCTATCTTATCTGTGGTCACATCTTATCTGTGGGTGATCGTACGAGACGACTAAGAGATATAAAACGTTTAAAACATCTATGCAAGAGAAGGAAAGAAAGCTCGAAACAAAATCTTATACCAACACATCTGACCAGCGTCGTATCAGTACGTTATTTTCCCTCCAATTACTGCGGAGGCTCGAGCCCAACAGTGGGACATACATGAGCTGAGATGATGATGATGAATTTGATGCTAATCACAAAATTAGAATTGGAGATGGTGCTTTGTTTTATGTATTTAGTCGTCATTTATTTTACATACATACATATCATCACGCCATGTCCCTTGCAGGGTAGGCAGAGAGAACAGAGTGCCAGAGAGCTCTATCTCTGCATACTTCACTCGCTTCCTCAACATTCATAATTCTCTTCATACACGCTCGCCGGTTTCGGAGACTCTTGACTCCACCTTCCTTCAGTACATGACCGATCTGGTCTAGGTAGGTTAGTCTCGGTCTCCCTCGGTACCTACATCCTTCCACTTTCGCATTGTATATCTTCTTAACCAGACGTTGGTTCGGCATTCTTTCCACATGTCCGAACCATCGGAGCATTCCTTTTTGCATCTTTACACCAATACTCTCTTTCATACCTACTCGCTCTCTTACGTCGTCGTTACGAATGCGGTCGGTCAGCCTTACTCCGTAGAGATCGCATTTCGACCGCATTAATTTTACTTTCATACTCTTTTCTGCATACCCAACTCTCGCTTCCATACAGTAATGTTGGGACAAGCACTGCGTTATGTATTATGTGTCGTTTATGTTATGGTAATACTAGCTGTTTCCCACGGCTTCGCCCGTGTGGATGTACATATATTAAGATATGGCTAGTATAGTTGTTTGAAGGGTCAACAATTAATAAGTAAGAAAATGAATATCTTAAACTAATAAAGAACTAATAAGTAAAAAAATAATACAACACTTTTATTTCGATAATAGATTATGCTTATTCTTAGGGTTCCGTACCTCGAAAGGAAAAAACGGAACCCTTATAGGATCACTTTGTTGTCCGTCCGTCCGTCTGTCCGTTTGTCCGTCTGTCTGTCAAGACTCTTTTTGTCAGAAACGCGTGGAGGTATCAAGCTGAAATTTATATCAAATACTCAGGTCTACTGTCCCTTAGAGCTGTAAAAAAATCAAACTTTTAAGCTAACGCAATCAAAAGATATAGCTATTTATGTCGCAAATTTCTGCAAATTTTCGACACTCGCAAGGGAATCAAAACCTACAGGGTACTTCCCGTAAACTCAGAATCTTGAAATTTGGAACGAAGCAACGTCTTATAGCACAGATTAAGGAAAAATTGTGAAAACTGTAAATTTTTGATTACATCATATAAAAAAAATATTTTTAATCATTTTAAACTCACTACCCCTTTTCACCTGAACGTGTATGGTTAACAAGCAGCAGTTAATTTTGCACTGACAATGAACAGGCAGCGTGGCCGAGTGGTCTAAGGTGCTGATTTAAGACAACCGTAGGCACGAGTTCGAATCTCACCGCCACCGAGCTCTTTTTGCTATTTATTTTTGAAAAATTTATAATAATTTAATAATATAATATTATAAATAAAATAGTTTAAAAATGTGTTCATTGTTTTAAAAATTAGTAGTTTTAATATTTGTTAAAACTACTAATTTTTATTTACTACTAATTTAGGTGTAACTTGAATTAATATCAAAGAAAAAAGAAACTTGAATTCATCATCATCATTCTCCTACTCTTATCCCAATTACTTCCGACGTCCGCCCCCTGGGGGACGTCGCTCAAGGGGAGGGTACCTCTCAAGGAGTATTCCGTCAGGCCGGCCACTGACGACAAGTTCACGTTGCTCCAGTGGCCGGTCCAACAACGTAGGCGAGGTTCGTGGGTGGGTTACGGGTATGCATGCGTACGCCCCTCTGTCGCCCCGGACGGAGTGGTGCGAGAAGAGCGCCGACCATAACCCACCCCTAAAAAAAAAAAAACCCAATTACTTGGGATCGATACAATATGTAGGTACTCTTCTTTCATAGTACATAATGTAAAAGTTATTGGCAATAGTTTTATGACCGGCCTCCTGCCAGACGTCAACCCTCCTTGGGAATGTAATTGTTGACCAAACGAGATTTTTAGTTTTACGGAGCCCTTCGTGCGCGAGTACAACTCGCACTTGGCCGATTTTTTTTTATTATTTACCAATTATTAGAGGTGGACGCAATATGTAATCCTCGTCCTACATATAGCAAAAGTTATTGGCAACATCTTTATGACCAGCCGCCTGCCTGACGTCAACCATCCTTACAAATTTATTTATACTTATCATCGATGTACTAAGTTCAATAGATCTGTGGCGTGCTCACACACATACACAAACATATTTTATATATATTTATATATATTATATATTTAAATTACATCCACATTATTTACATTATCTATCTCTATTATATATATATATATATATATTTACATTCTTCAACACACATCATTACTATACATTACTACAAAACAAAAACATATAATATTATTTACAACATTAAAATATAATACAAACCACAAACTTAAATAGCAGTGTGTACGCGCAGAAATAACGGTATCTTGTTTACCCGACGACCGATCGTATGATCTATGCGTTCGGCGGTACCGGGCACCAGTCGATACGGAGCATTTGCCATAGTAGCCTGTGTCGCTTGCTTTTAGAACGCTTACAAATAAGATCGCGCTTGCACGTACCTATCAGCTGTTTTCTGTGCTTTACTACCTAGAACTGTTTTCTGTACCTCACCTCTTAGAACTATCACTCATTCACTCCTTCTTTATTATTTTATGTGCCTATCTGTTGTGTGTGAACTATTGTGCTATCCGCAATAAACTATTTCTCAGTGTATCTCTTCTACTTCATTTTCTGCCTAACTAGCCTACCTAACACCGACAGGTAACCCACATCTGGTGACCCCGGTAAGGACATAAACTTTTTAAATATGAGTGATAGTAGTGACTCTGTAAAAACGGTAGGTCCGCGTAACGTCACAACGCGACGTACCCGCAAAGTGCACGTTTCTACAGACTTATATGACATTGATGTGCGTAAATTGAAAATTAAAGTGCCACCGTTCTCATCTGAAGATCCGGAACTATGGTTTGCGCTTCTAGAAAGCAAGTTCGTGACACACGGTATTATAGATGACGCAATAAAATTTTCTAATGTGACGAACAATTTAGAAATACCGTACGCTAAGGCCGTCAAGGATATTATCATTAATCCTCCAGCCGACAACCGTTACGACAAAATTAAGACTGAGCTTATTAAGCGTCTCTCCGCATCACACGAGAAGAAAGTGAAGCAGCTGTTAACTCACGAGAAGCTTGGTGACAGGAAACCTTCGCAGTTTTTACGACACCTCCAGGACTTAGCAGGACGGGGTACTATCCCAGAAACCTCCACGCGGTGTACCCTGGGTGCGGGCGGCGGTCCCCAGTTCTTCTGTTGTACTGTCGTCCGTAGCGAATATCTGCGCGATTTCGCTCCTTACTCTACTACAGTCGTAGTAGAGGGTATAGGACGCGAAATATTGGGACGGGCTCAGTCACTCATTCATTTGAGGGCTGGGCAGGCACATGCCACCGCCCACACATCGTAAACCTGGTATCTTGCTTCAAGACACGTTGTCTTGAGGCGTAGTATCAGGAGCGAGGGTCTTGGCTTAACCGCCCGGACCGCGAGGAAGACAACCTCTATAAAGAGTTCGAAGTAACATTCGGACTCGGAAATCACCCAGAATCTTAAGTTCTGGCGTGCGGCGAGAAGATGCATGGCAGATGGGTTGTTCTGTTCTTAGCACGCTCCAGCCAGGGTACCGGCTGCCCCCCTGGTTGGTAAATGTAGGCTTGCCCGGTTAAAGGGATCTCTGCCCGGGTCGACGTTGTGTATCTCCCCTACTCGTGGGAATCTCATGGATACCAATTTAAAAAACCTTTTTAACACCGACGGGAATCTGTGTGATTCTCACACCACGGCCTTGTCAAGCCAAAGAAAAACTGACAACGACGCCTCGTCCTCAGGACTTGAGGCGTCCGCCGAGGGCCCGGCACAAACCGTGGAGGCCCAAAAGAAGAAGAGGAAGTCGCCCCGAAAGTCTCGGGGCAACGGCCTGAGCCACAAGAGGCGGCTGGAGGAGCGGCGAGCGCGCAGGGAGGCTGCCGCCGCTGAAGAGAAGAAGGACGGTAGACTCGCAGCAGAGCCGTCGACGGACGAGGGCGACAGCGATGTCGCAGAGCCGTCCGAAGACGAGGGCGGCGGATCTACCGTCAGAATGGACGAGGGCGGTGATATTCCCGCAGGGCCGTCCAAAGAGGACAGCGGGTCGGCTGGTGAAGGCCCCACTAGGTCGTCGGCGCGTCTAGCAGCAAAGACGCCGCCGGCGACCGCGACTAAGAAGGAGGGGGCCCTCCCCTCGCAGGTGCGAAAGCGCCCCCTGAGCAAGGGAGGCAGCTCGAGCGCCGAAACTGAGGGGAGCGTGGCCAACATGCCCCCGCCCAAGATCCAGGCCTCCCGAAGAGGGCGAGGGACCTCGGCCATGGAAAGGGCGGCGGCGGTCGCTGTCCGCGCCGGCGAGGCCACGGATCTGCAGGCCGAAAATGTCCGCCTTAGAGGCGAGATGTCAGGCCTGCGGACCCGAAACCGGAACCTGGGCGACATGCTGGCGGAAATGCGTCGGGCAAACCGCCAGCTATTGATAGACGTGGCCGACCTCAAGGCGCAGGTGGCGCTGTTCGTGTCACCCGCGCCAGCCGCGCCATCGGCCAGGGCCGGCTACTCAGCGGCCGCTGCGGCGCCAAAGCCGCCTCGCGCTACGGCGCTGACGACGTTGGGTGATGGCGTCTCCGTCACACCCGTCCCCGCGGCGAGGAAGACGCCTGCCGCCGCGAAGCACGCGTCGCCGGCTGACGCTGGCGCGGTCGCCGCGGCGAAACTCCCCGTCCCGGTGGTGAGGTTGACGCCTCTCCCCGCGGACCGCTTGCCGCCGGCTAGCGCCCCTGCGGCGCCAAAGCCGCCAGGCGCCGCGGAGCGGGCCCCTGGAGGGGCTCAGCCGACCCCGACGCTGGAGGTGGGAGGCTTGTCGGACGAGGCCCTCGCCAAAATCATCAACGCAGTTGGCAAACTCGTTGATGCGCGTGTGGCCGTTCTGGAGGCAAGACTGCCTCCAGAACCACGTGTCCGGCCGCCTCTAGCCGCGGATAAGCGGCCGCATGTGGCACCAGCCCCCGCCCCGCTGCCTTGTCAGGGTGGCCGCGTGGGGAGCTACGCCGCGGCCGCGGCCGGGCCTAAGCCCAAAGGCCCCGGCCCAGCTCCGAAGGGACCCGCCATGAGGAGGAAGACGGCTCCGGCTCCTGCCGGACCGCTGAAGTCGCCCGCAACAATACCGCTGGCGACGACCAGCGAGGCTGCGACGAGGCCTTCCGCGTCTGGCACGACTGCCGTACCCGAACAGGGTTGGCAGGTAGCCGAACGCGACAGAAGGAGTCGCGGCCAAAGGAGGAGAGCGGAGGCCAAGCGCGCCGCTGAGGTCCCCGCTCCACAGGCAGGAGCCGGACGGAAGAAGAGACCGCGCAAGGGGCTCAAGTCGCCGAAGACGGCCGCAGTGGTGATCACTGTGCTGCCCGAGGCGGCTGAGAAGGGCCTCAGCTACGAGGCCGTCTTGAGGAAGGCCCGGCGGGAGCTAGACGTCTCCGATATTGGAGGCGTCGAAGCCAGGACCCGCAAGGCCCGGACGGGGGCTCGAATTCTCGAGTTCCCAGGGGCCGAGGGCGCCAAGACGGCCGACAGCGTGGCCGAGAAGCTGCGAGGTTTGTTCGCCGAGGAGGGTGGCATCAAGATCGCCAGGCCCGTCAAGTGCGCCGAAATGCGCATTTCGGGTTTGGACGATTCGGTGACGGTGGAAGACATCCGGGAGGCTATTGCCTCGAAAACCGGGTGTCCCATAGACACCGTCCGGGTCGGTGCCATTCGTCCCGGTCCGGGTGGCGTAGGTGCTGCCTGGGCGCAGTGCCCGGTGGAGTCGGTCAGGCAACTGGCCGGCTCAGGCAGGCTCCTCGTGGGCTGGAGCTCGGCGCGGGTAACCGTGCTTGAGCACCGGCCTGCGAGGTGCTACAAGTGCATGGCGGTCGGACACACTCGACCGACGTGCACTAATTGCTTCGACTGCGGCGGATTGTGTTTCCGCTGCGGTCAGACCGGGCACGTGGCGGCATCTTGCGCCGCCCCGCCCCACTGCCCCGCGTGTGCGGCGGGCAATAAGCCCGCCAAGCACCGCATGGGCTCTGGGGCGTGCAAACCTCCAGCTTCGGCCCCAAAGGCGCGGGGCGGCCCTACGACCACGGCCGCTCCCGCTCCTAGCGCGGTCCGATCGCCCGCTGGCGAGGAGGTCATGGATACAACCCGATAATGGGTACACCATCTATGCACCTCCTCCTGCAGGCCAACACCAACCACTCCGCCGGAGCGCAGGATCTCCTCCTGCAATCCATGGCGGAGTGGTCGATTGGTGCAGCCGTAGTCGCGGAACCGTACGCCGTGCCTGATCGCCCCAATTGGGTGGTCAGTCGAAACGGTACTGCGGCAATCGTCGTCTCTACGCAGCGGCACTTCCCGTCCTTGTCCCTTTTGGATAGGGGCGAGGAATTTGTCGCGGCGGAGTGGGGAGGGGTCACGCTCTACAGCGTATACCTCTCCCCCACTAGGAGGATGGACGATTTCGGGGCCTCACTCACCACCTTGGAGGCCTCGATACGGCGACTGGCACCGGGCCTCGTCCTGGTTCTGGGGGACTTCAACGCCAAATCCACGGCGTGGGGGTCCCCTACGACGGACGACCGCGGGCGGGCGGTCAACGAGTGGGCGGCTTCACTGGGCCTCTGTGTTCTGAACAGAGGCTCGGTGAACACGTGTGTGCGGCGGCAGGGCGGGTCGATAGTGGACTTGTCGTTCGCTAGCCCCGCTGTCGCGCCACGGGTGAGGAACTGGAGTGTCCTGTAGGAGGCGGAGACCCTGTCGGACCACCGGTACATCCGGATGGAGGTCTCCCCCCGGGAACCCGGTAGGGGTCACAGGGCGGACGGAGCTCCCGCGTTTCCGCGGTGGGCTGTGGGTCGTCTTGACAGGGATCTACTGGCGGAGGCGGCCATTGTCAGTACGTGGCTGTCCTCACCACCCCCAGCGGACGGAGTGGACGCTGAGGCTGTCCGCATTCGCAGTGCGTTAACGCAGATCTGCGATGCGGCCATGCCCAGAGTGCGGTGGCGTCCGCCTCCGAGGCAGGGGGTCTACTGGTGGTCCCCAAGACTGGCGGACCTTCGTGCGGCGTGTATCAGTGCCCGAAGGTCCTACACCCGCAGCCGGCGGCGTCACCGCGACGTCGAGCGGGAGGGCCAGCTGTACGAGGCGTACCGCAGTGCGCGGACTGCCTTTCGGCTGGCCATCCGAGCCGCCAAGGGCGCGAGTTGGCAGGAGATGCTGGACGGTCTCGACCGTGACCCCTGGGGTCGCCCATATCGCGCGGCGCTGAACAAGCTTCGCGCGCGGCCCCCCCCCCCTCACCGAGACCCTCCAGCCCGACTTCCTTCGTAGGGTGGTCGAGGAGCTGTTTCCACGGCAGTCGGAACACACGCCCCCGGTCATGGCTCCGCCAGATCAGGACCGGGAGGCCGACGACGACGAGAGTGTTCCGCCCGTGACGGAGTCGGAAGTGGGGGCGGCCGTGGCGAAGATTCGTTCCGCCACCACGGCCCCCGGCCCGGACGGAATTCCAGTCCGGGTGCTGACGTCGCTCCTCGAGCACTTCGAGCCTCGCCTCAGGCAGCTGTTCAACGCCTGTCTGACGTCTGGACGGTTCCCTGAGTGCTGGAAGGAAGGGAGGTTGGTTCTCCTGCCAAAGCCGGGACGATCCCCGGATTTGCCGTCGGCCTACAGGCCCATCGTGCTCCTCGACGATGTGGGTAAGCTGCTGGAGCGTGTGCTCGCTGCCCGCATCGTCCGACACCTGGAGGAGGTAGGGCCCGATCTGTCGGACGCTCAGTATGGGTTTCGGAGGGGGCGTTCGACCATCGGGGCCCTATTACGCCTGAGGCAGGCGGCCGCGGAGGCCGTCGCCGGGAAGGGAGTGCTGTTGGCGGTGTCGTTGGACATCGCCAACGCATTCAATAGTCTGCCATTCGGCTGCATCAGGGAGGCGCTCCGGTTCCATGGAGTGCCCCTGTACCTCAGGCGGCTGGTGGCAGACTATTTGGAGGGCCGCAGTATCCTCTGCGCGGGTCCTGCAGGGGACATTGTGCGGACGCCCATGTCGTGCGGCGTTCCACAGGGTTCGGTTCTGGGGCCGACCCTGTGGGACATCGGGTACGACTGGGCGTTGAGAGGGAGTCTCCCCCCCGGGCTGAGCTTGGTGTGCTACGCTGACGACACGCTCGTCACAGCCCGGGGCAGGACACTCGAAGAGGCGGCGAGCCTGGCCACTCTCGGCACCGAGGAGATGGTCAGGCGGATCGAGGCGCTGGGGCTCAGGGTGGCCCTAAACAAGACGGAGGCCCTACTTTTCCATGGGCCCCGTGTGAGGCTACCCATCGGCGCCTCGATAGTGGTAAACTCCATCCACATCAGCATCCAGGCCCATATGAGGTACTTGGGTCTGGTGCTCGACGGGCGATGGTGGTTCCGGGAGCATTTCCGACAGATTGCTCCCCGGCTTGTCGGCGCGGCGTCCGCCCTTTCTCGACTCATGCCGAACGTGGGCGGACCCAGTTTCGAGGGCCGACGGCTGTATGCGGGGGTCATCCGTTCGATGGCCATGTACGGCGCACCCGTGTGGGCGAGGGCTCTGAACGCCCAGCTCAGGGCGGTTCTGTGGAGGCCACAGAGAGCCATGGCGGTCAGAGCCATTCGCGGGTACCGCACGGTGTCGACAGAGGCGGCGTGCCTGTTGGCCGGGACACCCCCGTGGGACCTAGAGGCGGAGATGCACTCCGACCTCTACCGGCGGGTTATCACAGCGCGCGAAGAAGGTGGCTCCCCATCGTTGAGCGAGATAGCCACCTGGCGCGTGGATGCCCGCCGAGACGTCATCGCCCGTTGGGCTACGCGGCTGGAGAGGCCTAGGCACGGTGTGGAGACCGTTGAGGCCCTCCGGCCCGTATTGATAGAGTGGATGGAGCGGCGGCACGGAGTCCTCACCTTTCGGCTGGTGCAGGTATTGACGGGGCACGGGTGTTTCGGGTTGTACCTGCACAGGGTCGTGTATAGGGAGTGGACTCCGGCCTGCCACCACTGCAGGAGTGACGAGGACACGGCGCAACACACGCTGGAGGTGTGTCCGGGATGGGAGCGGCAGCGCCGTGACCTCGTCGCTGTCATCGGTGCCGACCTGACGCTGCCGGCCGTCGCGAGGGCGATGGTCGACAGCATCAGGAACTGGGACGCGGTTGCCGCCTTCTGCGAGGCTGTCATCTCGCAGAAGGAAGCGGCGGAACGGGCAAGGGAGGATTCCCGCGCCCCGGGCCGCCGCCAGCGGCCGGGGCGGCGCAGGCGCGAATACCTGCGCCTGATGCCGCCCTAACCGAGGCTTCGGGTGATCGGACCGGGGAATTGTCCGGTCACCCGACGTGAGGCCACCGCGTGAGGGCGACGCCCCGACGGCGAAATCTGTCGGGGCGTCGACGAGAGGAACCCGCGAGGGTGAACCGCCGGGCGGGCCACCGAAGTTAAAAATCGGGTCCCGGTGACCCGCTCGCACGGCGAAGAGAGAGGAGTTTTACGGTGGGTCTATGGGGTCACGCGCCGCCTTCTCCGTCACCCCGGGCCGATTTGGCGGGGCGCGGCTAATCCATAGTCCACCAAAAAAAAAAAAAAAAAAAAGGACTTAGCAGGACACCGATGACAGCGACGAGGTCACGGCGCTGCCGCTCCCATCCCGGACACACCTCCAGCGTGTGTTGCGCCCTGTCCTCGTCACTCCTGCAGTGGTGGCAGGCCGGAGTCCACTCCCTATACACGACCCTGTGCAGGTACAACCCGAAACACCCGTGCCCCGTCAATACCTGCACCAGCCGAAAGGTGAGGACTCCGTGCCGCCGCTCCATCCACTCTATCAATACGGGCCGGAGGGCCTCAACGGTCTCCACACCGTGCCTAGGCCTCTCCAGCCGCGTAGCCCAACGGGCGATGACGTCTCGGCGGGCATCCACGCGCCAGGTGGCTATCTCGCTCAACGATGGGGAGCCACCTTCCTCGCGCGCTGTGATAACCCGTCGGTAGAGGTCGGAGAGCATCTCTGACTCTAGGTCCCACGGGGGTGTCCCGGCCAACAGGCACGCCGCCTCTGTCGACACCCTGCGGTACCCGCGAATGGCTCTGACCGCCATGGCTCTCTGTGGCCTCCACAGAACCGCCCTGAGCTGGGCGTTCAGAGCCCTCGCCCACACGGGTGCGCCGTACATGGCCATCGAGCGGATGACCCCCGCATACAGCCGTCGGCCCTCGAAACTGGGTCCGCCCACGTTCGGCATGAGTTGAGAAAGGGCGGACGCCGCGCCGACAAGCCGGGGAGCAATCTGTCGGAAATGCTCCCGGAACCACCATCGCCCGTCGAGCACCAGACCCAAGTACCTCATATGGGCCTGGATGCTGATGTGGATGGAGTTTACCACTATCGAGGCGCCGATGGGTAGCTTCACACGGGGCCCATGGAAAAGTAGGGCCTCCGTCTTGTTTAGGGCCACCCTGAGCCCCAGCGCCTCGATCCGCCTGACCATCTCCTCGGTGCCGAGAGTGGCCAGGCTCGCCGCCTCTTCGAGTGTCCTGCCACGGGCTGTGACGAGCGTGTCGTCAGCGTAGCACACCAAGCTCAGCCCGGGGGGGAGACTCCCTCTCAACGCCCAGTCGTACCCGATGTCCCACAGGGTCGGCCCCAGAACCGACCCCTGTGGAACGCCGCACGACATGGGCGTCCGCACAATGTCCCCTGCGGGACCCGCGCAGAGGATACTGCGGCCCTCCAAATAGTCTGCCACCAGCCGCCTGAGGTACAGGGGCACTCCATGGAACCGGCCTCCCTGATGCAGCCGAATGGCAGACTATTGAATGCGTTGGCGATGTCCAACGACACCGCCAACAGCACTCCCTTCCCGGCGACGGCCTCCGCGGCCGCCTGCCTCAGGCGTAATAGGGCCCCGATGGTCGAACGCCCCCTCCGAAACCCATACTGAGCGTCCGACAGATCGGGCCCCACCTCCTCCAGGTGTCGGACGATGCGGGCAGCGAGCACACGCTCCAGCAGCTTACCCACATCGTTGAGGAGCACGATGGGCCTGTAGGCCGACGGCAAATCCGGGGACCGTCCCGGCTTTGGCAGGAGAACCAACCTCCCTTCCTTCCAGCACTCAGGGAACCGTCCAAACGTCAGACAGGCGTTGAACAGCTGCCTGAGGCGAGGCTCGAAGTGCTCGAGGAGCGACGTCAGCACCCGGACTGGAATTCCGTCCGGGCCGGGGGCCGTGGTGGCGGAACGAATCTTCGCCACGGCCGCCCCCACTTCCGACTCCGTCACGGGCGGAACACTCTCGTCGTCGTCGGCCTCCCGGTCCTGATCTGGCGGAGCCATGACCGGGGGCGTGTGTTCCGACTGCCGTGGAAACAGCTCCTCGACCACCCTACGAAGGCAGTCGGGCTGGAGGGTCCCGGTGAGGGGGGGGCCCCCCCCGCGCGAAGCTTGTTCAGCGCCGCGCGATATGGGCGACCCCAGGGGTCACGGTCGAGACCGTCCAGCATCTCCTGCCAACTCGCGCCCTTGGCGGCTCGGATGGCCAGCCGAAAGGCAGTCCGCGCACTGCGGTACGCCTCGTACAGCTGGCCCTCCCGCTCGACGTCGCGGTGACGCCGCCGGCTGCGGATGTAGGACCTTCGGGCACTGATACACGCCGCACGAAGGTCCGCCAGTCTTGGGGACCACCAGTAGACCCCCTGCCTCGGAGGCGGACGCTGCCGCACTCTGGGCATGGCCGCATCGCAGATCTGCGTTAACGCACTGCGAATGCGGACAGCCTCAGCGTCCACTCCGTCTGGTGGGGGTGGTGAGGACAGCCACGTACTGACAATGGCCGCCTCCGCCAGTAGATCCCTGTCAAGACGACCCACAGCCCACCGCGGAAACGCGGGAGCTCCGTCCGCCCTGTGACCCCTACCGGGTTCCCGGGGGGCGACCTCCATCCGAATGTACCGGTGGTCCGACAGGGTCTCCGCCTCCTCCAGGACACTCCAGTTCCTCACCCGTGGCGCGACAGCGGGGCTAGCGAACGACAAGTCCACTATCGACCCGCCCTGCCGCCGCACACACGTGTTCAGCGAGCCTCTGTTCAGAACACAGAGGCCCAGTGAAGCCGCCCACTCGTTGACCGCCCGCCCGCGGTCGTCCGTCGTAGGGGACCCCCACGCCGTGGCTTTGGCGTTGAAGTCCCCCAGAACCAGGACGAGGCCCGGTGCCAGTCGCTGTATCGAGGCCTCCAAGGTGGTGAGTGAGGCCCCGAAATCGTCCATCCTCCTAGTGGGGGAGAGGTATACGCTGTAGAGCGTGACCACTCCCCACTCCGCCGCGACAAATTCCTCGCCCCTATCCAAAAGGGACAAGGACGGGAAGTGCCGCTGCGTTGAGACGACGATTGCCGCAGTACCGTTTCGACTGACCACCCAATTGGGGCGATCAGGCACGGCGTACGGTTCCGCGACTACGGCTGCACCAATAGACCACTCCGCCATGGATTGCAGGAGGAGATCCTGCGCTCCGGCGGAGTGGTTGGTGTTGGCCTGCAGGAGGAGGTGCATGGCTGGTGTACCCATTATCGGGTTGTGTCCATGACCTCCTCGCCAGCGGGCGATCGGACCGCGCTAGGAGCGGGAGCGGCCGTGGTCGTAGGGCCGCCCCGCGCCTTTGGGGCCGAAGCTGGAGGTTTGCACACCCCAGAGCCCATGCGGTGCTTGGCGGGCTTATTGCCCGACGCACACGCGGGGCAGTGGGGCGGGGCGGCGCAAGATGCCGCCACGTGCCCGGTCTGACCGCAGCGGAAACACAATCCGCCGCAGTCGAAGCAATTAGTGCACGTCGGTCGAGTGTGTCCAACCGCCATGCACTTGTAGCACCTCGCGGGCCGGTGCTCAAGCACGGTTACCCGCGCCGAGCTCCAGCCCACGAGGAGCCTGCCTGAGCCGGCCAGTTGCCTGACCGACTCCACCGGGCACTGCGCCCAGGCAGCACCTACGCCACCCGGACCGGGACGAATGGCACCGACCCGGACGGTGTCTATGGGACACCCGGTTTTCGAGGCAATAGCCTCCCGGATGTCTTCCACCGTCACCGAATCGTCCAAACCCGAAATGCGCATTTCGGCGCACTTGACGGGCCTGGCGATCTTGATGCCACCCTCCACGGCGAATAAACCTCGCATCTTCTCGGCCACGCTGTCGGCCGTCTTGGCGCCCTCGGCCCCTGGGAACTCGAGAATTCGAGCCCCCGTCCCCCGAGCCCCCGTTGCGGGTCCTGGCTTCGACGCCTCCAATATCGGAGACGTCTAGCTCCCGCCGGGCCTTCCTCAAGACGGCCTCGTAGCTGAGGCCCTTCTCGGCCGCCTCGGGCAGCACAGTGATCACCACTGCGGCCGTCTTCGGCGACTTGAGCCCCTTGCGCGGTCTCTTCTTCCGTCCGGCTCCTGCCTGTGGAGCGGGGACCTCAGCGGCGCGCTTGGCCTCCGCTCTCCTTCTTTGGCCGCGACTCCTTCTGTCGCGCTCGGCCACCTGCCAACCCTGTTCGGGTACGGCAGTCGTGCCAGACGCGGAAGGTCTCGTCGCAGCCTCGCTGGTCGTCGCCGGCGGTGTTATTGCGGGCGACTTCAGCGGTCCGGCAGGAGCCGGAGCCGTCTTCCTCCTCAGGACGGGTCCCTTCGGAGCTGGGCCGGGGCCTTTGGGCTTAGGCCCGGCCGCGGCCGCGGCGTAGCTCCCCACGCGGCCACCCTGACAAGGCAGCGGGGCGGGGGCTGGTGCCACATGCGGCCGCTTGTCCGCGGCGAGAGGTGGTCGGACACGTGGTTCTGGAGGCAACCTCGCCTCCAGAACGGCGAAGCGCGCATCGACGAGCTTGCCCACTGCGCCGATGATTTTGGCGAGGGCCTCGTCCGATATGCCTCCCACCTCAAACGGGGTCGGCTGAGTCTCCTCAGGGGCCCGTTCTACGGCGCCTGGTGGCTTTGGCGCCGCAGGGGCGCTAGCCGGCGGCAAGCGGTCCGCGGGGAGAGGCGTCAACCTCACCACCGGGACAGGGAGTCTCGCCGCGGCGACTGCGCCAGCGTCAGCCGGCGGCGCGCGCTTCGCGGCGGCAGGCGTCTTCCTCGCCGCGGGGACGGGTGTGACGGTGACGCCATCCATCACCCAACGTCGTCGGCGCCGCAGCGCGAGGCGGCTTTGGCGCCGCAGCGGCCGCTGAGTAGCCGGTCTTGGCTGGTGGCGCGGCTGGCGCAGGCGACACGAACAGCGCCACCTGCGCCTTGAGGTCGGCCACGTCGATCAGCAACTGGCGGTTTGCCCGACGCATCTCCGCCAGCATGTCGCCCAGGTTCCTGTTTCGGGTCCGCAGGCCTGACATCTCGCCTCTAAGGCGGACATTTTCGGCCTGCAGATCCATGGCGTCACCGGCGCGGACAGCGACCGCCGCCGCCCTTTCTACAGCCGAGGTCCCTCGCCCTCTTCGGGAGGCCATGATCTTAGGTGGAGGCATGTTGGCCGCGCTCCCCTCGGTTTCGGCGCTCGAGCTGCCTCCCTTACTCAGGGGGCGCTTTCGCACCTGCGAGGGGAGGGCCTCCTCCTTCTTAGTCGCGGTCGCCGGCGGCGTCTTTGCTGCTAGACGCGCCGACGACCTAGTGGGGCCTTCACCAGCCGACCCGCTTTCCTCTTTGGACGGCCCTGCGGGAATATCACCGCCCTCGTCCATTCTGACGGTAGATCCGCCGCCCTCGTCTTCGGACGGCTCTGCGACATCGCTGTCGCCCTCGTCCGTCGACGGCTCTGCTGCGAGTCTACCGTCCTTCTTCTCTTCAGCGGCGGCAGCCTCCCTGCGCGCCCACCGCTCCTCCAGCCGCCTTTTGTGGCTCAGGCCGTTGCCCCGAGACTTTCGAGGCGACCTCCTCTTCTTCTTCTGGGCCTCCACGGTTTGTGCCGGGCCCTCGGCAGACGCCTCAAGTCCTGAGGACGAGGCGTCGTCTTGGTCAGTTTTTCATCGGCTTGACCGGGCCTTGGGGTGAGGATCGCTACAATCCCCGTCGTTTTTTTTAATTAATTTTTCAGCATCCATTATTGATCCCACGATTATGGGAGATACAATACGTCGACCCGGGCAGAGATCCCTTTACCCGGGCTTAGCAGGACTTAGCAGGACCTTCCATCCCTGATGACTTCCTTAGGTCCATATGGAGTAACCGACTGCCACACAACATCCAGACCGTGCTAGCTTCTCAGCCCACTCACTCTCTAGAGCAATTGGCAGATCTAGCAGATCGTATCCAGGAGGTGACGTCACCATGTAACGTGGCATCCACTAGCACACAAGACTCCCACTACATGAGTGAGATAACAGAGCTCAAGAAAATGGTACAGCAATTGACCCTCAGACTAGAAGAGCATACCAGGCGTCCTTGCTATACCAACGACCGTTCACGATCTTGCAATCGCTATGAGCGTTCATCGTCGCCGCAGCGAAGTAGATCCAGCTCGAGTCATCACAGGTACCCTACATGCTGGTACCACAGCAAATTTGGTACTCAGGCACGCAAATGCGTAAAGCCTTGCGACTACTCCGCATCGGAAAACTCCACGGGCAGTCGCTAATGGCGACAGACGATTGCCCTCCATCTACTGGTCGCCTCTTTGTCACTGACCGCAGTTAAATGTGAAATTTTTGGTGGACACTGGTAGTGATGTGTGCGTATACCCTCGTTCAGCGCTTCAAGAATCCCGCGCCAAGACAGACTTTCAATTGTGTGCGGCCAATGGATCACCCATAGACACTTTCGGCTTTATAGAATTTAATTTAAATTTAGGTTTAAGACGCAATTTCCCATGGCGTTTCACTGTGGCTAATGTTACAAAGCCAATAATAGGTGTTGACTTTTTATCTTATTATAATTTAGTTGTAGATTGTCGTAATCAACGCTTAATTGATAATACCACTACTCTGTATTCTAGTGCTTGTGTAGCTAATACCTCTATTTTTTCTGTAAAGGTTTCAACAGGCGACACCCGCTATCACAACCTGCTAAGTAAGTTTCCGGACATTACACGCCCTTCAGGCACACCTATATCACCCAATCACAACACGGTACACCACATAAGGACTACACACGGCCCGCCCGTATCATGTACTCCCCGTAGGTTGGCACCCGACAAATTGAAAATTGCCAAACGGGAATTTGAGCTCATGCTCAATAACGGGACAGCCCGTCCTTCGGAAAGCCCTTGGGCTTCAGCGTTACACCTCGCTCCGAAAAAGGACAACGGTTGGAGACCCTGTGGCGACTATAGGGCCCTCAATGCACGTACAGTGCCTGACAGCTACCCCATCAAGCACATACACGACTTTGCCCAATCTATTTCTGGTTGTAAAGTCTTCTCCACCATAGACCTGATGAAGGCCTACAATCAGATTCCCGTTTTTGAAGGTGATATACCAAAAACTGCCATCACTACACCTTTCGGACTTTACGAATTCCCATTCATGACCTTCGGTCTGAGAAATGCTGGTCAGACATTCCAAAGATTCGTAGACGAAATGACAAGAGGACTAGACTTCTGCTACACATACCTTGATGATTTCCTGGTCTTCTCAAGGGATGAGAATGAGCACGAAGCCCACCTTCACCAACTTTTCAGTCGCATGAAGGAATATGGCGTATTGGTAAACACCTCTAAATTTATCTTCGGCGTAGCCGAAATAGCATTTTTAGGTTACCATATCTCCGCATCTGGCACCAAACCATTGGACTCCAAGGTTCAGGCCATAAAGGAGTTCCCAGCGCCGAAGACGGTAAGACAGCTCAGGCGATTCTTAGGTATGCTCAATTTTTATAGGAGATTCTTACCACACTCCGCTACAATCCAAGCACCTCTAAACGCCTTGCTCGCCGGGAACGTCAAAGCTTCTCACCCCGTCGAATTATCTGGTGATGCTCTCTCAGCCTTCGACAGGTGCAAGGAGAGCCTCGCTAATGCAGCATTGCTGGCACACCCAGATTGTCAGGCCAAACTCGCCCTTGTAACGGACGCATCTGACCTGGCTATGGGAGCCGTCCTACAACAGCTCAAGGACGATTCTTGGCAACCCTTAGCATTCTTCTCTCGGAAGCTAAGTCCTTACCAACAAAAATATTCGCCGTATGACCGCGAGCTATTGGCTATTTCCGAGAGCATCAAATACTTCCGTCATATGCTGGAGGCAAGACATTTCGTGGTTTACACTGATCACAAACCGCTGACCTACGCTTTCAGTGAAAGAAAGACCAATTGCTCACCAAGGCAATTTCGTCATCTCGACTACATCTCCCAGTTCACCACCGACATAATACATATAAAGGGGAAGGATAATGTCGTTGCCGACCCTCTGTCACGTGTCGATGAATTGGAGATGCCAATCGATCTGGACATACTGGCCTCATCACAAACTGCTGATGAAGAGTTGGCTCATCTTCTGGCAGAAGAATCTTCACTTCGCCTACAGAAGTTGAAAATACCCAACTCTTCAACTGAGCTATACTGTGATGTCAGTACACCATCACCAAGGCCTTTCATCACAAAGCCTTTGAGGATGCAGGTCTTTGAAAGCCTACACAGCCTTAGCCATCCAGGCGCGAACGCAACGGCCAAGTTGGTTGCCGAACGTTTTGTCTGGCCTGGTGTAAGAAAAGACTGCCGAAAGTGGTCACGCCAATGCTTGCCATGCCAACGCTCAAAGGTTCACCGCCATGTGTCTTCTCCAGTGGGCACATTTGACCTTCCTCGAGCGCGATTTGCCTTCATCCATGTCGACATCGTGGGCCCTTTGCCCATTTCACAAGGCTTTCGCTACTGCCTAACGGTTGTAGATCGTTTTACTCGCTGGCCTGAAGTCACACCTATGGTGGATATCACAGCGGAAACGGTTGGAAAGGCATTGATATCGTGGATATCCAGATTTGGATGTCCATCTGATATCGTCACCGACCGCGGTCGACAGTTTGAATCGTCACTTTTCCAGCATCTTGGAAAAGTGATCGGATTCAAGCATCGCAGGACTACGGCATACAACCCATCCGCGAACGGCTTAGTCGAACGATTCCATCGGCAGATGAAGTCGGCTATAATGTGCCATGCCGACTGCAATTGGGTCGACACATTACCCTTGGTCCTGTTAGGCATAAGGAGTTCTTTTAAAGAAGACCTACAGTCATCATCGGCCGAATTGGTGTATGGTGAACCATTACGTTTACCTGGGGAATTTTTTGAAGGTACAGTCCCCCACAGCACTGACATAACGGACTTTACCACACGTCTCCGTCAATTATCGTCCAAACTACAACCAGCACCAGCAGCACGTCATAGCAAAGACAAAATCTTTGTTCACAAAGAACTGTCTTCGTCAAGACACGTCTTTTTAAGGGATGATGCATTGCGTGGCGCCTTACAGCCTCCCTATACCGGCCCTTATGAAGTTCTCGAAAGAGGCGATAAGACCTTCAAAATACGGGTCAAAGGGAAAAGCGTAACGGTGTCTATAAACCGCCTCAAACCAGCTTACGTAATGTTTGAACCTCCTTCAAACACCATCCAACCACCCATCTTATCACCTCCCAATCAAACTACTTCTCCAACGTCCACTACGACGACCAACACTGGTTTATCTCCTAGTCCAGTCGTTCACGACGACATTAAACGAACGCGTTCAGGTCGCGTAGTCCGCTTCCCGGATTATTATCGCCCGTAGGACGGTCTCTGGGGGGAATTATGTGGCGTGCTCACACACATACACAAACATATTTTATATATATTTATATATATTATATATTTAAATTACATCCACATTATTTACATTATCTATCTCTATTATATATATATATATATATTTACATTCTTCAACACACATCATTACTATACATTACTACAAAACAAAAACATATAATATTATTTACAACATTAAAATATAATACAAACCGCAAACTTAAATAGCAGTGTGTACGCGCAGAAATAACGGTATCTTGTTTACCCGACGACCGATCGTATGATCTATGCGTTCGGCGGTACCGGGCACCAGTCGATACGGAGCATTTGCCATAGTAGCCTGTGTCGCTTGCTTTTAGAACGCTTACAAATAAGATCGCGCTTGCACGTACCTATCAGCTGTTTTCTGTGCTTTACTACCTAGAACTGTTTTCTGTACCTCACCTCTTAGAACTATCACTCATTCACTCCTTCTTTATTATTTTATGTGCCTATCTGTTGTGTGTGAACTATTGTGCTATCCGCAATAAACTATTTCTCAGTGTATCTCTTCTACTTCATTTCCTGCCTAACTAGCCTACCTAACACCGACAGGTAACCCACAGATCTAATTCCAAAAGTGACAATTTTCATACAACTATAACCTCTATGTTAGTCTCGTAGGGGTATATTTTCCAAAAACACGCCTTTACTTATTTTTAATATAACATTTTTTTAGATTTGTTAAGGATCTCTCTTTTAAAATTGACGTAATTTCATACAAATTTTAATATCATATTTTACTTTCTTTAGAAAATATACAATGCGAAAATGGAAGGATGTAGGTACCGAGGGAGACCGAGACTAACCTACCTAGACCAGATCGGTCATGTACTGAAGGAAGGTGGAGTCAAGAGTCTCCAAAACCGGCGAGCGTGTATGAAGAGAATTATGAATGTTGAGGAAGCGAGTGAAGTATGCAGAGATAGAGTTCTCTGGCACTCTGTTCTCTCTGCCTACCCTGCAAGGGATATGGCGTGATGATATGTATGTGTATGTATGTACTTTCTTTAGGGGTGATTTAAAAACAAAACTTTAGTACGTGTTTTTCATCTTTAATTAAATATTTGTAAAATCCGATTACGAAATGAAAAATGATGTCGCAAGCGGGATTCGAATCCGCATTTTTTCATTTCGTAATCGGATTTTATAAATAATTAAGCATATTAAATGCTAAATTTCAGTAATTTAAATATTTGTATTTGGTTAAATTACAGTCGCTGCGTGGTAGTGGCTACGGATACTACCAACCCTTACTTTGCTCGTGGATGTCGTAAAAGACGACTAAGAGCTTTATATCGGCCTGGGCCAACACCACCTGATGCCGTCTGGTTAATAATTACATTCCCAAGGAGGGATGACGTCAGACGACGGCCGGCGGCAGTTCATCAAACTGTTGCAATACACAGGAAGAGGAGTAAATATAGCTTCGACCACAAGTAATGGGAATAAGAGCAAGAGAATGATGAATTGTGGTTAAATTACAGATTTCAGTTTTAAAAAAACCTAAACTAAGTTCCGTACTTGTTTATAAGTTAATTTCCATACCAATTTCGACATCCATTTCTCTCTTTAGGGAATACTTTCCAAAAATGTTGAAATACGTATTTGTTTATTTAATATTAAATAGACAAATACCAAGTTTAACGTTTCTAACTTAAAAACTGAGGAAGTTTCATACAAACTTGCAACTCCTATTTTTCACCCTTAAGAGGAAAATTTCTAAAAGTGCTGAAACACTTGTTTGTTTATTTAAAATTAAATAAGCATATCCAAATTTTAGCGGTTCTAACTTCAAAACTGAAAATTTCATAAAAAAATCTTGCAAGCCCTATTCAGCTCCCTTAGGGATGAATTTCCAAAAATGCTAAAACAGGTAATTTTATATTTAGCATTATATCGCTAGTAACAAATTTTCAGGTATCTAACTTCAAAAGTGACGAAGTTTCATACAAACTTGCAACCCCTTATTTTCACCCTTTGGGGAGAAATTGCCAAAAATGCTGAAATACGTGTTTATTTATTTAATGTTAAATAGACGAATACAAAGTTTCCCAAATCTAACTTCAAAAGTGACGAAGTTTCATACAAACTTGCAACCCCTTATTTTTCACCCTTAGGGGAGAAATTTACAAAAATGCTGAAATAGGTGTTTGTTTATTTAATATTAAATAAGCAAATACAAATTTTAATGGTTCTAACTTCAAAAATGATAAAATTTCATAAAAAAACTTGCAACCCCTATTCCACTCCCTTAGGGAAGAATTTCCAAAAATGCTGAGATAGGTGAATTTTTATTTAAGATTATAATCTAAAATAAAAATTTACCTATCTCAGCATTTTTGGAAATTCTTAATTCTTTAGTTAATAAAAAAAAATCAGGGATCTAACTGCAAAACTGACGAAGTTTCATACAAACTTTCAACCCCTTACTTTCACCCTTTTAGGAGAAATTTTCAAAAATGTTGTATTACCTTTTTAGTTATTTAATATTAAATAAACGAATACGAAGTTTCACGAATCTACCTTCAAAACTGACGAAGTTAGATACAAACTTGCAACCCCTATTTGCCACCCTTAGACGAGAAATTTCCAAAAATCCCTTCTTAGTGAGCGTCTACAATATAAAAGGCAGCAGCTTTCAAAATTTCATGTAATTAACCTCAGCGGTTTAGGCTGTGCGATGATGAATCAGTCAATCAGGACAAGCTCTTTTATATATATAGTTACATATGACAGTCAGCAGATTGCCAGTGACGATACCTCACATGAAGTTACACGTCTACAATAGTAAGGGGAACTACCCTTGGGTATTTATGTTAGTTGACTTATGTTCTACGAGGTCGACTATCGCTATGTATAACTAGGTAGTTGAAAAATTTGTCAATAAGAAAACCATCAAAATTTAAAAAAGAATACAAAGTTTCCTGGTTATCAATATAGATATATTCAGATTTATTAAAAAATTATATGCTATTGATTACAATTTATTTGTTTTAACTTTTATTATTTATCTACTTAGCGTTAATATGGAAGAAGCCGAATAACTGTGTATAGCAAATGGTACAGATACTTCTAAATTATATCACCAACATTTATGAGGAACGACCACATTAGGAACGAGTTACTCAATTCAAAATTCAAATTGTTGAGTTGAGTGCGAGCCCCTCCACTCAACTAACTATTTAAGACATGTCTATTTTGATAATTACTGTAGCTTGAAGGAATAAAAAATTTTCATCATTAAAAAAAAAATAGAGTTTGTTGTCTCCGAATGTTGATGATTACACTAGATAGTCTATATCATAGGGGTTCCCCGGGGGGTTTGTTCTATTTCGTGATCAATTATTGGAACGAAGTTCCTTATCGCGCGTTGTGAAAGGGGGCTAGACGGAAAAAATTCTTACGAAAAGTTGTCACGACACTTTTTGCTATAGTAAGCTATTGTAAGCTGTGCGGCGTCGCTCGTCGGCTCTCTTATAGAAAGCAAGCCAGATATTTTCATTTCTATTTCGCATTGAACAGTGTGGTGTCGCGACGATTTTTTTTATAGATAGAGTGATTCAAGAGGAAGGTTTATATGTATAATATATGCATAATGTACTAGAGAAACACTGATAATTTTAGAGGTTTCTAATGTGATGTCGTAAATAAACACATTATTTTGCGCTTACATTGCAAACGCTGGCTGAACCCTACGAAATAGATCAAAATAAAGTACTACAGTATTATACAGCTTAAAAAGGCCTACAAAAAAGTCCGCGATGGTATATATCTATCTCTTAAGGATAACATACTATATCCATTTTAATACTTTAAAAAATGTTCTATTATAAAACGGTAATTGAAAAGCTATTTACACAAATACTGTATTAATCCTTATCATTTTAAATACATTAGTTGGCTTGAGAATTTCATGAAGATATTTTTTTTCCTTCAGACCATGCAAATTAAATCAATACCTTAAGAGATATAGCAAAATCAAAATAATGCGCAACGAAATTATTTTCTCCCTTGACCGGGCCGCGTGGCCGGCTCGCGTTCGAGCTCGGGGCCGAAAAGTTTTGGTAGTCTAGTGGAATTGTATATCCTATTATTAATATTATAAACGTGAAAGTTTGTAATAATGTATGGATGTGAACATGTTTGTTGCTCTTTCACGTAAAATCTACTGAATGGATTTTGATGAAATTTATAGTAATATAGCTTGCACATCAGAATAACACATAGGCTATAATTTATAAAGATATTTTGCAAATTGGCTAAAATATAACGATAAAAATCGCTTAAGGCAGAAAAAAATTATATAATTAAAATAGAACTTCGTTCCATCCGGGTGTCCCTTGACACCTCCGGTTTTTTTTTTTATACAAAATTATAATTGGCAAATATTTATTAATGTGAGTATATAATATATTTTTAGCATATACATGGAAGGTTACGCTGTAAGGCTACAAGCGCTGTACCCACCAGTACAGTTCCCGGTGTCGACGGAAACACCGATGCTGTCTCATCTCGTGGAGTGGATGCATTCTGAAACCTGGTAACTACTTCATACTCGTTTTATTATTTCACGTATTCATTATAAATATTACTTAGAGAAGCTTGTGTGATGACAAGTTTAAAATCAACGTGACATCACCTCTTACTTGTCCGTTGAAGTTATAAAAGTCAGCTGATAGATCACGAACAAAACAAGCAGAAGTACTTTTTTAGAAACGTTTGTTAAGCTTGAGGATTATTGGCTAATGGAGATGCCATCCCTATACGTGTTTACTGAGTAACGTGGATGATATGATTATTGGCTAATGGAGATGCCATCCCTATACGTGTTTACTGAGTAACGTGGATGATATGATTATTGGCTAATGGAGATGCCATCCCTATACGTGTTTACTGAGTAACGTGGATGATATGATTATTGGCTAATGGAGATGCCATCCCTATACGTGTTTACTGAGTAACGTGGATGATATGATTATTGGCTAATGGAGATGCCATCCCTATACGTGTTTACTGAGTAACGTGGATGATATGATTATTGGCTAATGGAGATGCCATCCCTATACGTGTTTACTGAGTAACGTGGATGATATGATTATTGGCTAATGGAGATGCCATCCCTATACGTGTTTACTGAGTAACGTGGATGATGTGATCGCTAGCGGCAAAACTTCAGACTATTAATGGTTAGATAGCGATGCCTAAGCCAGCACAAAAATCAAATTTAAAGCAAAAGCTCGGGTAAAGTTTGTAAAACCTCAACAATTCTAATAAGATAATGTTTCTCCGTGTGGTGACCGGGTAAGAATACAATTCACCCCCTTCCTCACCCGTGGGTGATCGTAAGAGACGACTGAGGGATATAAAATGCATATAACATCAATGCAAGAGAAGGAAAACTTGAAATAAAACCCTATATTAACAAGTCTGACCAGTGTAGTGTAGTAGGTTAATTTCCCTCCCGTTTGGAGGAAGCCCGAGCTCAACAGTGGGACATGTATGAGCTGAGATGATGATGAATCTTATTAATACTTAAAATTATTATTGTCAGAGACTGCATTATTGTAATATGATAATAACTAAAATAGTTGGGGGCTACGAATACTGCCAATCCTTAAGTGGTTCGAGGGTGTCGTAAAAGGCAACTAACTAAGACATTTCTATGGACTTGAGCCACCTCTATCTGGTGGCGTTTGATCAACAATTACATTTCCAAAGTGGGTTGATTTCAGGCAGGTGACTGTTTATAAAACTTTTGCCAAAGTTATTGCAATATGTACTATAGATGATGAGAACATATTGCGTCGACCACAAGATGTTGAGATAAAAGAATTGTGATGACGATGAATTAGTAAAATAATTATTATTATATAATTTCAGGAATTATCCCGCATTTGACCTTTGCAATAGGAAAACAGCTGCAATTTGTAAATTCTTGATGTCAATACATGACAATGAACACAAGTACTTGCAAGGGCACGCCATTAGAAGTAAGAACTATTTTGTAATCAAAATATTTGCTGCGAACAATATACTTCATTGTTTAATTTAAAATAATTTGAACTATATAACTTTTTATATATTTTTCTTCTTAAGATAAAATGTGCTATCCTTTCGCGGCTGCATTGGTTGCCGTTTGGGATACGGTTGCAATGCATATGCACTTACCTAAGCGAAGAACACCAATCATATTTCAAGACGTAAAACTTTATGCGCAACCTTGGTTGTTTTATCAGAAACCACTTAAGCTGAAAGTGTCTCTACAGAAGGGTACGAATCGATTTGAGGTAATAAATAATAAAATAATAATTAATCCATCGTATTGTAATATCGACATGAGATTTTATTCTTCAATTGATTGGTTTTATAAATTTTAAGGTTACGAGTAAATGTTCCAAGGTTATATCAGGTTTTATAATTGAACCCAATTCCGACCTTCACACATATGAAAGTAGTATTCCAGTAGAAAATAAGGAGTTAAAATTGACATCGAAAGATATATACCAAATGCTTACTGAGCGAGGTCACAAGTACAGCGGTGAGTTCTACAGCGTTGAGGGAGCTAGCGCGTCGCTGAACAAGGCGGCGCTCGTGTGGTCCGACAACTGGGTTACGTTCATCGACGGCATATTACAGTTGAACTTGTTGCGACAGCCGTCACATGTGACGTCACTACCTACCTACATCAAACGTTTACGTATAGATGTCAACGAACATAAAAATACTCACATTCATCATTTGAATGGAAAAAACGTTATGCAAGCGGACGTTGTTGATGAATGGACAAGGTAAGTGTTTAAAGTCATTCTTAAAATTGGCTATCAGTTCAATTACATTATTTAAGTTAGTCTTACATGATCAAAAATATAAGTGATTCACATATTACTGAAATATTATAACCTGGGTCGTTGGTTCCATGACATAAATATCAGATTACCAATGCAACTCTCAAAGCCTGAATCTATCAGAAAGTCTTATTAAGTTAGATGATAAAACTGCCCAATAAAAAGCTAAGAGTCTCGAAAGTGAGCGCGTAAAAGCCAGCACCTTTGACTCCCATGACGTTGACGTAAAAGTTACATCTGCATACCTCTGTCCAACTCTAGGGCGACAATGACGTGAAACTATAAAAACATAATTTCTGTTGTGAACACATCTCTCAGCACATTAGATTGTTAAATGCTATAACTTAGCGTGACTGCTACGATGTGCGCGTGCAATAGTGTAGCGTGTGCTACCATCCATCATTCTGCTCTTATCCCTATTACTTAGACAATGTGTACTTTTGCTCGCCACAACTCTATCAGATGTCATCTTTGCATTTATTCCCTTTCTATATGTCACAATCCATCCAATTTTACTTCGGTCTGCCGTTATCCTTAAAGCTTTCAATATACGTACTTAAAACTTGCCTCACAATATTACTGTCATCACGTCTTATCACATGTCCATACTACAAAGGCGACACTAATCACTATTTAACTTTTCCGTCACTGGTGCAACATTCGAACGTTATCTTAAACTTTCATTCCTTATTTTATCCATGCTCATTATATTCCACATCCATCTCAATATGCGCATCTCCACTACATGCAGCCGTTTCTCTTCTATCGCTTTTGTAGCCCAAATTACTGACTTTTAACTAATCATAACGATATTCCGTCGCGTGTTCCTCCTCATGCCCCGTACTTCTACAATTTAAGAGTAAAACCTATAAAAGTTTAAAAAGGCTTGCTGTATTTTATCAGACTGATTAAATACAGCAAGCCTTTTTAAACTTTTATAGGTTTTACTCTTAAATTGTAGAAGTACGGGGCATGAGGAGGAACATGCGACGGAATATCGTTATGATTAGTTAAAAAATAGTTCGAAAGATATCGCACAAAGTGCCCTACGTTTTTTTGACAATAATATCAAAAATTTTTGTTTATTATTTTAATCTCTTTTTAGTTTGATTTATCATCGAAGCGTGTTTTTAGTTTTTTGTTTTACTTTATTTATAATGTATCACGTACGTGAGGGTACAGTGTGTGCGTAGTGTGACGGTGTGGTGACATATAGCCCACACGTAAGCCATCGCACCGCGCTGTCACACGTTGTCGCAACGAGCGCTGGTGCACACTCCACTGTCGATCCACGGGAAAATGACGGATAGTTACAAATTATTATTTTCTCATCTCACTACATGTCTTCACACCAGTAATCATTAATATCATTATCGTCTAACTTTAAGGTGTGGAGGGGTGCTACTGGAACATATTCGATACCACCGAGTGTTGCCAGTAAGTCGCGGCCTACGGAAACTGGAATTGACTGTTGCACCTTCTGAAGCTAAAAATGTAAGATATTGTTATGTACGCTTCGAGTTATCAATTGTCTTCTTGTGAAATAAGTTCAAATTTTAATGTAGATTTATTTTGACACGGAAGCAAATTATTATTAGACTAAACTGATGAAACATATGTTGATGGTATACATACTTACTTTATTTTTGAAATGTCTTCAAAAGAATATTAAGCTTTTAGTGTACCGTTCAAGATTATACTGCCACTGGCTATTTGATGAGAAGAATGTTCAATAACTGCCACACAGGATACGTATATTAAAGTAACACGTGAGGCGCACGTTTGATACAACATATCGATGTATTCATATACTTGTTATATATTTACAGTACAATGTAATCAAATCACAGAAAAACGAAATGAAACCGGTGACACTTCAGATTACACAAGTCGGTAAACTAAACTCCCTACATTGGGTACAACGTCCCCACAGAGGCGACAATGAAGTTACTGTAACAGTACGTATTACTTAGATATATAAAGTACAATACATTTGATACATGTATATGTCGTAAGTGCTGTCACTATTGTAGGTACACTTCGCTGGCGTCGATCTGTTTGATGTAAAGAGAGCTGCCGGTGTCGCTACAAGTGAATACAACGCGTACGGAATGGACTACAGCGGGGTCACTAAAATGTATTTATTTGTTATTTAATATATAATACCTAGCAGTCGTACATATACATTACTATAGTAAAAGTTTATAATGTATTAATTTACATCAAAATATAAAATATATATAATAATATTGTAACTAAATAAAAAATAAATATACGTAGTTCACACGCAAGGAAGTCGGTAATTATAGCTAAATGCCATTTAACTGCTGCAAGTAACATTGATGATACGAATAATGCTTTGGTTCAAACTCAGGAATTACTCAAAGTGGCAACCTTTACATTATCTTTTGCTCAAATTTTTATAACTTTGATTAGTACTATGTTCAATTGGCTCTCTTTACTAATTTATATTTCTACAATACAAGAGTATGCAGGCAACCTCATGAAATAATTAAAACATAATGTTCGTTTTTGCAAATAGCTTAAAGTCTCTTACGATAGAATCGATATTATATTTACACAGTACTAGCTGCCTCAGCAAATATATATTTTTATTGTGATCAGTGGCGAGCGTGTGATGGGTGTAGTGAGTGACGGTGCGGCCAGCTCTCAGCTCAACGCAGAACGCCTGCTGTTGTGGCCAGTGCCGGCACACTGGACCCTGGAGGAGGCGGCCACGGTGCCGCTCGCGTACGCGCACGCGTTCTATACACTTGTGAGTTATATTTGTTTACGTCACATCTACAATAATAGGAACACACTCGTGTTAAGAGATTTTATTATATTGACACGTGTACGCAACATATAGTGATAATCAGGAATTAAGCAGATTGAATGCACAGCTGGCGCCGTGCTTACGGTAGGCACTGTCCCACCGGTCCAGTTCTGTGGGATCGACTACCACGTACGACAATACTTTGTACGATCCGCAAATTGTTGTTCCGAGTCTGGGTGTAATCTGTGTCTGTGTAATTATACGTTTGTAAAGTTCCCCGCAAGACGACAGATCCTTGTAGAACTAATTCTTGTAGGATTAGTTTCTCAGTGCAGTGTTGTCATTAAAAGACAATTTGGATGTTTGACACTTCTTAAAATGTTGTCTGGTTTCTTTCAAACTTAGCAAAAACATTGTTTATAACATATAATTGAGAATTCCATGTTTTATTTTCAATCTGTTCTATAAGGAACAAAATTACTACTTCGGATTACTTTTAATAGGTTGGGTACATAGCGGTCCCACCATCTATGGACATATTGATATAAATACAGATGGCATCAGCCAATAATAAAGAAACACAAAGAATGAAAATACGTATAATCCAAGAATATCCGTCAATAGATGGTTGGCTGGATAGATGTATTGTAATATATAACGATATTGATTGACTGGAATGATGAAATGATAAATTGTGTACTGATAATGAGAGCGGTCAAATATTATTCATGTTTCTTTTAAGGTCATTAAGGCAAATGTTTTACCTGGCATGAATGTACTAGTTCAAGAAGGTACCGACCCACTCGGTCAAGCTGCGATAGCCATTGCATTTGCATTCAAATGTCAAGTATTCACTACTATTAGTAATAACACACAGAAAATATTCTTACTTAAACGGTTTCCACAGCTACAAGGTAAATAACAATTTTATAATTTTTCTTATTTATAATTTTAATTCTGTCACCTTTGTACCTATATTGAGGATATATTATTTTCAGAGTGTAATATTGGAAATTCGCGTGATGTAAGTTTTGCAGACGTTGTACTACAAGGGACATTAGGAAAAGGCTGCAATATAGTTATAGCATGTACAAAAGGCATCCTTAAAGACGTAAGGAAATAAATATACATATAATAATAAGATTTCATTGAACTAATAAGCAACACTAGTCTTTCAAATACTTGTACATGCGACATTACTTGGCAATGAGCCTCGTCATAATGTAATAGCAATTAAAGATCTTAACGTACCAACCTATATGCGGCAAGTATAAATATATAGGACAATCTGTTGTTCAGTAACTACATGTGGTGCTCAAAAGCTCTCAGCCAATATCATTGTTTTGGGTGTGAATGAACTGTCATCTTCTGCGAATGACTAAAGTATAGCTGTAATAATCACCATTTTAACTAAAAGTAATCTCAATATTAACTTCGATCAATACAACATTGACAGTCAACTCGATTTTATTAAAGCAAAACTTAACAGAGCCCGTTTGTTTAGGATGTATTGGAGGTATTACACGATAAATCAGTAATTGATATTATCTACTCTAGTTTTAGTAAACACTTCGGTAATATATCTCGTAGTATATACTTAATATAAAAAAGAATGCTGACTTACGAATTTACGTGGAATTTAATCAAATGGCTGGATGTTAATTTCAAAGCTTCTCTTTTGATATTTTAAATACATTTAGATCTATTATCAATAAATTCAAGCGTACCTCAAGAAACACATTGGCCCCTTTATTAACTTAACCAGCCATAGTAAAAATAGTAAAAACACCTTGAATATTTATCCCGTGCAAATTCTTTGAGGTTGGATGAGATGGATAGTAATTTTCCATCATAATCCCTATGATAAAGTGTATTTTAATAATTATTATCAAGAAAACTTCATTTTTAGTATTACATTCATTACAGGCGTCTATAAGATGTTGCTGTTTTGGTGGTACACTAATCGACACAGTGCAAATTCAAGATTGTGAGAGTTTTAACTATCGGATGTCCCATATGATCAGGGCTATTTCGTATTTGACGATAGATTTCCGTTCAATATTTGTGCACAACAATCGTGAAGATATGACAGTAAGATGTAAAACAGTTTTAGATTTATTTAAGTTTAACTTATGTTTAATTGACTGTATCTTCTAATGTTATTATGTTTAACAACAAAAAATTCATAAAAATGATAGATAATCTGTAATATATGTATATGTTTATATAGAGATACAACTGTGTATATAACTTAATACAACAGTAACTTCAGTATGACCGTTTGTTTTGATATTGTCAGAGGCTACACGAGCTGTTGAGTGAGGGTATAGTGTCTGGGTACGTGGTGCCGCTGGTGCGTGTTACTTATGCGACGTGTGACGTGCAGCGCGCGTTCCAGCTGCTGCACAAGGGGCGGCACCTTGGCAGCGTGCTCCTGCGCGTACGTGACGATGCTCATCAAACACAACACAGGTGTGTACAGCCACGTGCTCATACACAAAGTTATCAAACATTCTATGTCTCTATTTATCCACATCACCCAGTTAATATTTTTATTCAATAACATACATTGCATATATTTTTTTATATGTCACCTTGCCCGTATGGAGATAAGATAAGAATATAATTGTCAAAACAGTCGTAAAAATTGGCTGAGTATCTTAATAAGAAAATAGACATCAGCTATCTTCTGGGAAACGTAACTGTAGTACACCATGCCGCCATTCCATGAGCTCATCTTGATAGCAGGTTTGGTGGTAGTAGGGCAAGGAGTACTGCAACGGTAGATTCTTATATCTCCGACCGTGATCCGGGTACCAAAACAACAACCTATGTGCTGGTATTGTTATAGAATAATGAAGTCTTGGTGTTCAAGTACCTGAAGATACTTACTCGCCAAGGAGTGAGAAAGCTATAAATTTATTGTAAAGAGTCATTAACGTAATAGTTCAAATTTAGGTAAAATATTACTATCTTCGCCGGCCACATATAACCTCTCATCAGTTCTGAGCCATGTTTGTTATGAGAGTGAAACCATAATTACTACTACTGTATCACGCTGATCTGATATTTTAATATAATCAGATAAATAATATCTATGTACCTGAAATCAAATAACATAAATAATTTGCCAAATATTGAAACGGATAATCCACAAGTTTAGCAGATTTTTTTATATTACTATGTGTTATTTTAGATCCCGGCAGAAACTTGGAGACAAATTTGAGATTTCTAATGAAGAAGTTGACAATGACAATGACCTATTACCGAATAAGACGTTAAATGATGAGCTAAGCTTAGAAAGTATTGAAGACATATATGTGATAATAGAGACTACTGATGACAACGGAAATGTTATGGAACATACTTCTGCTTTAGACAAGTTAGATTTGAGGTCAAGAAAATTGTACCATCAACTAAAGTGGGTATTAATTGGCAACTATATTATATTTTGTTCGAAGTAAAACTTCTTTAAGCGCACTTAAGTATCACTTATACTTACATGAGTTAGACGACGACAATGCAATGATAATACGTTAAAATATGGATGTGTTCATATTGTATTCATCTTTTAATTTTCTTTATAGTTTATTGCTATTTTAATTTATTATAAAACAGAAATTGTACTATTACGTGGAAATACTTCATTTCCATCAACAAAATATGTGTGTGTTGAGAATAATATAATATATGTCGCAATAGTTAAAGATGTTTTACTTATATAACGTGCATTAAATATATTGTTAATATGTATAATGTTTTCAGACACCTTATAGTAAGATCTGCGACCAATAACTCGGGAGACAGGGTGTATCTATCGAGAGATCAATCGAAGCTCGTAGCGACATGGTTGGAGCTATCTAATGTAAGCAATATAAGTAACTATTACGTGAGCATGCATTGAAATGTCAGTTTATCCTTTAATAGTAATTAAAGTTACAAGAAGCAGGGCCTATTTACACCTCCCATCACGATTCAAATCTTATTTAGTTGCCTTTTCCTATAAACAATAAAAACTAAATACTGAAACAGTTTCATCATAGTTGTATAATACATCTATATTTAAATATCATCATCATCATTCTCCTAATCTTATCCCAATTACTTGGGGTCGATACAATATGTATTCTTCTTTCTTAGTACGTATTGTAAAAGTTATTGGCAATAGTTTTATGACCAGCCGCCTACCAGACGTCAACCGTCCTTGAGAATGTAATTGTTGCCCAAATGGCATCAGATGGAGTTCGCCCAGGTCGTTATAAGGCTTTTAGTCATCTTTTACGACATCCACGACCAAAGTAAGGGTTGGTAGTATTCGTAGCTGCTACTACATAGCACTATATATTATAACTTATTTAACGTTTTGTATTTTTTTTAAAGTTAAAAGGAATTGTGAACGTCGATTTCGCGAATGCTATAGAGAGCGAACAAAATAACACAAAAGTGATATTAGTTGTTCAAATAAAGGAAAACAATAAACAACCGCAGCTATTTAATGAAGTCATTGCACTTGCAGGTAAATATATTTAGAATTTTAATTATATAAGATCAGGAATCGTGAAGGTCAGGAAATGAAGAAACTTGTGTTGCTCTGCTGCTAACAAAGTTTTTTATTATAATCCTCGTTTACATAAACAAGACACGCTAGTAATCACAGTTAACAAAACTCTTACCTGCTAACAAAGAAACGACATAAGTTTGTAGTTCCATGTCTTCCATTTATCTTTCACAATATCAAATCACTTGAATAGCTTATTTAAGATACTAAACTCATAACATAAATACAATACTTCGCTCTTAATAATAATTTTCATCTCTCACCAAACTAAAATTCTTTTACCGACTTAGATATAATATGACAGATCAACGCAACACATTACCGAACGTGCTGAGCGTGGTAAAATTCAAAATCAAAAAAATAGCACAATTTTTTTACAATTATATTAATGCCATGTTTTTTTATTTTTTATTTGGTAGGGTTTATGGCCCAGACACACGTCGCCCGCTCCGTCCGCGCGACGGAAGGGCAGCGCGTGGCCCCATCACCCACCGTATTCCCTCCCCATCACCATTGGGCCGGCCATTGGTACTGCTTCCTTGCCATCCGTGGTCAGCCCGGCGGGTTACCCTTTCGGGTACCATCCCCCGTCGACGCCCCAGCTAACTGCCGGGGCGTCGCCCTCCCGCGGTCTGCCTCTCTGCGGGTGACGGACTATTCCCCGGTCCAGTCACCTGCGGCCTCGGCTAGGATATTAATGCCATGATGAGATATTTTAGATATGTATTCCATTGTAGATGTGAACGTCACACAACATGTGAGTATGAAGGTAACACTACAACAGTTGGGTATGGAGGACAAGCAGATATCACCAGTATGTACGTTCCTCAATATAATGTACAATCTGTCACTGGAGGAGCGACAAGTGCCACTTCTAACTTTACAAAAGTAAGTAATACTTTAATTTTACTGGTTTTGATAGGATCTTATTTTCTTATATATAAAAGGTATGCATATATTACATTTATGTCTAAGAATTTATTAAATCGTAATTTCTAAACAAAAATAATATCAGAGCTCCTATCGTATTGGTGATTGCGCTAATACATGTCACCACCTACACTCAATGCATCAGTCTTGTCTTAGGGCAATCGGACATCACGTTGATTTTTCTTACGTAATACTCAACAATAGTAACTTCAACATATTTACTAAGATAAAGTGAGACTATCTCTATTATAAAAGTTAATAACCAGTATCATACATTCTGCGTTTTCTTTCTACTCGGCTATTAGTATAGCAAAGATTGAATAGCTGGTATAGGATGTTAGTTATAATATCTTCTCCAGCTGTCAGCATTTTAACTGTAATCGTTTCGTATCCTGCAGACTTACCTGCTCTCATACCTTTCAATGCATTTGTTATTTCTATCATACTTATGCATTCTCCATCCTCGAGATCTCTTTCATTCACAACTGATAATGTTTGTGGCTCTTCTCTTTTAAATAAGCTTTCAAAGTATTCCTTCCATCGCTCTAGTATACATTCTTCTCCATACACTGTCCTTCCATATTTATCGCTGATCGAGACTAGCTCTGTATTTTGCGCTTTGCCTCGAGCCGATCTTATGGACTTCCAGAAAATCTGCGAGTTAGTTTGGAAATCCTTCGACAATCTTCTATCGTACTCATCTTTTTGCTCTTTTTCTTTTTTCTAACAATTTATTTCACTTCTTTTTTTCTCTTATATTCTTCTATGGCTATATCTATGCCATCATTCGTTGCTTTCTCCATTCTCTCATTGCCTCTGACAGCAAGTCAATCTATTCAGGCTATCTTCATCTCACAAACTGCACTTTGCACATCTTTATCCCTCCATATATTCCTCACCTTGGTTACCTTCATTCTTCTAGTCACGCCACATATTTCTGTAGCAACATTTACCATCTGTTCTTTAAAATTCTTCCACAATTCTTTCATACTACAAATATCAGCCGAATGAAAAAACTTTTCCTTCTGTTTACTTTTGTATTTATCACTAATATACGTATTTATCTATAATAGTAGTAGTTAATAGATGGGCAGGACCCATCTATTAAAATCCCCTAGCAAAATCAACCTTTCACTCAAATTACATAATCTCAAAACATCCCGCAGCTCCTCCCAAAATTTCTCTCTTCCATCCTGTTCACATTTATTGTTTTGTAATCCCACATTCACAAGAGCCCTACAATAAAAATACGAGTCAGACCTATTTTCATCCTTATCCATACTAATCTAGCATTCACACAATCATACTCTTTCACACATTGAACCACTCGAGCAGAAAGAAGGAGACCAACTCCCTGGCAGGCTCTACTAGTCATTGGTACCCCAGGCCAGCATGCCGCGTAAGGTCCATGACCAGTAACCTCACATCCTTTTCGCTTCGTATCATTCACACAGAGAATATTAATCTTTTTATAATCCATTATTTGACATACCTCATTTATTTTTATTGGGATATAGGAGGAATGAATTTCTCTTTCATTCCTCCTCCTATATTTAGCGTGACAAAGCAGCACTCCGTAGACCGCTTTTCGCCTTCATTGGGAACGAGACGTGAAGGGTTGCGAGTCGCATCGCCGTCATTTGGAATTTTAAAATTTTTAGTAGAATTAGAAAGAAAGAAAGAAAATACATTTATTTCGGTCTCGGAGTAATAAGCTTACACAAAATTTACATAAAGTTGTCTAATATAAGGTCAACAACCATATTAAACTATACAATTGCAAAATATAACAATAAAAAAAAACAGATACTATAATTTACAACAGATACTAGAATAACACTTAAGTACAAAACAGAGACCGAAAGAGGTCCTATCTCAGCATAGGCTACACCGAAACAGTGCAGCGCTGGTTTTCAGATACAACCACGATGAGATCACGGACAGTCACGTCAAGCAACATAGACCCAACTTGAATCTCAAAATTAACATTGTAATAAAGAATAATTAAATATTAATTGATAAAACGCAGTAAATTACATAAAGTATTGTTGGATAGATAAATAATATAAATATATATATATATATATATATATATATATATATATATATATATATATATATATATTTACATGCCATACACACACACACACACACACACACAAACTTATACATATAAATAAATAATATATATACATATATACATACATACACACACATACACATATACATACAGATACATACACATATACACATAACAGATACTAGGACATGAACAGAACATATAAAGCTCCTAGAATGAATCACACCCATAGTCAGCTTAACCACCAGACATAAAACGGCAATCCATTTAAGGCAGAGCCAGTTACTCATCAAGTGTTAGTATTGAAAGACGATAATAGAAATTACAAATAAGCGACAATAAAATCATAAAATTAGGAATTATAGATACACATTAACACATATTTCTTAATATCAACAAATATACGCACCTACAATTACGTATATATAAAGATATCCTCAGGAGTTGTCCTTTTGTTGAGCTAATAAGTATTGCTTGTAACTTATTTTGAAAGTTTTAACGGACTTATTGATTCGGAATGGAGGTAATAAATCGTTCCAACAGTGAGTTGCTGCAAACTTGAAACTACCTCGGAAAGCTGCCGTCCTATGCCTTTTTTTTTTTTTTTTTTTTGGTGGGCTATGGGTGCGTCTCGCCCCGCTGAATCGGTCCGGGGTGACGGAAAGGCGGCGCGTGACCCCATAGACCCACCGTAAAACCTTCTCTCTTCGCCGTGCGAGCGGACCACCGGTACTCGATTTTAACTTCGGTGGCCCGCCCGGCGGTTTACCCTCGCGGGTTCCTCTCGTCGACGCCCCGACAGATTTCGCCGTCGGGGCGTCGCCCTCACGCGGTGGCCTCACGTCGGGTGACCGGACAATTCCCCGGTCCGATCACCCGAGGCCTCGGTTAGGGCGGCATCAGGCGCAGGTATTCGCGCCTGCGCCGCCCCGGCCGCTGACGGCAGCCCGGGTCGCGGCAATCCTCCCGGACTCGTTCCGCCGCCTCCTTCTGCGAGATGACAGCCTCGCAGAAGGCGGCGACCGCGTCCCAGTTCCTGACGCTGTCGACCATCGCTCTCGCGGCAGCCGGCAGCGTCAGGTCGGCACCGATAACAGCGACGAGGTCACGGCGATGCCGGTCAAAGCCCGGACACGCCTCCAGCGTGTGTTGCGCCGTGTCCTCGTCACTGCTGCAATGGTGGCAGAACGAAGTCCACTCCCTTTGCGCGACCGTGTGCAGGTACAAGCCGAAGCATCCGTGCCCCGACAACACCTGCACCAGTCGAAAGGAGAGGACTCCGTGCCGCCGCTCCATCCACTCCATCAGTACGGGCCGGAGAGCCTCGACGGTGACGACACCGTGTCTAGGCCTCTCCAGCCGCGTAGCCCAACGGGCGATGACGTCTCGGCGGGCGTCCTCGCGCCAGGTGGCTATCTCGCTCAGCGATGGGGAGCCACCTTCGTCGCGCAGTGAGGTCACCCGCCGGTAGAGGTCGGAGAGCATCTCCGCCTCTAGGTCCCACGGGGGTGTCCCGGCCAGTAGGCATGCCGCCTCGGTCGATACTGTGCGGTACCCGCGAATGGCTCTGACCGCCATGACTCTCTGGGGTCTCCACAGAACAGCCCTGAGCTGGGCGTTCAGAGCCCTCGCCCACACGGGTGCGCCGTACATGGCCATAGAACGGATCACCCCCGCATACAGCCGTCGGCCCTCGAAGCTGGGTCCGCCCACGTTCGGCATGAGCCGCGAAAGGGCGGACGCCGCGCCGACCAGCCGGGGAGCAATTCGGCGAAAATGCTCCCGGAACCACCATCGCCCGTCGAGCACCAGACCCAAGTACTTCATATGGGCCTGGATGCTGATGTGGTCGGAGTTGACGACTAGCGAGACGCCGATTGGCGGCCTTACGCGTGGCCCATGGAACAATAGGGCCTCCGTCTTATTTAGGGCCACCCTGAGCCCCAGCGCCTCGATTCGCCCGACCATCTCCTCGGTGCCGAGAGTGGCCAGGCTCGCCGCCTCTTCGAGTGTCCTGCCCCGGGCTGTGACGAGCGTATCGTCAGCGTAGCATATCACGCTCAGCCCGGGGGGGAGACTCCCTCTCAACGCCCAGTCGTACCCGATGTCCCACAGAGTTGGCCCCAAAACCGACCCCTGTGGAACGCCGCACGACATGGACGTCCGCACAATGTCCCCTGCGGGACTCGCGCAGAGGACACTGCGCCCCTCCAAATAGTCCGCCACCAGCCGCCTCAGGTACAAGGGCACCCCATGAAATCGGAGCGCCTCCCTGATGCAGCTGAATGGCAGACTATTGAATGCGTTGGCGATGTCCAGCGACACCGCCAACAGCACTCCCCCGCCGGTGACAGCCTCCGCGGCCGTCTGCCTCAGTCGTAGTAGGGCCCCGATGGTCGAACGCCCCCTTCTAAAACCGAATTGAGCGTCTGACAGATCGGGTCCCACCTCCTCCAGGTGCTGGACGATGCGGGCAGCGAGGATGCGCTCCAGCAGCTTACCCACATCGTCGAGGAGCACGATGGGCCTGTAGGCCGACGGCGAATCCGGGGGCCGTCCCGGCTTTGGCAGGAGAACCAACCTCCCCTCCTTCCAGCACTCAGGGAAACGTCCAGACGCCAAACAGGCATTGTACAGCTGCCTGAGGCGAGGCTCGAGGTGCTCGAGGAGCGACATCAGCACCCGGACTGGTATTCCGTCCGGGCCGGGGGCCGTGGTCGCGGAACGAATCCGCGCCACAGCTGCTCCCACTTCCGTCTCCGTCACGGGCGGAACACTCTCGTCGTCAGCCTCCCGGTCTTGTTCTGGCGAGGCCATGACCGGGGGCGTGTGTTCCGACTGCCGTGGAAACAGCTCCTCGACCACCCTACAGAGGAAGTCAGGCTGGAGGGTCTCGGTGATGGGGGGGCCCTGCGCGCGAAGCTTGTTCAGCGACGCGCGATACGGGCGACCCCAGAGGTCACGGTCGAGACCGTCCAGCATCTCCTGCCAACTAGCACCCTTGGAGGCTCGGATGGCCAGCCGAAAGGCCGTCCGCGCATCGCGGTACGCCTCGTACAGCTGGCCCTCCCGCTCAGCGTCGCGGTGACGCCGCCGGCTGCGGGTGTAGGACCTTCGGGCTCTGATACATGCCGCACGAAGGTCCGCCAATCTTGGGGCTGCCGTCCTATGCCTGGGAGTAGTTAGTAAATAGGAAGATTCTTTCAGAGTCTTGTGTGTTTTTTTCTTTTTTTTTTTTTTTTTTAATTGGACTCACGTGACCATGATAACTTACTGTAAAGGTAATGGGGCTTTCTATACAGAATTACACCAAACAGCAAACTAGCTAGGTGAAGCTTCCTACGTGCAGCCATTTTCATTAAATTACCCTTGTTCAGATAAGGGGTAACGTGCGAACGACCTGGAATATTATAACAGAACCGTGCACATGCATTTTGGACACGTTGAATCATTTTTTCGGTTCTAACGAAAAGGCAAGGACCGTATACTATATCAGCATAGTTTAACTTCGATAAGATCAGGCTTTCGCAGAGCATGATACGTAAATCGACATTCAGGAAGGGACGTATGCGATAGAGCAACTTCAACGATAAAAACAATTTCGTACAGCGTCCAGAACATGAGACTCAACATGTAACTGACCATCAAATACCACTCCGAGATTTCGCGCCTCTTCAGCTTGTGATATGGGACAGCCATCAATGTTAATGTCGATATTATATTTTTGAAATTTGTTTAGCATCGCCCTTGATCCCATCAAAATATATTTTGATTTACTAGGGTACAAGACTAAACGTGCGGAGGGAGTGGACTCCGTCCTGCCACCATTGCAGTAGCGACGAGGATACGGCGCAACATACGCTCGAGGTATGTTCGGGCTGGGACGGGCAGCGCCGTGACCTCGTCGCTGTCATCGGTGCCGACCTAACGCTGCCGACTGTTGCGCGAGCGATGGTCGACAGCGTCAGGAATTGGGACGCGGTCGCCGCCTTCTGCGAGGCTGTCATCTCGCAGAAGGAGGCGGCGGATCGGGCCCGGGAGGATGCCCGTGACCCGGGCCGCCGCCCGCGGCCGGGGCGGCGCAGGCGCGAGTACCTGCGCCTGATGCCGCCCTAACCGAGGCTTCGGGTGATCGGACCGGGGAATTGTCCGGTCACCCGACGTGAGGCCACCGCGTGAGGACGACGCCTCGACGGCGAAAGCTGTCGGGGCGTCGACAAGAGAGGAGCCCGAGAGGGCATACCGCCGAGCGGGCCACCGAAGACAAAGATCGGGTACCAGTGGCCCGCTCGCACGGCGAAGAAGAGGTGCTTGCAGGGTGGGTCAATGGGGTTGTGCGCCGCCTCTTCCGTCACCCCGGACCGATTTGGCGGGGTGCGACGTCCATAACCCACCGCAAAAAAAAAAAAAAAAAAGGGTTCAAGACTAAAGAATTTTTTCTAGACCAATTCAAAATCCTGATGAGGTCACTATTCAATTTCTCAACGGCTTCGTCAATATCTTGAGGATGGAAGGAAACGTACAATTGAAGGTCATCAGCGTATAAATGCCAGCTAGAATATTTTAAACAGTTTATGATGTCAGCACTGTATAAAATGAAGAGAAGTGGTCCCAGGAGAGGACCTTGGGGAACACCTCTATTCATCTCTTTTGTAGACGATGAAGAATAAGTGCCGTCTCTATTATGAATCTGGACGAATTGTGAACAATTAGATAGGTAGCTGTTAAACCAGTTAAGAGTTTCAGAATGACATCCGTAGTAAGCTAATTTAGAGAGAGAATTCATAGCATTCCCACGAGTATTAGGGTATTAAACGGTCCACCCCCACAGTGCCCTTGTGTGGAAGTAAGATGGAATTTCTGCGGTGCCCTGTGATTACCAACATATGCACCCTCCGTTTTTGACCAGCATTCCCTCTGGCCGCGAATTCCTCAGTACGGGTCGGTTTACACCTTGGATCGGGGGTTATATTTCGGCGTTTTCCTTCTCCTGGATAGATTGCAGATCAGTGCTAACGAGGCTCATCTCCCCAGGTTATATTTCGGAGTATTTCTTCTCCTAGATAGGTTGCAGCCCAATGCTAACGAGGCCTATCTCCTCGGGTTAAATTTTGGAGTTTTCCTTTTCCTAGATAGGTTGCAGACCAATGCTAACGAAGCCTATCTCCCCGAGTAATCACACTGGTGCTTTTAACATATAAAACAACATACAAACTCATAAACTTTACCTCTTTGTAATATTACTACAGATATGACGTGTATACACGTGTTCACTGTGAGGCGACCGTGTGATACGACCTCAAGTGCGGCATCATGCCACACACTACTTCTGTGAACGCGCCGCTCGATGTTTACTTAGTGTATAACGCTGTACAGTTCAGTCTACGAGTGTTTTCATTTTCAGAATTCATGAGTTAGAGAGATACGTGACAGAGGAGACACCACTTAACGTTAAAGGTCTCACAACATTTATGTCCAACATTTACTCTGATGAACTCCTCGCCACCATGGACTTAGTGGTGCTCTCAACACTTAGCCATAAAATTATTTCGGTGAGTTCAAATATTAAATATACGAGAAAGTTTGAAAGGATATATACTGAAAGGACGGTGATTCTGTAAAATATACTTAATAAATGTTGTGATGTCCTACTCACCAACGGTTGATGGGATCTGGACGACGTATTACTCATCATCTCTGCCTCTGATCATTTCTGCCTCATGAGCTCGCCACCTAGTGGTGGCGAGCTCATGAGGCAGAAATGATCGTTTCTTGTCTGGATAGTAGATACCCATGGAGATGTCCACCTGTGTCTTGCGTGGGAGTACTAGATCATACGCACTCCACCTCGGTTAGTAACGTGCGTCATCTACATACTGTCTTCATCGTCATGGCTCTCTATGGTCTTCACAAACCATCGACTAAATAAATTATTTGTACAGCCATCGACACTTAGTGCTGGTGCCGCCCGGTCTCGACATGAGCCACGACAGGGTGCAATATATAGCCCCAACTAGGAGTAAGACTACGGCAGTGCACCCAAAGTTATTACTGTCTAAATCATTAGGCCCAGATATTACATTTGAGACGATCAATTGATACTTGATTTGGACCATTAGACTCCTATCGGTTCTAATATCAGCCAAATTGACGATCAATGACGATGTCCACTGTCCCCACAACAACACCACTGAAACAGTTCCGTACCAACTGCAATTAATGCTACTGCTTTTTGTTTGGCTGGCTACTGTCTTGACTCACGCCGTCCGTTCCGTCCGGGGCGAAGAAAGAGCGACGTGTCGCCCCATAGCCCACCCCATTATTCCACCCTAATTGGGTCGGCCACTGGTACCGATCCTTGGTGGCCGTGGCCAGCCCGGCGGGGCGCCCCTTTGGGTACCGTCCGCTGTCGACGTCCCGACTTGCTGCCGGGACGTCACAATTAACAGTACTCTGCAACATTAGCGATAGTTTACTTCTAAGGGGTTGACATAGAATTGTCCGGTCACCCGACGTGAGGCCACCGCGTGAAGGCGACGCCCCGACGGCGAAGGCTGTCGGGGCGTCGACACGAGAGGAACCCGCAAGGGTAAACTTTAATTTTCATCATATTGTCTTTTGTTGATGTATTTATATTGAATTTTAGGTAGAATATGATTATAATATCACAGGGCGGTACCTGTGCATAATACCAGGTGTAGAGGGCCATCACGCACGTTTTTACAAACTGTGCAAGCGTCTCAAACTACCAGCTGTTGTGCTGCAGCCCGGCCTGGATCACCCGCATGAGACTGTGAGGGAGACCGCGCTGAGATATGCTGAGGTAATAATTATATCACACATCCTGTTAAATGTTAAATATTATAATTGTCTTTATAGACGTTAATAAGATTGATCTAACTATATACATTAGTGTGACTGAACTTGAGCTCCAAATTGTTAATTCAAAGTCGGCCAAAGAGATATGTATAACTAAAACATTCTTAAGAGTACATAATATATGTAGGTCTTGTAGGTATATAATTTTTAACCAAAGAACTTTTTACTTTTATTGTAATTGTTTTATTATAGGTTTTATTTAAGAAAACGAAAACGCAGGACAAGTTTTACGTATTGGGTTACGAGAGTGGAGTACTGGTGGCACTTGAACTGGCCGCGATACTTGAGGATAAAGGTAACTCATTAACGATATTTGAAGATCAAAGGAAATAGTATTTTACTGAAAACTCCAACAGTATTTAACAAGATTCCGTTTTTGTATATCAATGTCGTTCAAAATTGTAAACCGCGCAGATTTATCCTTTCTTTATTTCTATTGGTGGCAAATGAGCAAACAACACTGAACTCCTGGTCATCACCCACCATCATCTGTCCTGTTATACATACATACATACATACATACATATCATCACGCCATATCCTTTGCAGAGTAGGCAGAGGGAACACAGTGCCAGAGAACTCTATCCTTGTATACTTCACTCGCTTCTTCAACATTCATAATTCTCTTCATACACGCTCGCCGGTTTCGGAGACTCTTGACTCCACCTTCTTTCAGTACGTGACCAGTCTGGTCTAGGTAGGTAAGTCTTGGTCTCCCTCGGTACCTACATCCTTCCACTTTCGCATTGTATATCTTTTTAACCAGACGTTCGTTCGGCATTCTTTCCACATGTCCGAGCCATCGGAGCATTCCCTTTCGCATCTTTACACCAATACTCTCTTTCATACCTACTCGCTCTCTTATGTCGTCGTTGCGAATGCGGTCGGTCAGCCTAACTCCACAGATTTTCCGTAGAGATCGCATTTCGACCGCATTCATTTTGCTTTCATGCTCTTTTCTGCGTATCCAACTCTCGCTTCCATATAGTAATGTTGGGACAAGCACTGCGTTATGTATTGCTACACGTGCTTTCTGGCTGAGGTGGTAGCTACCGAGAAGTTATCCCAACACTCCGTTCACACTATTTCCCGCATTCACTCTTCGCTCTATATCAGTGGTGTACCTTCCATCTCGGCTAAAACCACATCCAAGATATACAAATTCATCTAAGTATATGAATTTGTATATCTTGGATGTGGTTTAGAGTAACAATAGGTAATGATGTACTAGAGCAAGTGCTCTAGTACATCATTACCTATTGTTACTCTTACATCTGTTCTGTCTTCATCTCTTTCAAAGACCATTATTTTGGTTTTGCTCACATTCACGCGTAGACCCTAACAGCTGAACATGCACAAAAATAATACGTAGAGTACCTTTTGGTTCTGTTCAGGACATCTAATTTTCGCTCGACAATTCAGCCTTATTTTTCAAATGACTCTCAAGCTGCACTTTGCTGAATATTACGATGGCGAGAATCCCCATAATATATAAGGGAGCATTTAAAGTGGGACTTTAAAGTGGGACTTTAAATGGCAAACTGCTATACAGTTAACAATAGAAGGTAACAGGAAGTATAGAAGGTCAATTTACTTTTATTTTTGAGAAGTCAAGCGTCCAAATATAGGACATAAGCTTGAGTTAAAAGACTAGATCATTTAACATTTTGTCATCTCCTAGTAGATGTCGAACTCCCCCATAGAATAATACACGAGTCGAGCAATATGTTATACGTTACCGAAATAATCTTTGCTGCCCACTCACCTGATGATCTCACACCTGTTGTTGATGCCTCCCACGAACAAATCAGAGATAGCAATAATTCTTATCTCACCGCACGCGGGGAATAAGTGAAACACTATGTAACCATCTATTGTTTATTCGAGAAAACCCAACAGTCAATATATACCCGGTGCGTGTTACAGGTTCAACAGGCACAGTGTTCTGTTTGGGATATGAACCGAGCGAGTTACAAGTTGAGGTCCAAGATCAACTCGGCGAGTTCGTAACAGAGGAGCAGCTTCAAGATGCAGTGATACGTCACATATGCGAATTGATGTGCGGTGGTGTCGTGGCGCAACTGGGTGTGCACTTGCAGACAGCGCTCTCCTGGTCTGAGAAGGTGGACGCGTGCGCTCGGCACTTGGTGGGGCGAGCGGCTCACTCGACACAGTACACGCGTGCGCTGCTCGAGGCGACGTTAGCGCGGCTGGTGCGAGCACGGAGCTTCGCGCTCGCTACTCGTGAGCTCCGCTCCAAGGTGGTGGTGCTGCGCGCCGCCTCCCCGCGCACCCCGTGCGCCCCGCAGCACCTGTCGCACCAGCCGGTCGCGGTGCACCAGCTGCAGTCGCCCCTCTCGTGCGTCACCACGGACATGCAATGTGCTGCCCTCGTCAACCAATACCTCGATGATGATATACAACAAGAATTCAACAGCAAAAATCTATGCGAATGTTATAATGTATGTGAGAGAAAGTAGATAATTTGTACATTGAAATATGTTATTAAAATATAGAATTGAAATTAAAGGAAAATATTTATTATACAAGTTTAGTTTCTTCATTCATTTCAGATCGTTTCGATGTCATCATCATTCTGTTCTCATCCCAATGACTTGTGCCCGTCGCATTATCTCCTCTCTTTCAATTAAATCCCACCATATGTCATCTGTGCATTCAGTTCCCTTCTGTTCATGTCACACTCCACGCAATTCATCCATCTTTTCTTTGATTTGAATTTGGTCTCGAAGCCTTCGACATCATCTGATTTCTGTCCACATCACGTCAGACGTTCGTTCGTTAACTATACCGTCTGTGGCGTAACAATCAAACATTTCTACCACCTCATATTATCCATACACGTCGCGTCACAGAACTATGTCTGTATTCGCATTTCCGTCACGTGCAGTTATCTCTGTAACACAGTATTTACAGTCCATGTTAATATAACACGAATTATTCAATACCCATAGAGTTTAGAGTTTACTCTTTAATTTAAGGTATACAATATAAATTATTAGTGGCAATGGGCAGGCGACATCGCTCGAAGAACCGACAACTGCTGGCGAAGAAAGGTTCTACAGTGGCAAACATGTACCGAACGACGCAGTCTAGGACGGCCCCCTACTAGGTGGACAGACGACTTGGTGAAATTTGCTAGGCGTCGTTGGATGCAAGCGGCACAGGACCGCACTATGTGGAGTAACATGAGGGAGGCATACGTCCAGCAGTCGACAGCGATAGGCTGAAATGGAATGATGATGAAATGAAACTTAAGAGTTTCATTTTGCACCCGTGCCCGGCAACCATTTCATCCATCTCATTTCTGGACTTCATCGCACATTTTAGGTTGTCATTACTATGCTTTAGATATATGATCCGAGACCTGGCACCTGTATAGATACTTCATCAGAGGCACGGCTATAAAATACGAGAGACCGCCAAAATCGCAGAACATACACTCTATTTCTGGTCTGCTGATTTTTAAGCCAACATTATCTACTGCACAGCGCCACTTTTAGCATGATCGTTACTTCAAGTTCCTCTTTGATGAATAGAACAATATCATCAGCGACTAGCACCGGAGAGCCTCGTCATATATCATCACCTCAGCTCACATACGTCCCACTCCAGAGCTTCCACCACACCGGGACAGAAAGTTAACCTACTATCCTACACTGGTATAGAGTTTAGAGTATTTATGCATATTGTATTCATTAACTGCCTTTTACGGTACCCTCGAGCAAGGTCCGTCTTCTCACGGAATACATCATTATATACCTATCATCGATGGTAACATATCCATTACCAACAGAAAGAAAAGGACTCAATGCCGACCCCTGGTGGAGACCCACCTCAGCACTGAATTCGTCAGTTTTCAGAAGCTGATTTATATATCTTAGATTACACACGCGACGTAAATACAGATTAGGTTTATATACGTCACAGATTTTGTACGGATGTCAAAGAACCGCTTCGTTATCTACCAGTGGCTGGTTCAATGGCGATGCCAAAACCATGGGTTATGGGGCCACGCGCCGCACTTCCGTCGCCCTGGACGGAATGGACGGTGTGTATCCAGATCTGCCAAAAAAAGTCACAGATTATATTTTCCATTTCAGTATCTAACACAAAACTGTCATCGATATTATATCGTATGCCTCTCCAATATCAATGATAATAATATGCAAGTTTATATGTGTTCAACAATGTTTGCAAACGGTTGTCGCAGTGCAGAAGCACCCGCTGCGTCACGCCGCAGCCGCGCTGTGCGCCGGCGACAGTTGTGGGTGATCACAACTTGATATCTGATGTTTACGTGAGTGTTAGGCATTTTTAATAATTTTAGAGGTTCTATCGCGTTTGTTTTTATTTAATTTATAATTTCCTGACGTTTTGAAAACATTACAGCATAGTCACGAGAGGACTAAAGTACCTCACGTCCAAAAAGTCATCGTTATTACAGAGATTTATATCAAACCGCTACAGTATCAGTTATTAAATTTTGATCCACATTTTTGATACAAATTCATTGCCAGCACAAAAAGAAAAAAAAACACAAAGCAGTCATTAAAACTGCTGACAGAAGTGAAAACTTAAACCTATGAAAACAAGGATATCACGCGCATGTGCTTGGGATCTACCGACTCACTCTCTTTCTCTCTCCTACTTTCTACCTTTATGTATCTTTCTTTCTTTCTCCCTCTTGCGTTGGAATATTGGACGCTACTCGTTGCTAACGCTCGCGCTGACCTGTAACAGGTATACTACGCGCATGCGTTTGAGTGCCACGCATTCACTCTCGCTCTTAGCGTTAAACGTTTAACGCAACCTTGTTGAAAGTCGCATTAGAAGTTTCACTTCAATGATTCTATATAAATTTATTTATGTGTATTTACTATTGACTGTTTATGGTCAGTTATCACTAAACACTAAAGTTATGACAATTGTTATAATATAGCCATTCATTAGTTTAAGAACTTACAAATGGATATGGAATGCCATGGACTTGGGCAGCATCAAGTTCCAAGCTGCATTTCCATGAGGTTCATTTTTTTTATATTGTTTTTGGTGGCAAACGAGCAAGCAGCACACCTGATGGTAAGTGTCACTGCCGCCCATGGACCTTTGCAATACCAAGGGTATAGCTAGGCCGCTGCCTATCAATACAACCCCCAGACCTACCCAGTTAGACTGCCGGCTCCCTCTATCGCCGAACGAAGCGCAACAGCAGATTGCCCTTGCTCAGACGTTGACTTCTGCTCAGTGTAGTACTACCCCGATCGGCTGTAGACAGAGAACTGTCAACAGTGTGTATTTTTACTTAATAAAAATAGTACGATGGTAATAAAAAAACGAGAGGTGTCAAGGGACACCCGGATGGAACGAAGTTCTATTTTAATTATATAATTTTTTTCTGCCTTAAGCGATTTTTATCGTTATATTTTAGCCAATTTGCAAAATATCTTGATAAATTATAGCCTATGTGTTATTCTGATGTGCAAGCTATATTACTATAAAGTTTCATCAAAATCCATTCGTTAGTTTTTACGTGAAAGAGCAACAAACATGTTCACATCCATACATTATTACAAACTTTCACGTTTATAATATTAATAGGATAGGATATACAATTCCACTAGACTACCAAAACTTTTGGGCCCCGACTTTTGTGTAAATAGCTTTTCAATTATCGTTTTATAATAGGACATTTTTTAAAGTATTAAAATGGATATAGTATGTTATCCTTAAGAGATAGGCATATACCATCGCGGACTTTTTGTAGGCCTTTTTAAGCTGTATAATACTTTATTTTGATCTATTTCGTAGGGTTCAGCCAGCGTTTGCAATGTAAGCGCAAAATAATGTGTTTGTTTACGACATCACATTAGAAACCTCTAAAATTATCAGTGTTTTTCTACTACATTACGCATATATTATACATATAAACCTTTCTCTTGAATCACTCTATCTATAAAAAAAAACCGCATCAATATCCGTTGCGTAGTTTTAAAGATTTAAGTATAAATAGGGATATAGGGACAGAGAAAGCGACTTTGTTTTATGTTGTGTCGTTACAACTTTGTTGTGTCGTGACAACTTTTGTCTTAATTTTTTCCGTCTAGCCCCCTTTCGCAACGCGCGATAAGGAACTTCGTTCCAATAATATTCTATAATACGGTAGTCGCGACACCTAGCGGACGGGGCACGGGTTTGTGATCATTAATGACGTTATAATTTGTTACAAAGCATTTATTACACACTCTGTTTCTCTCACTGACTCTTATTCAATGTGTTATATCTGTCACCAGTTATATAGCTACATACGAACAAACCTCAACCCTCCCCTACTCTTATACCAATTACTTGTGGTCCACGCAATATATATACTACTACATCATAAATACTGCAAATGTTATTGGCAATAGTTTTATGACCGGCCGCCTGCCACGCGTCAACCCTCCTCGGGAATGTAATTGTTGACCAAACGGCGTCAGATGGTGTTGGCCCAGGTCGTTATAAAGCTCGTAGTCATATTTTTTGACATCCACGAGTATAGTGTCAATAGTATTCGTAGCCGTTACCACACACCAATATCAATAAAAACAAAATAAACAAATATAAAATCATAATTAATGAGTACAACATTTCCAAACGGTTATTAATCAAAAGCGAATTACTTCAATGTTCACTGAATGGAGTTTTAATTAGTTTCATTTCGTCGCGTCAAATTAATTTACATAATAAATTGCTTCAACAAACTCAATAATTTGGAACACATTAAATGATAAAGTTATAAATTATTATAAACAGGATTTATTTATATAAGTACATGTGTGGCGACGTCCTGTACAGTTGTCGCCGCCTCTCACGTGTCACTGGGAGTGAGGTCGGTCGACTGAGGGGTCACCGACAGCAGTGCACTCCCAGGTATAATGTCATCATGCTTACCAAGTGCTATAGATTACCAAAACAATTCCTGTAACGGTGTAGTCACTGTATGGGGAGGCACGCGTGCTGCAGGGGACGCGGGGTGGCGACAGTATGAAACATAAGGTAATACAATATTTATTGATATAATAAAATTGTAATAAGCCGATATCTACTTTATATATTATAATTGTAAGCAAGTTTCGGTCGAGACACCCTTGACATTAGGCATGAGGTTATAATGTGCCGCTGTCATCATAACCAGTAGGAGGTTGCAATATGTTATGACAACATTCGAAGCATCCAAGTATCTACGGTCACATTGTTTCATATAGCGCGTTCGACAATCCGTACTGTATAACGTTTGTGACATGTAGATACTGCGTGTGCGTGTGCGTGTGTGACGCAACACAACCCCGCCCGCTCCACACGGTTCTACCAACATTTACGATCCAAGCACAACGCACCACTAACACTATCTAACATTAAAGCCCTCGGGCTGCTCAGGAACTGGGCTCTATCGGTCTACTCTAAGATTTCATCATATCATCATCATCTCAGCTCTTAATATGTCCCACTGTTGGGCTCGAATCTCATCTGTAATGGGAGGGAAATTCACCTACTATACCACTGGTCAGACGTATTGGTATAGGGTTTTGTTTCGAGTTTGCCTTCTCTTGCATAAATGTTATATGCATTTTGTATCCCTTGCTCCTACGATCACCCACGGGTAAGATAGGATGTGGTGATTTGTATTCGTACTCTGTCACCACACGAAAATTTTCGTCATATCATAATCATCATCGTTCTCCTACTCTTATCCCAATTACTTGAGGTCGATACAATATGTACTCTTCTTTCATAGTACATATTGTAAAAGTTATTGGCAATAATTTTATGACCGACTGCCTACCAAACGTAAACCCTCCTTGGGAATGTAATTGTTGAGCAAACTGCATCAGAAGTTAGCTAAGGTTGTTATAAGGCTCTTAGTCGTCTTTTACGATATTCACTAGCAAATAAGCGTTGGTAGTGACCGATATTGAAACAGCTAGAATAGTTTATTTCGCTTATTTTCATAGTCTCATGTCATACGGCATATTACTGTGGGGATGCTCCGCGGATCTGAGTAGTGTCTTTGTTCTCCAAAAAAGGGCTGTCCGCGCAATTTATAAACTAGGCCCAAGAGTTTCACTTCGAGAAAAATTTAAAGAAGTAGGTATTCTGGCTGTTGTATCGCAATATATTTACGAAAACGTATTGTATGTAAAAAGAAATATCAATAATTTTGAAAGGTATTGTGACATTCATTGTGTTAATACTCGGAATAAGGACAAATTAGTTGTACACACGACTCGTCTCGAAAAAATTAATAGGTCATTTATGGGGCAATGTATACGTTTCTATAATAAACTGCCAAAAGATATCCGAGACATGCCTGTGAATAAATTTAAAAGGGCTGTCAAGAACAGACTCTGTAAGAAAGGTTATTATAAAATCTCGGATTATCTAAGCGATAGTACAGACTGGCTATGAGCAGCTCCTCATTCAGAAATTACCTTGTCTTTGTAAACTGTTTGTTTTATGTTTTTTTTATAATGATCTTACATACCTGTGAAGCGTAGCGTGTTTTGCCTAACGAATTTTGACTGCTCACTGAAAGGTCTACTTGCGGTAGTTGCGTCGAGCGGGTCCCTCCCTTCCCTCCAAGGTGGTTGAGGGGAGTGATGGCTGCTCTAGTAGTTAACTCGTGATCGGGTGCCGCTTGTGGGATCTGGTCCAGCCATTGGCTATGTTACATTGTATTTAAACTATTAGGTTCGAAGGGCATCACACTGGAGCTATTTCTTTCATGTACCATTCTTTTTATATATATAAAAAAAATTAAAAGAAATAATAATAGACAAACCCGCTGAGTTTCTTGCCGGATCTTCTCAGTAGTGGTCTAGTTCCGAGCCGGTGGTAGTTTATTAGATTAAAATTAAAATGTTAATACTGACAATATGTAAGTGCCCTCACAGGGTTTATACATAATAAATGAATTTGAATTTTGAATTTTTTGAGTATTCGTAGCCGCTACCACACAGCTGGAAATTTTCGTCATATATATCCGTTTAATTTTAAATCGTATATACCGTTTACCTTTTTTTGAATAAGTTAGCTGTTCTGAACACACGCCGTCCGTACCGTCCGGGATGTGAGCCATCTCTCCGTGGTCGACTGATCAGAGACTCCATGTAGAGTCCATGTAGAGGACGCTGCGGCCCTCCAAAGAGTCTGCCACCAGCTGCCTCAGATATAGAGGTGCCCCGTGGTAACGTTCCTGTTTATCGTTCCAACCTTAATCGTTAACTTCAGACCGTCTTCGTAAGATGCCACTAGATGTCGCTAGCAGTGAGTGACATCAACACAGAGTGTATTTATAACGGTATTACTGCGTCTGTATCAGCTGTAGTCACATGAATACAGTTTACATAAATACACTTCTGTATTTACTTACCAAACGTATTGTATGCACGTGTTTTATATAAATTAAATAATTTAATAAATATGACGAGCACTAAGTTTGTGGTCGGGTCATCTCAGTTTGTTAGGTTCAAATCCGGCGGTTGATTATTTTATTAATTACTTTTTTTTTCCAAAATAGGTATGTAAATACCCATACATAGTAAAATGAATTAGTTTATATTGTTTTATTTTGGCCATCATTTAAAATATGTTTTGTTTGAGGCTTAGAATGATTTAATTATGTTCAAAGTGTGGTTTATGTCAAATCTATTCACAATAATATAATAGTGGAGACGTCAACATTTATTTATGTGTACATTTGTTCGCGAATTACTCTATGTGATGTATAAAGTTGTAGGTATTAAGATATGGATAGGTGACACCTAGGGCCGTCCGTATCGTGTAGGTGACACCTAGGGCCGTCCGTATTGTGCGCCGTTGAATAAGCTTCACCACATTGTTAATATCAGACTATTTGAAGAGGCGTGACATCCTCTATATAGACCGGTATGCGAACGCCAATTTTGTGCGATATCTTCATAGTTTACATAAATATCGAGCGTTGCCTGCGCCTCTTGCCCGTTCACGTACATTAAGATACCAAACTATTAGATCACAGTAACTCTATATCACTATACACAAACTTATGTTAGTTTGTTTCAACTCGATTGTTGTACGATGTGAATATTGAAACAATACAATACCATTGACCACGTTATCGGCGATACGTCTGACTTCTACATAACACATTACACAGTATCGCTCCATTTCCCACGTGGCGACGGAGTAACAATATTTATTTATTTATCACACGCACAACTATCGTTACAGACTTTGACCTAATGCAATTGTGTGATGACAAAACATAAGTTATAACTTTAAAACGTATAACATTTCATAAATCAACTATAAGATTAACTTTAATTATTTGTGTAACATGTGTGATGTGATATGTAAAGCAGTTTTTGTGAATTCATTCAGAGAATAACAGAATATGTCTATTTCCTCTGAAACACAATTTATAGTTCGAAGGGCCCGCGACAGTGGCACCTCAAGCAGTAGGTTTGTACGGGCGCGGGGCACTGCCAGCAGGCGTGGTCGTCGTCTTCACCACACATATCTATCAGATATCAGACCCACCCGCTGTAAAATGTCAGCATTATATATCTTACGCCACCACAGGACGCCATTTTGTGAAAATGAAAAAAAAATGAAAGTCGACAAACTATAATATATCAAGTGGGGTATCGTTGAATAGGTATTTAAAAATCATTATTAGTTTTCTCCCAACATTTTTCTATTTGACTGACTATTTAGGATCTATATCGATTGAAAGTTGCGTTACAACCATTCTCACATATAGGTCTTTAAACAGTAGAAATTTACGATGAAAAGATGAAAATTTTATATGACTGTGCGTGTGAATGTGGATGGACATATACTAAAGTATCTAGTAAGTATATTGGACTACCTAAAGTATCTAATGTCTGACGCGGTCGTCCATCTACTTCAAACGATTTAGTACTCCACTTCAGTCGAAATACTATATATACGTTGGTACCTACTTATTAATGAATAAAATAACTATAACTAGCTAGATACTTATAACTAAAAGTACAATATAAAAAAAAATAAAAAAATCAAATAACCCGACTGCGTAAAAAGTGAACCAAATTACGTACACAATAAAAAAAACTGAAAAGAAAAAAACAAGCACTTAGATGTCCGGTGGTCTAGAATTGTATAATATATTATTGAATGAATACTATTGAAGAGAATAAAATATATTCTAATAATGGAACATAACAACTGACCCGCCTGTTCAGATTTTTCAATGGATCCCGCCTAGATCCATTGAAAAACTTGATTTGCTGTCGAATAATGGATCCCGCCTGTTCAGTTGATATAGAATAGTGATATTAGGCCAAGCGCCGGGTCTTTTTTTTTTGCAACGTACGGGACCTGGTATTTTTTTTTGGGAATATGTTCAAGGTCGTCCCCTGAATGTAAATCCAAGTTGGCGCGGCGGGGGAGGGTTCACTTCAGCCGCCATCTTGGAAAACACGTTTTATTGAACATCTCGCGAACTGTGCATCGTACAACAAAAATTGCAGAGACCATTATTGTAGATAATAATATTTGCCATCTTTTTTATATGAAACTTTTTTTTGTATAACGCATAGGTTTTTAATTATAGCGAATCAAACTTTTTACAATATGGTTTTTACTAAATATTTATTTAATGGTCAATGATAAATTAAAAATAATGGTGACTGTATTGTAGAGCATGAAATTACCTATAAATTTTATAAAAACTTTTTCTCGTAGCATTTATAGTCTAAGAGCTGCAGCTTAGTAAAACTTGCACCTCGTACATTATCAGTGGCAATATTGCTCGCTGTATACGAAAACCATTTCATAACGCATAAAATGGCATAAAGTATTAAAAAAAATATCAATACAGCTGTGCAGCAAATCAATTAAAATTATAAATAATGTGGAGAACAACTAATAATTTGTCGATCTTTATTGTTACTTAAAACGGTATCATCATAAAAGATTGTCTATGTAGCAAAAAACAATAGTACATCCCGCTACATCGTAAGAATTGTAATAGTTATTATTTTTATTATTATGTATCTCCAATTGTTATCGAAATCACAAAAATGAAAAGAATTTTACGAATGTTACTTCAAAAAAACGGAAAAAACATTTGTTTACACAAACAAAAAGTGGCGCATTATTTTACGGTGCGAGTCTTATTTTTTTCGATGTCGAGGGAAGACACTCATCGTCTTGTGGATCTATCTCTTCTGCCTCCGCCATATCCGAAGGAGACGAATCAAAGGTTAGGTCTTCGGTTGGGATGGCATCTAATATGTCTGGCACGTTGTCGCATATTTGGCCGCAGCAATTGGAGCAAATAATCGAACATTTGAGAACAGCTTTTCGGCATCCGCAGGCATCTCCGCAATTTTTGGTGCATTTGCACGATATTATTTGCAACAAACTCGACGGTGCAGGAGCCATAGCAGTTCGAAATGGTTCAAGCCCTTGTGCAGTTCGCTTCCAACCCCATTTTTCAGCGTCGTGATAAAATCTAAGCCAAGTTTGAACCTGGTGGTACACTCTGAACGAATGGTAGCGTGCCGTATCCTGTGTTGGAGATAGAAGTGATAAATTCAACCTTGTCTTACTCGCCAATTTCCCGAAGCATTTGTAGCGAAGCGAGTTAATAGAGACTTCCGATTTTGTAAAACGGTTGGGATTTATACCTGAATACTATTGGAATGTTAAGAGGGAGAAATTCCGAACGACCTGAAATATATACTACAACTTATAGGGACAATTGAATATACAGCATTATAATCTCATTTACAGCGTTATAGCTCTTAAACTATAAATGCTACGAGAAAAAGTTTCTTATAGAATTTATAGGTAATTTCATGTTCTACAATTCAGTTACCATTATTTTTAATTTATCATTAACCATTAAATAAATATTTAGTAAAAACCATATTGTAAAAAGTTTGATTCGCTATAATTAAAAACCTATGTATTATACAAAAAAAAGTTTCATATAAAAAAGATGGCAAATATTATTATCTACAATAATGGTCTCTGCAATTTTTGTCGTACGATGCGCAGTTCGCGAGATATTCAATAAAACGTGTTTTCCAAGATGGCGGCTGAAGTGAACCCTCCCCCGCCGCGCCAACTTGGATTTACATTCAGGGGACGACCTTGAACATATTCCCAAAAAAAAAATAGCAGGTCCCGTACGTTGCATTACAAACCTACTTTTTTTGCTACGGCGCTTGGAGTATAAGTGGAACTGTAAGTATACATGACGAACAACGAACATTTTTCACGCGCTAAAGAGCTCATTTGTTTATTTTTTTCATTATTAAACAGCTTTCTTTTTCAAGCCAGTTCGAAATTTAAATAAAACTCTGATAAGTTGCCTGTATGGTTATTAGAATTTGAATTAACAAATCGTTTCATTTTTACACAATAGATATGAATTAACATATATATTTATTTGGCCGCTAAAACACGACAGATATGGATTTTCATACATTTTTGCCGACAGCTGCTCGCGTGTATTTGGTTAGTACAGCAATTTCGATTTATCTCGAAGAAGGTTGTCAAAATAATGCTCCAATTTCCAAGCATGATTGAGAAAAAAAACTTTTCTATGTAGTTACCTACTACGACGGTTATTAAGGTCCTGTGGAAGTTTAAATAAGATGTGGACTGTATTTCTTGATGCTGGTTTATTCTCGCTTATTTATAACTGCAGAATTAAAAATATAACAAAATAATATTAGATGTAGGTCCGTTTACGGCGAAAGTTTATTGCGAGTGTGGGTTGTCGTTGTGCAGCTACTGCGCCCGCGGACGTTCTCCCCGCGTAGGCCGCACCCCCGCTATTGTTGCGAATACTGCTTCGCAACGACGCTACTTCTAGTGGATGGTGGACATGTACTTTTGAATCTTCTTTCACACTTAGATCATGTCGCACATACACATCTTCTATCCATGCGAGGCGCCTATGAGCGATAGGGGATGGGAATGCAATGTCCGACATTGTCAACGTTTGAATTTCAATATCTACTTAAAAGTTCGATCAACGTTACTACATTCCGTTATAAAGAAACCTTAAGCATAATATACGGTTGATGAAGTAAGAGAACCTTTTCGAGCCCCGTCTGTGGATATGTGATTGTTAAATCGGGCCCCGTCTGTGGATATGTGATTGTTAAATCGGGCCCCGTCTGTGGATATGTGATTGTTAAATCGGGCCCCGTCTGTGGATATGTGATTGTTAAATCGGGCCCCGTCTGTGGATATGTGATTGTTAAATCGGGCCCCGTCTGTGGATATGTGATTGTTAAATCGGGCCCCGTCTGTGGATATGTGATTGTTAAATCGGGCCCCGTCTGTGGATATGTGATTGTTAAATCGGGCCCCGTCTGTGGATATGTGATTGTTAAATCGGGCCCCGTCTGTGGATATGTGATTGTTAAATCGGGCCCCGTCTGTGGATATGTGATTGTTAAATCGGGCCCCGTCTGTGGATATGTGATTGTTAAATCGGGCCCCGTCTGTGGATATGTGATTGTTAAATCGGGCCCCGTCTGTGGATATGTGATTGTTAAATCGGGCCCCGTCTGTGGATATGTGATTGTTAAATCGGGCCCCGTCTGTGGATATGTGATTGTTAAATCGGGCCCCGTCTGTGGATATGTGATTGTTAAATCGGGCCGACTTTAAAGTATAAAATAAATAATGGTCACAATTAGAAAAACGAGTATTTATTATTTAACTAATTCGGAAGTCGTTGGTTTCCTTGAAAACTGAGACATTGACTTGATCTTTGACATAATGTTAAATATATAATGTTTTAAGTAAATTTACACAATTAAAGTGTTTTAATTACTTTGTGTACCAAAATATATAAATAGATTATTGTTAATCATAGCATTGTAAGTCTCTCTGATACATAGGAATATGTTCATAAAATACAATTCTTAAAGATACAATGTTATTCTTATTAGCGTAATTAAAGTTAATCATAAATAACGTATAAAAAAATAGTGAATGTTTTCAACTCCTTAAGTATTAAAATCATCATCATCATCACAGCTTATAAATGTCGCCCCGTTGGGCTCGGGCCTCCTCCGTGATGGGAGAGCAATTAACCTATACCGCGCTGGTCAGACGTGTTGGTATAGAGTTTTGTTTCAAGTTTTCCTTCTCTCGCATAGATGTTATATACGTTTTATATCCCTTAGTCGTCTCGTACGAGCACCCATGGGTAAGTTGTGGGGTGGTGAATAGTATTCTTACTCCGTCACCACACGGAAAAAGTATTAAAATAACACTGCGAAAAAAAGAACTTGAGAGATGTAATTAAAATAATAATATCCAAATTCACATCAATATTGAAGTTTTACTTTCACTAAATGCTGTGTAAAGTAATATTATGCAGATATTATCATTTCAATAGATGAATTTGTTCAAAGCTCCCGCTCGCGTAATTACAGCTTTCGTGAAATAATACATATATTATTATAACTCATATATTGATCGAGAGGACAGTGAAACCAAAGCGGCCAGAAACTGTCCTACTTTCTGGAGAGAAAAAGCCTCTTTACAAAGAATTCCTCCTTTAGAAAGCAGCTACAAAATATTGCTTTTGATGGCAAATTAGCAAGCAGCACAATACCAAGGGTATAGCTAGGGCGCTACCTTCCAATATAAACCCCAAACCCACCCAGTTGGGCTTCAGATCTCTAGCTCACCGAACGAAACACAAGAGCTCATTGCCATTACTCAGGCGCAGATCTTCTGCGAGAGTGTGCTACTACCCCGGATGGACTGGCCCGCGGCTATAGACAGAACACTGTCAACAGCGTGGTCCTACCATCTGACGTGTATTTTTTGTCTTGTTAGATAGACGATAGATATTCAATGATATCTCAACGATTAGCAGGATTAAAACTGGGATCACCGCATGGCACAAGGCGCACTATCGACACAAAAGTGTAAAAGTTGAAGTCGTGCCTCCGACCTATCACTGCCCTCAACCTACACTCATGTATCCCAATGGACGGGTTTATGAAAGAACATCGACTCGAAGATCGACTGCTGACAAAACTACCGCATTACCGCTAACATCAACGGTAATATAAATGTCGAATAGATTAAATATAATTTTTAATAATCATTCTGAAGTTTTTCCGAGTTAATAACATGAGAGATATCGTTAGAGTCGCTCACCACATCCTCTGGGAGTGCAGTCTCTGGCGTAACGAGCGCGATCTTATGTTGGACAGTCTGAAAGTCACGTACCCCAGGTAGTATATTATACGGACCTTATAGTAACTCGAGAAAATTTCCATGCGTTCAGCTTTGCCATTTTCGCTTCTGCAACAGCTACTGTTGCAAACAGTGTTAAGGCTCACATATAGGCCCCATAAGCTTGGCCAAATCCGTGGTACTGTAGGTACTGCTGCGCTTCAGGTATCAGTACATCCCCTTATCTATTGACCTATTAGCCAATTTTTGCTTCATGTCTCCCGCTTTGCATAGGAGGGAAGTGGAATTTTTCTAACACCTCCTGTTTTTCTTTTCTAATTAAATTTGTTGCGGGTCCCAAGACAGTTAAATGCGTTTCCCGGGACTTCCCGAGGGTCAAACCTCGGTGTCTTATACGGAGACCATTGTGGATCCTGGCTTACAGAAGTTACAGTGGTGGGAATGTGTGATGGGATTAGTCCCAATAAAAATGAGTTGTTCATTAAGATCACGTGAACTATATCGTCTTTGTCTTAACTGTAATAATAACATACATTATTTTGTTAAATATTTTATATCAACTTTGTTTGATGTATAATACGAGATATTATGTTTTTCGGTGGATTTTATTCTATCAAGACGTCCAACAGTATTAATAAGTCAATTATTTAAAATATTATAAATAAAATCGCTAACCAGTTTCGCACATCTTTAAGCTCAATTAAAATGTTTTTATTTGTTTAAAACTTAGCGTCAATTTAATATAATAAATTTCAAATATATTCTATTGAAAATTACAACCAAAGTATTTCATAAATCAATTTAAGTTCAAATCATCAAAAGTTGCTTAATAATAATAATATGGATAAATACTTTGATACAAATTGCTTTAATTTTGATGAAGCAATGTAACTGGCACTGGGAACAAACTACAGCAGTGGTCGGCAATCTTTTGGCAGGCGAGGACCGCAAGCTAGAGAAATAAACTAAAGGTATATAACCCTAGAATATACCGTTTACGATCGATCACGGTTTTTCATGCATTTATTTTGGTATGTATAACTTATCGGCCTGCAGGCTGCGTGTTGCCGAACGCTGAATTATAGCAAACGCTGTTTACAGCAGCTGTCTTTTTACGATTTGGCGTCGTATTAAATTATCGAATGAGCCAGACTGTGTTGCCATTTGTATGTTATTACCTATAAAACTAGACAAGGTGTTAATGACGACTATAAATAATAAACTATGACATTGATTTTATGATGACTGTAAAATATATCACAATTAACATCAATTTCGTAAAAATACGAATTCATCCCGTAAGTGGTGACATTATTAGTGTTTAACGCCTGTTGAGATTGATTCAGCTCACAAAACTATTGTGTGTATGTGTAATAGTGCACTAGGCGTCACTTTAACGTTATAAAAAAATGACAACTTACTTATAGAACTCGCAACTATTTAAGTAATTAATTAATAAACGAGATTTAAAGTTATTGGAACTATTACTCAACACCATTGCCTCTTCTAAAAATTCAACAAATATACAGTAAAACACACCCTTGTAGCAATCACCTAACATATCTAAGTATATCTCTAACTCGAACGGTAGCTTCAGAACACCGCGGTGTACATGGTGACAAAAAATTCTTTTTTATATTTCATACAAATAATTTATCAACACATATAAGGAAAATGATCAATATTATGCTAATGATACGCTGATTGGAGTATATTATCATCATTATCAATATTTAATCATTTACCATCCTTTGCTGGACCTAAATCTCACTCATATTTTACCACAAAGTGCAGTATTGTGCCACCCACATCAAACGACTCCCAGCAATCTTCACCAAGTCATCGGTCCACCTAGTGCAGAGCGTCCTATATTGCTTCAATCAATTCATGCTTGCCACTCGAGAATCTTTCTTCTCCAGCGGTATCGGATGTGGCCTGCCCATTGCCACTTCAGCGTGCTATATCTTCGTGCATTGTCGTTTACACCTGTTCGTTTGCAATTCTCGTATTTCGAACCTCGTAGAAAAATCTGAAACATAGCTCGCTTTGTAGCAGTTGCTTCGCTAGTTGAGCGACTGTGAGCTTAATTTCGAAGCCGACATTTATGGACCTCGTTTGCGTTCCATAAGTCATCACTGATAACACACATTAGTCTTAGACTTGTGCTTTCAGACACTGAAGTATATTGGATGAGAAGCTCCTCTTAAGTTTTCCGAACGTTACCCAGCCGAGTTGTATTCGTCTGCTGACCTCTTACTCGAAATTGGATCTACCTAACTGGACTGTTTGTCCAAGGTAAACATAATGATGAGAATTACTGACCGGTGCTGGAATGACATGGACATTGAATCTCGACTTTCATCTCGTCCATGTTCATTTTCAAACACACTAATTAGGATATCCTACTGAGATCATTGAGCATGTTGCCAAGGGCATCCATGAATTTTGTTATAATGACTATATCGTCTACAAATTGAAGTTAAGTGACGTATTCGCCGTTGATATTAGTGATGGGTTCGAGCAAGACTAAGAGTTCGAAACCTTCTAATGCAGTGATGAATATTTTCGAAGAGATGCCATCTCCCTGTCTCACACCTTTCCGCAGTTGGATTGGTTTCGTACACATATCCCAGATGCGGACTGACATTACGACATTCCTATACAAACACTTCAACATATCGATATAACAACAGTCATGTATACCCTACATTACCTCGTTCCGGTCACGCATCGAGGTCACTTAATGAATGCAATGAATATATTGGCATATGGCACATACTATTACTGCATCAACATAGAAATTAAATGAAAATGAGTCGGTAGGACTCAATAATAATAAACAATATTGTATGACTTGAATGGACAAGGGAACGAAAAAAAAATTACTATTGGTAGAAGAATAATCAAATAATCAGAAGAATAATGAAAAGAGATTAAAATAACTTCTGTTCCGCCAATTGTGGCAAGAGTTTTCAATGGATAACAACGAGTGGCTAAATTTTACTTGAAATGAGAAAGCACTGGCTAAGTTATGTGTCGTAAGAATACAATCTCATAACAAGTTGTTAGTGAAAAACTCAACGACTTTGTAATTTGAAAAAGAGTTGAATTGATGTGGGCAATATTGGTGAGATGTAAGTTTAGCAGCTTTTAGTTGCTGATAGAGGAGCTCGCAGAGCACAAAGTAAATTACTTATCAGTTATCATCTATCGAATCTCAACAGTTAACTTGACTGGTTTCCAGACACCTGTCGTCTTATTTTTGGTTAATCAAGTTAGTCGTTTTTAGGTAATTGGCAAATTATTATTTTTATATTGTAAGGTAAGAACAAGCCAAATCCAATGCTGAGATACACCACCAATACCACCACTCTGTTAATAGTTTTCTATTTACAGCCGTGGGTCAGTCGGTCCACGGTAGTACCACACATACATACATACATACATACCATCACGCCATGTCCTTTGCAGGGTTAGCAGAGAGAACAGAGTGCCAGAGAACTCTATCCTTTATAGAACTCTATCCTTTATAGGACATGCAAGCATATTATATGCTAAATTTCAGTAATTTAAATAACAAGGTTGTGTCATCGTTTAATACAATTCTAACTGTAAAGTTTGAAGTATTAAGCCTATAACAATGTGTAAACATTGTCGGGTAGATAGCATACCGTCACCTTAAGACGTAAATACAATACGAAATGAAATTTGCATGTCCTACAATTAGTCGCGGTAGTGTAGTGGCAGCACGATTGGGCCGGAATCCCAATAGGCGCGGGTTCGAATCCCGCTTGCGACATCATTTTTCATTTCGTAATCGGATTTTATAAATAATTAAGCATATTAAATGCTAAATTTCAGTAATTTAAACTCTGTCCTTGCATACTTCACTCGCTTCCTCAACATTCATAATTCTCTTCATACACGCTCGCCGGTTTCGGAGACTCTTGACTCCACCTTCCTTCAGTACATGACCAATCCGATCTAGGTAGGTTAGTCTTGGTCGTAGTATCACACTCTCGCAAAAAATCGACGTCTGAGCAATGCCAATATGCTGCTTTGATTTGTTCGGTGAGCGAGAGCACAAGCCCAAACTGGGTGGGTTTTGGTTGGTAGGCAGCGGTCAAACTATACCCCTGGTATTGCAAAGGTCTATGAGTGGCAGTGACACTTACCATCAGGTGTGGTGCTGCACTATATGCAATAAAAAAAGACAATAAATAAATTTCAGCATAGTCTAGAGAAATTGGCACCTATTTAAATCTCAAGTCTATTGTCGGTAATGGGACGAAACGAACGAACGGAATCGACAACTACACAAGTGATGTACAGTGAAATGTGTAGCAGCAGTAGCAGCAGTAACACACAAATTTGAATAATCACAGGAGGAACTTTTATTGGATTTCTTCCGCTTGGTCCGTATGATAATACGTAATGTTACAATTTAAATTATTTCTCTATATAATACACGAATTAAATACTTTAAATTAAAGATTTTTTGGACATTCTGTGGAGGATATCATAATGTAGCCGATGTGGTCGGACCAAGAGTTATTCGCTACCCGCAGAGATACCAACCGTGTGAAGATTTATCGCGACATGAAAACATAAAGGGAGTATTGTGTGAGTGAGTGTGTGTGCGTGTGTGTGACGGAAAAGTTGAAAACACCTGAGTTGGTATGGACATATGATGAGACGGGACGAAAGTAATGTAAAGTGTGTGTGTGTGTGAGTGCGTGCATCCTTCGTGAGTGCGTGCATGCGTGCGTGCGTGCATTGGGCGTGCGAGCGTGCGTGTGTGCGGGCTTCGGGCGTGCGTGCGTGCTTAAGGCGTGCGTGCGTGTGAGTGTGTGTGTGTGTATGATGTTCGTCTAGGATACTAAGTTATATCTCGCGTGTCGCACTTACCGTTTACAAATTTATATTTTTGTTCCTCAGCCTGACCCATTCCTATATATATATATATATTTTAATTCAATGTAATATATGTATATTGTACATAAAGCTAAAGTTAATGTATATATAAATTATACATATTAAATTACTGATTATGTGAATATATTTACAATTGTGATAGGTGGGAATGGATGAGAATAGATGGGATAATTAAAGATGGGTTGGATATGTTATGACGGATGGAAATAGATGGGACAGTTGATGATAGATGGCATAAGTGGGAACAGACGGGGATAACATGTATGGGACATATGGACAGGAGAGATGAAAGGAATAGATGGGGATGGATGCGATGAATGAGGACGGAAGATATGGATGGATTAATTGAGGATGGGTAGATGACAGAGACGGATGGGCTGTGTAGGTATGAATACTGACAGGTGGGTTGAGTAAGAATGTGAGTGAATAGATGTAATTAATGCGGATGGATGGGATTGGGCGGGAGGGGATTTGTATATATGAATTGAATGAGAATGAACGGATGTGGATGGAATGAGTGGGGATGGAGAGGATGAATGGTAATTCATGCGATGAACAGAATTAAAATTGGACAGAATATCATTGTCGTCTAATTTTCTTATTATATCCGAGACATATATGAGTGATAACGTACAAATTACAAATCATAATACTATTATTCATCACAAAAGAGCACATGCAGTATGATAATGTAAATGACGGAGCCCATGTTGTCACCGCACGAATAGACATTAGTACACAACAACTGGAATGATTGACATTTGAGTTCTCGACAGTGACAGAAATATGTTTTGTCAAAGGAGATTAGTAACACAATCTTAATTGCAGTAGTTACACATTTTCCCAACCAATCAATAAATCATTCATCATTGAATCCATACACGAAAATTTGTTCAAGTTCTCAAAAAAGATTAAAATAAAATTGGGAATTTTAATGAATATTTCGTATTGAATGCAGCGAGTTACTTGAGTTCCTCATCGCAATATATTATAAAAATGTGCAACTATTGCTCTCAATCAACTCCCAGATAGGAAACAGTAATTGACGCCGTGTTCCAATGATATATAAATCATATTGTAACTGGAGCATTGGTTTTGTATTATAATGCCTTTCATATCATTTGTTAAACGTAAAACATGGACTTTTAATAATATGTAATATAATATAACTTAAATACCTATGTAAAAAGTAATATTTCACATTAAAATGTAAAATGATCTTTGAGCTTGTTAAATATATTACGAAAATAATAAATATTATAATCAACCTAATACCTCTGATATTCAACTCGTTCTCTTGTTTGATACTTTTCTGGAGTTTATCTACTGATGTGTGTGTACACACATGGGGCACACGCACACTTTTTACATGCTTTTTATTAGCTTGACCTGTATGTTTGTAACCGACTCCTTTGGACTTCATTTTGACCCACTTCGAACGGTCAGATTTCATTTAAATCTGGTAGACTTATCGAGGACCGATGACAATGCAATAATTTAATAAGATTACACCATTATCCTAATCAGTTATCAGGATAGTCAGGATTAAATTGTTGAATTTAAGTTTCCAATTTCGAATTACGCGCCTAGAGGGCGCTACCGTAAAACAATGTCTCTCTGACATCAAGGTCATCTGTCAAGCCACTATGTTTTCCTTGTTAGTTTCATATTAAATAGTTCAGTGTTGCATAAAAATCTATAGTTTGACTATCGATAGTTAACCTCAAAAAGTATTCATACTATCGATAGTACTATCGATAGTATCGTCACATATCAATACTATCGATAGTATCGATAGCTCTCCACGAGCAATACTATTAAAATAACGGCGATACTATCGATAGTGATTCATTCGATAGTATCAATACCATCGATAGTATTGTTAATAACATTAGTTTTAACCTAAAACTATCGATACTATCGATAGTATCGATTATTTCGGGCTATCGATTGCCAGAAAATTTTCAATAGTATTGCTTAAAAATATAAATACCGTAGTTGTGTCCCTGTTGCTTGTTTTCAGTGAATTTTGTGGTGACTTTTCTAGCAGTAACGTGCATTTGCGTTCTTAATTTGAAGTCCAAGTTAGCTAATAATGGTTAAGATCAATAGCCATTGAAAGTTGAGTAAAATTATAATGCTCCGAGACTTCTGGACAATTGGGTCAGAATGTGAGTGTGAATGAATGTAAGTGGTACCTTGTACTTGTACCACACTGTTGACAGTTTTCTGTCAGCCGCGGGCCGGTCCGTCCGGGGTAGTACCACACTCTCGCAGAAGATCGACGTCTGAGTAATGGCAATGTGCTATTGCGCTTCGTTCGGTGAGCGAGAAAGCCGGCAGCCCAACTGGGTGGGTTTGGGGATTTTATTAGTAGGCATCGGCCTAAGCTATACCCTTGGTATTGCCAAGCTCTATGGGCGGCAGTAACACTTACCATCATGTGTGCTGCTGCTTGCTCGTTCGCCACTATAAGCAATAAAATTAAAAAAATGGTTTGTTTCAGTATACTAATGAAACTCAGAATGTCTATTACTGTAAAATTTTATTACAGTTATTAGTTTTGAAAGTTTCGGTTAAACAAAATTAAGAAAAACATAATCAGGAATTTTGAGTTACAATTCTACACAGCATTATGGCCGCAATTAGTCATTAGATTTTTTTGTATTTTTAGCAATATTAACCTAGTGAAATAAATTTAACAGGGTCCGAAAAACATAAGTTCTCTGTACGCTCGATTGCAATGTAATCCATCTAGAAGGCTCTATTAAAAATATGCTTACATATATGTAACTTCAAATTATAGGGATATAGAAATATGTATCTAACTGAATCCAGAATCAATTTTCAATTGTATATTATATACAATTGAAAATGAAATGAGCGAGATACAACGTTGACATCAAAATTCCCGAATTGAAAACATTTCAACCAACTTTGTGTTACTCTCTCTGACTCCACATTAGGTACATAAACGTCACAATTTTTTCACAGCTTGCCTTGCATGTATCTTTTTTGTAATAAAGTTTTAAAATATGTCGAATTTCTTCATAGAATTGACTCATTTTAACAAAAAGAAAATAAAATGAAAGACTACGGAAAATAACATTTTACTAAATTGATTGTTTATTTAAATGATACTTTTAATTTGTTATCAATACCAGCCAGATATAACTAGTACAGCCAAAGAAATTGTATTAAAAGTTTATACAGACTGTTTACGAAAAGACTTTTTCTCTGTCTTAGTACATATATAACAATGAATGTAATATAACACTGTGTGATAGTGATAAACACACTAGAAAAATGAAATAATCCAAGAATATGACATAATACTTCCACCTTCCCACCGAAACTCAAGAAATATTGACAGCAGCAAGTATTGCTATTATAATTGTTTCACTTTGTTAGTATCACAAATTTAATGTTATTCACCTGACTAAAATTTGTTCTACTCTATGATGACGCAAATTTAAATAAATTTCTTTAATAATAATGTCAGTACTTGGCTTATTACATAACTTTAGACAACAATACTATCGAATAGTTGCTTCCTATCGATAGTCCAAAATAGTCGATACTATCGATAGTATCGATAGTTTTAATTTAAAACTAATGGTATTAGCGATACTATCGAATGAATCACTATCGATAGTATCGATAGTATCGTTATTATTAATAGTATTGCTCGTGGAGAGCTATCGATACTATCGATAGTATTTACGCATTACAATAAAATCGATATACTATTGATACTATTATTTATACGTAAACTATCGATAGACAATTGATTGTCTATCGATAGTAGACTATCAATATTCAACACTAAAATCTATACTAATATTATAAAGCGGAAGAGTTTGTTTGTTTGTTTGTTTAAACGCGCTAATCTCAGGAACTACTGGTCCGATTTGAAAAATTCTTTTTTTATTGGATAGTCCATTTATAGAGGAAGGCTTAAGGCTATATAACATTACGCTGCGACCAATAGGAGCAGAGCAACAATGATGAATGTGTAAAAATCGGGTTTATGTTTCCTTTTGAGAGCTTCCGCTGCGTAAACGGTTAAAGTTGCGCAAAAATTATGTACTACATAATTGTTCCCCTTTCAAAGTTCTAAATAAAAGTCCGCGCCAGCATATGTCTATCTTTTAAGATTGGCTCACTATAACCTTTTTTATGCTAATCAAATTTGTTTTAAAATAATGTGATATTTTCGAAGGTGTTTTTATAAACATAATATTAATCCTTATCCAAATAAATGAGTTATTTATCACAAGTATTTAATTTAAAACAAAATTGCTCTTTACATTATTTGATTTCAATGAATATCTTAGGAAATATCGCAGTTTAAAAATAACATCGCAGCAAAATAATGATCAAGTACTGGGCGCGCATTTACGATAAAAATACTGGATCTTATAATCTTATATTAAAAAAAAACTCAAACTAATTTTATTTCAAAGTACTTCTGCACACACTACATTTTTAGTTTTGTTTTCTTCTCATGACCTTCCGTCGGCTTTACACATCCTAAATAATAATAATAAGTATAGGAAGTATTAGTGCCTGCCCTCATGTATGGCAGTGAAAGTTAGATTTGGCGGGGAAGACATGAAAATAGAATAAATGCTGTAGAGCTGACAGCTCTTCGTAAGCTGTGTGTGATGTAAGTATGAAAGATAAAATTAGGTATAATGTTATAAAAGAGCGCTGGTATGCTGAGGTGGGTTGGACACGAAGTGGAAGAAATAATGAGTGGGCAGAGGTTGACGAAGCAAACATATAAAGCAATCGTGAATGGGACGAATACAAGGGGAAGACCTTTTCTGGACCAAATTGGCGATTTGTTCACGAGAGGTCATCATCATCATCATTCTCCTACCCTTATCCCAATTACTTGGGGTCGATACAATAAGTACTCTTCATTCATAGTACATATTATAAAAGTTATTGGCAATAGTTTTATGACCGGCTGCATGCCAGACGTCAACCCTCATTGGGAATGTAATTGTTGATCAAACGGCATCAGATGGAGTTGGCCCAAGTCGTTATAAGGCTCTTAGTCGTCTTTTACGACATCCACAAGCAAAGTGAGGATTGGTAGTATTCATAGCCGCTACCACACAGCGATGTCATACACATTAAAAGTATGTGTAATCGTAAATAGGCGTAAGTGTATGTATGTATGTATAATATACATACATTGTATATATCTATAGAAAGTATAGATAAGACCCAATACTTTTACTTGCATTACTTTATATGGTACTACATTGCATTATATGGATTACGTCAAACTTGAATCACTTTTAAATACTTATTTCGCGTAACTACAAATACACACAAAAAAAAAGAAACACATACATGCACGCACACTACATCACAAACACACGCACACTACATCACAAACACACGCACACCACACACACACACACACATACACACATACACACGCACACACACACAAACACACACACACACAAACACACGCACACCACACACACACACACACACACACACAAACGCACAACACACACATACACATGCACACACACACACACACACACACACACACAACGTGTGAGCGCGCTCACTAACACGTTAATTCTCACTCATTCATTTATTATAGATTTCTTTATCATTAGTCTTTATTACGTAAGATATATATATTCATTATTTATAATGTATGTTACTGTAAAACAATTTGATGTTCAAGATTTATGTATTTCGGGAAGGAACTGTCTCTTGAAACACAGGTATTACCTAATTCAAGAGGCAAAGACATCTATGTCAACTGTCATATGTATTTAGTTTTCAATAAAGATTATTATTATTATTATTATTTTACTTAAGGTTAAATGTTCTACTCTTACTAATAAAAGGGTCATGTAGTAAAACAGCTTTAACGTATGTATTATTTAAAAATAGTTCCACCTTTTACGTAAACGAATTCGCGAGTTGAAGTTAACGTTAGCCCAAAGTAACCAATCCACGCGGACGAAGTCGCGGGCAGAAGCTAGTAGTTAATAAAACTCTAACTAACTCGTTCAATTCATCAGGTTAAGGCCCCAGAAAAGCTCAGAAATAAAGACAGTTTAATATCTAATGGTAAAATCAGTGATCAAAGACATTGAAGTGAACATTAAAAACAAAACGTAGTTCTTGTAAAAGTTTTCTTGTTAGGTCTTTGCGAAGCATTTAAGTATTTGAATTGAGATATCTATTTGAAAATGGCATTAAATAATACTCTCGCATTTATCGAAAACCTGTCTGGCCATATAAATTATGCAACCTGGCGCTTAACAATGTACCTATACTTACAACATGAGGAACTCTGGAATTACACAGAAGACTTCTCAGAAAGAGTAGATAAGAAACGAGACGCTAAAGCTAAGACGAAGATAATACTCTCAGTCAATCCAACAAATTATGTGCACATTCAAATCTGTGTATGTGTGTTGCCAAAGAAATATAGGAGAAATTGACAGGAATTATCTGTGCAGTCCTCAGGACAAGTAAGCTTAGCCACTTATATATTATACAGGTCATGAATGTTTTACATGTTCTCGAACTAGCAACCTAGCAATCTGATATAACTTAACTTTATTAAAAGAAAAGTTTTATAAAAAGATAATTGTATTACAGTTTGTTGGTAGTGATGGACAATTTGCAGATATACTTACAAGAGGATTGTTTAAAAATAAATTTCAATATTTAAGATCAAAGCTTGGAATGTTATGATATAACATAGTTTTCAACTGATTTAGTGCTTATTTGTGAAGTCAAAAATTGAAATGGTATTATATAACTTACTTTTGAATTATTATAATATTTAAGATCTAAGCTTGGAATGTTATTATAAAACATATGTAATTACTAATGCAGGAATAATGTAAAACCTAGTCTTTTAATTGTTCATTTGTGAGTTATTGTCTAATTTAAAAGAAGTACTGGTTTCGGCCATCTTAGTACCATTTGTGACTACTTCAAATTTTAATTGATTGTTAAATACAATCAAAATTATATTTTCATATAACTTCAAAACATTAACATTTATATGAATTTAAATTTATAAATATTTGCACATATTACATTTTTATATACATAGTAAGTTGGATAGAAAATAGCTAAATATGGGACTGCTGAGAGATGAATGTTGCCATTGACATTCTGAGTTGGGCATCGAGCGTCCACAAGATTCAAGGCTATACAGTTGATCATGCAGTCATTTATCTAGCCTCTCGACTGTTTGCTGCTGGACAAGCTTATGTAGCACTTAGTCATAGTCTTCGTAATCGAATTATTTCATCTAAAGCTTCTCTGTTACATAGCATTTGATGCCATGCTTCGATTATCAAGTAACAAGACGATAATGTAAAATTATTTGAATGAATTTTAAAAATCCCGATTTCACGATTAATACAGCTGTACATATTTAATGATTTGGAAAATAATTACAGTTACCGATAGTAGTTATGGAATCATAGTAGATTAAAATATATAAATTCGCGCTTCTGTATTTAGCAGAACTAAAAAATAGAAAATAAATAATAGTTTAAAAACTAAAAAAACATGCTTTTATATATAAACTAAACTAAAAAGTAGAAAATAACTTTTTTAATCATTCAAGTTAAGGTAGAGTGAGAAATAAAAGAAATTATTTTAATGTAAAAAAGCGTGGGGTATTTTCTGAAAATATTTTGCAGCATACCCACAGTTCCTACTTACCCACATGACTATCAATGGAATGTTAACATCAGGCACCCCACGCTTTTTTACACTAAAATAATTTCTTTTATTTCTCACTCTACCTTAACTTGAATGATTAAAAAAGTTATTTTCTACTTTATAGTTTAGTTTATATATAAAAGCATGTTTTTTTAGTTTTTTAAACTATTATTTATTTAACAAAGATTCAGAGTTGCGCACCTTAATGGGTAATGTGATATTTTATTACGGGGATGGACGTTGGTGTATCAACATAACTCCAGCGTATATCTGTAATTATTTGTTTCTATCAAGTCGGCCACTTGTTTGTGATGAAATTTTAAAACATTTTGTATTTAATATTTTTAATATTTCCATCGTGTTTTTTAATAAACAGGACTATTTTTTACTTGATTTCTTGAATAAAAATTTTTGACTTATAATTGTGTTTATTACAAAACTACACGTATATGTATGGATGTAAATCCATATGTTAAGAAGATTATGATTATTATTACTCATCGACTAGTGAGATCCTCCTCCACGGAAGCCCAATTTGTTCTACGTTAACTCTTGCACTCGACCTGAACAGACCGTTTTTATACCATTCGCCTATCTCATGAACAACCTCCCTCTGCACTTTAAGCCAATATATTTTATACCGTAGCTTTTATATCAATTGATACAATTTACAATTAAAAAAAAATGAAGTAAAGATACTTGATATCTGAATATCGCAAGGTGCACGTCAAATTTACGCTTCCCTTGCAGCAGACACAACTTCTATATGTGCCAAATGTTAGCCCGTACATGTCTCGTTGTTTAACTGGAGTCGCCTCTGTATTGTCAGTCAACGTTATTCAAATGAGGTGGTATAGGGCTGTAGTTTAAATTTTCCTCTCTAGCAGTGCAGATAACAGATTTACTTACTTCTCTTCTTTTACGACAATTTACGACAATTAAGGGCTGGTGCTGCCTAGATAAGAATCGTTACATTTTATATAATATATCTCAAAAGGACTTTGAAACCTTACATCTACTAAACTATATAATAGTTCGTATATATATATATATATATATATATATATATATATATATATATATATATAGAAAGAGGAACTGTATTCATAATAATGATTGTAAAAAGTTATGTTTCTATAACATGAATGGAAACTACAACGGGTGTAACTGTCATAGCCCGAAGAATTAGCACGTTGAAGTGGCAATGGGCAGGCCACATCCCTTGACGAACCGACCACCGTTGGGGAAGAAAGGTTCTCGAGTGGAGACCACGAATCAGACGGCGCCGCGTAGGACGACCTCCCACTAGGTGGACTGACGACATTATCAAGGTCGCAGGAAACCGCTGGGTGCAGGTGGCGCAGGACCGTATTGAATGGCATTCTCGTGAGGAGGCCTATGTCCAATAGTGGACGTTTACGGACTGATGGATGGATGGAATAGAAACTAAGCACACATGTACATTTCATTTTTACAAAAAAAAATGTTTCTATGTCGGTTATAGACTATGAGCAACCCAACCGATATGCCCCAAACTAATTTTATTAGAAATAAAGCAATGCGAAGTTGATTTTAGACGATTAAAACAATGTTAGGACTAGCTAGATGGCGCTGCGATCGTTTTAAAGGAATTTAATATTTTGCTTTTTTTTAATGTGTACAACCAGTTATAATGTATGCATAGTGTTGTGCAGAATATAAAAAAAGCGATTAATGTGAGAAGTATTGACCACAACCAACGTGCATTACGTTAAAGAGAATAAATGTTTGTTTGTCGATCATTTGATCGTTCAATTACCGCCTCACTTGTAAATTAACTATTATAGTTTATAGTTAACAGAAGGAATTGTTATGTTAATGTTTGAACTATTGACACCTTTATATGTTAAAACATAGCTCTTATTAATAAATTAAGGATTTATAAGGACTACATAAACCCACTGCACAAGCTCACTAAGGATTTCAATGTGAATATTTTCTTAGTGACATACGTACCTACATTTGAAGTAACACCAACGTTAACAATGACGACCACAGATCAAGCACATTACTCTGAACCAATATTAGAAGACAACAGTATTGTTATTTCAGGAATGTCTGGAATGTATCCAAAAGCAAACAACATTAAGGAGCTCGCTGACATACTTTACAACAAGGTTAGTGCTTGATTTGATTTAACGTAGCGTACTAGTAGTACTGTCTGCGGCTACAGACAGCGAGCTCGTCCGTATGTCCTCGTGTAATGTAGCAATATAATTAGTAGATAATAAGTTACTTTGATATATTTAAGTAATTCAACTGTTGGAATTTAAAAAGTCATATTTATAAATAAACAATAAAAATTGTGGTAGATATAAAAAGAAGAAATTGTGTATAAAACCCGATTACGAAGCGAAAAATGATGTCACAAGCGGGATTCGAACCCGCGCCTATTGGGATTCCGGCCCAATCGTGCTGCCACTACACCACCGTGACTTATTGTAGGACATGCAAATTTCGCTTCGTATCATATTTACGTCTTAAGGTGACGGTACCCAATAGGCGCGGGTTCGAATCCCGCTTGTGACATCATTTTTCGCTTCGTAATCGGGTTTTATAAATAATTAAGCATATTAAATGCTAAATTTCAATAATTTAAAGAAATTGTGTTTTTTTATTTAAAAATTTTGTACCTATGTCCTTTTAAAAAATAAATTTCATGATTGTCTACTCAGCACTCATTTAGATCTCAAGTAATTTGTTGGTCCATCACGTCATTGTCCATTGCATAATCCGGCTGGAGAGACCTCAGTTCGGAACGTTGAAGCCTTCCGGCCGATGCTGATAGAGTGGTTGGATCGGCAGAATGGGGTCCGTTCCTTCAGACTAGTGCAGGTCTTGACAGGGCGTGGTTGCTTCGGCAAATTCCTGCATACGGTCATGAGGGAGGAGGGTACACCGTCCTGCCATCACTGCGATTGCGACGCCGGCTCAGCACAGGCTCGAGGTTTGTGTGGCCTAGGCAGATCAGCGTCGTGATTTCGTTGTAATCATCTGTGCCGACTTGACGCTGGCGACAATTGCTAAAACGATGCTCGGGGCGGGTTCGAGAGGAAACCCTCTTAGGGGACACGTACTGCCACCGGCGTTTCGAGTGGCACAGGTGCGAATACCGCTTGATGTCGCCTTAATCGAGGCCGCGAGTGACTAGTTCAGGGAATAGTCCATTATTTACGAAGCGATTATTTTAAGCAATACAGCATTAGACCTTTTCCAATTAAGTACCTAAAATACATTGTGTATGTAATATATGTCAATATGACTTCCTTACAGTATGTAATTTAAACGTATATTTTTGAAGATATTACATATAATATAAAAGGCGAGAATTTAAAAGAATTGTAATGTGATGTCGTATAAAACACATTTTATGCGCTTACATTGTAAACCTTACAAGATATATCAAAATAATACACAACGAAATTGTATATCTTAACGAGATCTACGAAAATGTCTGCTACAGTATATGTCTAACTCCTAAGGATAATCCGCAGTAACCATGTTTGTCTTTTACACATTACTAAAAAAATAATAGGTTATTTAGAAAGCAATCTTTAACAATACAGTATTACTTCTTATCCGATTATAGTTTACTGCAGCGGCAAAGGAGGCATTGATGAACGAACGTATATATGTGGGCCGACACACATACGTAAGTCCATCAAAGCCTAGTTGTGGCCAAGGCTTGTATATTACTTAAAAAATTATAGAAAATTATATAAAAAAATTAAAATTATATAAATCTATACTAATATTATAAAGCGGAAGAGTTTGTTTGTTTGTTTGTTTGTTTAAACGCGCTAATCTCAGGAACTACTGGTCCGATTTGAAAAATTCTTTTTTTATTGGATAGTCCATTTATAGAGGAAGGCTTTAGGCTATATAACATTACGCTGCAACTAATAGGAGCAGAGCAACAATGATGAATGTGTAAAAATCGGGTTTATGTTTCCTTTTGAGAGCTTCCGCTGCGTAAACGGTTAAAGTTGCGCAAAAATTGTGTACTACATAATTGTTCCCCTTTTAAAGTTCTAAATAAAAGTCCGCGACAGCATATGTCTATCTTTTAAGATTGGCTCACTATAACCTTTTTTATGCTAATCAAATTTGTTTTAAAATAATGTGATATTTTCGAAGGTGTTTTTATAAACATAATATTAATCCTTATCCAAATAAATGAGTTATTCATCACAAGTATTTAATTTAAAACAAAATTGCTCTTTACATTATTTGATTTCAATGAATATCTTAGGAAATATCGCAGTTTAAAAATAACATCGCAGCAAAATAATGATCAAGTACTGGGCGCGCATTTACGATAAAAATACTGGACCTTATAATCTTATAATAAAAAAAAACTCAAACTAATGTTATTTCAAAGTACTTCTGCACAGACTACATTTTTAGTTTTGTTTTCTTCTCATGACCTTTCGTCGGCTTTACACATCCTAAATAATAATAATAAGTATAGGAAGTATTAGTGCCTGCCCTCATGTATGGCAGTGAAAGTTAGATTTGGCGGGGAAGACATGAAAATAGAATAAATGCTGTAGAGCTGACAGCTCTTCGTAAGCTGTGTGTGATGTAAGTATGAAAGATAAAATTAGGTATAATGTTATAAAAGAGCGCTGGTATGCTGAGGTGGGTTGGACATGAAGTGGCAGAAATAATGAGTGGGCAGAGGTTGACGAAGCAAACATATAAAGCAATCGTGAATGGGACGAATACAAGGGGAAGACCTTTTCTGGACCAAATTGGCGATTTGTTCACGAGAGGTCATCATCATCATCATTCTCCTACTCTTATCCCAATTACTTGGGGTCGATACAATAAGTACTCTTCATTCATAGTACATATTATAAATGTTATTGTCAATAGTTTTATGACCGGCCGCATGCCAGACGTCAACCCTAATTGGGAATGTAATTGTTGACCAAACGGCATCAGATGGAGTTGGCCCAAGTCGTTATAAGGCTCTTAGTCGTCTTTTACGACATCCACAAGCAAAGTGAGGATTGGTAGTATTCATAGCCGCTACCACACAGCGATTTCATACACATTAAAAGTATGTGTAATCGTAAATAGGCGTAAGTGTATGTATGTATGTATAATATACATACATTGTATATATCTATAGAAAGTATAGATAAGACCCAATAGTTTTACTTGCATTACTTTATATGGTACTACATTGCATTATATGGATTACGTCAAACTTGAATCACTTTTAAATACTTATTTCGCGTAACTACAAATACACACAAAAAAAAAGGAACACATACATGCACGCACACTACATCACAAACACACGCACACCACACACACACACACACACACACACATACACACGCACACACACACAAACACACACACACACACAAACACACGCACACCACACACACACACACACACACACACACAAACGCACAACACACACATACACATGCACACACACACACACACACACACACACACACAACGTGTTAGCGCGCTCACTAACACGTTAATTCTCACTCATTCATTTATTATAGATTTCTTTATCATTAGTCTTTATTACGTAAGATATATATATTCATTATTTATAATGTATGTTACTGTAAAATAATTTGATGTTCAAGATTTATGTATTTCGGGAAGGAACTGTCTCTTGAAACACAGGTATTACCTAATTCAAGAGGCAAAGACATCTATGTCAACTGTCATATGTATTTAGTTTTCAATAAAGATTATTATTATTATTTTACTTAAGGTTAAATGTTCTACTCTTACTAATAAAAGGGTCATGTAGGTACCTAAAACAGCTTTAACGTATGTATTATTTAAAAATAATTCCACCTTTTACGTAAACGAATTCGCGAGTTGAAGTTAACGTTAGCCCAAAGTAACCAATCCACGCGGACGAAGTCGCGGGCAGAAGCTAGTTATATATAAAATTATATATTATATTATATTATATTATTAAAACTAAGTAGTACTGTATACATGACGAACAACGAACAACATTTTTCACGTGCTAAAGGGTTCATTTGCTTTTTTTTATTATCAAACAGTTTTCTTTTTCAAGCCAGTTCGAAATTTAAATAAAACTGACAAGTTGCCTATTTGGTTGCAATATTTTGAAGTAACAAAACGTTTCATTTTTAAAATACACTATGAATTGTATATGAATTTACATATATATTTATTTGGCCGCTAAAACACGACAGATATAGATTTTCATACATTTTTTGCCGGCCGCTGTTCGCATGTATGTAGTCAGTACAGCAATTTCGATTTATCTCGAAGAAGTTTGTCATAATAATGCTTAAATTTCTAAGCGTGTTTGAGAAGAATACATTAGATACCTATGTTAACCCGGCGTCATGGGGGTTGGATCTGTGAGACCCGTCATATTTTATTTCGCTTCTAGCTCGGTTACTAAGTGTGAAAATTTGCCGTTCTTCTCAATAGCTGGAGCTGTTGAGCTGTTCTATGTGTCACAGTTAACAGGATAGTCGTGCGACAGCCACAGTAGGAGTTACACGTGCACGAAATTTAATTGGGTATGTGAGACCCATCCCCGCAGTTGGTGTCACAATTTCGCGCCATTTTGTATAGATATTATTTTAATTATTATCCGTGAATTTATCCTTTTGTATTTGTTTTTTATTTTTATTTACAATTAAAATTGCTGATATATAGTTCAAAGCATTTTGTTTTTTTTGGGTAATTAGTAAAAAATGGATCGAGAAGAAGCAGAACGACAGCGTATTTTTTCAAATTTTACAAGTCTGACTCCGTTTTTGAGTCTGATTCTGGAAGGCCTAGTAATAAACAAAATTAATAATAGTTTTTTTTTAAAATATGAATGCGTTTTATAAAAATCCCACGCCTCGGGCTTGTCATGGAACATCTAGAACTTCGCCATAATGTATCGGAGCTTCTACGTGTTGTAAAAAAATTGAAAAATTTGTTTGTGAATCTACAAGGGAACCTCCGATAAATAGGCTAGTGCTCGCAAAAGTTACCAAGAGTCAAGACCAGCCAAGAAAGACCATAAAACAAGCTACAGCTGCGAGAATTGCAATAAACATATTTGCTTAGAATATATTGCACCTTTTCGTGCTGACTGTACCAAAGATAGTGATTTGGAGTAATTAATTGTTATTTTCTTCTAAAGATAATTTAGTTTCCTATAAAAAAGTGGTGTTAAAATATTAAGAATGATTGTTAATTAATAATAGACCTATATTTAAGGAGAAAGGAAAAATTTGTTGATATTTGTCGTTCTTTTTTAAAGCTCTAATAAATATGATTAAAAAATAATATTATATAATATGATATTTGTGTTTCGTTCATTTACGTAAATACCTAAAAAACTAAATACGAATAAATATTATATTAAATTTATAAAGTATTAGAATAACTTTGATGCCTACTGAACGAGTCTGCGAGACCCACCCTAACGTCCGTGTAACACTTTTCGACCCCCATGACCGCGGGTTAAAATGAATATGCTAGAAATATCAGTGATTTAAAATGCAAGGACAGAGTGACCGAATACCGAAGCGAAGCGAGGACTGGTACCTATTAAATTATAAAATAATGAAACCCAGATGATAAACCCCAATCTTCTTTGTTATATTTCAAACCACAAATCTTAAATGAACTGTTGAATTTTAATGTTTAGGTAAACCCAGTTTCGGAGCCAGCCTCGCGATGGGATTTTAAACATCCAGAACTACCACAGTACGTGGGCATCGCTCCAAATATAGATCGTTTCGATGCCCAGTTCTTCAAAGTGCACTACCATATTGCCCACCAGATGGACCCTGTCTCACGAAAGTTATTGGAGTACGCATTTCAAGCGATATATGATGCAGGTTAGTTTTATTTACATTAATTATTGCTATTAAATAATGTTATTTAATATCTATTATATAATTACTACTTAAAATAAAACAACCAAAATATTAAGATCACATATAAAAACACTATTACATTCTTCAGGTATAAGTCCAGAACATTTAAATGGAAAGAAAGTTGGCGTATTTATTGGCTCTTCATTTTCTGATTCAGAGAAAGAAGGTTTTATCAATCAAGTTACCTCAGTCGGCAGAGGCCTGGTGGGGTAAGTGACATCGATTACAACGTAATCGAGTGTAATCGCATAAAAAATAAGAGAGTAAATAAATTATTCACACAATAAAACGATGTCGTAGTTTCGTGATAAACATATTCTTGCTACCACTTATTTCGTAGTTGCACTTGTAGAATTCGGCTAAAAGAGAATAATAGGACGCAGTTTTTTTTTTCAGAGATTATCATTTTATTGCTTTTTGATGGCAAACGAGCAAGCGGCTACGTGCCGAGATCAAAGCGTTTTAAACCTCGTTTATAGAAGATGGATTTATCATAGCGTTCAGAAAGCCCTGTAGCAGGCAGTTCATTCCAGTGCCTACAAGTGCGTGGGAGAAAGGAAATGTTAACGTACAATCAAAGTCGATATCGTTCCCTAGATATATATACGAGGATAATATTAGGTGTATCTTGTACTACTAACTACGATCGCCAATCGCCTATAAGGACGTCAAGGTTTATTAATGGATGTCAAGGCGCTGATGAAACTACGGCGATTATGTATATATGTTTATATCTATACTTTGAGCTTATTTATAATTGCTATTATAGGAGTAATAAAACAATGTACGCGAACCGCATATCGTACTGGTTGAATATAAAAGGTCCTTCGACATCTGTCGATGATGGCGACGGCAGCTCCAGTACTGCGCTACAGCTGGCGTGCGCCGCCCTACGCCGCGGCGATTGTGAAGCAGCGTTCGTTGGTGGTTCACAATTGTGCATTCAACCACATTCAATTATTCATCACGGGAGGTAGATATTAAACTTATTGAGATTACTTATTATTTATTAATCATCATTCTTCTACTCTTATCCCAATAGCAAAACAAACCACAAGAATAAGATTCCAGAAAATAGTTTCAACCATTGATCACATTAATTTTGTAACACAATTGACAGAAAAAAGCCAGACTACCAACGTACAAATGCTTTATTAATGTTGACTATAAAACAATACATTAAAACATTACTTAAAGCAGTACGATATATGGAAACCACAATTAGTGCACAACTTAGACTTTAAGTATACAGAGATCTTTTAAAGTACTCGTACATATTCTCATAGCTCGGCTAGAATATGACTTTATCCAGTTAGATCCAATTTTAAGAAACAGCTGACGAACCCAACCTTACAACAGCAACTTATAAGGACCTTATCGACAAACATTCCACAGTTTCTGAAAACAAAATTCTTTGATCAATATGTATTTATTACCAATGACAACTTTTGACACTGATAAATGTGCCTCATATGAAAAGTCCCTTATCGTGCTGCGGCTGTTTATACTCGGGTTTTCTTTACATAATAAAGTTGACTATAATACTAATTTTTATATTCTAGACTTGCTGTGGTGTCAAAAGATGGAAAAACAAAATCTTTTGCTGAGAATGCCGACGGTTATGTGTTATCAGATGCAATAAATATTATATTTTTACAAAAAGCAAAAGATGCGTTGAGGTAATTATATAACTTTAACAAAACGCGACAGATTTTTTTTTACTAATACAAATTATTAATTTTTATAAAAACTTGATTACAATGTCGGGTAGATGGCACACGTCTCCTTAAAGATGAAAATACAATATAATACGATGCAAAGATTGAATGACATAGAATAGTTCACGTTGGTGTAAGTGGTAGCACAATTGGAACGATTTCCAATAGGTGTGGGTTCGAATCCCATGTGTGACAATCATTTTTCACTTATAATCAAGTTTTTATAAATAATCAAGCAAATTAAATGCCAAATTTCAGTAATATTATTATTTTTCCTTTAGTGTGTGATGTACTTGCAAGTGTGGGTCTCTAAAAACATTGTTGCCCGAAAGTGACTATTATAATACACGTTTAAAGTGTAGTGTAATCTCCACGACCGAACTAGTTTACGGATTAACTTCCAGAGTATCCTTTTCTTACATATTAAAATGTCATAATGAGTTAATTTTTTTTTAGAAACTACGCTCAAGTAGTTCATGTTAAAAATGAATATGTACCTATTACTTGCGACAGTGTAGGACCCAAATATGGCAATTACCGCAATGTTGAAACTACTGCTAAATTTATTAAAGAATTCTACGATGAAGTGCAAGTACCACCTCAAGCAGTTGAATATATAGAAGGATACGGCACAGGTGACACTTTCTGAAACTATTTACATAAGTTGCAATATCTTCTTGATGTACCTATTGTTTTCTGTCAATAAATCAGAAGTAAATTGTGACTGTCCAGGTGTACCTGATGCAGATAAATGTGAACTGGAAGCGATTGCAAAAGTTTATTGCAAAGACAGACAAGACACACTGCTTGTAGGAAGCGTCACGTCAAATATTGGTTTGACTGTAGCAGCTAGTGGGATATCTGGTATCACTAAGGTTTGAAGTGCAATTTTATTAGGCATTTGTTTATTTTAGTGTGTATTTAATTGTTAATTTAACGTTAAACTATGCAGGTTTTACTGGGTTACCACAAAGGCATACTTGCAGCTAATGTGAACTGTGAGCAACCACGTAAAGATGTATCGTCTATAAAGGATGGCAAGTTGAGTATCGTGACCGAGCACCGGCCATTCGGACGCACCTACGCGGCTGTTAATGGCACCTCCGCATCGGGTGTTAACACACACGTATTACTTCATGGACATTACAAACCTAAGGTACAGCCAATTTAACAATAAGATCATGTTTTTTTTTTTTTGGAAACATAAACATCTAATTTTTTTTTCTTTTTTTTTTTAATATTCCAGGATCTATCACGCTACAGCACCTCGATACCGTATCTTGTCGTGTTGTCTGGTAGACAGGAGTCAAGCGTTGAAAGTATATTCGCTAACCTAAAATCTCGGCCTATAGATGCCGAGGAGATAGCATTATTACACAATATACATTCGAAACATATATCGGGCCATCTGGGCAGAGGCTTTATAATACTTGGTACAAAATTAAATATTATTATATTAGAATTAGATGAAATCCTCGAATAAAATAACTTTCTGTGTGGTGACAATTTACCACCCCCTATCTTACCCGTGAGTGAGAAACAACTAAGGTATATAAAACGCATATAATATCTATGTAAGAGAAGGAAAACTTGCAACAAAACCCTATACCAATTGGTCCAACCAGCGTGGTATAGTAGGTCAATTTCCCTCACATTATGTAGAAGGCTCGAGCTCAGCAGTGGGACATATATATGAGCTGAGATGATGATGATGATGATGAATAAAATAAAACCTATACCTTATAACCATAAGGAAGCAATGATACAATTGTACCACCGAGCGACAAATCTAGGTACTAACTTTATACTGAAAACTAATATATGGTGTCCCATCCATACCTTAATCACCTTAGTAAAGGATTTTTTTTTATTGCTTATGGTGGCAAATGAGCAAGCAGCACACCTGATGGTAAGTGTCACTGCCGCCCATGGACCTTTGCAATACCAATGGTATAGCTAGGCCGCTGCCTACCAATATAATCCCCAAAACCACCCAGTTGGGCTGCCGGATCTCTCGCTTACCGAACGAAGCCCAATAGCACATTGTCGTTACTCAGACGTCGATCTTCTGCTCAGTGTGGTACTACCCCGGACGGACCGGCCCGCGGCTGTAGACACAGAACTGTCAACAGCGTGGTCCTACCACTATTCAAAGTATGTGCCTTGGTTTACTAATCAAGGCACAGACTACTGTATTAGGCTATTGTATTTGATGGAGAACAAGTAAACACTCCACCTGATGGTTATATAAGTACACAGTAAAAGAGTGAGTCGTAACTTGTCCCATTTGCTCTCTTATTTGTTTTTAAAATTGTTTGTAAATTTGCTTAGAAGGATCTTCCGTCATTTTTGATATAATTTAATATGGAATCAAATGGTAATCAGAGTTTTGTACGATGTGTCAGGTAAGACTTACTAATATTGTAATGATGTATCAGGTTAATTGTGGATGTGCAAGTTTATCTCAGTGATCAAATCTTTTATAACAGTCAACAATGTACATCCTATAGGATGGATGTGATCATCACGACAGCATAGTGTGACTTCATAAGATTTTGTAGTGATATGACTGTAAATTATCTCAATGAGTCTTATCCAGCTGTATTACCTCATTGCATGAGCATTGTGGTATGGCTGATGAATTGGTTTAATATCCAGATTGTAATTCATAACATGAAGTCCAAGTTCTGATGTCGCCACTTCATCATCATGGAGATTTTATAATCCTACTTTTAAACTATAAATTTTTGTTTCATTTCTCTTCCAATTTTTACTAATATTTTTTATTACTACTACGAAAGTGGTCCGATGATTTTAAAATACTTTAACTACATTTAGGCACCTTTGTATCTCAACTTTACGTTGACTGGTGTATTGCTGGAATGCTGATGAATTATAATTTCGTTTACGTTATCAACCCTCAATAAGTTACTTCCACCAAGATAGTATAAAAAAATCATCAAATCAAATAAGTTAGTAGTTTTCAAAATAGAAAATGTATTGTAGATACGAATGCAGAGAAAAAGAAGACTATAAGTTTGTTTGAAAGAACGGATTATTTCAATGATGCAAAGCGGCCATTATGGTTGGTATACAGTGGAATAGGCTCGCAGTGGGCTGGTATGGGATCCCAACTCATGCGAATACCAATTTTTGCTACAGCTATAGAACGGTAAATACTTGCATCTACAATTTATACACTCCATGTCATCCATCTATCCATCAACTCATTCATAGAAGTCGATTGTTGAACATTAGCCTCCCCACGAGAATGCCACTCCGAGCTGTCCTACACCACTTATATTCAACAGTTCTTTGCAACTTTTGTGATATCATCCGTCTACTTCGTGGAGGATCATCTTACGAACCACCATCTCACCAATTCGATTTCAATTCACCGCTCAAGAATTAACAACACTCTTATTTTCTATTAGTTACCACCTTAATGTTCTAAATATTCGGACTATGTCGGTTATACCCTTTCTTCTAGAGATTTAAGCATACCGATTTTTATCACGTAGAGAAATACCAAGCATAGCATTTTCCGTAGCACACTCAGCGACTTTGAGCTTTGTTATAAGGCCACTACGTTTTCGGGTCATAAATCATCGTTGGTCACACTGATTTTTTTCATTTATTGACACTAAAATGTTGAACAAGAATATCCTCACTGGTTAAAGTAATGATTTCTGATATTTACGCGAGTAAGTTGAAATAAATCTATTATTGAAATAAATCGAGTTTGAAATAAATCTGTTATTACGATGTAATAACGATATCTTGTTGGACGTGAGACAATTTACTCTTCCCGTGACTATGCATACTATAAAGTGTTCGAAATGTCGGGCAAATAAATCCGTGAAAATTGTTTTACTTCAAAAGAATAGCCTCCTAAATTTCTTGAACACTACCCAGCACAGTTCGATTCGTCCACTCATCTCTTTCTCGACAATTTCGAGAATCACATTCCCAGCTATGATTTGTACAGAAATAACATGGGTAATTAAGATAACTTTTGTCTTGTTCATCTTTATTTGTACACCCTATGCAGAGTTTGAGACGTCTTCAGCGTACACGTCATCATTAGCGTACTGGTGAACAGTTTAGAAGAGATATCATCTGCCTGTCTTACCTTTTTGCAATTAAGAGAATTTCATAGACTTCCGGGATACTGGCTGTTATGACAGAATTTCTATATTACACTTTATTCAGCACTTCATTGCATCAATAATCAATTTGGCACCAGTTGAATAGTTTCAATGTAATCCAAAGTTTTCTCATTGAGATTATACTTCTCGGTTTTCTGTATTATTTGTTGTAGCATATAGATGTGGTCTGTAGTGCTATAAGCTTCTCGAAATCCGGCTTGTTCAGGTAACTGGGAGAAAGTTTGTGCGCGACGTGATTCGTAATGACTCTCGCGAATAATTTGGAGATGTGCTTCAAGAGTAAGATGAATCTATAATTTATTAAGAGCATTTTATCACCGTTCTTGAAACATAGCATTGCATTCTTGTTGCATTCTATCCATTCAGAAACGTTGCCACCAAGAATAATCAAATTAAACAACTTCTGAACGATTTTCAGTACTGCTTTGCCATCTGCTTTTAGATGATATATATTATCAATGATGATATATATAACTGCTCATAGAATCTTTCCACCTCTCCCTAGATCTTAATCTGAGATGAAATGACAGTGCTATCATTGGTTAGTAGCTTAGTCATTTGGCTTTACCCGATTGACCAATCTCATGCAAACATCTTAAAGCCACGTTTTGTTCAATTGCCTCTTTAATACACCGTCTTAAATATGGAAATCCGCGGAAAACCAATGTAACCGACACAGTATGAATAATTAGTACGTTGAAATAGCAATAGGTCGGCCATATCGCTCGGCAAACCCGTTGGAAAAGAAAAGTTCTCGAGTGGCGATCATGTATTCGGACAAAGCACTATAGGATGCGTTTATTCGGCACTACGCCACCTTACATTCTTATGTTCAACAGTACATGGTAAAACGTTCACTGATGATGTTGATGATGATGATAACCATAAGAGTCTGACCAGAAAGTACTTTGGGTCAAATTGCACGATAATCTTTGAATAAATTTGACCCCACCACGGGGATAATTTCTGTGAACCTGTTGCTCATATCGTTAGAGAATTTACACTCTCTAGGTACTTGGAAGTGATTGTATAATTCGAGCTGAAAGTTATGGGATTTTGGTATTGGATAGGAGTAGGTCGGAATGTAAACTTCATCCAGCGAGACAGTTCGACTTTCATACGAACATGTGACATGTCTCTTACCATTTGATCGCCCCAATTTTAATTCTGCTGATAACATAAACATCCTTGAATAATTACCGTTTGTCTGAAAATCTTTTATCTTTCTTTTTCTTCTAATTTTTAGCGGATCCATCAAGGCCAACCAAGCTTCACTTTCTTTATAGCCGCTGTTAGGAGAAGAAATTCATTATAGATAAGAAATTCATTATAAAGAGGCCAAAAATTCTTCAAACTTTTAGCCACATTTAGGCCCCGTTGATTTCTGTATCCAAATCTAAATTAAACAAATATATATTTTACGGCAATACTCACGCGTTAGAGTCGATTATGTCGACCCGGGTTTTAAGCATATCTGATGCTCATCATCAGGGCCAGTGCACAGCCGCGTCTGCAAGCCCATGACGCACACTGAATGACATAATCGACTCTAACGCGTGTTTATTGCAGTTAAATAGATTTGTCTAATATGTGTTAAACTCACGATAATTTCAACAAATCTAAATGAACCAGTGTTCAGGTCATCCTTTTGCATAGTTTCGCCTTGAAAGCTTCCATAATCAATGTAAAAGAAGTTTTGGACATGGAGGGCTACCGAGATGTAGCGGAGGAGTCTCCCGATGTGACGACGGTATAAGAACACAATGTGTGCCACCCCTTACACGTCACGTGAGAGTCGTAAACCTACTGCAGCAGCGGTCCCCTAGGATACCCATAACACTATTTTATGGTAATCTCCAACCCGCCTGCCAATTGTGACAATAATTGCATTATCCTTCAACAGTGGACATCAATAGGCTGACGACAATAAATGTTACTCTCAAGTCCTTTAAATAAATATATTATAAAACCGGTTGACTACTCCCATTTACTACATTACAGTTGTCAAAAGTCGCTAGCTCCAAAGGGAGTCGATCTAGTTGATATCATCTGTTCGCCTGACAAAACAATGTTCGACAACATTATGCACTCGTTCGTCGGTATCGCCGCTGTACAAATTGGTTTGACTGACGTGTTGCGGGAGTTAGGACTAACTCCTGATGGTATTATTGGTAAGATATTACAATTAATTTTATTAGTATTATAATACTAATGAATAACACTTATCCGTGTAGTTATGGACTAAAACTATAATCCAGGGGGGTGGCCTTTCTTAGGTGTCGTGAAAATCTATTAAGGGACATTTTATGCCAAAAACATCTTTATAAGAGAAGGTAAGCTTAATATAATACCTAAGCAGACTAACCTGATTAATATGGTATAATAGGTTAGGAGGGAATCCCTCTTGTGGAGGAATCTCTATTGGAAGAGAAACCCTATTATAGAGAACGCCCAAGGAATATTGTGGGACGTATATGTACTGAGATGATGATGAATAAAATTCGTCGTTAGAGAACCAAATTCAAATGCATTGGTTATTGCCATAATTTATCTAATTTCGGTATACTAAGATTATTCAATGAAGACATTGGCAAAATACATAATAAATAAAAGGCAAATCCACGAAAGAATTTATATTGACACTTTGTTTTCTCATGCAGCAGCATCACTGAGGTCTTACCAAAGCAAGATAACCGTTTGTGGTGATAAAAGAGCGTGTGAGGCTCGTCTGTCCTAGACGTATCCATGTTACACAAAACTACATCACAACTGAACTCTGAGCTTGTAAATGTAATTGTATACGGTATTGATTGAAGTGTGATCGATTAAATCCAGGTCACAGTGTGGGTGAACTGGGGTGTGCGTACGCGGACGGAGCTCTGACTGCGGAGGAGATGATACTGGCTGCGTACTGTCGCGGGCAAGTGTCGCAGGAGACTGGACTGATACGCGGCGCTATGGCCGCTGTTGGACTTGGTTATCAACAGGTATGTGAGCGATATGTAGCAATTCTGGGTCTGTCTGAAGTTGCTACGATACAAGTTAACAATATTACGTCTTTTTTATAAACTTATTGCTTTATTGTTCAAGGAATAAGATATAAAAATACCACTGTGGCACCTTATAGTTTTCTGTTTTGGCTCAAGATTTGAACTACAGATATGTACGACTCATTTACAGTTGCATGCTCGTACTATTGTACTAATAAACTCAATTGAATAATGTACCATATATTAAGACTTTGGCAATGGGAGGCGTCACTACTGAACTAGAAGTTTTGTGATAATTCTATCTTTAATTAAATAATGTATAAAAATGACTTCAACATCAAGTCTTTAAATGATAAAATTCATAGTAACTTTATTATTACCTTCGTGTGGTGATGGAATAAAAATATAGTTCACCACTCCCTTACTTACACGTGGGGGTCGCCAACGACCACTAAGAGATGTGGTGTACATGTAGTATGTTATGATATGTGCTATGAAAGAGAGAAATCGAAATAAAACCAGATACTAACCCGTTTGACCAGCATGGTATAGTAGCTCAAACTTACCTTCTTTTGTGGAGGAGGTTCGAGTCCAGCAATGGGATCTTTATGGGCTGAGATAATAATGAATAAATGTATATTAAACTAGATATCAGCGATGTGTCCGGCCGAGATCGACGTGGCGTGTCACAACAGTTCACAGTCCTGCACCATCTCCGGACCAGCTGAAGTGGTGCAGGATTTTATGGCTCAGTTGGCAGCTAAAGGGATATTCGCTAAAGAAGTGCCATGTTCTAATATTGCGTATCACTCGCGTTACATGGCCGATGCAGGTAATTATCGATTTATTGTTAGTGTAGATAATATAATGTTGAAAATTATTGCTACAATGGTACTTATAATTAAGAGTAGATTGTTATAAAAAAAATAAAATATCCTGGGTAAGACTAAAGGTTTAAATAATTGATAGAGATATACGGTCGCGGCATGAAATTATTCAAAAGGTTATGAGAGAAAGGAATAATGCTTTCAAAAAATGACATTGTATAAGTAATGGTAATGCAGAAAAGATTAGTTAAAAAAAATATTTACGTCCTTAACTTGAACAACTATCATCTCAGTAAAAGGAAAAGAAATGAATATAAAGACCTTTATCAACCCGTTTGAATACTTTGAACTACCTCAAGCTTTCAGACACCCCGTTGGGTTTGGCCACTCTGTTGTACCCTGAGGAATGCCATCAAACGCTGTTGTGCCCATTGTTACGTATATTCACCATTTTATTGCTATGTAGTAGTTATTATACCACGTACTGGTACTAAAGTACTGGTAACGCAACGTAACATAGCAGTATTTAAATGAGTACCGTACTCTTGAAGTAAATCCTTAGAAATGCATTCAAAATGTAACTTTACCACTTAAACATGCTCATACCGTAGAGTCTAATAATAATGAATCAAAACACGTTATTGATTATTGTTTAAGGTCCTAGACTATTGAAGCACTTAAAGAAAATAATAAAAACTCCAAGAATTAGAAGCGAACGTTGGATATCTACTTCAGTGCCAAAAGATCAATGGGATGAACCATTGGCTAAATATTGTTCAGCAGAGTATTACATAAACAATTTATTGGTAAGTAGAAGATGTTAAATATAAAAAGAAATTACTTGCTAAATACTCACTAACAATACACCTTCAATATACTGGAATTCATCCAATTAAGCCGGGAAAATTATTTGTTTAGAACCCGGTGCTGTTTGAAGAAATGTGTCACTTCATACCGTCCAACGCTATACTTGTAGAAGTGGCTCCCCACGGGATACTTCAAGCTATCCTGACGAGAGCGATGCCAAAAGACTGTCAAAGCATTGCTCTCACCAGACGACATCATATACATAATACGGTATATCTACTCCAAGCAATCGGAAAGTTAGTATCATTATTGTTTAAAACATTTAGAAAATTATAAGTTACTGATAAATTTTTACACTTACTTTAATTTCAGTATTAAAATTCTCCTAAGTATGACTCCAATTAGAAATAAATATATAAAATTAATGTGCTCAATTATTATTGATGAATCGATTATTACGACTCGAGTTTCAAGTATATTCGATGAAGGCATATCTGCGAGCTGTCGGCGTACACTGTGCAGACACACACACACACACACACACACGAACGACGCGACTTAATTTCTTACACAAAACTCAATTAGTAATTACTTTGAACTATATAAAAGCAAGTAGTTTTATTTTGATGATGTTTACTATTGTGGGAGGAGGCTCGAATCTAGTACTGGTACATATGTACTACTGTTGTGACTGATGTTGAAAACATAGTAGCTTATACAAAGGCTAAAGACGGGCCAATACGGTTTTATAATTTCATATTCCTCGCAGGGCACATGTTACCACATAGAAAATATGAGCTCACCGCAATCCTTACTAATATTATATATGCGAAAGTAACACTGTCTATCTGTCGCGCTTTCACGCTGAAACTACCGAACCAATTTAAATGATATTTGGTACACAGATAGGCTAAAACCCGAGAAAGGACATAAGCTACCTTTAAATGCGAAAAAAGGGTTGAAAGGTTGTATAAAACTATCGTTATTTTTAAAGCCAGAAGCTTGAAACTCCTTTTTTATTCTGTTGATTAGATATGAATAAGGTAAAATTTTTACAATGTTTGAATGACTTTGTAAAATGTTTACCTTTAAGGAGGCAAAATAAAAATAGGGGATGAAACTTTGTATAGAAATTGGTCATTTTTGAAGATAGAACGTTAAAACTTTTTTATCTTGCTTTTGATTAGATTATATTTGATTATAATTAAAAATGTCATTACTCTGACCGACCACTGTCAGTAGCTCTCCGAGGTACCATGCCTTGCAGCTCAGTCGTGTGGTTACCTCCCCATAAAACTGTTGCGTAAGCTTTTGATTATACGTGTTTGGGATATCTCTAGGTTTTTTTTTATATAAATCAGTTAGCTATAAATATTGTTTTGTTAGTTTCTATATTTTGCAATTATTTCTTAACTAATTGTAAGTAAAATAATTTGATTTTATAGTTAAAGTAGTAAGTTTAAATTAGTATCACCTGCAAAGATAACTTTAGGTTTCTTATGAGAGCATTATCTAGATTAACATATAGGATACTTTTATTCCGGCAATGTGTTTCCTTGATATTTCAACTTTAGGAAAGTAACTTTTTTACGCGAGCAAAGCCGTGGGCATAATCTAGTATTTAATATATTAAAACCTTGAAAGTGAAAATAGACTCCGATAAAATGGTGATGTTTCCAGAAATTAACTATGCTGCATTTATAGTATTACAAAGAAAATCTATATATATATATATATATATATATATATATATATATATATATATATATATATATATATATATATATATATATATATATATAAGAGATTTACACCTATGTATTAACTCATCACGATATCTCTGGGCCTATAGATTTTAAATTTGGTAGGAATGTTCCTTTTGCCGAGTAAAGATCAGCTAAGAATGGATTTTACGTAATTGCACTCGCAAGGGGGTTGCTGGGGTGTAAAAATCACATTTTTTAAATACAGCTCCTACTGACTTGAATTTCGGTAGGTATATTTGTGTTACTATATGTATACTGCCTTTGTTTTGCATACTACGGGCATCTTCAAGTGCATTTAAAAGTTAATCTTGAAGCGTTTTTTGACTTGGTAAAGGATTTTTTAAGCAAACTGAGTCTCTTTGGATTGTGAAATGGGTTTTCTTTTACAATACATTTCAACGAAGCCCCTCATGATTTCGATCTGTAATGATCGTGCGTATGTTTACGCATATTGTTATGGATACAAAATGTATTTAATCTAAAATACCTACATATTATTTTCAGCATATACATGGGAGGTCACGCTGTCAACTTGCAAGTGCTATACCCGCCCATTCAGTTTCCAGTGTCGACGGAGACCCCGATGTTGTCTCATCTCGTGGAGTGGATGCACTCAGAAACCTGGTAGTTATCTTGTCCTTTTTAATTTTCTTACTTTCATCGTGAAATACATTTTCTTTTTATAATGAGATATGTTGCCCGAGTCTCTTAGCAACACAATTTGAAAAAAAAATAAACATATACTCATTTTATATTTTATAACTCATTTTATATTTTATAACTCATATATTTTTAAATTAAGGGGCTCACGCACATAGACACACACACACACAAACGCATACGCATACTTAATTGAAATTTTCTAAATACTGGCTTGCAAATACCGAACAGAATGATTGGATCGCCACTTAACGAATAATTAACGAATGAGTGAAGATGGATGCCATGACTGAGAATAAATTGGGATGGGTTAAATGTGTGAAGGTGGATAGAATGAGTGGGAGTGGATCGAAATTATGGGGATGAATGAAATGAGTTGATGCATGGAATAATTGGGGATGTATGGAGTGAGTGGGGGAGATGCGATGAGCAGACCCACAATTATAAGGAATAGCATTGTTGTGTAATTTTATTGTTATTTCCGAGACGTGTATGAATAATGATAATATCGTAATAATGTCAAACTTGGACATTATTGTCCATTGTAAAATACCACATACGAGGGCAGGCGGAGTAGTTGTTTGTAATAACCTAAATGATGGATTCATCGTGTGGTAACTAAGGAAAAATACAATTTATCACTCTCTTTCTTACCCTTGGGTGACGTCAGCTAACGGACGCAATCAGGTAACATCGCTGCATGAAAGACAAAACCTTGGATATAAAATCCTATACCGACCCATTTGACTAGGGTATAGTAGGTCAATCACTATCTCGCTGGGGAGGAGTCTAAAGTCCAGTAAGGGCAAGTTTTATGAGCTGTGACGAAATGATATCATCTGTATTGTTACTCCACAAATAGCGCTCAATGCACAAATATTTAAATCATTGTGTTCTGCATTTTGAAATGGCAGAAGTAAGTGCTTCCCTGAGCAGATTGAATCACGGTAAAATACGACTAAGGAATCTAGGCAGATACTAGATCACTGTAATAGAAGGCGAACTCTAAATAAAGGGTTATACCAAGCCAATTGATCAGCGTATTAAATCACTTTATCTTCCCTTGTGGAGAAGACCTGTGTCGAATAATGGAACACATATGAGCTGGAGAAGAAGAATTGCAAAAGATAAATAGCAAAGGCGGTGACAACGTAGAGCAATGTTTTGTACTAATGATATTTTCGTGAATCACGAATACTATGTATTAAATATTTTCATTGTCTTCAGGAATGTTTCAATGTTTAATGTTCATGAAAAGAAAGCAGCTGCAATTTGCAACTTCGTGAAGTCGGTTCATGACAAGGAGTATAAATACTTACAAGGTCACGTTATCAGAAGTAAGATATTTGCTACATAAAATACTCAATAAATGTTCATTGCACGTAACAATATTTTAATTTTGAAACATTTCACGTGAAACAGACAGCGATTTTATGTAATGGATTTTGTTCATAACTTGACAACTTTAAAGAAAGATAATTAATAATCGCAAATGACTCCCTAATTATTTACATGTTATGTTTCACGGGAAATGTTCTTCATATTAAATTTACTAATTCTTTTATTATTTAGACAAAATGTGCTATCCTTTCGCTGCTGCCTTAGTCGCTGTATGGGATGTGTTCGCAATGCACGCGGAGCTGCCTAAACATAGAGAATCTGTAACATTCCAAGATGTACAACTTCATGCGCAACCTCTGTTGTTTTATCAAAAACCACTCAGACTTAACGTGTCTCTGCACAGGAGTACTGGTCAATTCGAGGTAATGAATATATCTTTAAACGTTGACAATGATCTAACACTTAACTTATATAAACTATGCTTTGTGTAATTTAAGGTTATGAGTGAATACACCAGGGTCATGTCTGGAATTTTCATCAAACATAAACAATCCAATATATACACATGCGAAGGAGACCCCATTATAGATAATAAAGATTTTGTATTGACATCAAAAGATATTTACCAATTACTTAATGAAAGAGGCTACAAGTACAGCGGTGAGTTCCAAAGCATCGAGTGGGCTAACGCGTCGCTGAAGAGGGCGGCGCTCGTGTGGGCCGACAACTGGGTTACGTTCATCGACGGCATATTACAGCTGAACTTGTTGCGACAGCCGTCACATGTGACGTCACTACCTACTTACATCAAACGTTTGAGCATCGATGTTAACGAACATACGAACAGTCGTGTTCATCATTTGAATGGAAGACACGTGATGCAAGCGGACGTATTTCATCAACTTACAAGGTAATTGTTGTCTATTTAATCTTATAAATGCAACTCAATTTTATTTTCAATTCATCAACAATGCGTTTTTCACGTCATTTATTTTTAGTTGGTCAATTAGACTTGTAAACAGATAAGTCTATCATATGCCAGCCATTCATCTTAACACCTCTTCATCTTATCATTAACACCACAATTTTAAGTAAATTGAAATAAATTAAATATATAGGAAAATTAGACGATGATCTTACGTGTCTGAAATTAGTGTCTGTGAAAGTGTTTCTGAAAACAGATGTACGAGTAAGTCCAACACCAAACATTGGTATAAAGTTTAAAAGTATTTCAATTGCCAATATTAATCATTTATTTATCATTTAAAGGTGCGGAGGTGTTGTGCTGGAACATATTCTATATCGCAGATTGGTTTCAGTGGATCAAGGGCTACAGAGTCTGGAACTGAATGATATATCTTCCAAAGTGGGTGACCTAAGATTTAATTTTCTATTCACTCGAATAAGGTTATATTTATTATTAAATTAAATTACCATAATTTTATGATAACAATAAGTGAGTAAAATAAAAGAGGTATAAACAAATGAGAGACTTCAAATATGGAAATTTATGAGAACAAAATAAGGCGCAAAGCATTGCAAGGGGCAGAAAGCGAAAATATTTTACGAGAAGGACGGTAGTTGTCTGGTTTAGCCATGGACCGGCGGCACGGGATCGTTCCTTTCCAACTGGTGCAGGACTTGTTAATGCAGCTTTGCTTCGACAAGTAGGTACTCGAGTATACGGTACAGGTGTACACAGGCGTGAGAAAGACGGTTTGTCAATGGTGTCACCTCTTCAAGTTATTAACATTAAGAAGAAGAAAGTTAAAGCTCTTCTTGAGACCCAAAATAATTGAAGTACAAATAAATCTTTTACGTATTATATTTGCAGCATCATGACGTCACACCATGTGAGAGCAAACTGACAACACTTGCGACACTTAAGTGTTCACAATTTGGCAAATTTGATTCATTACGTTGGGTGCGAGGTGCCAGATTACAAAAGTATAAAGTACCAGTGACAGTACGTATGACATAAATATATTGTATTATATACCTGAAGTTTATACGAATGTTAAATATATATTTAAAACAATACTGTTGTTGGGGTCTTTCTCGTGACTGTATTGGATTTTTAATTTCCTGACATTTATAACATTTTGTCACGTTTGTAGAATTGTTAACACAAACTATATTAGAATTATTTTCTCTTTGATTCAGCCAATGAATTTGTATCAAAACTATGTTAAAATTTAATTTCTAATAATGTCGCGATAAAAACTCCTGCAATAAATATGTAATAACGATGATTTATGGAACATTTCCGTGTAGTGACGGAGGAAGTTTATAATTCACCGCGACCTCTAAGCGTATATATTAAAAGAGGACCAAGGGATATAATATAGAAATAATGTTTATGAAAGGGAAGGAAAACTCGAAATAAAATTTGATACTAACTCATCTAACCAGCGTGATATAGTAAGTCAACCCCTGTATCATTCAGGAGGCTTAAGTACAGCAGTGGGACATATATCGGCTGAAATAATAGTGTTGTTGGACGTGAGACCGTAAACGCTGAACTAATTTCTAATCATCGTTACTCAAAAATTAAATGCAACTGCGATAAAATCCGTAAAAATAATTTTATTTCATATAACAGTTATTTGCTAAAATATAAAGTATTAACATCTTTGATTTTAGGTTCATTACGCTGGATTTGATCAGATTGACGTAAAGAAAACAATTGGCATAGCTTCAAGTGACAACAACACGTACGGAATGTACTACAGTGGGATCACTAAAGGGTATGTCATTATTGTGTAAATAATTAAATAACTTTATTTAATTTCTTTAAAATTAACGACTTGAATTTGTATTTAGTGGCGAGCGTGTGATGGGTATAGTGAATGGTGGCGCGGCCAGCTCCCAAGTGGATGCAGAACCACTGCTGTTGTGGCCAGTGCCCGCACACTGGAGTCTCGAGGAGGCGGCCACGGTACCGTGTGCATACGCGTACGCATTTTATATTCTTGTAAGTATACACATTAAATACAAACATGTGAACTATATATGAGATTCAAATCCAAACAAATATTACCTGAACCCAGTCAAGCGCGCACTTACTGAAATATAAAATCGGTATAACTTATAATATATCAACAGTTTGTGTTTTATAAAGTAAATTACAAACAGTGGATGGAGGCATTGGGGCGAGGGACCTCGGTCATGGAAAGGGCGGCGGCGGTCGCTGTCCGCGCCGGCGAGGCCACGGATCTGCAGGCCGAAAATGTCCGCCTTAGAGGCGAGATGTCAGGCCTGCGGACCCGAAACCGGAACCTGGGCGACATGCTGGCGGAAATGCGTCGCGCAAACCGCCAGCTGTTGATAGACGTGGCCGACCTCAAGGCGCAGGTGGCGCTGTTCGTGTCACCCGCGCCAGCCGCACTATCGGCCAGGGCCGGATACTCGGCGGCCGCTGCGGCGCCAAAGCCGCCTCGCGCTGCGACGCCGACGACGTTGGGTGATGGCGTCAGCGTCACACCCGTCCCCGCGGCGAGGAAGACGCCTGCCGCCGCGAAGCGCGCGCCGCCGGCTGACGCTGGCGCGGTCACCGCGGTGAAACTCCCTGTTCCCGTGGTGAGGCTGACGCCTCTCCCCGCGGACCGCTTGCCGCCGGCTAGCGCCCCTGCGGCGCCAAAGCCGCCAGGCGCCGTAGAACGGGCCCCTAAGGAGGCTCAGCCGACCCCGTTTGAGGTGGGAGGCATATCGGACGAGGCCCTCGCCAAAATCGTCGGCGCAGTGGGCAAGCTCGTCGATGCGCGCTTCGCCGTTCTGGAGGCGAGGTTGCCTCCAGAACCACGTGTCCGACCACCTCTCGCCGCGGACAAGCGGCCGCATGTGGCACCAGCCCCCGCCCCGCTGCCTTGTCAGGGTGGCCGCGTGGGGAGCTACGCCGCGGGCGCGGCCGGGCCTAAGCCCAAAGACCCCGGCCCAGCTCCGAAGGGACCCGCCCTGAGGAGGAAGACGGCTCCGGCTCCTGCCGGACCGCTGAAGTCGCCCGCAACAACACCGCCGGCGACGACCAGCGAGGCCGCGACGAGGCCTTCCGCGTCTGGCACGACTGCCGTACCCGAACAGGGTTGGCAGGTAGCCGAACGCGACAGAAGGAGTCGCGGCCAAAGGAGGAGAGCGGAGGCCAAGCGCGCCGCTGAGGTCCCCGCTCCTCAGGCAGGAGCCGGACAGAAGAAGAGACCGCGTAAGGGGCTCAAGTCGCCGAAGACGGCCGCAGTGGTGATCACTGTGCTGCCCGAGGCGGCCGAGAAGGGCCTCAGCTACGAGGCCGTCTTGAGGAAGGCCCGGCGGGAGCTAGACGTCTCCGATATTGGAGGCGTCGAAGCCAGGACCCGCAAGGCCCGGACGGGGGCTCGAATTCTCGAGTTCCCAGGGGCCGAGGGCGCCAAGACGGCCGACAGCGTGGCCGAGAAGCTGAGAGGTTTGTTCGCCGAGGAGGGTGGCATCAAGATCGCCAGGCCCGTCAAGTGCGCCGAAATGCGCATTTCGGGTTTGGACGATTCAGTGACGGTGGAAGACATCCGGGAGGCTATTGCCTCGAAAACCGGGTGTCCCATAGACACCGTCCGGGTCGGTGCCATTCGTCCCGGTCCGGGTGGCGTAGGTGCTGCCTGGGCGCAGTGCCCGGTGGAGTCGGTACCGGCTGACCCCCTGGTTGGAAAATGTAGGCTTGCCCGGGTAAAGGGATCTCTGCCCGGGTCGACGTATTGTATCTCCCATAATCATGGGATCAATAATGGATGCTGATAAATTAAATAAAAACAACGACGGGGATTGTAGCGATCCTCACCCTAAGGCCCGGTCAAGCCGATCAAAAACTGACCAAGACGACGCCTCGTCCTCAGGACTTGAGGGCGTCCGCCGAGGGCCCGGCACAAATCGTGGAGGCCCAGAAGAAGAAGAGGAGGTCGCCTCGAAAGTCTCGGGGCAACGGCCTGAGCCACAAAAGGCGGCTGGAGGAGCGGCGGGCGCGCAGGGAGGCTGCCGCCGCTGAAGAGAAGAAGGACGGTAGACTCGCAGCAGAGCCGTCGACGGACGAGGGCGACAGCGATGTCGCAGAGCCGTCCGAAGACGAGGGCGGCGGATCTACCGTCAGAATGGACGAGGGCGGCGATATTCCCGCAGGGCCGTCCAAAGAGGAAAGCGGGTCGGCTGGTGAAGGCCCCACTAGGTCGTCGGCGCGTCTAGCAGCAAAGACGCCGCCGGCGACCGCGACTAAGAAGGAGGAGGCCCTCCCCTCGCAGGTGCGAAAGCGCCCCCTGAGTAAGGGAGGCAGCTCGAGCGCCGAAACCGAGGGGAGCGTGGCCAACATGCCTCCACCAAAGATCCAGGCCTCCCGAAGAGGGCGAGGGACCTCGGCCGTGGAAAGGGCGGCGGCGGTCGCTGTCCGCGCCGGCGAGGCCAAGGACCTGCAGGCCGAAAATGTCCGCCTTAGAGGCGAGATGTCAGGCCTTTTTTTTTTTTTTTTTTTATTTTTTTTATTGGTGGGCTATGAGTGCGTCTCGCCCCGCCAAATCGGTCCGGGGTGACGGAGAAGGCGGCGCGTGACCCCATAGACCCACCGTAAAATCCTCTCTCTTCGCCGTGCGAGCGGACCACCGGTACCCGATCTTTGTCTTCGGTGGTCCGCTCGGCGGTTTACCCTCGCGGGTTCCTCTCGTCGACGCCCCGACAGATTTCGTCGTCGGGGCGTCGCCCTCACGCGATGGCCTCGCGTCGGGTGACCGGACAATTCCCCGGTCCGATCACCCGAGGCCTGGGTTAGGGCGGCATCAGGCGCAGGTATTCGCGCCTGCGCCGCCCCGGCCACTGGCGGCGGCCCGGGTCGCGGGAGTCCTCCCTGACTCGTTCCGCCGCCTCCTTCCGCGAGATGACAGCCTGGCAGAAGGCGGCGATCGCGTCCCAATTCCTGACGCTGTCGACCATCGCCCTCGCGACAGCCGGCAGCGTCAGGTCGGCACCGATAATAGCGACGAGGTCGCGGCGCTGCACGTCCCAGCCCGAGCATCCCTCGAGCGTATGTTGTGCCGTGTCCTCGTCACTACTGCAATGATGGCAGCCCGGAGTCCACTCCCTGTACACGACCGTGTGCAGGTATTTCCCGAAGCACCCATGCCCCGTCAACACCTGCACCAGTCGGAAGGTGAGGACCCCGTGCCGCCGCTCCATCCATTTCATCAATACGGGCCGGAAGGCCTCGACGGTCACGACACCGTGTCTATCTCCAGCCGCGTAACCCAACGGGCGATGACGTCTCGGCGGGCGTCCTCGCGCCAGGTGGCTATCTCGCTCAACGATGGGGAGCCACCCTCCTCGCGCACTGAGGTAACCCGCCGGTAGAGGTCGGAGAGCATCGCCGCCTCTAGGTCCCACGGGGGTGTCCCGGCCAATAGGCACGCCGCCTCTGTCGACACCGTGCGGTACCCGCGAATGGCTCTGACCGCCATGGCTCTCTGTGGCCTCCATAGAACCGCCCTGAGCTGGGCGTTCAGAGCCCTCGCCCACACGGGTGCGCCGTACATGGCCATCGAGCGGATGACCCCCGCATACAGCCGTCGGCCCTCGAAACTGGGTCCGCCCACATTCGGCATGAGCCGAGAAAGGGCGGACGCCGCGCCGACCAGCCGGGGAGCAATCTGTCGGAAATGCTCCCGGAACCACCATCGCCCGTCGAGCACCAGACCCAAGTACTTCATATGGGCCTGGATGTTGATCTGGATGGAGTTGACGACTAACGAGGCGCCGGTTGGCAGCCTTACGCGTGGCCCATGGAATAATAGGGCCTCCGTCTTATTTAAGGCCACCCTGAGCCCCAGCGCCTCGATTCGCCTGACCATCTCCTCGGTGCCGAGAGTGGCCAGGCTCGCCGCCTCTTCGAGTGTCCTGCCCCGGGCTGTGACGAGCGTATCGTCAGCATAGCACACCAAGCTCAGCCCAGGGGGGAGACTCCCTCTCAACGCCCAGTCGTACCCGATGTCCCACAGAGTCGGCCCCAGAACCGACCCCTGTGGAACACCGCACGACATGGGCGTCCGCACAATGTCCCCTGCGGGACCCGCGCAGAGGATACTGCGCCCCTCCAAATAGTCCGCCACCAGCCGCCTGAGGTACAGGGGCACTCCATGGAACCGGAGCGCCTCCCTGATGCAGCTGAATGGCAGACTATTGGTCTCGACCGTGACCCCTGGGGTCGCCCATATCGCGCGGCGCTGAACAAGCTTCGCGCGCGCTCCTCGAGCACTTCGAGCCTCGCCTCAGGCAGCTGTTCAACGCCTGTCTGACGTCTGGACGGTTCCCTGAGTGCTGGAAGGAAGGGAGGTTGGTTCTCCTGCCAAAGCCCGGACGGTCCCCGGATTTGCCGTCGGCCTACAGGCCCATCGTGCTCCTCGACGATGTGGCTAAGCTGCTGGAGCGTGTGCTCGCTGCCCGCATCGTCCGACACCTGGAGGAGGTGGGGCCCGATCTGTCGGACGCTCAGTATGGGTTTCGGAGGGGGCGTTCGACCATCGGGGCCCTATTACGCCTGAAGCAGGCGGCCGCGGAGGCCGTCGCCGGGAAGGGAGTGCTGTTGGCGGTGTCGTTGGACATCGCCAACGCATTCAATAGTCTGCCATTCGGCTGCATCAGGGAGGCGCTCCGGTTCCATGGAGTGCCCCTGTACCTCAGGCGGCTGGTGGCAGACTATTTGGAGGGCCGCAGTATCCTCTGCGCGGGTCCCGCAGGGGACATTGTGCGGACGCCCATGTCGTGCGGCGTTCCACAGGGGTCGGTTCTGTGGCGACTCTGTGGGACATCGGGTACGACTGGGCGTTGAGAGGGAGTCTCCCCCCCGGGCTGAGCTTGGTGTGCTACGCTGACGACACGCTCGTCACAGCCCGGGGCAGGACACTCGAAGAGGCGGCGAGCCTGGCCACTCTCGGCACCGAGGAGATGGTCAGGCGGATCGAGGCGCTGGGGCTCAGGGTGGCCCTAAACAAGACGGAGGCCCTACTTTTCCATGGGCCCCGTGTGAGGCTGCCCATCGGCGCCTCGATAGTGGTAAACTCCATCCACATCAGTATCCAGGCCCATATGAGGTACTTGGGTCTGGTGCTCGACGGGCGATGGTGGTTCCGGGATTATTTCCGACAGATTGCTCCCCGGCTTGTCGGCGCGGCGTCCGCCCTTTCTCGACTCATGCCGAATGTGGGCGGACCCAGTTTTGAGGCCCGACGGCTGTATGCGAGGGTCATCCGCTCGATGGCCATGTACGGCGCACCCGTGTGGGCGAGGGCTCTGAACGCCCAGCTCAGGGCGGTTCTGTGGAGGCCACAGAGAGCCATGGCGGTCAGAGCCATTCGCGGGTACCGCACGGTGTCGACAGAGGCGGCGTGCCTGTTGGCCGGGACACCCCCGTGGGACCTAGAGGCGGAGATGCTCTCCGACCTCTACCGGCGGGTTATCACAGCGCGCGAGGAAGGTGGCTCCCCATCGTTGAGCGAGATAGCCACCTGGCGCGTGGATGCCCGCTGAGACGTCATCGCCCGTTGGGCTACGCGGCTGGAGAGGCCTAGGCACGGTGTGGAGACCGTTGAGGCCCTCCGGCCCGTATTGATAGAGTGGATGGAGCGGCGGCACGGAGTCCTCACCTTTCGGCTGGTGCAGGTATTGACGGGGCACGGGTGTTTCGGGTTGTACCTGCACAGGGTCGTGTATAGGGAGTGGACTCCGGCCTGCCACCACTGCAGGAGTGACGAGGACACGGCGCAACACACGCTGGAGGTGTGTCCGAGATGGGAGCGGCAGCGCCGTGACCTCGTCGCTGTCATCGGTGCCGACCTGACGCTGCCGGCCGTCGCGAGAGCGATGGTCGACAGCGTCAGGAACTGGGACGCGGTCGCCGCCTTCTGCGAGGCTGTCATCTCGCAGAAGGAAGCGGCGGAACGGGCAAGGGAGGATTCCCGCGCCCCGGGCCGCCGTCAGCGGCCGGGGCGGCGCAGGCGCGAATACCTGCGCCTGATGCCGCCCTAACCGAGGTTTCGGGTGATCGGACCGGGGAATTGTCCGGTCACCCGACGTGAGGCCACCGCGTGAGGGCGACGCCCCGACGGCGAAATCTGTCGGGGCGTCGACGAGAGGAACCCGCGAGGGTGAACCGCCGGGCGGGCCACCGAAGTTAAAAATCGGGTCCCGGTGACCCGCTCGCACGGCGAAGAGAGAGGAGATTTTACGGTGGGTCTATGGGGTCACGCGCCGCCTTCTCCGTCACCCCGGACCGATTTGGCGGGGCGAGACTAATCCATAGCCCACCAAAAAAAAAAAAAAAAAAAAAAATGTAGGCATTGCAACCAATCATGATGAGAGTAACAAAGATAATTCATAAGATACTCTTGTTTCTTTTAAGGTAATCAAGGGTAATATTGAGTCTGACATGAATATACTTATACACGAAGGCGCCTATATACTCGGTCAAGCTGCAATAGCCATCGCGTTTGCACATCATTGTAAAGTATTCACTACTGTCAGCGACAATAGACAGAAGAAGTTTTTACAACAACGATTTCCTCAACTAGACGGTCAGCTGATAGCACTAATATAAATAGCTAATAATTTATCTATTCCACATTTACTAGATGAAGTCATTTTTTTTTTCAGAGAAATTTATTGGAAATGCTCGTGATATCAGTTTTTCAGATAAAATCCTCACAGCCACAGAGGGGGAGGGTTGCGACATAGTTATTGCTTCTGTAAAAGGTGATCTTAAAAATGTAAGTGAATAAATACATATATAAGTCATTTTATTGACACGCAAACAACTTTACGAGTGGGGATGTATTAAAAACTTTAATTTCATTCAGCAATGCATGTTTGCTACATTTTAAAATCTCTAATTGTTCCAATATACATAGCCTAAAATCTTTGGCACAAATATGTATCATTGTTTTTTTATCAATTAAACTTTATAATATAAAACAATATATAACTTTTATATAACAAAGATTCGTAAATATGGTGGTCAATAAAAGTATGTGAAAACTATCCGAGTCATCTGTTGAGGTTCAATAGATCATAATTTTATGAATGAAGAACTATAATAAGAATTTGTTATGTTTCAGGCGTCTATAAAATGTTGCAAGTCTAATGGTGTACTGATAGATACAGTACAAATACAAGACGACGAACACTATATCTACACGATGTACAACTTGCATCCTGTGAAATCACATTTGCTGATAGATTTTTCTTCTATATTAACACACAACAATTATAACGATATGAAAGTAAGTTAAAAGTAACAATTTTCGCGTTCATCATCATCTCTTCTGATAATTTTAATATTATTATCATCTTTTTTGTTACTCTGATCATCTCATATTTAACAACAAAAATGAGAAATTAATAAAAATATGTCAAGTCTATAATTGTCTCAGTCAACTGCTAAAAGCAACATCAACGAGCGTCGTTCAATAATGATTTTTTTTTGTAACGCAGTGGCTAAAAAATGCATTTTTTGCATGCCCGCCCGGGCGGGGTATGTGGGACTCGCAGGCCCTGAAGGGGTCACTGAATACCCACTAAAAAAGACCAACTGCGAGCTGTTAGCCGTTGGGGATTTTACAGCTGAACCGGACTATGGGCGAACCTTATGGGCTCTCAACCCGAACAAGGTAAACTAAGCGACTTCGCCCGCGGGCTCACCCGAAGGGGAACGGACCTCGGCTTAGGGCGTCGCTGGAGGCAAAGTGGACGTGTCCACGTTTGGGTTGGTTATTATTGCGCGCCGTGTTTTCGCACCTCGACGGCGAGGACGAAACCGCGGATATTTGAGTGAGATGGCCTCGCAGGCGGCGTAGGCTCTTGTTTGGGCGAGTGTTATTGGATCGTCATTGTCATTGAGGACGTGACGCGGACGTCGAATTTTCGATATACGCGATGGGGTATAGGAAGCCGCCCCAACCACTAGAGGGTTTTTTTATTAGGTAAATTGTTGGTCCACAGACTTTTGTCCGTGCCTTTTTTATGTTGTATATTTTAGTCGTTATGTTGAAATTGAAGTTATATAATTCAATTTTTCTTGAAGTGGCTTTGATATTATACATTTATGATGGTTTATATGTATTTTTAAAGAGATTCTGCGTTATTAGTTTATCGTGAACTTGTGATGATGTCTTTTTATAGTTCATGTATGAATTGTTGGTCTTTATTGTGATGTCAATCCGAGCTCCCTTTGGTCTCTATGTTTAATTGCCATCTTTTTAATGTATTCCAGTATAGTACTTGGGTCCTGATCTATAGACTTCCTCATGAGTTTCCAGATGGCATCTTCACGGGTGTCTGTGTAGTAGGTACAGGATCTAGTATGCCTGGAGATGGCAACCACGGCATGTTAGATACTGTTGTGTAGTTTTTGCACTGTATCTCTTGTCTGGATGATAATGACATTTGGTGCACTGAGTCCCTGTGCTTCGTGGATGGTACGCAGTTCGGAGCCCTCACCAGTGCCGTATCCCTTTTCGTTGAGGATTTCTTTCACTGCCTGGGTGTGCGACAGGTATAGTGTCTCAGGAAGGTCTGGTGGTATGACGGCGTCGGCGTATGTATATATGTTCGGGGATTTGATGATCTTATTGGACGAGTATATGCCATTGTAGTTGTTCTGAAGAGCATATGCTACGTCCATGGGGCACCGATGCGTACACAACAGTTCTTGTGTTGCCGATGATGTGGTTAGAGGTTTATAGTGTTTTAATTTAAACAGGTTGTACCGATCAATGAAAGGTATTTGGTTAGTGTCGCCAATAAGGAGGAGTTCTTTGGCCTTTACAGTGCGCATTAACAAGACCACGGAGCTGAAGTGGTTTATGAGCGCTTCGTCGATTATGAGTCTATGGAGCGCTTGGTTTTTGCTCGTTCTGACTCCGTTTGTCAGGGCCGATGCCACTGTATAAACATTCTTTGCCGCTTTATCTCCCATGCGTTGGGTAATCCTATTTTTCAGGTCGTCTTTTGCCTTGAGCAATGATGTTAGAACGACGTCGTGTGTAGGGTTGAAATTGTTCACAATCCAGGTCGATTTGCCGCATCCTGGGACTCCATTTACCAGGGTGATCTTGTCTGGCAGGTCCCATGCACTCGCCTCCAAATTTCTGGCTCGTCGTAAGATTTCTCCGTGAGCCAGATCTTGGTAAATTTTGCGGTGACTACGATGGTGTCGTGTTCCGGGGTGTGGAATATGGTTCTACCAGTCTCCTTTGTAGCTTCTTCGTCTAGGTCTACGAAGCCTCCGGTGGCACTAAAAGCCGCCATGTGGGTTGAGATAGGTTTACCCGCCATGACATCGCCTGTCTTGTTGTAAACGGTGGCCTCTTCTTCCTCGAGTCTGACTTTCAGCAAACCTTCGCTTTGATGGTGGTAAGCTTCAAGTATCTTGCTGGCAGTCAAGGCTTTGATGATGATTGTGCCTTCTAATATTGCCTTGTATTCGAGGAAGGCATTTATATATAGGTCCATCGTTGTATTCCGCCATGCCGTGCGGGTCGGTCACTGGTACGCGGTCTTGTTCTTCAGTGGCCCACCCGGCGGTCTACCCTCACGGGTATCCTCGCTGATGTCGACGCCCGGGCAGTTTGCACCATCGGGGCGTCGTCCTCACGCGGTGGCCTCGCTCCCAGGGCGACCAGACTAATCCCTGGTCCGGTCACCCGCTGCCTCGGCTAGGGCGGCATGAGGCGGAGGTATTCACGCCTCCGCCGCCCCAGTTGCCGGTGGCGGCGCGAATCCTCGAAGAGAAGTTCCTCTCGGATTCGCTCCGCCACTTCCTTCTGCGAGATGACGTCCTCGCAAAAGGAGGCGACCGCGTCCCAATTCCTCTTGCTGTCGACCATCGCTTTCACGACGGCCGGCAGCGAGAGGTCGGCACCGGTAGCAGCGACAAGGACACGGCGCTGCTGAGCCCAGGTCACGCAGGCCTCGAGCGTATGCTGCGCCGTGTCCCGGTCGCTGCCGCACTGTTGGCAGGACGGAGTCGTCTCCACCCTTGCGACTGTGTACAGGTACTTGCCGAAGCAACCGTGCCCCGTCAAGACACATCCACACTGATAATTTTGGTGATTGTATTGATGTTTTCTTCGCTGTCCTTTGCGATATTTTGGAGGAGATCACTAGCTTGCGCAAATTGGGTTTTGTCGGCATTCCTGTCGAATACGAGCAGGATTTTGTTATGAGCTCGTATTAGCCGACATTCCATGTTTCCTATTTTTATTGCGCTATAGGTGTTAAATTTAGAGGCTTTTAGAGTTGCTCTGCTAGTGCTTCCTTTTAATAGAACAGCTAGTCAGGGTGATACGGACACCCAATTTTTTCGTTCACATGACCGAAAGCTATGCCTAATTTTTCGCTGTTGGTGGACATGAACAGGGCCACTGGGCGTGTTCTTAACCCTGGTGTGCCCGTTTCGCCATTTGCTATTATCTGCTGCTCAGTTAATGTTTGTATCTGTAGTCGCCTTTGCGCAGTTGTTATTGTTTGATCGGGTTGTGCTTGAGTAATTGTTTGGGTAATTGTATTTTGCCTAATTGTTTGGCCTTGATTGATCGTGTTATTTCTCTGTTTGGCTCTGCGTATGATCTTTTCTACGTATGTGAAAAATGATGGTCTTATGTCATCGTTATTCATTATATTTTTCAGTTGACTTTTGTTGACCTGTACTCCTGTTTTTATTTCGAGTTTGGTTTGCTCTGCTAGAAAGCGGGGGCAGTCGTAGAGTAAGTGCCAGATGGTTTCTTCGGTGTTGTCATCGCACTCGCAGCTGGGGTCGTCTTTGAGTTTAGATCGATATAAATAAGCTGCGATGCCTCCGTGACCTGTGAAACCTTGTATCAGGGTTGGTGTCAATTTGGTTGATCTCACCAGACGGTAGTTGTTAGTGACGTCTGGGAAAAATTGTTTAGTGACTTCCCCTGTTGTGGAGGCGTTATACCGGTCCTGCCACATTTTGATTGTTTCCTCTCTGATAATCACCACTAGTGGGTTGGGGTGTGTCATGGCAGAGTTCAATAATGAACCAAATGTTTGAACTGTATATGTTCTGACAGTTGTGACAAACGAGCAAGCCGCACACCTGATGGTAAGTATTACTACCGCCCATGGACCACCGCAATACCAAGGGTATAACTAGGCCGCTGCCGACCAATCTACCATGCAAACCCCAAACCTACCCAATTGGGCTTCCAACTCTCTCACCGAATGAAGCGCAATAGCACATTGTTATTACTCAGAGGTCGATCTTCTGCGAGAGTGTGGTACTATCCCGGACGGACCGGCCCGCGGCTGCAGACAAAGGACTGTCAACAACGTGGTTCTACCACTAACCGTATTGTTTATTTAATCACGCTAATGTTAAATATGAAATTATTTATTATAATAGGAATGTAAATGAATTTGTATGTCATTGTCAGTTGTTACACGAGCTGTTGAGTAACGGCATAGTGTCTGGTTACGTGGTGCCGCTGGCGCGCGTTACTTACGAGCCGTGTGACGTGCAGCGCGCGTTCGAGCTGCTGCACAAGGAGCAGCACTTTGGTAGCGTGCTGCTGCGCATGCGTGACAGCGCTCTAGCAACTCAACACAGGTCTGTACAGTTACAGCTCATACACATTATATAACGCGTTCTTTAAAATCACAATCCACTGATATTGATGAAGGTTCTGAAATTTTCAAAAATGTTCGCCTAGAGATGATAAGACCTCTCTTTTCGCAATATCGATTATTATAAATAAATCGCTCTGTCTGCCATATAATACAAAGGTATATCTAATTACAGAATTATATGTGATCCTCATAAATGTCAAGTACTGATTTGGAACAACGAAGTTATTGGTGTTCAACTAGCTGAGACACTTATACATCGAGGAGCGAAAAGGCTTTGTATTTATAGTACAAAATTTTCATCATATCTATTATATAAAATTCGGTAAAACCAACATTCAAATAATATGACAGCAGTTTTTAGGTACGTTTTTTTTTTATATTTACATAACACTGTATTGTTTTAGAACGTGGAGAAAACTTGGAGTGAAATTTGAAGTTAATGAGGAATTAACCAAAGATCTAATTTGTAATAAGGTCATGAATGAAGCGCTGAACATAGAAAATATTGAAAGCATATATGTGATACTAATAAATACTAATAAAAATGAATCTTTTGAATATTTTACGCCAGCTTTAAATAAACTAGATTCGATGTCAAGATCATTGTGTCCTCAACTGAAGTTTGTATTATTTTCATAAAATTACGTCAAGTTTGTCTTATTACATTTATAATATATAATGGTGATAATATTTTCAGGCATTTTACAGTGGTATCTACAATTAAAGACTTAGGAGAAGACGTGTGTATATCTAGAGTGAAATCTGGACTTGCAGCTACGTGGTTGGATCTATCTAATGTAGGCAATGTAAGAAATCTAAATATGATACTCCGATCATTTTAAGATTATATTTGTAAGCCTTTTATTTTAGTAGAGTTACGTACTAAATGCTTTCAAGTTGCAAACTTCAGGAAGTGTTTTGCAATTAAAGATCTTGATCTAATTTCATAATCTAATAGATTAAAAGCTGTACAAAAGAAGAATAAATGTAATAATAGGTATATAAGTACTAATATATGAATAAGTTTTCATAATTTTTAAGGTGAAAGAAATCAATAACTTTGATGTGATGGATGCTGTAGAGAACGCACAATGCAGCGCGAATGTGACATTAGTTGCACAAATAAAGCAAACCGAACAACTTAAATTTTTTGATCAAATCATTGCATTAGCAGGTAATGCTTAAAGATTGCTTGTACTTTTTAATTTGCTTGTACATTTGACTGTACCGTTACTTTAACTGAATAAGCACGTGAATGCTTATGTAGGGCTTAGTTTATAAATTCCAGTTTGAATGAAAATATGGGTAGATTTATATTTATAGAAATTTTCAATAGCAAGCATATGGGTTCAAATACCTTAATGTTATATAATTAAATCGCGGCAAGAGTTAGAAGACACATTTTAAACAAAACTGTGTCAACCAGTCTGACCAACGTAGTATAAGTAATTTCTCTCCTATAGCTGAGGAGAATGTAGGTTGGGAATAAAAAGTATAAATATTATGAAACGATACATAACATATAATCTAGACGTCGCACGTTAAATTATATATTATATATATATTACCTGCGAGCGCGTAGCTCGCAGGTAATATTTAACATTGTCACAAAGTGTACAGTAAGTGCTTACGGTCTCTTGTAGTCTTGTGGAATGCCGCGTTGGGGCCGACATTTAATTAAGTGCCGTATTCACCTTGAGTTAAGGTAACACTTAACGCAGTCTATATAATACTAACATTGTGTCATTAAATATTACAAGTAGGTATTCATCATCATCCTGATGTTATCCCAATTTATTTGGATCCGACCCAATGTGTTTTCTTCTTCCATAGAACCCTATCAGACGTCATCTCTGTGATCACTCCCTATTTATCTATGTCTTGTTTCACGCAGTCCATCAATCTTTTCTTCGGTCTTCCTTTACGCCTAAAGTCTTCAACATTCATACTTAAAACTTTCCTCATAGCATTACCTTCATCCCGTTTGATCGCGTGTCCATACCACGTCAAGCATTCACTCCTTACCTTATTCGTCAGGCGCAACTTTAAGTAGTATTGATGTTTATAATGATTTGGGAGTTATCCAAAATTTAGGTATAGTTCGTGAAAATGGATATCGTCTTAGAAAGGTGGATTATCCCTGGGGGCTATTGCCTACTATTATTTTCATAAATGTATAAATTGAATAATAATGTTTTTTCTTGCTATCTATTACAAATACGAAAATGAGTTTGTATGATATGTACGCCTTCACACCTTAACTAAACCGATATTGACGAATTTTGATACAATGATAGATAGCTTCTGGCGACTGTTATAATCTATTTTTTTTTGAAGGACTAAATAATATCAGATGGTGAAATTATTTACATATTACGTGAGCAAAGCGGCGCACAGAAGCTAGCTAGCTAAAATACAAAAAAATATTCTGTATCGGTTATAAACTTTAAAACCATCCAACGGATGTGTCCCGAACCATATCGTTGGGAAGGCGAAATATTATTATTGTGGTAGGACACACTGTTGACAGTTCTCTGTCAGCAGCCGCGGGCTGGCCTGTCCGGGGTAGTACTATACTTTCGCAGAAGATCGGCGTCTGAGTAATGGCAACGTGCTATTGCGCTTCGTTCGGTGAGCGAGAGAGCCGGAAGCCCAACTGGGTGGGTTTGGGGTTTATATTGGTAGGCAGCAGCCTAGGTATACCCTTGGTATTGCAAAGGTTCATGGGCGGCAGTGACACTTACCATCAGGTGTGCTGCTTGCTCGTTTGCCACCATAAGCAATAAAAAAAAAAATACGAACCTGGTTTTAGATACACTATTGAACAATGTAATATCACCCAGTAGATGGCGCTGTAATGGTTTCTTAGATATTCCCTTTTTTTTTTATTTGTACAGAACACCGTGTTTGTGATCAGGCAATACTTAATAATGCCACAAGAATATGTGTATGATACACCTGTATAACTGTTTCAGGTGTTGAGATCAGAAACCATGAAGATGTGGATGTGTCCCTGCAACAGTTGGGTATGGAGGATGAGCACATTTCATCAATATGTGCCTTCCTAAATGTAATGTACAATCTATCACTAGACGGGCGAGAGGTACCACTGATGACGTTACAGAAGTAAGTCATAAATATGATTCGGTAGGTATTTTATACACGACATGACATTTTATGACATACATGTTACGAGTATATGCATGTATACTAACATCAACCAGTACTCTGATGATATGCCGTCGCAAGAAGCTCATGTACCGACATGGGGTACTAATTCAACGCTCTTCTAGATTTTTAAGTTCCTTTGAACATATAATTTGGGATCGTACACAGTAACAGAGTCCAATATTTAGGTATATTAAATCATTATATTTGTAAGAAACTTAGAATACGTAGTCACTCAGTAACCGCCGCTGCGATCGGCACGCTTAAGTTGAACTCTGAGTAAAATACTACAAATATAATCTCAATATCGCAATAAACCAAATATATTAGCGTTACAGGCGTTGTTTGCATTTATCCCGCAAGGTAGAACACACATAAGGTCATTGATATGAATATTCTAGAAGTATCAGTGATTTATAAAGTTGGAACAGAGCGACCAAATACTGAAACGAAGCGAGGACGGGTCGCTACTGTAATATAATAAAGTGATAAATTGAATATAAAACCTGAAGGCCAACTTTGTGTGGCGTACTATGACGCCATCACTAAGTAATCTATCCAAGTTCCTCATCCACTCTGAAGCCTACCCATTACCAATCAACTCCTAGCCGAGCCACCCAGTCTAAGTTACACGAAAGGTTTACAACCGAAACTGATATCCGTTGATCCCCACTCTATGGCTGACTACACCAAAAGCGTTGCGCAAACCGTATGGCGAGAGAATTGCGTTTGGCAAGAACGCCCATACCATTTGTAATCGAAAGAGGGCCGCCATCTATCAACAACAGAAGCCAATAACATATAAATATACCTTTTTAAAAAATATGTGAGGCTCCCGAGTGCTGTGGTCTTAATTGGGACGTTTGCTCGTCTATCTCTATATTTTTTCAGACTTCGCGAATTAGAAAATTACGTAACAGACGTTGTACCAATAGACGTGAAAGGATTATCCACATTTATATCCGACATCTACCCTGATGAACTGCTCGCCACCTTAGACTTGGTTGTGCTTTCAACACTTACACACAAAGTTACTTCAGTAAGTTTAAATATAATAAATCGCTGCATAACTACGAGTATAACTTTCTTATTATGGGAAACATAAGGAGTGCTATGCTATAGTGTCTCCAATGTCTTTTAAACAAGTAACAGTCTAATGAATTAATTGACTGCAAACACTTAACATCTAACCAAAGACGAAATACAAAAGAAATCATACGGCCGTTAACTTGACAATGCCGGTCTCGTAATTTAAAAACTTCTGTGCTTCTTCAGAAGGTAATCTGCACGAACGTGGGAGTAATGATTGTCGTAAACATAGAGTTGGACGAACATTTAAATAAAGTTGGAACTATAGAAGATTATAGACCGTATTTTTTTTCACAATTATAGGTGGAATATGACTATGATATCCCTGGAGATTACCTCTGCATAATACCTGGTATAGAGGGTCACCATGAGCGTTTCCGTCTGTTGTGCGAGCGACTCAAGCTACCAGCTGTCGTGCTGCAGCCTGGCGTAGATCATCCGTATGAAACTGTGAGGGAGACCGCACAAAGATATGAGAAGGTAATATTTATATCAAAGACTATTATTGCGCTGCCTTGTTTGTATCGATTACTTAAATAATTATTATTTTGAAATTTATTGTTATTTATCTCAAGTAAAATTAGATCTCCAGTGATTCATAGCCTGTTATAATTTTTCTATATGTATAGATACATCTCTGTATATAAATCAGGTACCTATATAGTTATGGCATGGCAATAGGAACCTAACTTCTGTTATGTCAATTATATAATTATCCAAGAACCAATTACGTGCCATTTGCACTCATTTATATTCATTTTTAACATTCCATGTTGTTAGTGCACTTTGCGCTCACCTGCCTTTCCTAATGATAATATTGTCTGAAAAATATTACGCTTCTTTTTAACAGCGAAAGCGTCTAATGTGGTTATGGTTTGCGACTGTAGCATATCAATCCTTCCGGCCCCATGTTGTGCTTGGATAGCTTGAATATAGGGGTACCGGATTAAGCTAACTATTGATATTTTCCACAATTGCACATACTATATTTTAAGCTCTCCCAAGATCTCATTCCGGAATAAAACATCAGTCTTGAGCTCAGTCGTTTAGCTTTACGCAATAAATAAATTTTGTCTAAATAATTTATTATCACATTCATATTTTCTAGCATCTTCAATATTACTTAATCCACAGATATCGCGTCAGACTGTCTTAGATTATATATTTATTTGGCTGCCTGAAGGCGAAGCATCGACTAAATCTGTATCGACATTTCCTTTCCTCTCCACGAATTTGAAAGTCTGAGCAAAACGTTTTTGTATATCATCAGGATTATCCTGCTCCTTTTTCAATTACTTGTGATCGACGCAATATGCATTCTTCTTTCATAGTTCATATTGCAAAAGTTATTGGCAATAGTTATATGACCGGCCGTCTGTCTGACGTCAATCCTCCTTGGGAATGTAATGCTTGATCTGACGACATCAGATGGAATTGTTCCAGGTTGATATAAAGTTGGCCACCGAAGACAAAGATCGGGTACCGGTGGCCCGCTCGCACAGCGAAGAGAGGTGTTTGCAGGGTGGGTCCATTGGGTTGCGTGTCGCCTCTTCTATCGCCCCGGACCGATTTGTCGGGGCGCGACCACATCCATGAAAAAAAAGAAAAAAAAGAAGGTCGATATAAAGCTCTTAGTCGTTTTATACAACATCCACGAGCGAAGTAAATGTTGGTAGTATTCGTCGCCACGACCTCACAGCAATCTATATGCGTAATATATCCCGAAGAATTTCGACTGAATGGCGTGATGGACTTACTAACACTTAATGGACTATTTTCACGAAACTTTTGTTCTATAACGTTCGCACATTTGGCGTTATAAACAATTATGAGTTCAAGATAAAATTTGTCAGAATGTCGGTAATGGATAATTATATATCGTATTGTAAACTTCGTTGAGCTGAACATTTAATTAACATTCGATTCGCATGAAGATTCAATTGCATTCATCATCATCATCATCTCAGCTCATATATGTCCCACTGTTGGGCTCGAGCCTCCTCCATATTGGGAGGGTAATTGATCTACTATACCATATTGGTCAAACGTGTTGGTATAGGGTTTTGTTTCGTCTCCTGCCAAAGCCGGGACGGCCCCCGGATTCGCCGTCGGCCTACAGGCCCATTGTGCTTCTGGACGATGTGGGTAAGCTGCTGGAGCGTGTCCTCGCTGCCCGCATCGTCCAGCACCTGGAAGAGGTGGGGCCCGATCTGTCGGACGCTCAATTTGGGTTTCGAAGGGGGCGTTCGACCATCGGGGCCCTGCTACGCCTGAGGCAGACGGCCGCGGAGGCTGTCGCCGGCAAAGGAGTGCTGTTGGCGGTGTCGTTGGACATCGCCAACGCCTTCAATAGTCTGCCATTCAGCTGCATCAGGGAGGCGCTCCGGTTCCACGGAGTGCCTCTGTACCTCAGGCGGCTGGTGGCAGACTATTTGGAGGGGCGCAGTGTTCTCTACGCGAGCCCCGCAGGGGACATTGTGCGGACGCCCATGTCGTGCGGTGTTCCGCAGGGGTCGGTTCTGGGGCCGACTCTGTGGGACATCGGTTACGACTGGGCGTTGAGAGGGAGTCTCCCCCCCAGGCTGAGCGTTATTTGCTATGCTGACGACACGCTCGTCACAGCCCGGGGCAGGACATTCGAAGAGGCGGCGAGCCTGGCCACTCTCGGCACCGAGGAGATGGTCAGGCGAATCGAGGCGCTGGGGCTCAGGGTGGCCCTAAACAAGACGGAGGCTCTACTATTCCATGGGCCCCGTGTAAGGCTGCCCATCGGCGCCTCGTTAGTCGTCAACTCCATCCACATCAGTATCCAGGCCCATATGAGGTACTTGGTTCTGGTGCTCGACGGGCGATGGTGGTTCCGGGAGCATTTTCGTCAAATTGCTCCCCGGCTGGTCGGCACGGCGTCCGCCCTTTCTCGGCTCATGCCGAACGTGGGCGGACCCAGTTTTCAGGGCCGACGGCTGTATGCGGGGGTGATCCGCTCAATGGCCATGTACGGCGCACCCGTGTGGGCGAGAGCTCTGAACGCCCAACTCAGGGCGGTTCTGTGGAGGCCACAGAGAGTCATGGCGGTCAGAGCCATTCGCGGGTACCGCACGGTGTCGACAGAGGCGGCGTGCCTATTGGCCGGGACACCCCCGTGGGACCTAGAGGCGGAGATGCTCTCCGACCTCTACCGGCGGGTTACCTCAATGCGCGAAGAGGGTGGCTCCCCATCGTTCAACGAGATAGCCACCTGGCGCGAGGACGCCCGCCGAGAAGTCATCGCCCGTTGGGCTACGCGGCTGGAGAGGCCTAGATACGGTGTTATTACCGTTGAGGCCCTCCGGCCCGTACTGATGGAGTGGATGGAGCGGCGGCACGGAGTCCTCTCTTTCCGGTTGGTGCAGGTCTTGTCGGGGCATGGTTGCTTCGGCAAGTACCTGCACACGGTCGTGCGGAGGGAGTGGACTCCGTCCTGCCACCATTGCAGTAGCGACGAGGACACGGCGCAACATACGCTCGAGGTATGTTCGGGCTGGGACGGGCAGCGCCGTGACCTCGTCGCTGTCATCGGTGCCGACCTGACGCTGCCGGCTGTTGCGCGAGCGATGGTCGACAGCGTCAGGAATTGGGACGCGGTCGCCGCCTTCTGCGAGGCTGTCATCTCGCAGAAGGAGGCGGCGAAACGGGCCCGGGAGGATGCCCGTGACCCGGACCGCCGCCCGCGGCCGGGGCGGCGCAGGCGCGAGTACCTGCGCCTGATGCCGCCCTAACCGAGGCTTCGGGTGATCGGACCGGGGAATTGTCCGGTCACCCGACGTGAGGCCACCGCGTGAGGACGACGCCTCGACGGCGAAAGCTGTCGGGGCGTCGACAGGAGAGGAGCCCAAGAGGGCATACCGCCGAGCGGGCCACCGAAGACAAAGATCGGGTACCGGTGGCCCGCTCGTACGGTGAAGAAGAGGTGCTTGCAGGGTGGGTCAATGGGGTTGCGCGCCGCCTCTTCCGTCACCCCGGACCGATTTGGCGGGGTGCGACGTCCATAGCCCACCGCAAAAAAAAAAAAAAAAAAAAAGAGTTTTGTTTCGAGTATTCCTTCTCTCAAATAAATATTAATGCGTTCTATATCCCTTATTCGTATCTTATGATCACCCACGGATAAGATAAGGGATGGTGAATTGTATTCCTACTCCGTCACCACACGTATATTGCATTAATTAACTTTATATTGCTCCAAACTTGACGCTATTGATTATTGAGTAAAAGGAATATCATAGTCCAGCTATCAGGCATATCCTACGCCTTTATTCTACTTTCTGAAGAAGTAATTCACCATTAAGATGCTTTCGTTCTCCCAAAGATAGGGCAGTTAGTTTCTTCTAATTCATTTGTCTAAACTCTAATTACTCAGACTCAAGTTATTGTCCATCTCTTTATCTAGTTCTGCGTTAAAAACACCTTTGAAACCATCATGTATAAAACTCGATTACGAAATGAAAAATGATGTCACAAGCGGGATTCGAACCCGCGCCTATTGGGATTCGGGATTGGGATTCTGGATTGTTATAGGTGTACACTGTGTAAACATTGTGTAAACATTGTCTGGTAGATAGCATACCGTCACCTTAAGACGGAAATATGATACGAAGTGAAATTTGCATGTCCTAAAATTAGTCACGGTGGTGTAGTGGCAGCACGATTGGGCCGGAATCCCAATAGGCGCGGGTTCGAATCCCGCTTGTGACATCATTTCTCATTTCGTAATCGGGTTTTATAAATAACTAGCTGACCTGGCGAACTTCGTACCGCCTTAGCGTAAATTTGATGCACTACTTTATTTTGTATAGCTGACCTATCTTATGTATGCGTACCTATTCAATTTGAACTGGAATCTATAATATCCTCCATATAAAAATGAATACCTATTTCCCTGGTCTCGTCATACCTGAGAAGAACTTTACTAATTTTATTAAATAAAAAACAAAGTATATATTTTCATAATAGTGTTCATACCGTAGGGTTCAATAATTTCACTTATATTTTTACAAATCGCTATTGAACAACTGGGCATTTTGAAGTAAACACTGAGCTCAATATCACGCGCGCTCTAGAAAGCAACTAATAGCCTCTATACCCTTCACTGCTTCTCTCTATTCTAATGCTTTTTGATAAACTATATTTTTAGTTTTATGTTCTGGCGCGTAAATAAATAATGTTAATGGTTTTCCGACACGGGAACAGGCGACATATAATTGGCCATGTGAAAAACATGGATTTTCTAGGTTGATGCCACATATACTTAGCGACTGCCCTTGCGATTTATTTATTGACATTGCAAATGCAAGCCGCACTGGAAACTGTAAACGTTTAAAACTGAATGGCATAATAATTACTGATCCGATTTTTAATTGTAGATTATGAGGTGGTAAACCGGGCAATTCCAGCGAATTTAAAAATTCTGTTGGATAATTGACAACTTCATCTTTATTAGTAATGGAATCAACTGATATGTAATTCTTCAATTCGCCAGCTATTTTCTCTTGAATCTGAAAATTCATTTCATTCACATCAACATTTTTTGCGGCCAATATAACACGTTCGCTTAACCAAACGTGATTTACGTAATTTTGAGCAATGTTTGGGAAAACCATCTCCATGAGTTCGGTCTTTGAATCACAAAATTTACAAAAATTGGTAGGGAATGTAATGTATCCAGATGATGTATCAACAGCAATAATACCATTACCAATATCGAGCAGTTGTTTGGAAAACACTTCTCCAGACTGGTCTTCCTGCAATTCGACTCTCATGTTTATACTCAATTTAAGTGTTTTAATGTATTGCCATAAAATGGACGACTTCAAACATGCATTCAGTTCATCAGCTGGCGTTGAGCGTGGAACAACTGGCAATATTTGTCGAAAATCACCTGCCAATAGTATCATTGCACCACCAAACCGGTTTTTGTTATTTCGTAAATGTTGCATCGAGCGATCTAATGCCTCCAAAGATTTTTTGTGTGCCATCGTACATTCATCCCAAATGATCAATCTGGTTTGCTGCAGCACTTTGGCCATCGCAGAATTCCTCGAAAGGTTGCAAGTTGGAGTTTCATTAATTTGAAGGTTCAACGGCAGCTTGAGAGCTGAATGAGCTGTTCGACCGCCTTCCAACAACGTAGTTGCAATACCTGATGAAGCTAGGGCTAGTGCAATTCCACTTTGCGATTGAATCGTTGCCAAAATCAATGATAACAAAAAAGTTTTCCCAGTTCCACCGGGAGCATCTAAAAAATAAATTCCGCCAGTTCCATCGTTCACTACTTTCATGAGCGTATCGTAGGCATATTTTTGCTGTTGATTTAAAAGGGGAACTGTTCTATCAACCATTTCTCGCAATTTTTCGGAATCGTATTGGGCTTCTCGTCTCAATTCTTGATCAAATGAGTCGTGCATTGGGCGATTGGGTGCTATCATTCCTATTTGTGTTAATATTTTGTTGGTAAGCATCAAGCACATGTCCTCAATTAAAATGAATGCTTCATGGTGAATTTCTTCGTTCATTTGCAAATCTGCATTCGATGTTCTAAGACGCATCTGATGCAATATATCTTCCATCATATAATCTTTGTATTTATGCCATAAATCAGTCGGTGTTGATGGGAAGCATGTAGACAAAATTATAGAAAATAATGTTCGTATTTGTTTAGCATTTGACGAAATCACAGCATCTTCGAGAGTGTGGTCCCAATGAGTGTCATTCTCTAACAATCCCAAATGTTGACAGGCTTCTCTGTATGTGCCACACAATACACCATTAACAGTTCGCAGATGTTGGAATGATGTTGGACCACGAACATTGACTAATAGTAAACGCAAATAAAAACACTCGTCTTGACTGGGATGAACTGCATAAATACGGCCTAGTGCATCGGTGGAAAATACTCGTGGGTAACCTGGAACTGGCTGCCCTCGCTTTCGTCGTTGAAATTTTTTTGATGATTGATTCCAGGTATAATATCTTGGCATTTCGGAGTAAAGTAGCGTTCTGGCAAAATCATCATTCTGGCACATTTCAAAGAAGCTGGTTAATGTTGTCGATGGTGGCCTGTCAACTCGTTGTAATACATTTGCATCTGTAAAATACACCCGTTGACCATTTTCCAAATGTACGGCCAAGTGAACAACAGTAGGGTGTCGTTCATGTATAGGAAACGAAAATATACGTCACATGCCTTCGTTACTACTAACATAGCGGCCCATTTGATATTGAGTGACTTCATCATTTGAATTTTCAGCAGCAACTCCAAAGACAGCCACCTAACCTTTGTTCACATACTTGCAAATGTATTTAATAGATTTCACGGAATGGCAAAATTCGACGTTTATGTGTGCTTTATATGCCTTACAGAGTAATGGCGAAAACGGAACAACCCAACGATTATCAACTTCAATGTCCTGTCGATTTACTTTGACTATTGTTGACTTTCCATTGTCATCAATGGATCGGCGGCGATAAAGTGGATATTCATCATTTCCAGTAATCGTTTCTGCTACTAATTGTCTTGGGTAGCGTTTTGAACATTTTCCTTCAACCATACACGGAGAAATGGGATTTAATATTCCACATGGCCCATGTATCATATTCTTTGTAATAACCTCATGTAATATTGGGTCTTCATTATTATCGGGAATTTCTGCTGATATCACATTATCAATTTCATTCGGTCTTATCATCTGAACCAACCAAATGAGGATATGTGCATGTGGCAATCCGCGTTTTTGCCACTCAACTGAGTACATCCAACAGCGCGTCTCGCCAAACACGCGATGCTTAACAATAAAATCCATGAGTGATTTTAATTTCATTTTGAACACCCTTGCAGTGACATCGTGGCGATCAATAGGTGATTGGCTAGTAAATAGTTGAATTTCCGTTCACTTTGGATTGCATGTGAACGTGATAAACAAATCTGGTGTGCCATAATGTCGTACATAGGACATAGCATCTTGAGCATATTCATGCATATGTCGCGGACTTCCCACGTATGTTGCTGGGAGTATAGTTGTTCTGCCAACATTCTGTGCATTTCCATCAGCATTTGATCGATGTGTTTCAGACACACGCTGAAGTTGATAGTTCCAAATATGAAAATACACGTAAACCACTATTATGCCATATTCACTACACTTCAGAATTTTAACTGTACCAACCAACAAAAAACCTGTTTTAAATTGAATGACGTTGACATTTGTTAGCGCGGTTATGTCTGTGATTGGGAGTTTTGGCGCGAATGTGGAAATGTCATGTCACGCTCTTGTATTATATTCATTTCTTTAGTGTTTTGTGGTGTTATATTAAATAATTTTGCTGGTATTTTATGCAATATGGTACAGTTAAAGTGCTGAAGTGTAGTGAATATGGTATAATAGTGGTTTACGTGTATTTTCATATTTGTCCAAAATTTCCAAAGAAAATCATTGATTAGGTTATCAGCGCCCGATTAATGGTAACGACTTGACTTACTGACAGACAATGACTATTAAGGCTACATAATATGAAGAAATGATGAACAATGTATGAAAAATAATTAAATAAGACTTGGCTGTATGGGCTTTGATCCCTTTGCCTGTCCGAATGGACGAACAGAAGCAGAACCAAGGTGTCTGTGGTGTCATAGATCACCACAGAGTTTTTTGTTTTAAATTGAATGACGTTGACATTCGTAACGCGCTTTTTTTAAAATACGCAAAATTAAATGTATATTTTTCAATCTTTCTGAAAGATTTTCTTAATTTTTTTTCCGTAAGAACCTTGTACCGAGTATTAGAAAACTACAAAAAAAAAATCAGCCAAATCGGTCAAGCCGTTTTCATGTTATGTCGTGACAACGGTAAACGGGTTTCATTTTTATATATATAGATTAAGCATATTAAATGGTAAAATTGCAGTAATTTAAAAAACCATCATGTATGTTTAATAGGTAGACTCGCTAGATATCTTCGTATAACTTATTGACCGTGACTGTTCAACAAATGTTACCAGAGTCCATTTTTATATGTTGCTGGAACCGAGTCTCTAAAGGAGAGGTTCAGCATCCTTTGTCTTACCTCCCGAGCGTAATCTGCGCCGTATACTAGTTATAACTGCAATAGTAACATCAAATAATATTTTAAATTACGAGTAAATAAAATACACAAAATTTTACGAAGAAACTATACCATTTGTATACAAATTATTTGTATCTTGGTTCAAACTCAACAATATGACGTCACCTGCACGAACCTATCGTTTCTCTGAGATACTTGAACTACAGCGAGAGTACCCGATATCGTGCTGATTTGCTTTTTATATTCAGTTTTATAAGGTATACATGACGTATCGTATAGTAATCGTGCTGTCTATTCAATGCGAAGACGTATTTCACAGCACTTAACATAATATACACACAAATATTTATATATTTTTACATATTTAAATATTAGTTAAAAATTTAAAAAGAAATTTACTTTGAGAAAGTGATCTACTGGTATTTTTTTTACAGATTTTATCAAAACAATTGAAAAGGCATGACAAGTTTTATATATTAGGTTATGAGAGTGGCGCGATGGTCGTACATGAACTAGCGGCGATACTTGAAGATCAAGGTACTATACACATAAACATATATAACTTTCTAATCTTTTATAAAATTAAAACTAGCTTTAATTAACATATATACATACATCACGCCAAATCCCTTGCAAGGTAGCCAGAGGGAACATAGTGCCAGAGAACTCTATCCTTGCATACTTCACTCGCTTCCTCAACATTCATAATTCTCTTCATATACGCTCGCCGGTTTCGGAAACTTTTGACTCCACCTTCCTTCAGTACGTGATCAATCTGGTATTCATTCCATATTCCCGCATTCACTCTTCGCTCTATATCAGTGGTGTACCTTCCACTTCGGCTAAATCCACATCAATCGCTTTAATTAAGTCACACTATACTATATACTAGCAAAGCAGTTAAAAAAATATCTTAAACATTTACATTTACTAATTGCTTAGTTAATATTACGGCGAACAAATTATGTAATATTAATTGTAGTACGTCGTAATATAATCTTAGTGTAACTGTGTATTACATGTTACAGGTTCAACAGGCACAGTGTTCTGTCTCGGATGTGCGCCGAATGAATTTCAAGCGGCAGTTGAACATCAGCTAAGTGAATATGTAACAGAAGAGCAGCTGCAACACTCTGTGGTCCGTCGCGTGCACCAGCTAGTATCTAGTGACATCACGCCGGAGTTAGATACGGAGCTGCGGGCTACGAGCTCATGGACTGAGAGGGTGGACACGTGTGCTCGGCTGTTGGTGAGGCACAGGGCCCACTCGGCGCAGTATGCACGCGCGCTGCTCGAGGCGACGCTGGCCCGGCTGGTGCGAGCACGCCGCGCTGCACCCTCCGCCCGCACGCTGCGCTCCAAGTTGGTAGTATTACGCGCTGCATCGCTGCACCCCTCTTCGAATAATGACGCAAGCCTGCAGCGACTGTCGCACCAGCCGGTTGCGCTGCACCAGCTGCAGTTCCCTCTCTCGTGTGTCACTCAAGATATGCAGTGTGCAGCGCTCATCAATCAATACCTTGATGATGATATACTACAAGAATTTGATAACAAAAATTTATGCGAATGTTATATATATAATAAAAGTTAAGAATTGATTTGTGAATAAGTTTCCAATAAATATTAGAATAGTTCGATTATAATATATGTTAATATATATTTATTTATTTTCACACACTGTATTACTGACTAAATGTATGGAGCTAACGCCCCTACTTATGACGGGTTGTGACATACTTAGATACGTCAATTCACCCATCATTATGATTCTGATGTTATTGTCATTATGACTTAATGGTGCCGCAAGGAATTATTTTGTAATGTAAACAATTTATATGTATATACAATTGTATTGTTTGTTCTACATGTGAACACATTAACGATGTTCATTAAACAATTAACATAGTACTTGTTCAGTGCACGACTGCACGTGTCAATGACCTGAACGTAACCTCTACATTGTGTTACAATGATTAAGTAATATAATTAATAGAAAATTATTGTTTACAATTCAATAAAATAACTATAGGGTAATACACACACACACACACACACACACACACACACACACACACACACACACACACAGTACATTTAATAATAGACGTAAACAGGCATAAAATATAATTTATGAATGTTTTCTTATTTTGGCATTATTCAAACGGTGAAATAATTGTTGTGGCGTACGCATATCCCTACTAATATATAAATGTGAATGTAAGTTTATTTGTTACGCTTTCACGCTAAAACTAATCAACGGATCATCATGAAACATTGTACACATATTCTTGGAGGTATTAAAAGTAGGATACTTTTTATTAAAAGAAAATCAAAATTTTTATATGAAAAATAAAAAAATTGTTTGTCAAAAAATCTCAAAATCTAGCTTCTTCAACGCCATCTAGCAGTCCAGTAATGAAGTTCCAACCCTGAGTATTGTAATACCGTTGCACTGTATTACCGACGGTCAAAAATAACAATAGGGGATCAAAAACTTTAGGAAAGTAACCTTTTACGCGGGCGAAGCCGCGGGCAGAAGCTAGTTTAATATAATTTGTAAATGTAGGTTCATTGAATAATATGTAGGTATAAGAGCTCGATGGTAACTTGTCGCGGACACTCGTGTGATGTCCCTCGTGGTGAACAGTATTATACGGATATACCGGTGTACACTACAGTTACATTGTATTGTACTGACGAGGTATATATGTAATCATCATTACACACTGACTCGATAGCGACACATACCGCAGACACGATTATGGAAACAAATAATGTATTACATATTAAAGTATTTGTTTAAGCCCTTTGTAATATCTAAGAATGATTTCTGATATTTACGTGAGTGTAATACTCACACACGTCACATCTGAAATAAAACTATGTTTGTTTATTTTTTCTATCGCGTTTGTAACTATTTTTTAATATCCCGATGTTTCTCATATATTATACCATTTACGGTCACGTGAAGAGTGAGGTGTCCAACGTCAGACATTACTTTCAAATATTGTTATTATAGATATTTATACCTCATCATCATCATCCTTCTCGAATTCCAATCACTTGGGGCCGACGCAATATGTCATCTTCTTCCATATAATTATAATCCTATCAAACATCATCTCTGCCGTCACTACTAGAATATCCATGTCATGCCTCACGCAGTCCATCCATCTTTTCTTCGGTCTTCCTAAACCCCTAAAGCCTTCAACATTCATACTTAAAACTTTCCTGACAATATTACTTTCATCCCGCCTCATCACACGTCCATACCGTGCCATCCGTTCACTCCTTAACCTTTCCGTCACTAGCACAACTTTTAAACTTCCTCTAATGTATTCATTTCTTATTTTATCTAGACATTTATATCCAACCGCTAATAGTGGTAGGACCACACTGTTAACAGCTTTTTGCCTCCAGCCGGGGCCCATCCATCCAAAGTATCATTCCATTCTTAGAAAATGGACGTCTGAGCAGTAGTAATATATTGTTGCACTTCGTTAGGTGAGCCAGAGAGCCGACAGCACAACTTTTTTTTTTTGGGCGAGTTTATGGTTTTCATTGGTATGTGCGGACGCCCATGTCGTGCGGTGTTCCGCAGGGGTCGGTTCTGGGGCCGACTCTGTGGGACATCGGGTACGACTGGGCGTTGAGAGGGAGTCTGCCCCCCGGGCTGAGCGTTATTTGCTATGCTGACGACACGCTCGTCACAGCCCGGGGCAGGACATTCGAAGAGGCGGCGAGCCTGGCCACTCTCGGCACCGAGGAGATGGTCAGGCGAATTGAGGCGCTGGGGCTCAGGGTGGCCCTAAACAAGACGGAGGCCCTACTATTCCATGGGCCCCGTGTGAGGCTGCCCATCGGCGCCTCATTAGTCGTCAACTCCATCCACATCAGTATCCAGGCCCATATGAGGTACTTGGGTCTGGTGCTCGACGGGCGATGGTGGTTCCGGGAGCATTTTCGTCAAATTGCTCCCCGGCTGGTCGGCGCGGCGTCCGCCCTTTCTCGGCTCATGCCGAATGTGGGCGGACCCAGTTTCGAGGGCCGACGGCTGTATGCGGGGGTGATCCGCTCAATGGCCATGTACGGCGCACCCGTGTGGGCGAGGGCTCTGAACGCCCAGCTCAGGGCGGTGCTGTGGAGACCACAGCGAGCCATGGCGGTCAGAGCCATTCGCGGGTACCGCACGGTGTCTACGGAGGCGGCATGCCTATTGGCCGAGACACCCCCGTGGGACCTAGAGGCGGAGATGCTCTCCGACCTCTACCGGCGAGTTACCTCAGTGCGCGATGAAGGTGGCTCCCCATCGTTGAGCGAGATAGCCACCTGGCGCGAGGACGCCCGCCGAGACGTCATCGCCCGTTGGGTTACGCGGCTGGAGAGGCCAAGACACGGTGTCGTTACCGTCGAGGCCCTCCGGCCCGTACTGATGGAATGGATGGAGCGGCGGCACGGAGTCCTCTCTTTCCGGTTGGTGCAGGTATTATCGGGGCACGGGTGTTTCGGTTTGTACCTGCACACGGTCGCGTATAGGGAGTGGACTCCGGCCTGCCACCATTGCAGCAGTGACGAGGACACGGCGCAACACACGCTGGAGGTGTGTCCGAGTTGGGACGGGCAGCGCCGTGACCTCGTCGCTGTTATCGGTGCCGACCTGACGCTGCCGGCTGTCGCGAGGGCGATGGTCGACAGCGTCAGGAACTGGGACGCGGTCGCCGCCTTCTGCGAGGCTGTCATCTCGCAAAAGGAGACGGCGGAACAAGTCCGGGAGGATTCCCGTGACCCGGGCCGCCGTCAGCGGCCGGGGCGGCGCAGGCGCGAATACCTGCGCCTGATGCCGCCCTAACCGAGGCTTCGGGTGATCGGACCGGAGAATTGTCCGGTCACCCGACGTGAGGCCACCGCGTGAGGACGACGCCTCGACGGCGAAAGCTGTCGGGGCATCGACAGGAGAGGAGCCCGAGAGGGCATACCGCCGAGCGGGCCACCGAAGACAAAAATCGGGTACCGGTGGCCCGCTCGCACGGCGAAGAAGAGGTGCTTGGAGGGTGGGTCAATGGGGTTGCGCGCCGCCTCTTCCGTCACCCCGGACTGACTTGGCGGGGTGCGACGTCCATGGCCCACCAAAACAAAAAAAAAAAAATGGTTTTCATTGGTAGGCAGTGGGTCAACCTGCACACGGTCGTGCACAGGGAATGGACTCCGGGCTGCCATCATTGCAGTAGTGACGAGGACACGGCGCAACATTCGCTCGAGGAATGCTCGGGCTGGGACGGGCAGCGCCGCGACCTCGTCGCTATTATCGGTGCCGACCTGACGCTGCCGGCTGTCGCGAGGGCGATGGTCGACAGCGTCAGGAATTGGGACGCGGTCGCCGCCTTCTGCGAGGCTGTCATCTCGCAGAAGGAGGCGGCGGAACGGGCCCGGGAGGATTCCCGTGACCCAGGCCGCCGCCCGCGGCCGGGGCGGCGCAGGCGCGAATACCTGCGCTTGATGCCGCCCTAACCGAGGCTTCGGGTGATCGGACCGGGGAATTGTCCGTTCACCCGTCGCGAGGCCACCGCGTGAGGACGACGCCTCGATGGCGAAATCTGTCGGGGCGTCGACAGGAGAGGAGCCCGAGAGTGCATACCGCCGAGCGGGCCACCGAAGACAAAGATCGGGTACCGGTGGCCCGCTCGCACGGCGAAGAAGAGGTGCTTGCAGGGTGGGTCAATGGGGTCGCGCGCCGCCTCTTCCGTCACCCCGGACCGATTTGGCGGGGTGCGACGTCCATGGCCCACCACAAAAAAAAAAAAAAAAGGCAGTGGGTCTACTTGTGCCCCTAGTAATGCTTTCCGTGAGCGGCAATAATTCTTACCATTAGCTATACTGCTTGTTCGTTTTCCACCATAAGCATTGAAGAAAAATATTACCCATTTAATTAATTTTGACCCGTATTTCGATGCAAATTTATTGCCTGTATAAAAAAGAAATGATTTTACATGAAACTATATTATTTTCCATCAGTTATTATTGAACATATTATTTAAGGTAATTATAACAATATGATAATTTATTAACATTAACCTACTAGTAAGCCACTACCACCAACTGCAGATCTAATACCGCTGCCACCATTACCGAGAACATGATCACGAATGTGAATGAATACAAGGACGTATCAAATTTGTAACTGACGAGCTATTTGACAATAATATGTCCTTGGAATATTCTAATTTGTTATCGACTGGCTATTTAATATAAAATGATGAATTTTATAAGCAAGCAGATGGATTGGCTACGAGCTCGCCGGTCTCTCTCGTTATTGCTGACATATTCATGGAGAAATTCGAGGAGATTGCCTCAAGAAGCTCGATTGTCACACCCAAGTGCTACGGGCGGAATAGATGAAACTTTCACAATATAACCATCGGACAAAGTAACAATAGTTCTTTACCATATTAACTCATTCAAAAATTCAATTCACTATAGAACTCGAATCAAATAAATCTAGAAGAAGCTAGAGCTTCAGATATTTTAGTTATTCACAAACTGAATAACGCTGTGAGTCACGCAGTGCATCCGGTACATATAAGAAGCAACCCATACCCAGATAAGGTTACGATCACATCAAGTGGACCCTCCTTTTTCCACTTGGTCGTGGAATTCAAAGTGATATATTTTTACACAAAGTACTTACCATCAATAATGAAACCCCAAAACTATTTTTTGAAGTGAAACTTCTAATGCGTCTTCCAACGGTTGCGTTAGACGTAAATGTTTGTTTAGGTATAGGTACTGCGCCTAAACGTTCGAGTGCCATTGCGTTAAAATGCAATGGCACTCGAACGCTTGCGTATACAGCAGTATACCTGTTACAGGCCAGCGCGAGCGTTACCAACGAGTAGCGTTCAATATCCCAACGCAAGAAGGAGAGAGAAAAAAATATACACAAAGGTAGAAAGTAGGAGGGAGAAAGAGAGTGAGTCGGTAGATCCCAAGCACATGCGCATGGCATTCTTGCTATGCAGCGAAGTAAACAGCGTGAGCGTCGTGAAATTAGCTAAAATACGTACTTGTTGTTCTATTTTAATTTATAATATTCATTATTTTCATAGGTTTAAGTTTTAACTTCTATCGGCAGTCCTCATGACTGCGACACCCAGTCGGACTCTCTGTTGACTCGGACTGGCTTCCGACCAGTTTTATTAAAAAAGAATTGGTTTTTGATATTAAAAATAATATTATGCAACAAATTTCTTTCAAAATAATATTTAAAGCAAATAAACAAATATCTTATTTATTAATTATATCAGTGGTGTACCTTCCATCTCGGCTAAATCCACATCCAAGATATACAAATTCATCCACTTGCTCTAGTACATCATTACCTATTGTTACTCTTACATCTGTTCTGGTTTTATCTCTTTCAAAGACCATTATTTTGATTTTGCTCACATTCACGCGTAGACCCCTTTTCTTACAATCTTCTGTCATTGTGTCGACTAGGGTCTGCAGGTCAGTCGCTGACTGTGCCAGCAGGACTGCATCATCTGCATAAAGCAGAGCAGTGGCCACTGAGTCGCCCATCTGGACTCCCACATTCATATCGTTCAACCTTTGAAGACATTTATCCAGATATATGATAAACAGCCTGGCTGACAGAACGCACCCCTGCTTAACGCCGATATTGACGTCAAACCAAGGCGACATTCCATCATCCAGCCACACACAGGCTCTACAGCCCATGTAACTGGACTGCACAGCCTGTAGCAGTTTACCGTTAATACCATACTCCGGTAAAATGTCCCAAAGTTCCTTTCGTACAACCGTGTCAAATACTCTCTCCAGATCCACAAAACTGCAGAAAACCCTCTGACCTAGAGCCAGATGCTTCTCCACAATGTTGCGCAGAGAGAACACTTGATCCATGCATCCCCTTCCACTCCTGAAACCTCCTTGTGTCTCACACAGTAAACCATCGCACACCATCCTCATTCTCCTTTCAATAACTTTTCCATACACTTTTGCTGCCAAAACTGGTCAAGCTTATGGCTCTGTAATTTGCGCAGTCATAACGTGAACCCTTGTTTTTAAACAAAGGCACGATGACTGCGCTATTCCAGTCCCTGGGAACCATTCCCGAGCTCCAACATAAATTGAGGAGCAACAGGAACGCCTCCCAGACACAAGAGCCACCGAGCTTGATCATCTCGGCAGACACCATATCAATGCCCGCTGCCTTACCATTTTTCAAACTTCTTATCGCCCATTCAACTTCATCCATACTGATGCCATCGGAGGACGCCGTTGTCGAATGTTGATCTACTAAACCACATCCAACACCGGCGCCAACCGTAGCATCCGCATACATATCGCCAAAATATTCACTCCATCGGCTTAACACGTCTTGTGTTTGTGTAAGAATGTCTCCACCTTTAGACCTTATTTTATTCATTCTGTAGGCTGACCAACCACCCCGAGACTTCTTCACCTCCCTCCAAAAGAGTTTGGTGTTACCCTCGAAGTTTTTAGTCAGCCTATCTTCTGCACTTATACTTGCTCTATCACGTTTCTCTTTCACTAAGGCCTTGGTGTCATTCTTACATTGCCGATATATTTCTTTCTTCTGTTCAGTCATACTGTCATTCAGATTCAAAGAAGAGACATAGTCCAGCCACGCTTTCTTCTTTTGCTCTACGGAAGCTGCCACTTCCGCATCCCACCATGCATCACCATTTGTTTTTCTATGCTTCTTTGAACTTCCACATACTTCTTTCGCTGTATCTACCATACTCTCTTTCAATACTCTGCAGCATTCTTCAATGTCCGATTGCGGCTGGCTTGCCATCGTCAGCCGTTCTCGGACACCCTCTGCATACTTTTCTCTTACACACTCTTCTTGCAACCTTTCAACCTTTATTCTTTCAAGTCCTCCGAAGTGGACACGCTCTCGCCAGTGCCTCCACTTTCTGAACAGACCACTAAATCTCGCAATAACGAGATAGTGGTCCGTGTCGACTGTGGGGCCCCTGTAGGCTCTTGCGTCCAATATTTTGCTTCGGAGGCGACTGTCTACCAAAATTAAATCTATTATGCTTTTCTGTTCATTCCTTCTCCATGTATACATATGGATGTCCTTATGTTGGAAAAATGTGTTTGACACAATAAGGTTTCTCTCCATGCATACATCCGCTATGAACCTACCTGCGTCGTTCACTCTCTTATCACCAAATGGACCAAGTACGTCCTCATAGTCGGGACGCTTGGTCCCCACCCATCCCTTCAAATCTCCGCATACAATCACGCGTTCACTGGTTTCTGCCATATCCAGAACTTCCATAACATTATCCCAAAACTTCTCTAGGTCTGATGCCACCGAGGATCCTACGGGAGCATATGCTACAACCATGAATACCTTGGTGACACCTAGTTTTATACGGACCCAGAGAAGTCTGGGATCATACATTCCGTAATCCTTCACACCTGAGGCCAAGCGAGAGGACAACAGCACTCCTACCCCCATGCTGGCTCGATCGCTCTGTGGTACACCAGACCACAGAGCCATCCCGCCACCAGGAAGATCGCAGGCGTCGCTGCCCCTTCGCTTGGTCTCTGTTACACAGAGCACGTCTAGCTGTTTGTCCGCCATGACGGATATTAGCTCGTGCAACTTACCTTCCACACAACCTCTTACATTCCACGTGCCCACCCGGCACTCCGTTCTCCTCGACTCGCCTAACTGGGCAAGGCGTGATGGGTGGCGGCCCCCATCGCCGCAACTGCCGATGTTCGTACCGACGGGGGCGTGTCGGTACGCGTCGCCTCCGGGGGACGCCCTAACCCGCATTGCGGTACGCATTTCGAGCCGGATTAGCAGTCTAATTAGACTGGCAGGGGACGCGAACGAGCACGCTCCGGACTATGCCCCCCAACATTCACATTAAATTAGGTTATTATTTACAGTTTGCCGACTTGATCGTTTTTTTTTTTTATTGATCAGTATCATTTAAGTATCTTGTAGCCATAGAATTATGTCTCCAATCGCAATATATCTGGCATCCTAAAATAATGCTTGGCAAAAAAACTTCATGTTAAAAAAACATGTTTATGACTAATATACGACCGACCGATATGTGGTAACTGTATGTCATTATTCTAAGGTTAGGAAAATAGATTTATAGCAACAAATAAAAACGCAAACTCAGACTCTAAAATCGATTAATACAGTTTTAAAATATTAGCAACTATGTAGAACAAAAAATGGCGCAAACGTAAAAAATCTTTTATAAATACCCGATACGAAACGAAAAATTATGTCACAAGCGGGGTTCGAACCCGCACCTATTGGGAATCCGGCCCAACCGTGCTGCCACTTACACCATCGTGAACTATTTTAGCACATGCAAATTTCGAATCATATTATGTCTTACGTCTTCAAGGTGACGTATGCCATCTATCATATGCATGTCCTAAAATAGTTCACGATGGTGTAAGTGGCAGCACGGTTGGGCCGGATTCCCAATAGGTGCGGGTTCGAACCCCGCTTGTGACATCATTTTTCGTTTCGTATCGGGTATTTATAAATAATTAAGCATATTAAATGCTAAAAATTTCAGTAATGTAAAAAATGTTTTTAATTGTTCAGCATATTATATCCGGCGCGGCGTTATTGTGACTTCATATTGTAAAGGGGGACATGATAATTGAAAACTTGATTTTTGATAATAATTTGGTTGATGTTCTTAACGAAACCATAAATGGGCATACCCCTTTAATATGATTTTCATAGCAGGGTATTAACGTCATCATCTCATCATCATCATCTCAGCTCATATATGTGCCACTGTTGGGCTCGAGCCTCCGCAATAATGGGAGGGCAATTAACCTACTATACCGCGCTGGTCAGACGTGTTGATATAGGGTTTTGTTTCGAGTTTTCCTTCTTCTTGCATAGATGTTATATGTGTTTTATATTCCTTAGTCGTCTCTTACGATAACCCACGGATAAGATAGGGGGTGGTGAATTGTATTCATACTCCATCACCGCATGGAAATGTATTTTATATATATATATATATATATACTAGTCACAAAAATTAAAGGATATAAAAAAAAATCCAAATTTTTGGGTGATTTTCAACGAGCTGTAACTCCGAGGAAAATAGTTGTACAGAAAAAATAAAAAAAAACAAATTGTAGCTCTAAGTGTCTAGTTTTCAGATATGACTATAAATTTTTTTTATCATGTCCAAGTCTGGAGAAATTCTAAGAAAACAACCAAAAAAAAATTTTTCAAATTTTTTTTTCATCTAAAAAAAGGTCCACGGGCTTCAAAAAAATTCTTTTGAGTGTTTCGTTCAAAAGCTCTTTTAGAGAATTTAATACTCTTTAATTTGACGTATTCAAAAAGCCTGTACAATGATTTGCCGCGGAGTTATCGTCCATCAAAGCAAAAAAGATCTTTTTAACTTTGATAATCAATAACTCCGGAAATAACGATTGTATAGAAAATTGAAGGAAGGTTTTGAAAACTGCACAATATTGTCTATAAGAAAATGTTAACATCTTTTAGAAAAAAAAATTTTTGAATTGAAAACTCGGACTGAAAAAAAGACAAAAATTCGCATAATTAAGGATATTTGGATAACTTGGTATAACTTTGGATAAAATGGATGAACGAAAGATATCGTCGGTAATTTTTTAACCTCAAAGTGTCCCCTAAAATCCCTCAAAAATTCAAAGCGCTGTGATTTTTTTTTCATTGTGCCCCGAAGCTTCAAATTCTTTGTTTTTGCAAAAATCACCATTATGAGCAATTTTGTGATTTTTATTAATTTTTTCAATGGAAAAATTTTTTTCTCTCTAAAATCTTTATGTTTTTGATCAAAAAGATTAACTGTTTAAGAAGTTTGAAAAAAAAAGATCAGTCATTATTTCAAGAGATATTGATTATCAAAGTTAAAAAGATCTTTTTTGCTTTGATTGACGATAACTCCGCGACAAATCGTTGTACAGGCTTTTTGAATACGTCAAATTAAAGAGTATTAAATTCTCTAAAAGAGTTTTTGAACGAAACAATCAAAAAAATTTTTTTGAAGCCCGTGGACCTTTTTTTAGACGAGAATAAATTTGAAAAATTTTTTTTTGGTAGTTTTCTTAGCATTTCTCCAGACCTGGACATGACAAATTTTTTTTATAGTCATATGTGAAAACTAGACACTTGGAGCTATAATTTACTTTTTTTATTTTTTCTGTACGACCATTTTCTTCGGAGTTACAGCTCGTTAAAAATAACCCAAAAATTTGGAATTTTTTTTATATCCCTTAATTTTTGTGACTAGTGTATATATAGATATATATATATATATATATATATATATATATATATATATATTTTATATGTAAGTATTTGATTTTATATACAAATAAATTTAGCAAATTTTTCAATTAATTGTTTCATTAATAAATTATCATGTTCTTTCTTATGAATAGTCATTGTATTAATAGCAATAATCTTCTATGTGTTAGATAGATACATACTGTAACTGTCCGTTAAATGAAAAACAAATCCATAAATAATGTCATTAATGATTTAGTTTTAATTACCGATAATAACATAATCGGTAATTAATATCGAACATAATATCGGGCTAGTATTTTCAAACATTTTATGGAGTATTGTTTGTAAAATAATTCCAAGTGGCAAAGTCATTAGTACATACATACATACATACATATCATCACGCCATATCCCTTGCAGGGTAGGCAGAGAGAACAGAGTGCCAGAGAACTCTATCTCTGCATATTTCACTCGCTTCCTCAACATTCATAATTCTCTTCATACACGCTCGCCGGTTTCGGAGACTCTTGACTCCACCTTCCTTCAGTACATGACCGATCTGGTCTAGGTAGGTTAGTCTTGGTCTCCCCCGGTACCTACATCCTTCCACTTTCGCATTGTATATCTTCTTAACCAGACGTTCATTCGGCATTCTTTCCACATGTCCGAACCATCGGAGCATTCCCTTTCGCATCTTTACACCAATACTCTCTTTCATACCTACTCGCTCTCTTACGTCGTCGTTACGAATGCGGTCGGTCAGCCTAACTCCACAGATTTTCCGCAGAGATCGCATTTCGACCGCATTAGTCAGGATCAATAATCTGAAATACATAAATATTATGTTTGAAAAACAAAATTTGTTGCATAATATTATTTTTAATATCAAAAACTAATATTTTTTAATAAAACTGGTCGGAGCCAGGCAGAGTCAACGGCGCACGCGAGCGCGTTGTACTGATGGCGCTCATCGCTCGGGGCTAAATATGTATTTATTGTTTAAAGTTTAAACTAATAGCGGGCAGTGGAATTTTCTTGTAGAATATTAAACTTAAATGTTTAAAGCATTTAACTGAAAATAAAAAAATAAAAATTCGAGGAAGAAGTGCGTAGCGGTGGGAGTCATACGGTTCCCAGGAGACAGCTGTTGCTCGTGCTCGCGGTGAACTGCTAGCCAATTTATCTGAAGACTCTCTCGGGCGAGTAAAGGGGTGGCGTCAGTTCTGATCTTGTACTGTAGGCACACGGGGAAGACTATCCTGTGTTATCCTGTATCATATAGTTGTTTGTACTAAAACCATTACCAAATTCTACTCCATGGGTTCAATTAAAGTGTGAATTGCAATTGGCATGGAGCTGTGAAAATTGCAGTGCGGGGTGCAAACATTTCTTGTCATATTCAAATCGTAAGGTTATATGAAAAAAATTGTTTTCTGCATGAAATGAACTTATTTTATTTAAATCTGATGCGCCTGACTAGTTTAGTGGATTGATTTGTGTTTTGCTAATCTAATGAACTTCCCACCGATATTGAAGGATCATACTTGGTGGAAGTACCTGACAGTGTACAAAGATTCTCTTCTAATACTAATCTGGTGAGCTGGTGTCACATACGAAATCCCCTCTGGGGCTCCCGTTTTTTTTTATTGTTGCTTATGGTGGCAAACGAGCAAGCAGCACATCTGATGGTAAGTGTCACTGCCGCCCATGGAGCTTTACTATAACCAAGGGTATAGCTAGGCCGCTGTCTACCAATACAATCCCCAAACCCACCCCAGTTGGGTTTCCGGCTCTCTCGCTCACCGAACGAAGTGCAATAGCACATTGCCATTACTCAGACGTCGATCTTCTGCTCAGTGTGGTACTACCCCGGACGGACCGGCCCGCGGCTGTAGACACAGAACTGTCTACAGCGTGGTCCTACCACTATTGGTATATCCCGTACTATTAAAGGTTAGATCGCACGAGGAGAGTTTGTGAAATTAATTCTGAGCTATACTTATTGAGTTATACAGGTACGACATGGGCGATGCCTTTTGTGTAGCAAGTCTTAAATAAAGGTAAAACCAGTTACATCACACCGACATACAAACTGGGCCGCGACTGACCTACCCTTGGCACTGTAATTAGTGTGATTGCTAAAGTTTTATTTCAAGTGATGTTATCTACACGCGTTGTTTGGTCGTGTTTTATGTTCATCCCTAGGGGGCAAGGGGTGATAACATATTGTATGCTTACTTTTTCCGTGCCGTGACGGAGTAAGAATACTATTCACCACCCTATATCTTACCCGTGGGTGATCGTACGAGACGACTAAGGGATTTAAAATACATATAACATCTATGCGAGAGAAGGAAAACTCGAAACAAAACCCTATACCAACACGTCTGACCAGCGCGGTATAGTAGGTTGATTTCCCTCCCATTACGGAGGAGGCCCGAGCCCAACAGTGGGACATTATGGGCTGTAGAAGTGTTTCTTACTCCTAAGTGAAAGGGCATCCAAAACCATAGAACCCGGGGCCCTAACTCTATTGGTTTTCCACGACAGAATAGGACGATGGGGACTCTCACTCTTATAGGTATACTATCCATATGCTTATAAATAATATAAAAAAAAATCATATGAATAAATGTTAGATAGGTACCTACTTGGCATCGAAGTTAAGAATTAATTGACAGAACACAGAGGAACACTGAGGATTACCCATCTCTATCAAATACAAGGCCTAGGCTCCATACCTTACGAAGCTCTTCAATCCCCTCGGACGGTTTGGGCGGACTGTGGCCAGGCCATAGCTTGTTAAAAAAATGATTAAGTATTTAGAAAATCTTAAATCAAATGTAGGAAACAAACTCACAATACTTGACACGGTAGATATATACATTGATCACCGTCTGTGCTGTACAGTAAATAATAAATTTATTTTTCCAAATGTCATTGTAGTATAAGTGTTATTTGTTGTACACAGTACACACTCCGCGCACACACTGTGTACTGTGTGCTCGTATATGTAGGTACTGTGTGTTAATTATTACAAAATTATATTATTACTAATAAATCTAACAGATATTTATTCGTACAAAATAAATAAAACAAAAATAGAAGCCTTTTGAAATAAACATTTTACATCGTCCATAGGTCACGGACGTCCTCCCGTCACAAAGTGCTCGTCAGGAAATTATAAATCAAATACAAACGCGATAGAATCCATAAAAGTAGTTTTATTTCAAATGTGTAACACTCGCGTAAGCATTAGAAGTCATTATTTATGCTAGAAAAACATGAAATCGTTCACAGCACCACCTATTGAGTCCATTTTTTATAATCTAAACTATTTTTAACTCCATCTAAACACAGACAAAAATAGAAGAATTTAACCACATACCCACGTGCAGAACAATTATCGATACAGAGATATAACCACATACCCACGTACAGAACAATTATCGATACAGAGATATAACCACATACCCACGTACAGAACAATTATCGATACAGAGATATAACAACTAATAAAAAAACACTAAATGTACTCAGCTTAAAAATCTATCGAAACTAATTAAACATAAATCTACCGAAACGTTAGATATATATGTATGTGTGTATCGCAACATACTGTACACGTCACAGTCGACATACGAGCCCGTACTCTACACTCTACACATAATGCCCCTGTAGAGCTGTTATACCGTGACGTGAACAATGTAGACATACGTACGACGTGGTATCACACAATACGCATCACGTGAGCCCCGGTCGGTCCACGTGTGACAGGTAATATAATATATATAACTTGATTAAAGTTTTACAATTGGTAATATAACTTAATACATATTCACGTACACAATACGTCTGTCATTTACAGCCGACCTATTGGATTAAATTTCGATATAAAATGAGTCAGATCATTGCGTGTGACGACAGTAACATTGCGTGTGACGACAGTAACATCAAATATTATCATTTCTTATTCCTTAAGCTTATTTTAAGTATCGATTAAGATGTGTAAGAAGAGGACGTAACTGTAGAAGGAGAATAATATCCAAATGAGACCAACCCACACACGTGACTGTAGTATTGACCAATGTCACTGACCTGAAACACGTCAGCACTCACATTTGTCAGATATATGAAATAATAACAAAAAAATCTAAAGAAAATAAAATAAATAAGATTAACTTATGAAACGTTAATATATACACGCTTTTATAATACCACATAAATTTCAAAAGCAAACATTTAACTAAATTACATAACTTACGTTAAAATAAGTTTAGCTAAATGCGGCTCAGTTCTGCGGGCAAATGACTTCGCATTAGTTCAAGTTCATTTAATACATTCATAAATAATCTGTTGAGAACATTTCAACCAAAGCTTTTATAATTATAATATCTTTAATATTATAAAGCAAATCATTTATGATTTCAAAAGGTCAGGACCCCGAGAGGTTGGGATCAGGGGACCTAACATTTATTACACGATCAAAGTCTCTAATGTAGTCGCTATCGTCATTACACACACAGTACACTCATTCCTCACCTAATTAAACCGCCATATTACATTCAAATGTCATCGCTCCGACATTATTGCCGCTAGCTCAATGAATTTTATAATTAAGATCAAACATATACACAGTTCACACACAAATCAATACTTAACTACCTACGTAATAAGAATCAAATTAGATTGCTATATCGTATTGATTAGACCGGTGGACATCGAAGAACAGAAGAGAATTAGAAACTTTAATCAATACATTGACAAATGGACAACACGTCTCGGGGACGGGCGACGTAAGTGATAACTTGAAACATTTAATATTGATATTGTTTAACTTGAGAAAAGCTTAAGTTATAACTTGAATTTTATGAATATTAATATAATAATGTAAGAAAAGGTTGTGTGGTGACGGGAATAGAATACAAAGGTCGTCACCCCTTACTTGCCCGTGGGAGTCGTAAATATCGGCTAAGGGTCTCACCGGGCGATTGGGCAGCGGCTATCTCCATTATGGCATTATTACCCCCCCCCAAAAACAAAACAAAATATGAATACAAAAAAGCCACGGCCCCCAGTCACAGCAGTTCCGCTGTTCGACGGGCTCATTTTGTGGTATTCTCGTGGGGAGGCCTATGTCCAACAGTGGATATTTACGGACTGATGGATGGAAGAAAAGGTTATTTATTAAAAAAAGCTTTTATTGATTGTAAAATATATTTTTTCTCAGTTACAATTCTTGAATATATACATTAGATTTTTTTTTTATTGCCCACGGTGGAAAACGAGGAAACAGCAAACCTGATGGTAAGTGCCTACCAATACAAAACCCCACACCCACCCAGTTGGGCTTCCGGCTCTCTCACTATTATTTAATACTATAAAGCGGCCAGACAGACTGGCGCTGTTACGCGTTACGTAACGAAACGGTTTACCCTCTGATAAGAAGTTATCACTTTAAAAAAATATCATTCAGGTCATTATCATTTCGACAGTAAGTGTTACGTCACCCCCTGTTGGACACAATCCCCCCCTCTATAGTATACTGTACATTACATCCATGGCAGGGTGTATCGTCGCAGTCGTTACATGTGATAAGTGAGATCGCAGTCAGGTGTTGTACGTTTGTTAGAGGAGCTGCTGTCCACTCACCCGGTGCTGATCCCTCAAGTGTATATCACGACAAACACATGCAAGTAAGTGGTGGGAACAGAGTGTATTTACTTAGTCACCACGTGAGGTAACTACAGTTTAAGTATTTGTACTATATACGTAATTATTATTGGAGTTTACTCCTGAAGAATCAATTATTTAATAAAATCTAGTGATCATATGACCTCGTTACGTTTTTGGTGCGCAACCTATTCTGCGCACCTTTCACTTTCTGACGTGAGATAATATTTCACTAAACAGTTTTAATAAATGTAAATAAAAATATATATATTATTTTTAGTCAAAGGAGCTTTTTTTGCGCCTGTTTTGATAATCGTACTTAAGGAGTAAACTCCAGTCGTGCGTCGGAGCTCACACACACACTTTTTATATCTCTTTACTTCTAACTATTTGTACAATGTCTGAGTATGTTTTAGTCTCAATATATAATACATAAAGTTGTTTATTGTTCACTAACTGTTGTCATATAGGGTCGTTCTAACGTTACGTCATCAAACACGAACGAGTCAATATATAATACATAAAGTTGTTTATTGTTAACTAACTGTTGTCATATAGGGTCGTTCTAACGTTACGTCATCAAACACGAACGAGTCAATATATAATACATAAAGTTGTTTATTGTTAACTAACTGTTGTCATATAGGGTCGTTCTAACGTTACGTCATCAAACACGAACGAGTCAATATATAATACATAAAGTTGTTTATTGTTAACTAACTGTTGTCATATAGGTTCGTTCTAACGTTACGTCATCAAACACGAACGAGTCAATATATAATACATAAAGTTGTTTATTGTTAACTAACTGTTGTCATATAGGGTCGTTCTAACGTTACGTCATCAAACACGAACGAGTCAATATATAATACATAAAGTTGTTTATTGTTAACTAACTGTTGTCATATAGGGTCGTTCTAACGTTACGTCATCAAACACGAACGAGTCAATATATAATACATAAAGTGGTTTATTGTTAACTAACTGTTGTCATATAGGGTCGTTCTAACGTTACGTCATCAAACACGAACGAGTCAATATATAATACATAAAGTTGTTTATTGTTAACTAACTGTTGTCATATAGGGTCGTTCTAACGTTACGTCATCAAACACGAACGAGTCAATATATAATACATAAAGTTGTTTATTGTTAACTAACTGTTGTCATATAGGGTCGTTCTAACGTTACGTCATCAAACACGAACGAGTCAATATATAATACATAAAGTTGTTTATTGTTAACTAACTGTTGTCATATAGGGTCGTTCTAACGTTACGTCATCAAACACGAACGAGTCAATATATAATACATAAAGTTGTTTATTGTTAACTAACTGTTGTCATATAGGGTCGTTCTAACGTTACGTCATCAAACACGAACGAGTCAATATATAATACATAAAGTGGTTTATTGTTAACTAACTGTTGTCATATAGGGTCGTTCTAACGTTACGTCATCAAACACGAACGAGTCAATATATAATACATAAAGTTGTTTATTGTTAACTAACTGTTGTCATATAGGGTCGTTCTAACGTTACGTCATCAAACACGAACGAGTCAATATATAATACATAAAGTTGTTTATTGTTAACTAACTGTTGTCATATAGGGTCGTTCTAACGTTACGTCATCAAACACGAACGAGTCAATATATAATACATAAAGTTGTTTATTGTTAACTAACTGTTGTCATATAGGGTCGTTCTAACGTTACGTCATCAAACACGAACGAGTCAATATATAATACATAAAGTTGTTTATTGTTAACTAACTGTTGTCATATAGGGTCGTTCTAACCAGATGTGGAGGGGCTCGCAGGTCAAATGAGAAGTGCCCTTGAGGTAGTTTGTGATGCGGCGATGCCGAGGGCTCAGCGAAAGCCGCCGCGTCGCCAGGTGTACTGGTGGTCGCTCGAGATAGCTAATCTTCGGGTGGCTGCCAATCGGGCGCGGCGTGCTTATGTTAGATGCCGACAGCGGGCTAACTGGGATGACGTTCTAGAGGGTCAGCTGCGGACGGAATATACAAGAAGGAAGAAAACTCTGCAGCTGGCCATCAGCCAGGCGAAGGAGAGGGCCCGTGAGGAACTCCTTACGGGCCTCGACAGGGATCCTTGGGGGCGCTCATATCAGCGGGCGCGAAACAAAATTCGCGCCTGTGGCGCCCCCATCGTCGAAACGATGGATCCGGGTTTCCTGTCGGGGCTAATGGCGGAACTGTTCCCGCGTTCTGCGGGACACGTTCCCCCCCGAATGGCTCCTTGGTCGGTGGTAGAGGTGGAGACCTCAATCCCACTCATCACCGACCAAGAAATGGCGACAGCCCTCTCCCGACTCCGCGGGAAGCGGAAATCGCCTGGTCCGGACGGCGTCCCGGGAATTGTACTCGGGGTCGCCGCGGAATACCTCAGGGGTGAGCTCCGGGAACTGCTCAATACGTGCCTGAGGTCCGGGCAGTTCCCGGAGCAATGGAAATGCGGCAGGTTGTGCTTGCTGCGGAAGGAGGGTCGCCCAGTCGACTCCCCTTCCGCATACAGACCGCTGGTGCTGCTGGACGAGACGGCTAAATTGTTCGAGAAGGTGCTTGCGGACCGTCTCGTCCAGCACCTCGAGGAAGTCGGACCGGGACTGTCAGAGAGTCAATACGGGTTCAGGGGTGGCCGGTCAACTATTGACGCACTGGCCGCCCTGAAGTCCTTGGCCACCGATGCTGTGGCCAGAAAGGAAGTCCTCCTGGCAGTTTCGCTGGACATAAAGAACGCCTTCAACAGCCTCCCGCATGAGACGCTAAGGGAGGCACTCCAGTATCATGAAGTGCCTCCTTACCTCTGGAGGCTGTTGGAAGCGTACCTCGAGGGAAGGCACGTGCTCTGGGAGGGGGGCGACGGGCGCATTCATCGTCATCGGGTGGAGTGCGGCGTTCCACAGGGATCGGTCCTTGGCCCGATCCTGTGGAACGTCGGATTCGACTGGCTCCTACGGGGTCGGCTTCTTTCCGGGATGGGGGTCATCTGCTATGCTGATGATACCCTCATCACGGTGAGGAGGCCTGACTTCCTGGGGGCTGCTCGATTGGCAGAAGAGGGGGTTGCGCTCGTCGTGGGCCGGATCAGCATGTTGGGCCTGAGGGTCGCGGTGGAGAAAACCGAGGCCCTCCTATTTCATGGCCCGGGTCGAGGTCCCCCCCGAGGAGCACACATCAGCGTGTCTGGGGTTGCTGTGCCGGTGCGGGCCCAGATGAAATATCTGGGTCTGCACCTTGATTCTAGGTGGAGTTTCGGGCCGCACTTTGCCCAGCTCGTTCCGAGGCTCATCAAGACAGCCGCGGCGTTAGGTAGGCTTCTGCCAAACACAGGCAGTCCTGGGTCGTCCTGTCGGCGTTTATACGCCGGAGTGGTGCGGTCCATGGCGCTGTATGGTGCCCCTATTTGGGCGGACTCTCTCACCGTCCGCAACAGGGCCCTTCTGCGACGCCCTCAGAGGGCCATGGCGGTGAGGGCTGTCAGGGGCTATCGTACGGTGTCATGGACCGCAGCGACGTTGCTGGCGGGCGACCCACCTTGGCCACTTGTGGCCGAGGCCCTGGCTGAGGTCTACCGGCTCCGTGTCGCGGCGCGGGCCAACGACGAGCAGGTCTCCGTAAGGAGACTGGGCAGAGTACTGGAAGTGGCCCGAAGGGGAGTCACTCAGCGGTGGAGAGAAGATCTGGAGTCCCCCGTAGCAGGGCGGGGGACTGTGGAGGCGGTTGCGCCACATCTCCACCGCTGGATTAGTAGAAGGCACGGCAGCCTAAGCTTTAGGATGGTGCAGGTGCTTACCGGGCATGGGGTCTTTGGTAAGTACCTGCACAGAATTGGAAGAGAAGGGGCCCCAGGATGTCACGAGTGTGGTGCGCCAGTAGATGATGCGCGTCACACTCTGGAGGTATGCCCTGCCTGGGGGCCCCAGCGCCACGTCCTATCGGCGGTCGTTGGGAGAGACCTGTCGTTGTCGACCATCATCTCGAAGATGCTTGACAGCGACAGGTGCTGGTCGTCGATGGCCTCCTTTTGCGAGGTCATCATGAAAAGGAAGGAGGCCGCGGAGCGAGAACGCGAGGCGCTTGCGTCAGCTGACTCGCTTCGCCGCCGGCGACCGGGAAGGAGGAGGCGCCGTTATGCGCACCTCCTCCCACCGCCTTGAGGGACGATAGGACGTGGCCAGAAAGCCAAGCGTGGGGGTGCCGGGGATCGAATGTCAGTAGACGATCTCTCCGGCTCCCCGTAAAAGCGCGGAAGGGGCCGCTGTGGTTTTAGTGGGTATTCCGGCCGCTAACATCTATGGCCGGTGAGTCCCACACTCCCCCTCGTCTGTCACCGGCGGGGGATAGCGCGCAAATGCGTTTCCTCAGCGAAAAAAAAAAAAAAAAAAAAAAAAAAAAAAAAAAAAAAATAGGGTCGTTCTAACGTTACGTCATCAAACACGAACGAGTCAATATATAATACATAAAGTGGTTTATTGTTAACTAACTGTTGTCATATAGGGTCGTTCTAACGTTACGTCATCAAACACGAACGAGTCAATATATAATACATAAAGTTGTTTATTGTTAACTAACTGTTGTCATATAGGGTCGTTCTAACGTTACGTCATCAAACACGAACGAGTCAATATATAATACATAAAGTTGTTTATTGTTAACTAACTGTTGTCATATAGGGTCGTTCTAACGTTACGTCATCAAACACGAACGAGTCAATATATAATACATAAAGTTGTTTATTGTTAACTAACTGTTGTCATATAGGGTCGTTCTAACGTTACGTCATCAAACACGAACGAGTCAATATATAATACATAAAGTTGTTTATTGTTAACTAACTGTTGTCATATAGGGTCGTTCTAACGTTACGTCATCAAACACGAACGAGTCAATATATAATACATAAAGTTGTTTATTGTTAACTAACTGTTGTCATATAGGGTCGTTCTAACGTTACGTCATCAAACACGAACGAGTCAATATATAATACATAAAGTTGTTTATTGTTAACTAACTGTTGTCATATAGGGTCGTTCTAACGTTACGTCATCAAACACGAACGAGTCAATATATAATACATAAAGTTGTTTATTGTTAACTAACTGTTGTCATATAGGGTCGTTCTAACGTTACGTCATCAAACACGAACGAGTCAATATATAATACATAAAGTTGTTTATTGTTAACTAACTGTTGTCATATAGGGTCGTTCTAACGTTACGTCATCAAACACGAACGAGTCAATATATAATACATAAAGTTGTTTATTGTTAACTAACTGTTGTCATATAGGGTCGTTCTAACGTTACGTCATCAAACACGAACGAGTCAATATATAATACATAAAGTTGTTTATTGTTAACTAACTGTTGTCATATAGGGTCGTTCTAACGTTACGTCATCAAACACGAACGAGTCAATATATAATACATAAAGTGGTTTATTGTTAACTAACTGTTGTCATATAGGGTCGTTCTAACGTTACGTCATCAAACACGAACGAGTCAATATATAATACATAAAGTTGTTTATTGTTAACTAACTGTTGTCATATAGGGTCGTTCTAACGTTACGTCATCAAACACGAACGAGTCAATATATAATACATAAAGTTGTTTATTGTTAACTAACTGTTGTCATATAGGGTCGTTCTAACGTTACGTCATCAAACACGAACGAGTCAATATATAATACATAAAGTGGTTTATTGTTAACTAACTGTTGTCATATAGGGTCGTTCTAACGTTACGTCATCAAACACGAACGAGTCAATATATAATACATAAAGTTGTTTATTGTTAACTAACTGTTGTCATATAGGGTCGTTCTAACGTTACGTCATCAAACACGAACGAGTCAATATATAATACATAAAGTTGTTTATTGTTAACTAACTGTTGTCATATAGGGTCGTTCTAACGTTACGTCATCAAACACGAACGAGTCAATATATAATACATAAAGTTGTTTATTGTTAACTAACTGTTGTCATATAGGGTCGTTCTAACGTTACGTCATCAAACACGAACGAGTCAATATATAATACATAAAGTTGTTTATTGTTAACTAACTGTTGTCATATAGGGTCGTTCTAACGTTACGTCATCAAACACGAACGAGTCAATATATAATACATAAAGTGGTTTATTGTTAACTAACTGTTGTCATATAGGGTCGTTCTAACGTTACGTCATCAAACACGAACGAGTCAATATATAATACATAAAGTTGTTTATTGTTAACTAACTGTTGTCATATAGGGTCGTTCTAACGTTACGTCATCAAACACGAACGAGTCAATATATAATACATAAAGTTGTTTATTGTTAACTAACTGTTGTCATATAGGGTCGTTCTAACGTTACGTCATCAAACACGAACGAGTCAATATATAATACATAAAGTGGTTTATTGTTAACTAACTGTTGTCATATAGGGTCGTTCTAACGTTACGTCATCAAACACGAACGAGTCAATATATAATACATAAAGTGGTTTATTGTTAACTAACTGTTGTCATATAGGGTCGTTCTAACGTTACGTCATCAAACACGAACGAGTCAATATATAATACATAAAGTTGTTTATTGTTAACTAACTGTTGTCATATAGGGTCGTTCTAACGTTACGTCATCAAACACGAACGAGTCAATATATAATACATAAAGTGGTTTATTGTTAACTAACTGTTGTCATATAGGGTCGTTCTAACGTTACGTCATCAAACACGAACGAGTCAATATATAATACATAAAGTTGTTTATTGTTAACTAACTGTTGTCATATAGGGTCGTTCTAACGTTACGTCATCAAACACGAACGAGTCAATATATAATACATAAAGTGGTTTATTGTTAACTAACTGTTGTCATATAGGGTCGTTCTAACGTTACGTCATCAAACACGAACGAGTCAATATATAATACATAAAGTTGTTTATTGTTAACTAACTGTTGTCATATAGGGTCGTTCTAACGTTACGTCATCAAACACGAACGAGTCAATATATAATACATAAAGTTGTTTATTGTTAACTAACTGTTGTCATATAGGGTCGTTCTAACGTTACGTCATCAAACACGAACGAGTCAATATATAATACATAAAGTTGTTTATTGTTAACTAACTGTTGTCATATAGGGTCGTTCTAACGTTACGTCATCAAACACGAACGAGTCAATATATAATACATAAAGTGGTTTATTGTTAACTAACTGTTGTCATATAGGGTCGTTCTAACGTTACGTCATCAAACACGAACGAGTCAATATATAATACATAAAGTTGTTTATTGTTAACTAACTGTTGTCATATAGGGTCGTTCTAACGTTACGTCATCAAACACGAACGAGTCAATATATAATACATAAAGTTGTTTATTGTTAACTAACTGTTGTCATATAGGGTCGTTCTAACGTTACGTCATCAAACACGAACGAGTCAATATATAATACATAAAGTTGTTTATTGTTAACTAACTGTTGTCATATAGGGTCGTTCTAACGTTACGTCATCAAACACGAACGAGTCAATATATAATACATAAAGTTGTTTATTGTTAACTAACTGTTGTCATATAGGGTCGTTCTAACGTTACGTCATCAAACACGAACGAGTCAATATATAATACATAAAGTGGTTTATTGTTAACTAACTGTTGTCATATAGGGTCGTTCTAACGTTACGTCATCAAACACGAACGAGTCAATATATAATACATAAAGTTGTTTATTGTTAACTAACTGTTGTCATATAGGGTCGTTCTAACGTTACGTCATCAAACACGAACGAGTCAATATATAATACATAAAGTTGTTTATTGTTCACTAACTGTTGTCATATAGGGTCGTTCTAACGTTACGTCATCAAACACGAACGAGTGAATACGTCATCACATAACACGCAACTTGTTAACAATGTTTGACGTAATCTATAAACGGTAACGTATCAAACGTTAATATATTGATGCGACGTAGAGGGCCCTTTACACAATAAGGTAACATATGACAATCACACAAACTTGACAAACAATGCTCCGAGATCACACAATGTGATAAACTGATTTGTTTACGGTGAAGTGAACTGCGAGACCATTGAGTGAAATGTTTATCAGTAACACACACACACACACAAACACGCACACAGACACAGAAAGCTCTCAGATCATACAATGAGATAAACGAATGGTTTACGGTGAAGCGAACAATGTGCCCATTGAGTGAAAACAAGTCTCTGAAATCACACAATCCAGCAAACTTTCAACAGTGCGGCCCCACAGTGCGGCCCCATAGTGTGACCCCACAGTGTGGCCCCATCATTACTTTAGTCAGCTCACACGTCTCTCCACGTGACTGCTGCACAGCGGTAGTCGTAATTCAGCTACCGATAGGCCACTAGCTTCTATGATTTATTAACAGGTGAGCAAATTAATTAAAACTCGAATATATACACAGTTTAAAGAGCGAAATAATAACAATATAAAACGACATTACAACTTACTTTCACAAAACTGATGATGAAATAACTATTAAACATTTGATATAAAACAATTTTTTACACATTCTATCGCGTTTGTATTTAATTTATAATTTCTCAACGTTTCGAACACTTTATAGGGTACATGGTTACGGGTGGGCTGAGGTGTCTCACGTCCAACAAGTCATCCATATTACAGAGTACTACAGTATCTGTCATTCAATTAAATATACATACATACATATCATCACGCCATATCCCTTGCAGGATAGGCAGAGACAAAACAGAGTGCCAGAGAACTCTATCTTTGGACTTCACTCGCTTCCTCAACATTCATAATTCTCTTCATACACGGTCGCCGGTTTCGGAGATTCTTGACTCCACCTTCCTTCAGTATATGACCGATCATTAAATATAAATTAAATATAATAGTGAATTAGAATTAGTAACATTAAATATACATTTACTATTGTCATTATTGTTTTATGATAGCTTAATAATTTAAAAACTAATAAATCTATTAAACTATCAGATCACACACAATGAGAAAGAGCCGGCAAAGAAACTCAGAGAAAACAAAACTAATTATTGACTTTTATGAGGCGGCTTGCTTCATCCTACTAAAGTTGCATAAAATGGTATTTAACTATTATTGTGGATCAAATCTATATAATAATCAATGTCTTGTAATATCATAGTTTTTTTTTCTTTGCTTTTTTTATAATAAAGTTTTGGTCCACAGACATTCGTCCGTACCTTTTTTATATTCTGTATTTTAATTATTATATTGATGTTGTATAATTCTTTAATATATTTATGAATGTTTACATGTTTGTGTGTGTATGTGTCCTTGATGTTTTGTGACTGTATTCTCCTTTGGGGTTTTCTACTTTGCGTAGTTGCTTGATGTTGATGGTGAAAACCCCTTTGTATGTTGGTCTTATAACGTTAATTGTCCTCATTGTTTTCTTCATTCAGGATTCCAGCTTGATAGTGATACCTAGCTATATTTCTCCATTAAAGTTTTAGTGTTACATAATTTCAATAACCTCGCGAAACATTCTAGACAGATATCAGTGTTCTTTTGCGAGGATTTGTGGTTTATCAAACCTGATGTAATGGCGGGCGCGGTCCTGACTGTTCACAGACTGCAGACTTAGTGTGACGGCGGTGCTTCACATCAGCTATATGTTCCTTGATCCGAGTCATTACAGATCTCTTTGTTTGGCCTATATAAGAGAGACCACTATCACATTCCAGTTTATAAACTCTTGCGTCCTGTAGAGTGATCTGGCAATTGACAGGTGGTAAGAACTGACTAATAATCTTCAGTGGCTTAAAATAAGCTTTTATAGAACTGAAAAATTATGTACGCTTTCAGCGATTATTTCACTGACGTATGTATATGTAGAACTTAAAATGAACTATCTACTGTTGTGTTGCCCGGTACTATCACATGTCCTGTTTAAACCACTCCACTCTCTTCGCGGTAGGTAGACAAGTTGTTCTGTGTCCAAAAGCATTACTATTAGGCGCACAACTTGCTCGTTTGTTACCATCAGTGATAAAAAAGAAACTAACGCTGATCAGACGTGTTAGTATAAAGTTTCATTTTAAATTTTCCTTCCCTTGCATAAATGTTATGTCCATATCAAATTCCACAGTCGTCTTACACGACACGTACGGACGAGAGAGGGGGAGGGGAATTGTATTATGGCTCTATCACCACACGATAATAGTTAAGCTGAAGGGATAATATTAATTAAATTAAGAAGAATCGTTTTGTTTACAGTGGGTAACCAATCAGGATTTACATCTATACATATAATAAAAATGTAACGGGTCACTGTCTGTACATGGAAGATATATGAGAAAACATATTACTGGGACCTTTATCAACACTAATAGAACCCAAAACAATAATTTTTAAAATTTTTGTCTGTTTATCTGTTTGTCTGTGTGTTTGTGCACGCTAATCTCAGAAACGGCTTATCGGATTTAGACGCGGTTTTCACTACTATATTGTGGTAAGCTTCACTTAACATATAGGCTTTATTTTATGTCAATTGGTTTATAAAAAAAAAGTTATGTCAATTTAAAAAATGTTCAGAGAAAAAAATCTTTATCGATTTTTTTCAAATTACGTACAAATTATCTTCAGTAAAAATAAATAAACACGTGTTTCAGAATTTGTTGATTTTAACCCTCTGGGGGTGTAAATTAGGCCTGCAAAGCGGGTTGGACGACTCATTAAATCATTAGCGCCAAGCCGATATTATTGAAGCTGGCAACTTGAAATGTTGACTGTGGTTTCTTTATATGACGTAGAGATTCACTAAGGAAGGATTTTACGAAATTATACCCCTTAGGGCCAGCAGAGTGGCAAAGTTTGTATGAAGAGAAAAAAATCTTTATTTATTCTTTTCAAATTACGAGTCGAATCAAATATTCTAGGGTAATATCCGGCATTTGTCAATTTTCACCCTCTGGTTGTATAAATTAGGCCTGTGAAGCGGGTTGAACGACTCATGGTAATGAGTCGTTCAAACGTTTGGCGGTAGCCAAGCCGAAACTGTTAAAGCTAGAGACATTAAATTTTGAAGCACGTTTTTATTTATGACATAGAGATTCAATATGAAAGGATTTTATGAATTCCGCCCCTAAGGGGGTGTAACAAAGCGGCAAAGTGTGTATGGGGAGAAAATTTCTTTATCGATTCTTTTCAAGTTACGTACAAATATTCTTCGGTATTATATTATTGGTAATATAATTTGTAGAATGAATAGAACTTTGAACCACCTTTTTCTTTAGTGACCGGCTTTGGTATATAGACACACGCGCGCCGTACACGTACATCTACGTTGTGCGGGCGGGCCACCGCAACCGGGTATCATCTCGAGTCAAAGCCCTCATGCAGTGAACCTAAATACAGGTACTTACGCTTGCGCCGCCCAAAGCACCGACGGTAGAGCGTGTCAACGTGGAGTATTTTCTCTCGGACCCACCCTATTGTTATATAATTCCGTTAGACAACTAACTCGCAGAATCAACACCTCAACGCATCCCAGTTTCTGACGCTGTTGATTATTATCCTAGCGATAAACCTTCAACACCTTGCATTGCTTTTTCTATTTAACTCTGTCAGAGATGACTTCTGCGTGGACGAAGTCGCGGGCAAAAGCTAGACATACATATATATCATCACGCCATATCCCTTGCAGGGTAGGCAGAGAGAACAGAGTGCCAGAGAACTCTATCTCTACATACTTCACTCGCTTCCTCAACATCCATAATTCTCTTCATGCTCGCCGGTTTCGGAGACTTTTGAGTCCACCTTCCTTCAGTACGTGATCAATCTGGTCTAGGTAGGTGAGCCTCGGTCTTCCCCGGTACCTACATCCTTCCACTTTCGCATTGTATATTTTCTAAACCAGACGTTCGTTCGGCATTCTTTCCACATGTCCGAACCGTCGGAGGTCCGAACCATTCCTTTCGCATCTTTACACCAATACTCTCTTTCTTACCTACTCGCTCTCTTACGTCGTCGTTACGAATACGACGAAACGACTCAATCCTGCAATTTTGGTTGTTTTCTCTTTGTACCTTCTATTCATCATCCTCTCTATATCTCGTCTTTGACATAAATACGGCCACAATAATACCGACCAGAGTAATACTAAGCTAACTTTAACAGTTCTTTGTAATGATATTGAAATAAGTTATTGTCAATATTATATGAACAGCTGTCTAGAAGTAAATCCCTGCAACAATATGTCTGACCGACGATATATTAGATATATTTATATTGTATTGTGAACGAGCCTCTCGAGTCCTCGTCCAATATAGACATCTGTATGAGCTCACAATACACATTTATACAAAATATATATTTCATCGATCACGCCACAACAAGAAATGTATTTGTTTTATGGCCGCACGACTACAATATATGTTACAATCAGTCGTGAACTATAGTCGTTAAAATATAGCTTGATCTCTGTGACAGATAGCTACAAAACCGATGAAGTAATTTTGAATACGCGTCATGTTTACAATTTTATTTTGTATCACTTATATTTTTATTCTTAACGTGCCTGTTATATCTCAACTGAATTATGAATATAAAAATATAAATATTTACACCAAAGCTTGTACTTCATATGTTTTAAAATACTTAGTAACCTAATGGAGGCCATACGCGCTAGCATAACCGAGTTTCATATTACACATACACGTTAGGGCATGCACAGTTTTGCCATTAAATCTCAGTTGAGCTACGTGACGGTATGTGTAGGATGCCTACTTCACAGTTGAGCTACGTAGTACGACAATTAAAAACAGAGAACCGTGTCAGGCAAACTCGCCGGACGCCACACACGCTCGGTTATGCTCGCGCGCAAACATAACCGAGCGGCAAAAATATCAATTTTGATATTTACTCGGTTGCATGTACATGCAAAAATAACTGTACAATTTTATCACACACACGCTAGGGCTCGCCTGTCGGTTATGCATGCACAGTTAAAGCCATCATGCGTAACCTAGCGTGTGGCCTCCATAAATCTCACAATAACTCGTTATTACAGAGATCTATATCTACCCGCTACACCCGCTACAGCATCAGTTATTACAGAGATCTATATCTACCCGCTACACCCGCTACAGCATCAGTTATTAAATTAATATTTTTATCAGTATTTAAATTTGGGCCATAATTTTTAAACAAATTCATTGCAAGTGCAAAAATAAAATTATATATTACATGGAAAAAAGTTATATTATTATGGTCGGTTGTTATTCATCATTCATCACCATTACAGCCCATAAATGTCCCACTGTTGGGCTCAAGCCTCCTCCGCAATGGGAGGGAAATCAACCTACTATACCACGCTGGTCAGACGTGTTGGTATAAGGTTTTGTTTCGAGTTTTCCTTCTATCGCATAGATGTTATATGCATTTTATATCCCTTAGTCGTCTCGTACGATCATCCACAGGTAAGATATGGTTGTTATTAAACATAGAATTTCAGAATTTTTATTTTATGACAATTTACTAGTTTAAAAAAAACAAATCCATTGAGCTACCGTATCGGAGCGCAGTCACAATGAGAAAGAGCCGGCAAGAAAACTCAGAGGACATAATACCAATTATTGAATTTTACGATACGGCTTACTTTATCTTACAAAAGACGAACGTTGAACGACAACGTCCCGCCTCCAGTTAAACTAACTCTCCAGTTAAAAAACTCCAGTTAGACTATAGACATCACATTATCACAATTTATATTAAAATATACAACCAATATAACGTAGTACAATGGAGACGTAGTAAATATACGTCATAATAATATATTACATAAAGTAAATATACTTTGATAAAACATTTTCAACCTGTTTGAATATTACATAACTTAAATTCAAAATTATAATATAACTTAATTTATAAAGCTTTACTTAGAAATGTTACGCCGTAATAGGTCCTCATTTTATTGCTGTACAGGGACTTATGAAGGTTCACGACGAGATTACGTCATAATAATTAATGAAACTAGTCTATAATAAACATTTGAAATAATACTATTTAAATTTTATTGTATTTGATTTTTACTTGTCCGAAGTTTGGGAAACTTTTAGATTTTACGATCACGGGCGGTTCATTCAGCTATCACAAAAGGTGATGGTATTCTTAATCTGTAACTATACGATGAATCCTTCGTGTGGTGATGGAAAAATAATATTATTCAATACTTCTTTTCTTGTACGTCGTCGTAAAAGACGATTAAGAGATAATATATATATTTTTTTTTTTTTTTTTTTTTTTTTTTCTGGTGGGCTATGGATTAGACTCGCCACGCCAAATCGGTCCGGGGTGACGGAGAAGGCGGCGCGTGACCCCATAGACCCACTGTAAAAACTCCTCTCTCTTCGCCGTGCGAGCGGGTCACCGGGACCCGATTTTTAACTTCGGTGGCCCGCCCGGCGGTTCACCCTCGCGGGTTCCTCTCGTCGACGCCCCGCCCCGAGGGGGGAGACTCCCTCTCAACGCCCAGTCGTACCCGATGTCCCACAGAGTCAGCCCCAGAACCGACCCCTGTGGAACGCCACACGACATGGGCGTCCGCACAATGTCCCCTGCGGGACCCGCGCAGAGGATACTGCGGCCCTCCAAATAGTCTGCCACCAGCCGCCTGAGGTACAGGGGCACTCCATGGAACCGGAGCGCCTCCCTGATGCAGCCGAATGGCAGACTATTGAATGCGTTGGCCATGTCCAACGACACCGCCAACAGCACTCCCTTTCCGGCGACGGCCTCCGCGGCCGCCTGCCTCAGGCGTAATAGGGCCCCGATGGTCGAACGCCCCCTCCGAAACCCATACTGAGCGTCCGACAGATCGGGCTCCACCTCCTCCAGGTGTCGGACGATGCGGGCAGCGAGCACACGCTCCAGCAGCTTACCCACATCGTCGAGGAGCACGATGGGCCTGTAGGCCGACGGCAAATCCGGGGACCGTCCCGGCTTTGGCAGGATAACCAACCTCCCTTCCTTCCAGCACTCAGGGAACCGTCCAGACGTCAGACAGGCGTTGAACAGCTGCCTGAGGCGAGGCTCGAAGTGCTCGAGGAGCGACGTCAGCACCCGTACTGGAATTCCGTCCCGGCCGGGGGCCGTGGTGGCGGAACGAATCTTCGCCACGGCCGCCCCCACTTCCGACTCCGTCACGGGCGGAACACTCTCGTCGTCGTCGGCCTCCCGGTCCTGATCTGTCGGAGCCATGACCGGGGGCGTGTGTTCCGACTGCCGTGGAAACAGCTCCTCGACCACCCTACGAAGGAAGTCGGGCTGGAGGGTCTCGGTGAGGAGGGGGGCCCGCGCGCGAAGCTTGTTCAGCGCCGCGCGATATGGGCGACCCCAGGGGTCACGGTCGAGACCGTCCAGCATCTCCTGCCAACTCGCGCCCTTGGCGGCTCGGATGGCCAGTCGAAAGGCAGTCCGCGCACTGCGGTACGCCTTGTACAGCTGGCCCTCCCTCTCGACGTCGCGGTGACGCCGCCAGCTGCGGGTGTAGGACCTTCGGGCACTGATATACGCCGCACGAAGGTCCGCCAGTCTTGGGGACCACCAGTAGACCCCCTGCCTCGGAGGTGGACGCCGCCGCACTCTGGGCATGGCCGCATCGCAGATCTGCGTTAACGCACTCCGAATGCGGACAGCCTCAGCGTCCACTCCGTCCGCTGGGGGTGGTGAGGACAGCCACGTGCTGACAATGGCCGCCTCCGCCAGTAGATCCCTGTCAAGACGACCCACAGCCCACCGCGGAAACGCGGGAGCTCCGTCCGCCCTGTGACCCCTGCCGGGTTCCCGAGGGGAGACCTCAATCCGGATGTACCGGTGGTCCGACAGGGTCTCCGCCACCTCGAGGACACTCCAGTTCCTCACCCGTGGCGCGACAGCGGGGCTAGCGAACGACAAGTCCACTATCGACCCGCCCTGCCGCCGCACACACGTGTTCACCGAGCCTCTGTTCAGAACACAGAGGCACAGTGAAGCCGCCCACTCGTTGACCGCCCGCCCGCGGTCGTCCGTCGTAGGGGACCCCCACGCCGTGGATTTGGCGTTAAAGTCCCCCAGAACCAGGACGAGGCCCGGTGCCAGTCGCCGTATCGAGGCCTCCAAGGCGGTGAGTGGGGCCCCGAAATCGTCCATCCTCCTAGTGGGGGAGAGGTATACGCTGTAGAGCGTGACCCCTCCCCACTCCGCCGCGACAAATTTCTCGCCCCTATCCAAAAGGGACAAGGACGGGAAGTGCCGCTGCGTTGAGACGACGTTGCGAGGGGAGGGCCTCCTCCTTCTTAGTCGCGGTCGCCGGCGGCGTCTTTGCTGCTAGACGCGCCGACGACCTAGTGGGGCCTTCACCAGCCGACCCACTGTCCTTTTTGGACGGCCCTGCGGGACTATCACCGCCCTCGTCCATTCTGACGGTAGATCCGCCGCCCTCGTCTTCGGACGGCTCTGCGACATCGCTGTCGCCCTCGTCCGTCGACGGCTCTGCTGCGAGTCTACCGTCCTTCTTCTCTTCAGCGGCGGCAGCTTCCCTGCGCGCTCGCCGCTCTTCCAGCCGCCTTTTGTGGCTCAGGCCGTTGCCCCGAGACTTTCGAGGCGACCTCCTCTTCTTCTTCAGGGCCTCCACGATTTGTGCCGGGCCCTCGGCGGACGCCTCAAGTCCTGAGGACGAGGCGTCGTTGTCAGTTTTTCTTTGGCTTGACAAGGCCGTGGTGTGAGAATCACAGGGATTCCCGTCGGTAAATGTATTTAATTTTAAGGTATCCATATGATTCCCACGAGTAGGGGAGATACACAACGTCGACCCGGGCAGAGATCCCTTTACCCGGGCAAGCCTACATTTACCAACCAGGGGGTCAGCCGGTACCCTGGCTGGAGCGTGCTAACGACAGAACAACCCATCTGCCATGCATCTTCTCGCCGCACGCCAGAACTTAAGATTCTGGGTGATTTCCGAGTCCGAATGTTACTTCGAACTCTTTATAGAGGTTGTCTTCCTCGCGGTCCGGGCGGTTAAGCCAAGACCCTCGCTCCTGAAACTAAGACAAGCAAAGAATCAGGTTTACGATGTGTGGGCGGTGGCATGTGCCTGCCCAGCCCTCAAATGAATGAGTGACTGAGCCCGTCCCAATATTTCGCGTCCTATAACCTCTACTACGACTGTAGTAGAGTGAGGAGCGAAATCGCGCAGATATTTGCTACGGACGACAGTACAACAGAAGAACTGGGGACCGCCGCCCGCACCCAGGGTACACCGCGTGGAGGTTTCTGGGATAGTACCCCATTAAGAGATAATATGCAGAGAAGGAAAATTTGAAAGGTGATTCTATAACACAACTATCTAAACAGGGTGCAATAGGTCAATTGTTCTCCTACTGTAAGGAGCAGGCGGAGGAGGAGGTTCAACCCCAGTAATGGGATGTACATATGAGCTTAGATAATAATGATAATACAAATAATTGACAATATAATATTCAGCTAAAATATTATCTCATAAATAAACACACATCGTTAGTTGACACCGCCGCGCGCCCGCCAATCCGCCCGCACCACGCAGGTTAGGTTAGGCCCGCAATCTACTGAGCGATCATTTATCAGATGTTAAATAAATAAACTTGTAAAAAAACAGACCGACGCACCTGCTGTGTGTAACGGTAATGGTATATAATACATATTACCTGCCTGGTGATACTTATCGTGTACCATTATTGAAGGAATGACTTTAAATATCTAACACAATACGGTTTTGTTTTGCAATTATTTAAGAATACAATTCCCATCGCTCCTTTTATTCTCGTGGATGATCATAAATATGGTTAAAGGACGCAAGCAGACAACATTACAAACAAAAAATTCAAAATCAGCTCTATACTAATACTGTATAATGTCATTAAGTCTAGCCATAGCCCTCACATTGTAGAAGAAGATCAAACCCAGCATCGGGACGATATTAACTGAGATGATTTTTGTACTGAGGAGTTCTCTGACGGGCCAACGGTACCTCCGTCCTAAATACTGTGGCTAAAACGAAAAAGATTCTTACTGAACTGTCAGAAACTTACTCAAACTGTTAGCTGTCCGAATCTTCGTGAATGACGAAGTTGCGGTTAATCGCTAACAAAAGCCATTCATCAAGAAGAAGTCAGAATCTTAATCAAACTGTCAACTTTCAGAATCTAACTCAAATATAGACAATAAATATTATGAAAATATTCTCCGACGTTTAAAAAATTTTAATTCCAATAGATTTTCTAACCGAATTTAAATTACTTATATTTGTTTTTTAAGCTATCGGACGGGTCAATGAAATCATATCAGTTCTGGAGACCCGCTCAATGAACAGATAAGAAAACTACAGTAGCTTATAGAGCTCCCGCGTGACCCTTCCATCGGCCAGGATCGTTTTACGTCATATATAGAAAGCATAACCGAAACAGGTTTGGTCTGTTTTCACCTAGTGAATGTTATGGACTGCTGACACTTTTTGCGTGGATCTGTTGACATTTTTTTGCCCGTAGCTGGCACAACTGTGGTAGTACCACAATATAGCCTCGACATCCCGAACTGTGGCAGTTCACTACTACATTTTATTCTGTGAACACGAGACTTGCCTACCTACCTAACTGGTTTATACACTATCTTGGAGTAGGCAGCAATCTGCGTCCTTGTTACTATAGAAGTGCTAAGCAGCTGTTAACATTTACTATCAGGTCTGACTTTCTCTGCTATCACCAAAGGCAAAAAAAAAAAAAAAAAAACAAATTAAAAATTCAAGAAGACAGCTAGTCCATAAACGTTAGATTCAATTGGTCTCTGTCTCATACTAGAACATTCGACCTAAAGTTCCACACAAGTACAATTCATACATATTAAACGTGAATAAACCTTAAAAGTTTATGTTTTACACGAGGGGATCTGAACGTGAAGTTACTTCAATATAAGTGGGTCTGTAGAGTATTACATTTTATTGTAGGTCCCGCTAGTATATATCTTTACGTACCGTTTGTATGTCGCCGCCGACGAGGGAGCTTTAGTATCAAACTTATCTAAATACCCAGCGCTACATTACGCTACATTAAATAAATCGCATTAACACTGAACAATAATAGTATTAAATAATATTGTTACATTATTTGACAACGTAGCTATTGGCCGCGTGTGCGTGAAATTAAAAAATAATTTCATTGTCAACATTGAGATGTTGGTTGTTTATAATATAATATATAGGACGATCATACATAGGAGGCTTGATCCCAACAGTAGGACATATTATATGTCCCACTTTTGTTTGTTGTTCCAACATATTATATGACCCACTGTTGAGTTTGAGCCTGCTCCATAATGGAAGAGAAATTGCCTTACAGTACCACGCTTGTCAGATGTGCTAGTGTAGGATTTTGTTTCAAGTTTTTCTTCTCTTGCATAGAGATGTTATATGCGTTTTATATCCCTCAGTCGTCTCTTACGATCACCCACGGGTAAGATAGGGCGTGGTGAATTGTATTCTTAATCCATTACTACGAGTACATAAAAGTAATATTCAATAAGTTTAAACATAAATTAGAACAATATTATTTTATGAATGTAAATAAAAATAAAAAAACAAATTCAATCGATGAAAGAATTTTCATCAAAGAATCTGCAACTATAGTCCATAAAATATAGCTTGATCTCTGTGACAGTTCTCACTAGTGCCGCGCGCTTACGATGCAGTCCAATTTTTTGTCGATATAATTCCTTATTTTTAAAAGTCACTTGCTACTGCAATTGGAAAACAATGTATTAAAATCTTATTGAATTTCAATCAAATGGATGGATGAATCTATTATAAATGTAAAACAATATATGAAAATCTTATAGAATTTAAATTAATGGATTTTATTTAATTTAAACTAAAGCTGTTAATTAATTCTTTTATTATTCGTAAGGAATACCTTTAAGTTCATCGTCACTATCATCATCGCTGGAACATTCCTGTAGGTTGGTGATGAGTTCTTGGTCACAGATTCATGAATAATCATGTTTATTTTATAAAATAAATGATCTTTTTAATATAAAAGAAATGGTCTTATTAATATTATAACTGATGTCTGAATACTAAAGTAACACAATTTACTTATTTTATAGAGTAACCATGTGGTTTATATAGGTAATGTGTTGATTTTACTTGTTTTATGAATAATTAATAAGAATGTTATCGATTTACATTTATCGATTGTCCCATCTCTATCATAATCTCAGTCCAGTATGACTTTGTACTTGCGTAATCATCTTTTTTTTATAAAATGGTTACTAAGTATTTTAAAACATATGAGGTACAAGTTTTGGTGTAAATATTCATATTTTTATATTCGTAATTCAGTTGAAATATAAGTAGAATATAAAGAATAAAAAAAAGGTGATACAAAATAAAATTGTAAACATGACGCGTATTCAAAATTACTTGATCGGTTTTGTAGCTATCTGTCACAGAGATTCACAATTTTTTGAGTTTGTTTTTTTTTACAATACTTTAATTCTTCTTACGAAAACAAAACTCGTTTAAGATATTCCTCGTAATATCAGCTATCTACTAGTAAACATCTTATGAAAAGCTCTCAAGTCATTTAAAAGACTCGTCATAATTTTACGCTTATATTTTTCTAAATTATAAGTAACCTAAGTTACTATTTTTAATAACAACTATCTACCAGTAATAGTCTCATCGAAATCAGTCAAGTCATTTCAGATATAAGCTGTAACAAAGAAAGCGACAAAATTTTTAAAATTGTATCTTCAATTAAAGTGACATATATATACTTTCATATGAATTGAATAAAAAACTATAATTTCAATATTAGAAATAGACACATTTTGGATTTATTAGATCATTGAATTTTCCAAGTTATATCGCAGTAAGAGAATAATTCATCTTCCATTTATTTTCCGCAGGTGAAGTGAAATATATCACTCTGGTCGTAATAAACATTTCTCACAAAATCCTTCGACGTTTAATTTTGTTGTAATCCAATTTTGTCAATTTACTGCGAACCTGCTAATCTTATCAAACTTTGACCCAATTTCTGTATTTTTTTATTTTGTGACCTTTCCAAATCATATTCCTATTATTATACAGACCCGTGTTATCGATGATCTGACCTCAGCCCGTGAAGCCCATGAATATATTATGGCGTCCCTATAGTATGAGTATATTATTCAAAACATATCTCTCATCATAATAGATAGAATATAATTTTATGTGATTGTAGTAATATACCTTATACTTTAAAAAATAACTATATTTTTGTAAAATCAAAAAACTGCATTCGCTGATTATTTTCTTAGTACACAAATGAGAAGAGTAATTATTAAAATCTCACTCTATCTGTTTATTAATAGCGAATGTCCTGGATTCGATCTTTAAGCAACACATTGTGTGATACACGAATAATTCTTTTAAGTCCGTTTGTTTGACAAGCTGGTCCCTTTACACCCAGTCCTAATCATCCCACGTGGCAGAAGGGCGGCGTGCAGAACCACAATCCGCTTATAGGCATCGCTATTTGGGTTGACCATTGGTACCGAGTCCTCGTGTTCAGAACAGTTCAAAAGTCTACTATTGACTCCAGAGTCTTGAATAATAAATACTTTTATTTGTTAGTGAAAAGAAAATGTATAAAGTTTTAAAGCAAAGGCACATTAAATATCATTAGTGAACGACTAAAATTATAACGAATTATCCCTGCTCCAACGTTATCTAGTGGTTTGAGTGATACGTACATTAAATAGCTAACTATGTTTGCATCACTTTGAGGTAAGGTTTTACCTGAAAGGTGACTAATGAGGTCGAGTCTGAAACACTTTAAGTGGATACTTACCAGAACACAGAGCTGCTACGTTTCCGAGACCCCTATTAAATTTGAACGAAGAAGGATTCGAGAATGAATAATTTGCTTTCCTAGCACTTAAATATTTCGTATTCATGGATTCAATAGACGTTCGCCATTTGACACAGTTTACGGTGTCCATTTTAATGTTTAACTATGCACACGAAACAAAAGGTATTGTAATGTTTTAGTGACAGATATTCACTTCAGTCCGACATATTTACCTTCACATTGGAGACTTTCTGATGATAATATTATATACCTACGTTGTAGAATAAACCTGTAGTAGCTGTGTGGTAGCAGCTACGAACACTACCAACCATTACTTTGCTCGTGGATTTCGTAAAAGACGACTAAGAGCTTTTACCTGGGCCAACTCCATCTGATGCCGTTTGGTTAACAATTACATTCCCAAGGAAGATTGACGTCTGGCAGGCGGCTGATCATAAAACTATTGCCAATAACTTTTACAATATGTACTATGAAAGAAGAGTACATATTGTATCGATCCCAAGTAATTGGTATAAGAATAAGAGAGTGATGATGTTGTAGAATGAATCTTATAATTGCATGTAGATATTTGAAAATACAATTAACATGTTGTTTTTACTAAAGCTAATATATAGTAAGTGGCTTAAATAAATTGCATCCATGTTTAAGAATGGCTCTCGCTAACTAAATGGATTAATTGGGATTTTGTTTAAAAGAATCATACTCTGACAAGGCATTAGAAGTAAAACATTATGTCTGTACGCTTTTATGTAAATTATAACTTTAACTTGTCTATATAGTAATCGTTTAAAAATACATTTTGTTACCGTATCACTCTCTCTTGGGCTTCGTAATTGAAGAATCACCAATGGGTTGCAATATTCAGCCAACTGCTGTCGTCAACCGGCCTCGGGAACGTAATTGTTGACCAGACGACATCAGGAGTGACTTATATATATCTGTATAATTGTCTTTTACAACGTGCACGAGCAAAGTAAGGGTTGGTAGTATTTGTAGCCGCTACCACACAGCAAAGATATTCATAGGAAGTTATTTTCGATTGAAAAATGATTACCGGACGGTGAGATTTGGATGTGCAGAATTTGGTAAACAATTTCAACCGGTCGTATTAGGGCAATGTGTACATAAGATGGTGCGTGGGTAAATATGTTAACCATATATTACTATATCGTGAATTCTCGTCCTTAACGTTTCGTTTTGAACATGTGATGAGAAAAAGAAGTAGTAGATTCCTTTTACTCTTTACTCTTCTTTTGCGAGTTTGGTGCTTCCCTAATCGATTCTTACATTGGGTGCCTCCTAAACATTTGTATGAGCAGTAGTTACAGTAAACAAAGTCGGCCAGTATGAACGTAATAGTTTAATAAGTTTATACTTAAATGTAAAGGGTCAGTTAACGTAACGAGCCTCTTGTTGTTGAGTGTTTGCCGAAAGCTCGGGGGTGTTGTTTGTCTGTGCGCTATTTATTTCATATAACTTAGTCAAACAGTGTGTGTGTGTAGTGAGACGAGCTCCGTACAAACATTGTTCACTCTATCGTTATGTAAGAATGGGATAAGTTTATTGACAAGTTCCCTCGCATTCGAACTGTTTGTTGTCTACGTTTCATTATTTTATTAATAACACGAAGAAATAAAAAAAATGAAATTTTATTTTATAAGAAAATTTATTTCAATTACATAAAAAGTAATAATGTTTCAGTCCTTATCTCCTGCGATAAACAGCATATTATTAATAATAGCCTACGTAATGAATGGGCTGATGTATTTTATTAACTAAATTGGAATAAAACTCATTTAATACTTTTTATCTTTAATAAAAATAAAATTTAATATGAAATTAAAATGACAAAAAAGAAACACTTTTACCAAAATAATATCGCGTCAAGCGTTGCGATTGTGGTTCTATTCTCATAATATGGAGGTACTTATATCCAACAGCGGACATCCATGAGCTATGAATGAATGATATAGGTATTTATATTAACTTTTATTTAGTTTCAACGGTTTCGGAGTCTATCTATAATTAAATTGTGCACGTTATATTTGCAACAATCCACGATATATCATTGAGCTGAAATTTTGTATAATAAACTCATTTGCAAAAAAAACGGGCGGTTTTGATTTTCATTCATATTTAAAAAGATACAATACCAAAAAGGTTTCAATCGTTTGTACACGTTACTGGCCGGTTTTAAAAATGCTGTGGTATTTAAAAAAGTACGTTCTAAATTCAATTTTTCATTTGATGTTCATTTTTACAGAAAACCCCTTTTTATCCTACATTTTTGGCGCGAAGTTCCAGAAGTTAACATCGACTTTCATAACTTTTATTCAATTTTTATCGATTAATTTCATATCCTTGACTGTCAAAGCTTTATTTAATGCTGTTTGGCTGTATCAAAAATGGTAGATAAAGTGGTAAAAGCTACCAAAATTATCGCGCTGCTTGAAGAGGGTTGCAGCCAATGTTTCGTGGCTAGGAGGCTAAATGTTAGTCGCTCGACAGTCCAAAGGACCTGGCAGCGATATCAGGAGACTGGTTCCGTCGAGAGAAGGCCTGGTTCTGGAAGAAAACCATGTACCCAACCACGGGATGATCGTTTTCTTGTGAGTCGCGCATTGAGAAATCGCAAATCTTCGTATGTGGATCTTAAGAACAACCTCCAAGAAGTAAGAAATGTGCATATTAGTCTATGGACGGTCAGGAGGAGGCTTCTCGCTGCCAATATACGCAGTCACCGCCCGGCCCGCGGCCCCAAATTACTCCGTGAGCACAGAGTTCACAGGCTTAGGTTCGCTAGAAATTGTGAATCATGGACTCAAGACGATGGGAATAGGGTTTTGTTCTCTGATGAAGCCAGGATATCTCTGTTCGGTGAAGATCGACGTCGGCGAGTGCTAAGAAGACAAGGAGAACGCTTTGCAGAGGCATGTTTCGAAGAAATCACACCTTATGGTGGGGGCTCTGTTATGTTTTGGGCAGGAATAAATTCAATGGATCGTACAGAGTTAGTCTTCATTGAAAACGGCTCACTGACTGGGCATCGATACATAACGGAAGTTCTAATTTCTCATGCACAACCCGCATTGGCCGCTCTAGGTGAAGACTCGATTTTTATGGACGACAATGCTCGCGCCCACCGATCCCGCGATGTTAATGCGTATGTGCAAGAGGTCGGCATTCGTCGTTTGGATTGGCCAGCTCGAAGTCCCGACCTCAATCCCATAGAGCATGTCTGGGACGTTCTGAAACGGCGTGTGAGATCAGTACACCCGGCTCCGCAGACCATCAGAGAGCTGAAGAATGTGATTACTGCGGAGTGGGAACGTATTCCGCAAGCAAGTATCCGGGATATACTCGCTAGCATGCCCAGACGAATTCAAGCTGTGATTTTAGCTAGAGGGGGTCACACTCGATACTAAACATTTATCTGCTTTTACTTTATTAAAGAAAAACAAACAAAAAAACTTTTTTATTTTTACTTCATGAGCATATGCACTACTAGCGAATATACACTACTAGCGAGGTTTAGCATTATTTCCCATAAATTGTATCTAAATTTTATGAAATACTGATGAAAACGATTATTTTCTTATTAATTTACCAAATTGTGTGGATAAAACTACCTATAATTATCAAACAAAGAAATATTAACATTTGAAATGGTTCATTGCTTAGGTGCCCGTTTTTTTTGCAAATGAGTGTATATATTTATTTCTGTTGAGAGTGCGATATGCAATGCTTTATATAATATTAGTTTCAATATGGCCGCCGTTTTAAGATCAAGAATTACATTTTGCTTTTCAACCCTCCTAATATAGATATCCAATATAAGTGCTTCAAGATTAGCAAACGCTAAAATTAGTGACATTACACTAAATTCAATATGATCGTGGTTTCAAGATGGAGAAAGATTCTTCTTACATTTTTTTTCTTACAGTTACATGGCTAACGACTTATCATATTTTAACCAACCTAACGCTATACAGTTCTCGACACGAAACTTTTTCGATATCTTGACTGTAGTGGGCATCTATGTTTGAATCACAATGCCAAGTAGACGAAGTTATTTTATTATTTTATGAGTACATTTCAATTTTAATGTACGTATAGATTAATTATCTACACTCTATGATCCGCCATGCAGTGTATTCTACACGTAAAGCTCATTAAATATCAATGTTGAGAAGGTTGTGTAAATGTACAATCCTACTAGTCGAATCTTTTTACATACCTTTTATTAGCTTGACCTGTATGTTTGTAACCGACTCCTTTGGACTTGATTTTGACCCACTTCGAACGGTCAGATTTCATTTAAATTTGGTAGACTTATCGAGGACCAATGACAATGCAATAATTTAATCAGATTACACCATTATACTAATCAGTTATTGGGATAGTCAGGATTAAATTGTTGAATTTAAGTTTCCAATTTTGATTTACGCGCCTAGAGGGCGCTACCGTAAAACAATGTCTCTCTATTTCGTGACATCAAGGTCATCTGTCAAGCCACTGTATGTTTTTTTTCTTGTTAGTTTCATATTAAATAGTTAATAAAACTCGAGCTACGTCGTTCAATTCATCAGGTTAAGGGCCCAGAAAAGCTCAGAAATAAGCAGTGTAATATCTGATGGTAAAATCAGTGATCAAAGACGAACACATTGAAGTGAATATTAAAAACAAAACGTAGTTCGTGTAAAAGTTTTCTTGTTAGATCTTTGCGAACCATTTAAGTACATATTTGAATTGAGATATCTATTTGAAAATGGCATTAAATAATACTCTCGCATTTATCGAAAACCTGTCTGGCCATATAAATTATGCAACCTGGCGTTTAACAATGCAGTATGCATTGCTAAACATGAGGACATGAGGAACTCTGGAATTGCATAGAAGACTTCTCAGAAAGAGTAGATAAGAAACGCTAAAGCTAAGACGAAGATAATACTTTCAGTCAATCCAACAAATTATGTGCACATTCAAATCTGTGTATGTGTGTTGCCAAAGAAATATAGGAGAAATTGACAGGAATTATATGTGCAGTCCTCAGGACAAGTAAGCTTAGCCACTTATATATTATAAAGTTCATGACAAGAAGGTCCTGTTTAATAATGTTTTACATGTTTTCGAACTAGCAACCGATTGCTTGGTTGATATCTGTGAATCAGATTATTCAAAGTGGTGGCTAAGTATGATGTGACAAAACTGACTGTTATTATAAACAGTAAAAATTAACAACAGCTAATTTATAATCAATAACATGTACCGGCTGAACATGGATACAAGTCATTCACTTGCTGGCTATGCTTTCATCAAGAACGGGGTGGTTGTCGCTTAGTACAGCCAAAGACAACAAACTGTGACTCTATCTACTACAGAGACTGAATTTATGGCAGCTGTTCAGAAACGGGGGTCTTCGGGTCTACTCCAATAAAATGATTTCTTCGTTTAAGTACGTTTAATAGTGAATTTTAACAATGATTACATGAGATGTGTTATAATAGCCGTTAACAATGTGAAGGTTATAGATCGTAATAAAATATATAATATTCGATTAAATTGTTCACTCGGTTTTGTTCATTTTTCATTCGAATCTCACTCAATAAGGTTCGAGTGCTTTATTAAGATGCCACTAGATGGCGGAGGACGTATGTGGCGTCGACAGTAGCTTTGCTGTTAAAAAGAGGCCATGTGGATCAAACAGTTTTTAAGTAAAGAGAACTCTGTCCTAATATATATAACCAAACTGCTAGGTATCAGTGTCATTAAAAATATTAATTTCCATAAGAAGTGTAAACATATTGAAATTAAATATAACTTTTTTAAAGAAAAGTATTATAAAAAGATAATTGTATTACAGTTTGTTGGTAGTGATTGACAATTTGCAGATATACTTACAAGAGGATTGTTTAAAGATAAATTTCAATATTTAAGATAAAAGCTTGGAATGTTATGATTTAACTTAGTTTTCAACTGATTGAGTGCTTATTTGTGAAGTTAAAAATTGAAATGGTATTATATAACTTACTTTTGTATTATTATAATATTTAAGATCTAAGCTTGGAATGTTATTATAAAACATATGTAATTACTAATGCAGGAATAATGTAAAACTTAGTTTTTTAATTGTTCATTTGTGAGTTATTGTCTAATTTAAAAGAAGTACTGCTTTCGGCCAACTTAGTACCATTTGTGACTACTTCAAATTTTAATTGATTGTTAAATACAGTCAAAATTATATTTTCATATAATTTCAAAACATTAACATTTATATGAATTTAAATTTATAAATATTTGCACATATTACATTTTTATATAGTAGGTAAGTTGGATAGAAAATAGCCAAATATGGAACTGCTGAGAGACGAATGTTGCCATTGACATTCTGAGTTGGGCATCGAGCGTTCACAAGATTCAAGGCTGTACAGTTGATCATGCAGTCATTTATCTAGGCTCTCGACTGTTTGCTGCTGGACAAGCTTATGTAGCACTTAGTCATAGTCTTCGTAATCAAATCATTTCATCTAAAGTTTTTCTGTTACATAGCATTTGATGCAATGCTTCGATTATCAAGTAATAAGACGACAATGTAAAATTATTTGAATGAATTTTAAAAATCGAGATTTTTCGATTAATACAGCTGTACATATTTAATGATTTGGAAAATAATTACAGTTACCGATAGTAGTCATGGAATCATAGTAGATTAGAATATATAAAATCGCGCTTCTGTATTTAGCGGCACTAAAAAATAGAAAATAAATAATAGTTTAAAAAACTAAAAAAACATGCTCTTATATATAAACTAAACTAAAAAGTAGAAAATAACTTTTTTAATCATTCAAGTTAAGGTAGAGTGAGAAATAAAAGAAATTATTTTAATGTAAAAAAGCGTGGGGTGTCTTCTGAAAATATTTCGCAGCATACCCACAGTACCTACTTACCCACATGACTATCAATGGAATGTTAACATCAGGCACTCCACGCTTTTTTACACTAAAATAATTTCTTTTATTTCTCACTCTACCTTAACTTGAATGATTAATAAAGTTATTTTCTACTTTTTAGTTTAGTTTATATATAAAAGCATGTTTTTTTAGTTTTTTAAACTATTATTTATTATTTGTTACTAATATTGAGATGGTTGGCAAAATATGTAAATCGCACATTTATTACAGCAGCCATCTTGGATCTAAAGTTTGTCAAAGTGTAAAGTATTCTATTAATCAAGCTCTTTCAGGCGATATTTCTATGGATTGATATTCATTATATCATTATTTTGTAGCGGCGGTCATCTTGGATAAGGAAGTTCCTAGAAAGTAGTCCGCTAGTCCAGCTCTTCTATTTGATATTTATATTGAGAGATATCTAAGCCGCCATTTTGAAATGGCAGCTATTTTGGTTTTGAAAATTGTCGTATGGACAGTTTCCTACTAGTTGAACCCTTTCATTTCTGCTCATATTTAGAGGGCTGTGATAAAATAAAGTAACTAGACGTTTTGTAGCAGCTTGGATTTCAAATTTGTTATAGTACACAGTATTCTACTAGCCAAACCATTTCTTGTAATATCCATATTGAAAGGATTGAGAAATAAATATTTAAACCGCCATTTTGAAGCAGTAGCCATCTTGGATTTATAATAATACTGAATACATTACATTTTATTGTCATCACAATTAAAGTTGTGCCCCAGATATTAGATGATTGATCTGACCCAAATAAACAACAAGCTAAATGAAATCCTTTAAAAATAAATGGAACGAGGAACAGTTCTCGAGTTTATGCCAAAAAGTTTTGACTTGCGAGTAAAACTTTTGACAGTCATTACTTTACAAAACATTTAATCTCTATAAGAGAGAAATTGTTTCTTAAGTAAATTAATAAATTTAATTCAAGTAAAGAGTCACCTAAGTTAACCGTTTGTTGATTTAATCATTTACTTTGCTAGGCTGTTTGTCCTCATGGTGACTACGAATACAGTCAAGTTTAAGGTAATATTAATTATTTTTCTACCGTTATGAAAAATATTTTTGAGAATTACAAAATTTAACAATAATAATATCACTTCCAGTATTCAATCAGATGAAATTTTTGGCTAAGGCGGTAGTTTAATATTAAAATCCGCGTTCAAAAATGATGATATGATGACTGATGACCCACTGATGTCGCTGATATTGCGACAGTGGCGCGGATTTCGCTCGGTAAAGTAACATATAACTCTGAAGGTATTGGCATTACAGAAAAAAGTTTAAGAAAAAGATGTTCATAAATGAAAGATCTACACTTTAAATAATCGGTAAAGTTCAATAAAATTAAACGGTTGGGGAGAAAATGGCGAAAAATAAAAAAAAGGGAGGAAAAAAGTAAATTTTTTGCCTTTCGGAAGCAATAAATTGAAAAATATTGATGAAAAAAAAAATTTTTAGATAATAAAGTTAGTAAATTTAATTTAGAAGAGAAAAGGTCTCTACATTTTTTTGCCTAACACTAGCCGTTCTCGAGATATCGAATTAAACGCGTTTTCATCGAAATGACCTTGAGCTGACCTCGCCAGAATCCCTCAAATTGGAATATATGCTCAGAATATCCTATCGATCCTTCATAATCCCCAAACTACATAATTTTATGTTTTTTTTCCATTTTTTTTCCGTAATTGCACTGGACTAATTAGGTCAATTCCCCTCCCATTGTGGAGGGGGCTCGAGCCAATCAATAGGATGTATATGAGCTGAGATGACGTATATGAGATTATGATAACGATATCTTTAAGGTATTTCGTCATCATTCTCCAGCTCTTTTACCTCAATTACTTGGGATTGATGGAATAAATATTCCTCTTCCATATTGCAAAAGTGACAGTAGTTTAATGATCGACTGCCTGACTAATGCCAATCCGCTTTGGGAACGTAATTGTTGACCAAACAAGATCCCGAGTGGCTTATATCGAGTGAAGTAAGGGTTGATAGTATTCGTAGCCGCTAGCACACAACAAAATAATTTATAAAAGTTATTTGCGATTGAAAAATGATTACCAAACGTGGAATTTGGATCCACATAATTTGGTAAACAATTAAAATCGGTCGTGTTAGGGCAATGTGTACATACGTGTTGGTGTACGCAGATAAATGTGTTAACCATATTATAACTTGCATTCTCGTTTTTACTCGGAACAAGTCAAGAAGGGACGGATGCCACGCCGACAAGCGATTCGGAGAAAGCGAAAATGCTTCCGGAACCACAATCGCTCGTCGAGCTCTAGGTACAGATGTTCGTCTGGCGTGGATGGTGATTAGTGACGGACCCGTCCCCGGTCCCGTCACCCGCGCCTTCGCCTAGGAGGAATGTTCCCGTTGAGAACAAGTCCCGCCATCTGTCATCTGAGCACGATATTTGTGCCATGTTGATAGTGGGAACAATTCGACGCAATGATTATGCATCACCAATGAACATACCAACAATAACCGTCTTGTATAAGTAATTAAATATATTCTCATTACTGTAATTCAGCCAATAAACAAATAATTATTAGTTTCAAGAGTATTTATTTAAAAAAATCAACAATAAATGTGTCCCAGCTGGCACAGAGTACCTTTTTAGTTTATTATTTGTACGAACTAATGCTCATCTTTTATTATATATATAACATTCGCATAAATTTTTGTTATCAAATTCTTGTAGTATATTATCATCAAGGTATTGATTGATGAGCGCTGCACACTGCATATCTGTGGTGACGCAAGAGAGAGGGAACTGCAGCTGGTGCAGCAGGATCGGCTGGTGCGACAGTCGCTGCAGGATTGCTTCATGGCACGGCGGGAGGTGTGGGGAGGAGGCACGCAGCACCACCAGCTTGGAGTGCAGTACACAAGTGGCGGGCATGGCATGACGCGCTGCTACTAACCGCGCCAGCATCGCCTCGAGTAGCGCACGCGCATACTGCGCCGAGTGAGCCCTCTGCCTTAACAATAGGCGAGCACACATTTCCACCTTCTTAGCCCACAAACTCACAGTCCGCAATTTCACGTTTAGCTCCGGCGTGACTCCGCCAGAAATTAACTGGTGCACGTGACGGACCACAGCGTCTTGCAGCTGCTCTTCTGTTACGAATTCCCTTAGTTGATGCTCGACCTCCGTTTGAAATTCATTCGGCGCACATCCCAGACAGAACACCGTGCCTGTTGAACCTGCAACATGTAATACACAATTACAGTAAGATTAATATTACATAGTTTGTTCGTTCATCATATTAATTTATTAATAAACAGACTTTAAGTAAAACTTTATGCTCCAAGAGAATTTTAATTTAATTGCTTTGCTAAAGTTATTCTATCTTAACAAAATTTATTTGTTTAAATTTATAAAAAGTATAAAAGTTATTTGTATTTATATGTACTAGTACATTACCTTGGCCTTCAAGTATCGCCGCTAGTTCAAGTGCGACCATCGCGACCGTCGCGCCACTCTCATAACCCAATATATAAAACTTATTACGCTTTTTCAATTGTTTTGATAAAATCTGAAAAACGAAAATAATGATAGATTACTTTGTTATGGTTTAAGGTTTATTTTATTACCTCAACAGTAAACCTTATTACCTATATAATAAAGTTTATTACAAGTGAAGTTTCTTTGGGACTATGATCGCACATTTTGTCATTTTATTTATTGTTTTGCTATTCAATTGTGTTTTTCTTTTTCATAAATAAAAAGTATATTGTTGTGCTTTTTACACAATCGGGACAGTAATCATAGTGATCGAGTGACTCTTCTACGCACGCACCAAGCTTCAGGTCAGTTATTATAGTTTTTATTAATAACTTACCTTCTCATATCTTTGTGCGGTCTCCCTCACAGTTTCATACGGATGATCTACGCCAGGCTGCAGCACGACAGCTGGTAACTTGAGTCGTTCGCACAGTAAGCGGAAACGCTCATGGTGACCCTCTATTCCTGGTATTATACAGAGGTACTGTCCCGAGATATCATAGTCATATTCCACCTACAATTTAAAAAAGAATATATAATATTACTAAGAAAAATGCAAATAGGATGTATAACTTGAGTGATCTCGGATTTGTTAAGTAGGACCAGGCAGCGCGCTTGAAGGTCAGTATATACATATATCCATGATCACTACGATATATCCATCACTATTATCACCACACAATCATCAATATGTTGTGTAAATGTTTTTATTTTATAGTTTTTGAACGAATGAATTATTTTGACATTAAAATGACATTTACGTACTAATTACGTAAATATAATTTGTATATGTAATAATCATGTTTAATTGATTACCGAATTTACGTGTGCGTGTGCTTGTGCATGTGCATGTGCGCGTGCATGGGCGTGTGCATGGGGGTGTGCATGTGCGTGTATGTTAGAAGTTAGGATATTGTAATTATTAATATTTCCGTTTCTATTTTTTTTCAATAAATTACGTATTTTTAAATGTTATAATAATATGTACATTTAAAGCTAATTTTTAAATTAAAATATTTATAGAAAAATAGAAGAAAATAGAATAAGGAATAAAAAAAAACAATTAATCGCTGCTTCACGTGATCAGAGGGCTGGCCTATATATATTCATATTGTACTTTCATATTATCGCTCATCCATCTTCTTATTAATTTTGACACATTGAAAGCGACCAGTTAATTAGCTCTGGAAAAGTTGGAGTTGAGGACCTCTTACTCCCATTCCTTAAAATTTTCCAGTAGTATTTGTATAGAGACTGTGTCAAAGGCTTTGGCTAGGTCCAGAAATATCGTAACAATCTTCTTTCCTTCAAGTTTACTATTTATATGATTCGTTAGCCCATGGCATCAGTTAAACGACTTGCACGAAAACCATATTGAGATGTGACAATGAATTTTCTAAGTATTATTTTAGTCTATTGTTAATTATTTTTCTAAAATTTTGAAAAAAAAAATAATATAAATTAGAGATGAGCCTTTCCCATTAAGTCTCACATTAGCATCTAAAGTATCTCCACAATTCTGATATGAATTTGACGCCTTTCTAGCTATACCGACCAACGGGTAATAACAGCTTAGAGATCTTTGTCCAAACCAACCGCTAACTCCGCGGGCGAGAGGCGGTCTGCCTGCATAAACGATACCGCATCTGGTCTATTTTATTTGTCGTTGAAGTATCCCCGAATATTCCTCCTATTATATGCCTTGAAGGACAGAAGTGTCTACACCCATTGTGGAGAGACGCTTTATTTCAGTACACTGACTTCATCACAGTGACTATTTGACATCAATGGGGCAGGATAATATTTATAACCCGGACTTATCTTATAACGTGTCTACAAATATGTACGTAAGGGTGCAGCGGCAAGTTTCTCTTTGGTACCAGAATCATAGAAACTTTTTACCCGAATGTCTTAACACCCAACTAAGCGTACAACATTGCCACCCTCTAGATCTGCATGTAGTTTTATACGAGTAGAGCAGCTTGATCCGTTGACTGCACTTTCAACCAGTGCAATTATTTGGTAACTATAATAACATCAACAAATTGTATTGAACTGATATTTTTATAAAGCTTAATGAAGTCATATTTATCCATGTGGTGACGGAGTAAGAATACAATTCACCACCCCATATCTTACCCGTGGGTGATTGTACAAGACGACTAAGAAATATAAAACGCATATAACATTTATGCAAGAGAAGGAAAACTCGAAACAAAACCCTATACCAGCACGTCTGATCAGAGCGGTATAGTAGGTTAATTTCCCTCCCATTACAGAGGAGACCCAAGCCCAACAGTGGGACATATATGGGCTGTGATGATGATGATGATAATGGAGTTATAGATGGCACTTCTAATGTTTCCTATTAAGAGAGATTATAGTCGTAGCTACCACGTGTTTTGTTACATTTTAACTTACCGAGATGACTTTATGTGTAAGTGTTGAAAGTACAACTAAGTCCAAGGTAGCGAGCAGTTCATCGGGGTAGACGTCGGATATAAACGTTGATAATCCTTTCACGTCTATTGGTTCAATGTCTGTTATATCATTTTCTAGTTCACGAAGTCTAAAAAATCAAAATAATGAAAAAAAAACGAAAGTAAAACTTAGGGCATAAAAAATGGGTGACTTGATCATCTCACTTATTTATTACAAAGAAATGTAATTAGATAACAACGATGACACGAGATCTTATGTAATCTATATTGCAACTAAATTTTTCAAAAATTAAATTTTAAAAGAGTAAGGAAAATTTTGAATTGAATTTTTGAAAATTAAAGGGGATAGAATGAAACATAAACCGCGAGAAAAGGTAGCATCGACAAAAGTTATAATACGTTTATTATATTTAGTAAACTAATGCCTTTCTTTCATATGAATGAACTATCATGTTATCTATCGCTCTGAATCTGGTTGCATCGGTTTTTTATATAATATATCGACTCCTTCGACAAGTTGCACGACATTGTGTAACTGTTGCAGACGCTTGCACAGTTGATAGTAGGTACATCTATTTCAATTCAGGCGCTGATTATTCTCTTTCAGTGCAACAATTACAATGTGTTACGTGCATCATCTCTTCGAAAACTAACTCTATTTGAAACAACTATTTGTGCTTTTTGTTTATTTAGTTTATTATTATACGTATCAATTAACTATAAATAATGTAAGATATAATAAGCACTAAAAAAAATATAACGATATTTTTTATATTTTTTTAGTGATATTTTTTATAATTCAAGCAATTAACAAACCAGCTCCAACTTTACGTCATGAGTAACTTTAGATCATAAGTCTCATATTATGGAGGAGACTCACGCCCAGTGGTGGCACGTATGTGCACTTGTAAAGCTTACATAATGATAATCATGTTGATGATGATAATTATTTTGAAAGAATTCTGGACCAAAAAAAAATTAAATATCGTAATTGTGGCTAATATGAAACTTAAGAAACATGATCCACCCGCACGAACAGTCATTGTATTAGTCCAAATTCCCAAATAAAGAATGCTTTTAAGATGTTAAGTATTATATAAGCTGTAGTTCAATCTACAAAATAGCATTGCAGATGTTTAAGTGCCCAATTAATAGCATCCACTTCATATACATATACATATATCAGAATGTTAAAGGATTTCACAAGGTTAACTATTAAAGTGAAATCTTTCCGCGCAAAGTACTGAAACAAAACTTTTACCTACTTGTGTAATGTTAACAGTGGTATTGCCTGCTCATCTAGTGACAGATTATACATTATGTTTAGGAAGACACATATTGTTGAAATCTTCTCATTCTCCATACCCAACTGTTTTAGGGATACATCCATATCTTCGTGGTTTGTGATGTTTACACCTAAACAATTATAAATGAAAAGTATGAAAATAAATACATACGTCTACGTCTACGTCTCAAACGAACAGAAATGATTTTCAGAGTTAGTACTTTGTTTTATATTTATCCACATCGGACCATAATGTATTGCGAGGCTATTGTAATAAATATATATACAGGGTGGAAGTGCACCGCTCCCGAAAACAAAGACAGGTGACCCTACTAGTCCTACTTGTAATGATAGGCTAGAAAAAAAAATCGATATAGATGAAAAAAAAATTTTTTTTCACAACAAATTTTAAGTTTTTTTCACATTCTATCGTATTAGAACAGTGTCATATAACGATAATTCCATAAAAAATACGTAACTTTACTCAGATGAGAAAAGACGCAATCTATTCAAAACTCACGATCATATGTTCAAGAGTTCAACGACCTCGCGTGGTGAAGAAAAATTTTTTTTTTCATCCAAATCGACTTTTTTTCTAGGCTATACAAGTAGGACTAATAGGGTTACCTGTCTTTGTTTTCGGGAGCGGTCCACTTCCACCCTGTATATAACAATTCCACGTTTGTTTATCTACGTCTGCTTCTCTATCGATATTCATCTTACTGTTGGACATAAGCCTGTTCGACAATAGGAGTGAAATTACACTTGTCTAAACTTGTCGTTATTGGGCTATATTTCGAATTTTCATTCTCGAATTTCCTTTGCACGATTTACTTTCATAATATTAAGACACTTCAATATGCTTGCTATTGAAAATTTCTGTAAATATAAATATATCCATCCAATATTTTTTTAGCGAAACTACAATTCGAAATTGAGACATCATATTCAGCATTCAAGTCCGTTAAAACAATATAGCAATCAAACTTTTAATCAAAATTTTGTAAGCTTTACCTGCCAATGCAATGATTTGATCAAAAAGTGCAAGTTGTTCGTTTTGCTTTATTTGAGCAACCAATGTCACATTCGCGCTGCATTGTGCGGTCTCTACAGCATCTACCACATCAAGATCATTGATTTCTTTCACCTTAAAAATTACAAAAGTTTTTAATAATAATTGTATTAATTATGTTACAAAAGTAAATACTTTATTAGTATTTACTTTTTACTAGCTGAACCAATAAATACTCTCTCTTACAAATTAAAAAATATATAGAATCGATTACAATGACACCTCTCGGGTCTATGCATTGTTTTAGTTATTTAAAATCTTCTTTGAATCATTGCCTTTCTAATGAAATGGTTTGTGGCAAATCGATTATATAGTTAGATCAAAATGATTTATCTTTTATATTTTTTTGTCTGATTCTGATATGTAATATTAATTTTAATATTTTTTTTAATTGCATAGCTCTTTTTTTAATTGCAAAACCCTTACTAGAGTTTGTAACTTGAGGTATATAAAACAGCTGACTGAATATATTTATTATGTAAAACTGCAACAATCAAATATTCATCAACAGTTGTCTAAAATGATCGAAGTATAACTCTGACCTTACATACATTACTTAAATTATATAGATCCAACCACGTAGCTGCAAGTCCAGATTTCACTCTAGATAAACACACATTTTCTCCTAAATCTCTCATTGTTGATACCACTGTGAAATTCCTGAAAATATTGGTAACATTATGTAGTATAAATATATTAAAATAAAAAACATGACGAACTTTTTAAAAATATTACAAACTTTAGTTGATGAGGCAATGATCTTGACATCAAATCTAATTTATCTAAAGCACAAGTAAAATCTCTAAAAGATTGATTTTTATTAGTGTTCATTAGTACCACATATATGCCTTCAATATTTTCCATGTTCAAGGCTTCATTCAAGACCTCATCACAAAACATATCATTTTTTAATTCCTTATTAGTTACTTCAAGTTTCACTCCAAGTTTTTTCCAGGATCTAAAATAATAGATTATAGCGTAAATATTAAATAAACGTGCCTCTGAACTGACATTATAACAATTTTGTTGGTTTTACCTTATTTTGTATAATTGATATGATGACAACGTTGTGTTACAAATAAATAGCTTTTTCGCTCCTCGACGGATAAGTGTCTCTGCCAGCTGAACTCCAAAAACTTCATTATTCGAAAACACTATTTGACATTTATCAGGATCACATATAATTCTGTAATGAAATATACCTATTTTATCATATGTTGCAAAATCATATTTTCATAAAAAAAAATCTAACACAAGGTCAGATACAGCGATCTATAGTCGACATTGCGTAAGAATATACATACGTTATAGTAATAAGGCTAATACTGGCAGATGCTTAAAAATAGTACTGGAATCTCTCTGATAGGTGTCTTTGACGCTCATAGGTAGTACAGTTAGTTAGAATTGTACAATTTTCGAATTATCACAAAATTCGAATTGCCAGAGTATGAAAAGTGCTTTGAAAATCTAAGATAGATAGACAGTAGGCACTCCGGCCAATGCTGATTCAATGAATGGAGATTGTATCGAAAGGCTTAGCAAGAGCCAAAAAGATGCCCACAAATTTTTCATACCCATCCAAGTTTTTGACTATGCAGTTCATAAGACCGTGCACAACATCAGCAGTAAATCTATTATTATGGAAACCATGTTGCAATCTGATCCCTGTCTCCTGCCTTATTGGTTTTTTTTAAAGCTTGGGAAATATTATCAGTCGTAAGTGATTTTTAAATACGCAGAGTGGAGGGAATGTAATACGACCGTTATATCTATTACATGGACTGGTATGTTATCCCACCCCACCACGCAGACGTTGAGTAATGACTCCACATTCAGTAAGCTAAAGTAACGAGATAAGTCTCGTATTCGTTAGTTCAAAGAAGTACTATTGATTTAAACACTGTGTTAAATTTACATTTAGCTACGTGAAGAATGTATTCTACTAGCTAACTCTTTACTGATATTAGAAAAGTAGTTGTTGATCACTTTGATAGATTTAGTAGGAGTACTTGCGAGTGACAGTAGATTAGTGTAGTTATTTTTGCCATTTAGCTTGGTGTGTGGACTTTTGACGGGAATTTGAAAACGTCATATGGTGCTCTTGTATTATATTCGATATCTTAGTGTTTTAACGTGTTATATTAGATAATTTTGATGGCATTTTATGTAATGTGATGTGCGGAAATACTGGGATGTAATGAAAATCATATAAAAGTGCTTTACAACGTTTTCGTTTTCCATCAAAATTCCCACAAGATACCATTAACAGTGTGGCCATTGCACTGTTAATGGTGACAATTTGACTTAGACAACGACTGACTTGAAAGACTAAAAACGTGAAAATATTTATAACTTGACACTGGCACCAATAGCTCGTATATGTAGCTGATTGCCAATACATAAGAAGAAGAAGAAGAAGCTTGGTGTGTGATTTTGTTATGTCCTAATATTTTTTGTTTTGATCTGCTTTTGCGATTTTTTTTATTGCATGTGGTAGCAAACGAGCAAGTAGCACACCTGATGGTAAGTGTTGCTGCCATGCCCATGGACCTTTGCAATACCAAAGGTATATCTAGGCCGCTGCCTGCCAATACAAACCCAAAACCCACCCAGTTGGACTTTCGGCTCTCTCTCTCACCAAATGAAGCGCAATAGCATATTGCCATTACTCAGACGTCAATCTTCTGCGAGAGTGTGATACTACCCCGGACGGGCCGGGCCGCGGCTGCAGACAGAGAACTGTCAATAACGTAGTCCTACCACTACTAAATAAGCGATTGCATCTCTATCATCCTCTCGTTTAAATGTTTGAGGGATGCCATTGCGAAAGTATCTATAGCAGTAGTATGAGAATCGTAGGAGTTAGAATAATGATTTGACGTTAATTTAGATTTATTGTATAAGGTGCTATATTTCATGCACAGTATGTGTAATCCATGGTTTCAAGACCCTTTTGAGATTCGATAATTTTTAAAACGTTTAGTAAGGTAGATATGGTGGTATAGAGTTTTATTACGAGTTTTTCTTCTTTTAAATATGATGAATGTCTGAGAATTGTAATTAAAGAAAGCCGTTATATGAATATGTACGATATTATTTATAGATGAGTAGTTTACCGTGGTTGTTCAACTATTCATGCAACACTTACATACGCTTTGTTATTGCGTTTCTTTCAGTGAGCAAGAGAGGGGGAACTCAACTTCTGGATGAGTTTTGCCTGGTAGCCAGCTGCCTAGCTCTACCCCTGATATTGCAAATGACCATGAGCAGTAGAAACATAGTATGTAAAACTTGATGCTAAAAAAAATATCACACACACCTGTGTTGTGTTTGTGGAGCGCTACTGTACATACGCAGCAGCACGCTACCAAAGTGACACCCCTGGTGCAGCAGTTCAAACGCGCGCTGCACGTGACATGGCGCGTAAGTAACACGCACCAGCGGCACCACGTAACCGGACACTATGCCGTCACTCAAAAGATCTTGTAACATCTGATGACAAGGAATACAAAAGTTCGCTTGTACTAATATACACCAATGTGTACATTGTGTAATACAATATCACAAGTGACAACGCACTCCACTGATAGACCAAATGATGTGCCAGTCTATAATCTCATAAATATTTAAATCTATGAGTACATTATAGATATTGTTTATTCAAAATACATACCTACATACATATTATATATCCATATCCCTTGCAGGGTAGGCAGAGAGAACAGAGTGCCACAGAACTCTATCCTTGCATACTTCACTCGCTTCCTCAACATTCATAATTTTCTTCAAACACGCACCCCGCTTTCGGAGACTCATGACTCCACCTTCCTTCAGTACGTGACCAATCTGGTCTAGGTAGGTTAGTCTCGGTCTGCCCCGGTACCTACATCTTTCCACTTTCGCATTGCATATCTTCTTAACCAGAAGTTCGTTCGGCATTCTTTCCACATGTCCGAACCATCGGCGCATTCCCTTTCGCATCTTTACACCAATACTCTTTTTCGCACCTACTCGCTCTCTAACGTCGTCGTTACGAATGCAATCGTTCAGCCTAACTCCACAGATTTTCCGTAGAGATCGCATTTCGACCGCATTAATTTTAGTTTCATACTCATTTTTGCATACCTAACTCTTGCTTCCATATAGTAACGTTGGGACAAGCACTGCGTTATATATTGCTACACGTGCCTTCTGGCTGAGGTGGTGGCTACCCAGAAGTTGTCCCAACGCTCCGTTCACTCTATTTCCCGGATTCACTCTTCGCTCTATATCAGTGGTGTACCTTCCATCTCGGCCAAATCCACATCCAAGATATATAAATTCATCCACTTGCTCTAGTACATCATCATTTATTCAAAATATAATAATTATAATAAGGAAGCGAATCATTTGTAATATGGAATGGAACATACAGAAGATATTATAATTCTATCGCAATTTTTAGAACAGATAATATAAAACGTGAAGCAAATTTATAAAATAAATAAAATGTAAATGCCAACATTGTTCCTTTTAACTTACTTTCATATCGTCGTGATGCTTGTGTGTAAATATAGAACAAAAGTCTATAAGTAAATATGATTTCAGCGGATCCAAGTTACCCATACCGCAGATGTAGTCATCACGATCTTGTATTTGCACTGTATCTATTAGTACACCATTATATTTGCAACATTTTGCAGACGCATGAAATGTAAGAAATCTTAAGTGCAATTATTTCCTAAAGCCTTAAGTGCGTCTATTATTCATTTATATAGAGTCACGCGGTGGATACTTTGACCTTTGATTGGTATACTTGAAAGTTGGAGCCTAACGTACAGCAGCCTCTTGGAGAAATTAAATCTGTTGTAAAACATCTAGGTAGGACAATATGCAGCTGTAACTGGTATAGTGGTAGTAAGTATTAAGCCTCTGCAAATATAAAATTTTGTCCAATTATTGAAGCGAACTTTGAGTTATGTAGCTGAATATTGTAATGACAATAAATTGAAAGATTTTGATGTAAATTATATCTACCTTGGATGCCTATGATCTGCCTATCCTGGATATGCTTAGAAAAAACCCCGTAAAGGTAAACTGGCTGTGCAAGTAATATGGAACAAATGGTGAACCAGTGATAATGCTATTCTTTTTTTAGTGGTCTATAGTGACAGAAAGGCATCGGTTGTTGAAGGCACAATTCTATCTAAGGTTTGGGCTCGCAATACATGTTAGGTCAAGAAGAGCTGCCTGCTGTATCATGCCGTACCTTAGCCACATATCTTAAAGAAATGAAAATAGTCCATGAATACCGATAATTCTATGTAGGCCACTTACATCTTTAAGGACTCCTTTTACACAAGCAATAACTATATCGCATCCCAAACCATCTGTGGCTATGAGGATTTTATCTGAAAAACTGACATCACGAGAGTTGCCAATATATTTCTCTGAAAATAAAATATTTGAATGTAGTCATTATGGATTAGATAAAATATCTAACGAATAAAGTTATATGTCTATTATTAAATCACCGTTTAATTGAGGGAAACGTTGTTGCAGAAACGTTTTTTGTATATTGTTACTCACAGTGGTGAATACTTTACAATGATGAGCGAGCGCTATTACTATTGCTGCTTGACCGAGTTCATCACTACCTTCATGAATTAGTATACTCATGTCAGGCTCAATATTGCCCTTGATTACCTTAAAAGAAACAAAAGTATTATTTGAATCATCATCGTTATCTTCATCAATATTATTTACAATGTTAGTATCACATACCATTTGTAAGTATCTTTATTAAAACATTAAACTGTTGATGTTTTGTACATTAGATTGATTTTAATTTCAATTGGAGAGCATGGTTTATTTGGTAAAGGAAAATATATATGGATTTTTTTTTAATATAACGATTAAGTTAAGATTAGCCAATAGTGCTGGAAATTTGCCTCCTCCTTAGAACACTATGGGGGATAGTAATTTATTAGAGGGTTAATTGGCATAACCATCATGCTTGAAAAGTAGGTCACGAGCGGTGCTACTCATTCTCCCGGTAAGCCTTTGATGATTTCCATCACTGCCATGGGTAAATAAAAAAAAACAGCTATATATATATATGTATGCTTATCCCATTGTCAAACCGTAAACATTTAAATATCAACTAGTGCTATGTTAATTAGTTATTTAATACTTACGAGAGCATAAAATGCATACGCGTATGCGTACGGCACCGTGGCGGCGTCCTCGAGACTCCAGTGTGCGGGCACTGGCCACAACAGCAGTGGTTCTGTATTGACCTGAGAGCTGGCCGCGCCACCATTCACTATACCCATCACACGCTCGCCACTAGATACAAATTCAATGAATTTAGTTTAATGCTCTTAATGAAAGGTGTATAATTGCTAGTATTTTGACTGCAAATGAGTCCACCTCAAATCGATAGTGTGCAAGTAGTACAAAAACAACTGTATTACTAATACATTATGAGCCCTTGCTTAGCCTCCCACAGAAATAACATGCTCCGACTTCCGAATTACGTAAATGTAATCTACTGAAAATAATTTTATTAAATGTGATAATGCTATAACAATAGATATTACCACCGCTTTTCTTGCTTATGGGTGTTCTAGAACTCGGTTAAGGGATATAACATGCCGATAATATAAGATGACGTACGTATACGACGAGCGATGTAAACCCTAACTCTATCCCAAAACTTGAAAATTTTTGTGGTACACTTTACTGAAAAATTATAATGTCTATAGGTTTGTGCTTTAACATAGTAATTTAGCTTCATATCGAGATGTGTTATCTCTCAATAAATAAATATAATTTTAAATTTTTTAAATAAAATTAGCTTTTAATTTTTTTAGAATGTTATTATACTATTAACGCTATCTATAAGAAAACCAAAGCTTTAGCATCGCTACAACAGAACTAAACTCAACACTCAAATACATCATGCCACTAGTGTACAAGTTTTAGTCTATCTGCGTCTACCACAGTTCATCAAAATCGATTCATTGGACGTGATAGCGTAACAGATAGACAGACAGTTATCTTCACATTTATTGTATTAGTAAGGATTTTTAAACTAGTAACTAACGTATTAGTGATCCCACTGTAGTACATTCCGTACGTGTTGTTGTCACTTGAAGCTATACCAATTGTTTTTTTTACGTCAATTTGATTGATTCCAGCGTAATGAACCTAGAAACATAAAAATTAATGCTACTAATATTTCAGTAACTATAATATAAGATATGTATGTCATACGTACTGTCACTGATACTTTAGACTTTTGCAATCTGGGACTTTGTATCCAACGTAATGAATTGAGTTTACCCAAATGTTCACACTCAAGTGTCACAAGTTCCGTTTGTTTGCTATCGCATACTTTGATATCGTGAACCTGCAAAAATGTAAAAACCTATATTAAACATTTCTACTAATCCGTTTCTCAACGAAACCTTTAACTTTCTTCTTTTTAATGCAATCATTATCAAGAAATAGCATTACAGATTCAGCTTGACACCTTTTTTTTTTTTTTTTGGTGGTCTACGGATGCGTCTCGCCCCGCCAAATTGGTCCGGAGTGACGGAGAAGGCGGCGCGTGACCCCATAGACCCACCGTAAAATCTTCTCTTTTCGCCGTGCGAGCGGGCCACCGGGACCCGATTTTTAACTTCGGTGGCCCGCCCGGCGGTTCACCCTCGCGGGTTCCTCTCGTCGACGCCCCGACAGATTTCGCCGTCGGGGCGTCGCCCTCACGCGGTGGCCTCACCTCGGGTGACCGGACAATTCCCCGGTCCGATCACCCGAAGCCTCGGCTAGGGCGGCATCAGGCGCAGGTATTCGCGCCTGCACCGCCCCGGCCGCAGGCGGCGGCCCGGGTCGCGGGAATCCTCCCGGACTCGTTCCGTCGCTTCCTTCTGCGAGATGACAGCCTCGCAGAAGGCGGCGACCGCGTCCCAGTTCCTGACGCTGTCGACCATCGCCCTCGCGACAGCCGACAGCGTCAGGTCGGCACCGATAACAGCGACGAAGTCACGGCGCTGCCGATCCCATCCCGGACACACCTCCAGCGTGTGTTGCGCCGTGTCCTCGTCACTCCTGCAGTGGTGGCAGGCCGGAGTCCACTCCCTATACGCGACCCTGTGCAGGTACAACCGAAGCACCCGTGCCTCGTCAATACCTGCACCAGCCGAAAGGTGAGGACTCCGTGCCGCCGAGAGTGGATGGAGTCCACTCTATCAGTACGGGCCGGAGGGCGGACAGCCCTAGCGTCCACTCCGTCCGCTGGGGGTGGTGAGGACAACCACGTGCTAACAATGGCCGCCTCCGCCAGTAGGTCCCTATCAAGACGACCCACAGCCCACCGCGGAAACGCGGGAGTTCCGTCCGCCCTGTGACCACTACTGGGGTCCCGGGGGGAGACCTCCATCCGGATATACCGGTGGTCCGACAGGGTCTCCACCTCTTCCAGGACACTCCAGTTCCTCACCCGTGGTGCGACAGCGGGGCTAGCGAACGACAAGTCCACTATCGACCCGCCCTGCCACCGCACACACGTGTTCGCCGAGCCCCTGTTCAGAACTCAGAGGCCCAGTGAAGCCGCCCACTCGATGACCGCCCGCCCGCGGTCGTCCGTCATAGGGGACCCCACGCCGTGGATATGGCGTTGAAGTCCCCCAGAACCAGGACGAGGCCCGGTGCCAGTCGCCGTATCGAGGCCTCCAGGTTGGTGACGGAGGCCCCGAAATCGTCCATTCTCCTAGTAGGGGAGAGGTATACACTGTAGAGCGTGACCCCTCGCCACTCCGCCGCGACAAATTCCTTGCCCCTATCCAAAAGGGACAAGGACGGGAAGTGCCGCTGCGTTGAGACGACGATTGCCGCAGTTCCGTTTCGGCTGACCACCCAATTGGGGCGATCAGGCACGCAGTACGATTCCGCGACTACGGCTGCACCAATCGACCACTCCGCCATAGATTGCAGGAGGAGATCCTGCGCTCTGGCGGAGTGGTTGGTGTTGGCCTGCAGGAGGTGGTGCATGGATTGTGTACCCATTATTGGGCTGTATCCATGATCTCTCCTTCGCCGGCGGGCGATCGGACCGCGCTAGGAGCGGGAGCGGCCGTGGTCGTAGGGCCGCCCCGCGCCTTTGGGGCCGAAGCTGGAGGCTTGCAGGCCCCAGAGCCCATGCGGTGCTTGGCGGGCTTACTGCCCGCCGCACACGCGGGGCAGTGAGGCGGGGCGGCGCAAGATGCCGCCACGTGCCCGGTCTAACCGCAGTGGAAACACAATCCGCCGCAGTCGAAGCAATTAGTGCACGTCGGTCGAGTGTGTCCGACCGCCATGCACTTATAGCACCTCGCAGGCCGGTGCTCAGGTACGGTTACCCGCGCCGAGCTCCAGCCCACGAGGAGCCTGCCTGAGCCGGCCAGTTGCCTGACCGACTCCACCGGGCATTGCGCCCAGGCAGCACCTACGCCACCCGGACCGGGACGAATGGCACCGACCCGGACGGTATCTATGGGACACCCGGTTTTAGAGGCAATGGCCTCCAGGATGTCTTCCACCGTCACGGAATCGTCCAAACCCGAAATGCGCATTTCGGCGCACTTGATGGGCCTGGCGATCTTGATGCCACCCTCCTCGGCGAACAAACCTCGCAGCTTCTCAGCTACGCTGTCAGCCGCCTTGGCGCCCTCGGCCCCTGGGAACTCGAGGATTCAAGCCCCCGTCCGGGCTTTGCGGGTCCTGGCTTCGACGCCTCCAATATCGGAGATGTCTAGCTCCCGCCGGGCCTTCCTCAAGACGGCCTCGTAGCTGAGGCCCTTCTCGGCCGCCTCAGGCAGCACAGTGATCACCACTGCGGCCGTCTTCGGCGACTTGAGCCTCTTGCGCGGCCTTTTCTTCTTTCCGGCTCCTGCCTGTGGAGCGGGGGCCTCAGCGGCGCGCTTGGCCTCCGCTCTCCTTCTTTGGCCGCGACTCCTTCTGTCGCGCTCGGCTACCTGCCAACCCTGTTCGGGTACGGCAGTCGTGCCAGGTGCGGCAAGCCTCGTCGCAGCCTCGCTGGTCGTCGCCGGCGGTGTTGGTGCGGGCGACTTCAGCGGTCCGGCAGGAGCCGGAGCTATCTTCCTCCTCAGGGCGGGTCCCTTTGGAGCTGGGCCGGGGCCTTGGGCTTAGGCCCGGCCGCGGCCGCGGCGAGGCTCCCCACGCAGCCATCCTGACAAGGCAGCGGGGCGGGGGCTGGTGCCACATGCGGCCGCTTGTCCGCGGCGAGAGGTGGTCGGACACGTGGTTCTGGAGGCAACCTTGGTTCCAGAACGACCACGCGCGCATCGACGAGTTTGCCCACTGCGTCGATGATTTTGGCGAGGGCCTCGTCCGATAAGCCTCCCACCTCAAACGGGGTCGGCTGAGCCTCCTCAGGGGCCCGTTCTGCGGCGCCTGGCAGCTTTGGCGCCGCAGGGACGCTAGCCGGCGGCACGCGGTCCGCAGGGAGAGGCGTCAACCTCACCACGGGCACCAGTTTCGCCGCGGCGACCGCGCCAGCGTCAGCCGGCGACGCGCGCTTCGCAGCGGCAGGTGTCTTTCTCGCCGCGGAGACGGGTGTGACTATGACGCCATCACCCAACGTCGTCGGCACCGCAGTGCGAGGCGGCTTTGGCGCCGCAGCGGCCGCAGAGCAGACGGCCTTGGCCGGTGGCGCAACTGGCGCAGGCGGCACGAGCAGCGCCATTTGCGCCTTCAGGTCGGCCACGTCTTTTAGCAGTTGGCGGTTTGCCCACCGCATCCCCGCCAGCATGTCGCCCAACTGCCGGATCCGGGTCCGCAGGCCTGACAACTCGCCAGTGAGGCGGACATTTTCGGCCCGCGGATCCGTGGGGTCGCCGGCGCGGGCAGCGACCGCCGCCGCCCTTTCTTCAACTGAGGCCCCTCGCCCTCTTCAGGAGGCCTGCATTTTTGGTGGAGGCATGTTGGCTACACTTCCCTCGGAGTCGGCGCCCGAGCTGCCTCCCTTACTCAGGGGGCGCTTTCGCACCTGCGAGGGGAGGGCCTCCTCCTTCTTAGTCGCGGTCGCCGGCGGGGTCTTCGCTGCATGACGCGCCGACGACCTAGTGGGGCCTTCACCAGCAGGCCCACTATCCTCTTTGGATGGCCCTGCGGGAATATCACCGCCCTCGTCCATTCTGACGGTAGATCCGCCGCCCTCGTCTTCGGACGGCTCTGCGACATTGCTGTCGCCCTCGTCCGTCGACGGCTCTGCTGCGAGTCTACCGCCGTCCTTCTTCTCTTCAGCGGCGGCAGCCTCCCTGCGCGCTCGCCGCTCCTCCATCCGCCTTTTATGGCTCAGGCCGTTGCCCCGAGACTTTCGAGGCGACTTCCTCTTCTTCTTTTGGGCCTCCACGATTTGTGTCGGGCCCTCGGCGGACGCCTCAAGTCCAGAGGACGAGGCGTCGTTTTGATCAGTTTTTGATCGGCTTAACCGGGCCTTGGGGTGAAAATCACTACGATCCCCGTCGTTGTTTATATTTAATTTTTGCGTATCCATTATTGATCCCACGATTATGGGAGCACAGCACAATATGTCGACCCGGGCAGAGATCCCTTTACCCGGGCAAGCCTACATTTACCAACCAGGGGGGCAGCCGGTACCCTACCTGGAGCGTGCTAAGAACAGAACAACCCATCTGCCATGCATCTTCTCGCCGCACGCCAGAACTTAAGATTCTGGGTGATTTCCGAGTTCAAATGTTACTTCGAACTCTTTATAGAGGTTGTCTTCCTCGCGGTCCGGGCGGTTAAGCCAAGACCCTCGCTCCTGAAACTAAGACAAGCAAAGAATCAGGTTTACGATGTGTGGGCGGTGGCATGTGCCTGCCCAGCCCTCAAATAAATGAGTGACTGAGTCCGTCCCAATATTTCGCGTCCTATAACCTCTACTACAATTGTAGTAGAGTAAGGAGCGAAATCGCGCAGATATTCGCTACGGACGACACTACAACAGAAGGATCTGGGGACCGCCGTCCGCACCCAGGGTACACCGCGTGGAGGTTTCTGGGATAGTACCCCATTCAGCTTGACACCTCAAAATCACGACGTGTACAAGTTAAAGCAACCTAGACAAGATCTGGGCCAGTCAGAACAAACCGATTCCATACTACCGATCAATCGTTAGACCAACCATCTTTCTGGAACAATTCTTGCTTTCTATCACTTTGAATGCAATTACATCATATCTCTTTTGCCCGGACGTTTCTAAAGTTCAAGTTTTTGTTTTGTTCATACTGTTTACACAATAGCATTTGATCGCTTACCATAAACATAAATTTATAATAATTATATACATATAATTTTTAATCGAGTGTGTAGAAAATAAAATCTTACGTCACCCACATTGTTAGGTGTAGCACTCAATTCCAGACTCTGTAGGCCTCGACTTACTGAAAGCAATCTGCGATATAGAACATGTTCCAGCACAACACCTCCGCACCTGTAAATTAAGAAAAAATAATTAATGATAGGTTGGTGTAAACTTGATACCCGTTTTCATTAACGACCTCTAAATTTAAGACGCTCTCTGTGACACATAATGTCATTCAATGATTGATCGATATTCAGTAATTCAATATGTAATACTGATGTTTAAATTGCCTTAGGTGCCACCTAACATTTTGGTGTAAATAATGAAGAGGGGCATAAATCATTTATATCACCTCGAACTTGATTAGCTAGCGAAAAATGTAATATACTTATTGATCAATTGGAATTTAAAAAACTAAAGCGACAATAGCATTGCGTTAAATTTATTTGATTAGATACACAACAATTACCTTGTCCATTCATCAGCTACATGTGCTTGCATTACGTTTCTTCCATTTAAATGATGAATGTGACTATTCAGATGTTCGTTAACATCGATGCGTAAACGTTTGATGTATGTAGGTAGTGACGTCACATGTGACGGCTGTCGCAACAAGTTCAACTGTAATATTCCGTCGACGAACGTAACCCAGTTGTCGGCCCACACGAGCGCCGCTTTGTTTAGAGACGCGCTAGCCCACTCAATACTTTGGAACTCACCGCTGTACTTATGACCTTTCTCATTAAGCAAATGGTAAATGTCTTTTGATGTTAATTCTAATATTGCCTCCATGTTTTCTACTGGAACATCATGTTCATGTATGTGAGGAACAGAATCTGATTCGATTATAGAGCCTGATATAACCTTGGAATATTCACTCGTAACCTTAAAATTTATAAAACTGATCAATAACACGATAACAACTCATGGTATTATTATTTAAAAAATAAATAATTATTATTTATTACCTCAAACCGAGCAGTACCCTGGCACAGAGACACATTGAGTTTCAGTGGTTTCTGAACAAACAACAAAGGTTGCGCATGAAGTTGCACTTCTTGAAATATGATCGGCGCTCTTCGCTTCGGCAAGTGCATATGCATCGAAAACATGTCCCACACAGCTACCAAGGCAGCCGCGAAAGGATAGCACATTGTATCTTATTAAAGAAAGAACAATAAAATTAACATTACCTTAAATTTTCTTTTACTAAGTAATTTGCATGTCTATGGATTCTAGTAAACATTTGGTTTATATAAAGTAGTTCTTACTTCTGATGACGTGCCCTTGCAAATAATTGTGTTCATTGTCATGTATCGTCGTCACGAATTCACAAATTGTAGCTTTTTTTTTCTCATAGGCTTTGAATGTGAAGATGTCACTAAAATTATTTACAATGTTATATTAAAATCATATTTAAGCAATATCGTATAATAGACGGACCGTATTGATAACTAAGTGGACATCATTGATTGAATTAGGCAATACTTGGCGATAATATATTTAAGCAGATCGCAGAATATATCAGAATAATTGTAATTGGATTATTTGGAGATACATTTAACCAAGATGTAAGAGTAACAATAGGTAATGATGTACTAGAGCAAGTGGATAATTTGTATATCTTGGATGTGGACTTAGCCGAGATGGAAGGGTACACCACTGATATAGAGCGAAGAGTGAATGCGGGAAATAGAGTGAACGGAGCGTTGGGGCAACTTCTCAGCAGCCACCACCTCAGCCAGAAGGCACGTGTAGCAATACATGACGCAGTACTTGTCCCAACATTACTATATGGAAGCGAGAGTTGGGTATGCAGCAAAGAGTATGATAGTAAAATTAATGCGGTCGAAATGCGATCTCTGCGCAAAATCTGTGGAGTTAGGCTGACCGACCGCATTCGTAACGACGACGTAAGAGAGCGAGTAGGTATGAAAGAGAGTATTGGTGTAAAGATGCGAAAGGGAATGCTCCGATAGTTTTTTTTTTTTTTTTTTTTTGGTGGACTATGGATTAGTCTCGCCCCGCCAAATCGGTCCGGGGTGACGGAGAAAGTGGCGCGTGACCCCATAGACCCACCGTAAAAACTCCTCTCTCTTCGCCGTGCGAGCGGGTCACCGGGACCCGATTTTTAACTTCGGTGGTCCGCCCGGCGATTCACCCTCGCGGGTTCCTCTCGTCGACGCTCCGACAGATTTCGCCGTCGGGGCGTCGCCCTCGCGCGGTGGCCTCACGTCGGGTGACCGGACAATTCCCCGGTCCGATCACCCGAAGCCTCGGTTAGGGCGGCATCAGGCGCAGGTATTCGCGCCTGCGCCGCCCCGGCCGCTGGCGGCGGCCCGGGGCGCGGGAATCCTCCCTTGCCCGTTCCGCCGCTTCCTTCTGCGAGATGACAGCCTCGCAGAAGGCGGCGACCGCGTCCCAGTTCCTGATGCTGTCGACCATCGCCCTCGCGACGGCCGGCAGCGTCAGGTCGGCACCGATGACAGCGACGAGGTCACGGCGCTGCCGCTCCCATCCCGGACACATCTCCAGCGTGTGTTGCGCCGTGTCCTCGTCACTCCTGCAGTGGTGGCAGGCCGGAGTCCACTCCCTATACACGACCCTGTGCAGGTACAACCCGAAACACACGTGCCCCGTCAATACCTGCACCAGCCGAAAGGTGAGGACTCCGTGCCGCCGCTCCATCCACTCTATCAATACGGGCCGGAGGGCCTCAACGGTCTCCACACCGTGCCTAGGCCTCTCCAGCCGCGTAGCCCAACGGGCGATGACGTCTCGGCGGACATCCACGCGCCAGGTGGCTATCTCGCTCAACGATGGGGAGCCACCTTCCTCGCGCGCTGTGATAACCCGCCGGTAGAAGTCGGAGAGCATCTCCGCCGATGGGTAGTAGTATCGAGGCGCCGATGGGTAGTCTCACACGGGGCCCATGGAAAAGTAGGGCCTCCGTCTTGTTTAGGGCCACCCTGAGCCCCAGCGCCTTTGTGAATCCGTCGGTTTTTAAGGTATTTAAATTTTGCGTATCCTTTGTGAATCTCACGAGAATGGGAGATACATTACGTCGACCCGGGCAGAGATCCCTTTACCCGGGCAAGCCTACATTTACCAACCAGGGGGGCAGCCGGTACCCTGGCTGGAGCGTGCTAAGAACAGAACAACCCATCTGCCATGCATCTTCTCGCCGCACGCCAGAACTTAAGATTCTGGGTGATTTCCGAGTCTGAATGTTACTTCGAACTCTTTATAGAGGTTGTCTTCCTCGCGGTCCGAGCGGTTAAACCAAGACCCTCGCTCCTGAAACTAAGACAAGCAAAGAATCAGGTTTACGATGTGTGGGCGGTGGCATGTGCCTGCCCAGCCCTCAAATGAATGAGTGACTGAGCCCGTCCCAATATTTCGCGTCCTATAACCTCTACTACGACTGTAGTAGAGTAAGGAGCGAAATCGCGCAGATATTTGCTACGGACAGTACAACAGAAGAACTGGGGACCGCCGTCCACACCCAGGGTGCACCGCGTGGAGGTTTCTGGGATAGTACCCCATGCTCTGATGGTTCGGACATGTGGAAAGAATGCCGAACGAACGCCTGGTTAAGAAGATATACAATGCGAAAGTGGAAGGATGTATGTACCGAGGGAGACCGAGACTAACCTACCTTTTTTTTTTTTTTTTTTTTCCGGTGGGCTATGGACGTCGCACCCCGCCAAATCGGTCCGGGGCGACGGAAGAGGCGGCGCGCAACCCCATTGACCCACCCTGCAAGCACCTCTTCTTCGCCGTGCGAGCGGGCCACCGGTACCCGATCTTTGTCTTCGGTGGCCCGCTCGGCGGTATGGCCTCTCGGGCTCCTCTCCTGTCGACGCCCCGGCAGCTTTCGCCGTCGAGGCGTCGTCCCCACGCGGTGGCCTCATGTCAGGTGACCGGACAATTCCCCGGTCCAATCACCCGAAGCCTCGGTTAGGGCGGCATCAGGCGCAGGTACTCGCGCCTGCGCCGCCCCGGCCGCGGGCGGCGGCCCGGGTCACGGGAATCCTCCCGGGCCCGTTCCGCCGCCTCCTTCTGCGAGATGACAGCCTCGCAGAAGGCGGCGACTGCGTCCCAATTCCTGACGCTGTCGACCATCGCTCGCGCAACAGCCGGCAGCGTCAGGTCGGCACCGATGACAGCGACGAGGTCACGGCGCTGCCCGTCCCAGCCCGAACATACCTCGAGCGTATGTTGCGCCGTGTCCTCGTCGCTATTGCAATGGTGGCAGGACGGAGTCCACTCCCTCCGCACGACCGTGTGCAGGTACTTGCCGAAGCAACCATGCCCCGACAAGACCTGCACCAACCGGAAAGAGAGAACTCCGTGCCGCCGCTCCATCCACTCCATCAGTACGGGCCGGAGGGCCTCAACGGTAAAAACACCGTGTCTAGGCCTCTCCAGCCGCATAGCCCAACGGGCGATGACTTCTCGGCGGGCGTCCTCGCGCCAGGTGGCTATCTCGTTGAACGATGGGGAGCCACCCTCGTCGCGCATTGAGGTAACCCGCCGGTAGAGGTCGGAGAGCATCTCCGCCTCTAGGTCCCACGGGGGTGTCCCGGCCAATAGGCATGCCGCCTCGGTAGACACCGTGCGGTACCCGCGAATGGCTCTGACCGCCATGGCTCGCTGTGGCCTCCACAGCACCGCCCTGAGCTGGGCGTTCAGAGCCCTCGCCCACACGGGTGCGCCGTACATGGCCATTGAGCGGATCACCCCCGCATACAGCCGTCGGCCCTCGAAACTGGGTCCGCCCACGTTCGGCATGAGCCGAGAAAGGGCGGACGCCGCGCCGACCAGCCGGGGAGCAATTTGACGAAAATGCTCCCGGAACCACCATCGCCCGTCGAGCACCAGACCCAAGTACCTCATATGGGCCTGGATACTGATGTGGATGGAGTTGACGACTAACGAGGCGCCGATGGGCAGCCTCACACGGGGCCCATGGAATAGTAGAGCCTCCGTCTTGTTTAGGGCCACCCTGAGCCCCAGCGCCTCAATACGCCTGACCATCTCCTCGGTGCCGAGAGTGGCCAGGCTCGCCGCGTCTTCGAGTGTCCTGCCCCGGGCTGTGACGAGCGTGTCGTCAGCATAGCATATAACGCTCAGCCCGGGGGGGAGACTCCCTCTCAACGCCCAGTCGTAACCGATGTCCCACAGAGTCGGCCCCAGAACCGAACCCTGCGGAACACCGCACGACATGGGCGTCCGCACAATGTCCCCTGCGGGGCTCGCGTAGAGAACACTGCGCCCCTCCAAATAGTCTGCCACCAGCCGCCTGAGGTACAGGGGCACTCCATGGAACCGGAGCGCCTCCCTGATGCAGCTGAATGGCAGACTATTGAAGGCGTTGGCGATGTCCAACGACACCGCCAACAGCACTCCTTTGCCGGCGACAGCCTCCGCGGCCGTCTGCCTCAGGCGTAGCAGGGCCCCGATGGTCGAACGCCCCCTCCGAAACCCAAATTGAGCGTCCGACAGATCGGGCCCCACCTCCTCCAGGTGCTGGACGATGCGGGCAGCGAGGACACGCTCCAGCAGCTTACCCACATCGTCCAGAAGCACAATGGGCCTGTAGGCCGACGGCGAATCCGGGGGCCGTCCCGGCTTTGGCAGGAGAACCAACCTCCCTTCCTTCCAGCACTCAGGGAACTGTCCAGACGTCAGACAGGCGTTGAACAGTCGCCTGAGGCGAGGTTCGAGATGCTCGAGGAGCAACGTCAACACCCGGACTGGGACTCCGTCCGGGCCGGGGGCCGTGGTGGCGGAACGAATCTTCGCCACGGCTGCCCCCACTTCCGACTCCGTCACGGGTGGAACACTCTCGACGGCCTCCCGGTTGTGATCTGGCGAAGCCATGACCGGGGGCGTGTGCTCCGACTGCCGCGGGAACAGCTCCTCGACCACTCTACGAAGGAGGTCGGGCTGGAGGGTCTCGGTGAGGGGGGGGCCCTGTGCGCGAAGCTTATTCAGCGACGCGCGATACGGGCGACCCCAGGGGTCACGGTCGAGACCGTCCAGCATCTCCTGCCAACTCGCGTCCTTGGCGGACCGGATGGCCAGCCGAAAGGCGGTACGCGCTCTGCGGTACGCCTCGTACAGCTGGCCCTCCCGCTCAACATCGCGGCGACGCCGCCGACTGCGGGTGTAGGACCTTCGGGCACTAATGCACGCCGCACGAAGGTCCGCCAGTCTTGGGGACCACCAGTAGACCCCCTGCCTCGGAGGTAGACGCCGCACCCTGGGCATGGCCGCATCGCAGACCTGCGTTAACGCACTGCGGATGCGGACAGCCTCAACGTCCACTCCGTCCGCTGGGGGTGGTGAGGACAGCCACGTGTTCACGATGGCCGCCTCCACCAGTAGGTCCCTATCCAGACGCCCCACAGCCCACCGCGGAAATGCGGGAGCTCGGTCCGCCCTGTGACCCCTGCTGGGGTCCCGGAGAGGGGAGACCTCCATCCGGATGTAACGGTGATCCGACAGGGTCTCCGCCTCCTCCAGGACACGCCAGTTCCTCACACGTGGTGCGACAGCAGGGCTAGCGAACGACAAGTCCACTATCGACCCACCCTGCTGTCGCACACACGTGTTCACTGAGCCTCTGTTTAGGACACAGAGGCCCAGTGACGCCGCCCACTCCACGATCGCCCGCCCGCGATCGTCCGTCATCGGGGACCCCCACGCCGAGGATTTGGCGTTGAAGTCCCCCAGGACCAGGACGAGGCCCGGTGCCAGTCGCCGTATCGAAGCCTCCAAGGTGGTGAGGGAGGCCCCGAAATCGTCCATTCTCCTATTAGGGGAGAGGTATACACTGTAGAGCGTGACCCCTCCCCAATCCGCAGCGACAAATTCCTCGCCCCTATCCAAGAGGGATAAGGACGGGAAGTGCCGCTGCGTGGAGGTGACGATTGCCGCGGTTCCGTTACGGCTGACCACCCAATTGGGGCGATCAGGCACACAGTACGGTTCCGCGACTACGGCTGCACCGATCGACCACTCCGCCATGGATTGCAGGAGGAGATCCTGCGCACCGGCGGAGTGGTTGGTGTTGGCCTGCAGGAGGTGAGTGGACTGGGCAGCCATTAATGGGCCGTGTCCATCATCACCTCCTGGCTTGCGCCGGGCGATCGGGCCGCGCTAGGAGCGGGAGCGGCCGGAGTCGAAGGGCCGCTCCGCCCCTTTGGAGCCAAAGCCGGAGGTCTACACGCCCCAGAGCCCATGCGGTGCTTGGCAGGCTTATTACCCGCCGCACACGCGGGGCAGTGGGGCGGGGCGGCGCAAGATGCCGCCATATGCCCAGTCTGACCGCAGCGGAAACAGAGTCCGCCGCAGTCAAAGCAATTAGTGCATGTGGGCCGGGTGTGCCCGACCGCCATGCACTTGAAACACCTCGCAGGCCGGTGCTCCAGCACGGTGACTCGCGCTGAGCTCCAGCCCACGAGGAGCCTGCCTGAGCCGGCCAGTTGCCTGACCGACTCCACTGGGCATTGCACCCAGGCGGCACCTACGCCGCCCGGACCGGGCCGGATGGCGCCAACCCGGACGGTGTCCAGGGGACACCCGGTTTTCGAGGCAATGGCCTCCCGGATGTCTTCCACCGTCACGGAGTCGTCCAGACCCGCGATGCGCATTTCGGCGCACTTTACAGGTCTGGCGATTTTGACGCCACCCTCCTCGGCGAATAGACCTCGCAGCTTCGACGCCACGCTATCGGCCGTTCTGGTGCCCTCGGCCCCAGGGAACTCCAACATTCGAGCCCCTGTCCGAGCCTTGCGGGTCCGGGCTTCGACGCCTCCTATGTCGGAGACGTCGAGCTCCTGCCGGGCTTTCCTCAGAACGGCCTCATAGCTGAGGCCCCTTTCTGCCGCCTCAGGCAGCACAGTGATCACCACTGCGGCTGTCTTCGGCGGCCGGAGCCCCTTGCGCGGCCTCATCCTCTTCGTGCCGCCTCCTCCGGCTCCTGCCTGGGGAGCGGCGACCTCAGCGGCGCGCTTGGCCGCCGCTCTCCTTCTCTTGCCGCGACTCTTTCTGCCGCGCTCGGCCACCTGCCAACCCTGTTCGGGCATAGCGGGCGTACCTGGCGCTGAGGGCGCAGTCGCGGTCGCGCTAGTCGTCGCTGGCGGTGTTGGTGCTGGCGACGACTGCGGTCCAGCAGGAGCCGGTGCCGCCTTCCGTTTCTTCGTCGTGGGAGCGGGGGCGGGCCCCTTGGACTTGGGCCCAGCCGCGGCCGCGGCGTAGCTGCCCCCCACGCGGCCACCCTGACAAGGCAGAGGGGCGGGGGCTGGTGCCGCATATGGTCTCTTATCCGCGGCGAGAGGTGGCCGAACTCGTGGTTCTGGAGGCAGCCTTGCCTCCAGAACGGCCAAGCGCGCATCGACCAGATTGCCGACTGTGTCAATGATGGCGCGCAAGGCCTCGTCCGGCACGCCCTCCACCGCGGGCAGCAGGGTTGTTGTCGCCGGCTGGACCTCTGCCGGGGCCCGCTCCGCGACGTTTGGCGGCTTCCTTGCCGCAGCGGCCCGGCTAGCGATGGCTGGCGTCCTCTTCTTAGGGGCGGCGGCGACCTCGACTTCTTGGCGGCTAGCGCTGGTCGACGACTCAGTTGGCGCAGTCTGCATGAGCCGCGCCATTTGGGCCCTAAGGTCGGTCACGTCCTTTGACAGCAGGCGGTTCGCTCGCCGCACCGCCGATAGCTCGGCTCCCAACTGTCGATTCTGGGCCCGCAGGTCTGACACCTCGCCACTGAGGCGGGCGTTATCGGCCTGCAGGGCCTCCATACTCGCGGCTGGGGCGCTCGCGCGGGCACCAGCGGCCGCCACTTCGGTGGGGGGGATGCCGGACAACACCTCCAGCACCCTCGCGGCGGCCGCCTCGTTATCGGCCTGCCTGCCTTCCACCACGCCACGCACTCCGCCGGCCGGGGATTGGGTCGTTCTGCCCGTCATCGCGGCCCCTCGCCCTCTGCGCGACGCCGGCACTTTGGGGGAGGCATGATTACCACGCTCCCTTCGGAATCGGCGCCAGAGCTGCCCTCCTTATTCAGGGGGCGCTTCCGCACCTTCGAAGGGAGGGCCTCCTCCCTTACCGTCAGGGCCGCCGCCGCAGGACGCGGTGACGACCTGGCAGTGGCGACTTCCTCATCCGACCCGCTGACCTCCTTGGACGGCTCTGCGGAACTAACGCCCTCGTCCATCACATCGGCAGATCCACTGCCCTCGTCTCTGGACGGCTCTGCGACAGAACTGTCGCCCTCGTCCGTTGACGGCTCTGCAGTGGATCTGCCGCCGTCCTTGTCCCGCTCGCGCGCGTAACGCTCGCGGTTTTCAGAGTTCCGCTTCTTTTCGCGAGCGTTCGCTTTCGCAGCTTTCCCCCATGTGAACCGCGCCGTCCGGCGCTTCTTCTTCTTCGAGGGGGGGGCCTCTGTGGTCGGTGCCGGGCCCTCGGCGGACGCCTCCAGTCCTAAGGACGAGGCATCGTTTGTGCCAGTTTTATGTTGGCTTAGCAAGGCCGTAGGGTGGGAATCCGTAGGATCCCCGTCTTTTTTTGGTAAATTAGGCAAATCCATGACTATTCCCACGAGAATGGGAGAAAAACCGTCGACCCGGGCAGAGATCCCTGTACCCGGGCAAGCCTACATTTACCAACCAGAGGGTCGGCCGGTACCCTGGCTGGAGCGTGCTAGGAACAGAACAGCCCATCTGCCATGCATCCTCTCGCCGCACGCCAGAACTTAGGATTCTGGGTAATTTCCGAATTCGAAGGTCGAATTCTTTATAGAGGTTGTCTTCCTCGCGGTCCGGGCGGTTAAGCCAAGACCCTCGTTCCTGATACTACGCCTCACGACAACTTGTCCTGAAGCAAGATATCAGGTTTACGATATGTCGGCGGTGGCATAAGCCTGCCCAGCCCTCAAATGAATGAGTGACCGGGCCCGTCCGAAATTTCGCCTCCTGTACCCTCTACAACTAGAGGGTCAGGAGCGAATTGGGGCTCAACCCATTGGTGGGGAACCCGCCCTCTCGCCAGAAATTAGCTGCGGGCGACAATTCAGCAGAAGAACGATCTGGGGGACTGTCGCCCGCACCCAGGGTACACCACGTGGAGGTTTTCTGGCACCGTACCCCGAGACTAACCTACCTAGACCAGATCGGTCATGTACTGAAGGAAGGTGGAGTCAAGAGTCTCCGAAACCGGCGAGCGTGTATGAAGAGAATTATGAATGTTGAGGAAGCGAGTGAAGTATGCAGAGATAGAGTTCTCTGGCACTCTGTTCTCTCTGCCTACCCTGCAAGGGATATGGCGTGATGATATGTATGTATGTGTATGTACATTTAACCAAATAGAAACTGACTGAAATATACACGTGCCTTTGATATAAGTTTGCCTAAATATTGATATTTTAATGTTGAAAGTCCGTTATTGTAGCAATTGTAATAATGTCAGCAACTTAAACTAATCCAGCATGTTTATAACAAATAAAATAATAAAATGTGTATGAAGTATTACCAAGTTTCAGAATGAATCCACGCAACGATGTGAGACAACATCGGTGTTTCTGTCGACACCGGGAACTGTACTGGTGGGTACAGCGCTTGTAGCCTTACAGCGTAACCTTCCATGTATATGCTGAAAATATATACATATATATTTAATGGGCCTAATCCCACACACACACACATTCCCACCACTGTAACTTCTGTAAGACAGGATCCACAATGGTCTTCGTATAATACACCGAGGTTTGACCCTCAGGCAGAAACGCTTTTAATTGTCTTAGAACCCGCAATAAATTTAATTAAAAGAGGAGAAATCTGCTCAAAATATATAATATCATATATTCACCATAATAACTTTTAGCATACTATCATTATGTAAGAATAGCCTGATTACGAGACAGCCCACAACACAACCACTCCTCGTGGAGCCCCGTTATATGCTTGATATAGCCTCTTTATTGTACTCATCAATATTCAGAGAAACTTTTCTCTTAGGACGCTCTTCCGCCAGATCCATCAGATTTGTTTATATACCTGACTAAATAATTCTATAAGTAAACGATCTCAAGTTGGAAGCTTGCGCAAAGAGTTCACACACTGTGCACTATAGCGTGCACTGAAGTACATACATATTAATGATACATGACATTTATTTCAATATCTTTTCCTTATAACACCCAAATTTTAAGTAACATTTAAACGGATGTAAAAGAGAGATAACACAACCCTTCCTCATATGGAAAAATATGGATACCATTCATTCAAATACGCTTTCTATAAGAGTTGTAAAACTTGGTTTAAAGGACAATGGGCAGCAAAACTTTTTGTGGACACTTATAGCACCAAAGGCGATTACTAACTTGCATGGCGAAGTTAGCGATTGTGGTATTAAATTAAGAAGGATTATGTCCAAGAATAGAAGTCGATCAGCCACCAAATACATATCATCAACATCATCACAGCCCATATATGTCCCACTGTTAGGCTCGGGCCTCCTCCGTAATGGGAGGGAAATTAACCTACTATACCGCGCTGGTCAGACGTGTTGGTATAGGGTTTTGTTTCGAGTTTTACTTCTCTTGCATTATATGCGTTTTATATCCCTTAGTCGTCTCGTACGATCCACCCCGGGTAAGATAGGGGGTGGTGAATTGTATTCTTACTCCGTCACATCTAATTTTTACATTCTAATTAAGAATATAGAATTTGAAAATATATAAGTATGGTTAACTATGTATACTAACTTGCCGATTGCTCGAAGGAGGTTCATTACATTATCTGGACCTCCACGTCTGGTGAGAGGAATATTTCGGCAGTCTGGCATTGATTGCTTCAAGATAGCTTGAAGTAGACCGTGTGGGGCTACCTCAATAAGCAAAGCGTTGGATGGAATGAGGCGGCACGCCTCTTCAAATAGCACCGGGTTCTGAATAAACATTTTTATTATAACATATGCGTTTTAACGTATGCGGTGGCTAAGCAGGGTTATAGGGAGCACTGGCCTTTTATTATCATCATCAGCATCAGCATCCGGCTCTTATCCCAGCTGACCTATCACTGGCGCAACTTTCAAACTTCACCTTATATATTCATTCCTTATTTTATCTACCTGTTCTATATTCACCATGACCTTAAGGCAGTAGAGTTGGAGATGTCTCAGTTCAGTGTTTGAAGTATGGTCTATGGAAGTACATCACACCTGTTCTGTCTGATATATATAATTTGATATGAATTTGCTACTACACTGGTTATTGCGGCAACAGTGATCATTTATCTAAGAAATCATAGAATATGTCTTGTGATCATAATTTCTCTAAATTTACTATCGTTTATGGACACATCTAATCACGTAATACCGCAGCAGTAATTCTGCTTTCTTTTATAATGATAACCTATCTTATTATAACCTATATTATTACCTAGCTTAACTTATATAAAACAGTCTTATCTTTTCAAAATCAACTTCTTGTTCCTGAAATTAGCGCGTCCAACTTTTCAGTTTTATTATAATAATACAGATCTAGGCGATTTAAAACTGCACTTTGTACTCACAAGTAAATTATTTGTGTGATACTCTGCAGAAGAATATTTAGCCGATTGTTCATCCCATTTCTCCTGTGGCACTGAAGTGGATAACCAACGTTTGCTTCTAAGCTTTGGATATTTTATCACTGTTTTTAAGTGCTTCAATAGGTTTGGTCCTGTAATACAAGCGTTAATTGTTTACACAAATATTATTACTTTCAAGTCAGTCTTGAGATCCGTTGACATAAAATATGTCAATTATTTTCTATGTCAAGAGTGACCTCCGTTTACGAAAGTGAGAGTAGGCCATATAAGTCCACGCTTTCAGTCGCACGTATGAATGTGAGCCCACTAACTTTGTGCCATTCTTTAAGAGTTTGCTTCTTTAATATTCTTCAATGCTCTAAACAATCGTGGAATAAATTCTGTTATATGGCGGAGTGATATAACTAAAGCTGAAAGCTTATTTTTCGCATTAAGATTAATCTTCTAGACTTGGTACTATACGGTATTTTAAATAAAGTTTCAAACAATGATTACCTGCATCAGCAATGTAACGAGAATGATACGAAATATTAGAACATTGCACTTCTTTAGCAAATATCCCTTTGCCTATCAACTCAGATACAAAATTGCGCACCACATCAGCTGGACCGGATATCGTGCAGGACTGTGAGCTGTTATGACAAGCGACGTCGATCTCGGCCGGACACATCACTGATATCTAAAGTAACATCGATATAAGCTCATATTAATCTTCGGTTTACAATGTCTTCAAACTATTATCATAGAAAGTACTTGTTTCAAATATTTTCTCAGTATCTGATGGTTAAATTTGTATGTTGATCGAAAAAGAATATATATATATATATATATATATATATATATATATATATATATATATTGTATATAATGAATCATTGTGTCATCATGCAGCCTTTTGCCATCTACTGCTGGCCGTAGGCCTTCCTCACACTTTGTCACAAAGTGCCGCCCGCGTCCAAACGATTCCCAGCAACCATCACTAAACTAATAACTACATTGTTCATATTTATACACAATTATATTAAATATAAATATATGTTTTTTGTTAGCGGCTACGAGTGCTACAAACACTTACATTTTGCTTGGGTGTCGTAAAAGACAACTGAAACTTTTAGGTTGACCTGCACCACTTTTTTCTGATGCTATCAGGTCAACAATTACTTTTTCTAGGAGGGTTGAGGCCAGACAGGTGGCCAGCCATAATACTAATTCCCTAACCTTTAGGAAACGTTTAAATTAACAACCCACGAAAATAGAAGAAAATATGATAGTAGTGACAGCAAATATGATAAGCAAGAAATCATTATTATCAACTTGCTCTTTTCCCAATTTATTTGGGGTCGACGTAATATGTCTTCTCCTTCCACACAACTCTATCAGACGTCACCTCTGTGGTCACTCCTTGTCTATCGATATCATGTTTCACGCAGTCCATCCATCTTTTCTTTGGTCTTCCCCTACCCTTAAAGCCTTCAACATTCATACTTAAAACTTTCCTCACAACATTACTTTCATCCCGTCTCATCACATATCCATACCATGTCAATCTTTCACTCCTTAACTTTTCCGTCACTGGCGCAACTTTCAAACTTAATTTTATATGTTCATTTCTTACTTTATCCATTCTCGTCACACCACACATTTATCTCAACATTCACATCTCCGCCACATGCAGTCGTCTCTTATCCATCGCTTTTACTGCCCAACATGCTGATCCATACAGTACAGCGGGTCCTATTAGAGTTTTATATATTTTGACCTTTAATTTAAGGGGTATTTTGGGGTCGCATGTTGTACCTGTGATCTGCCACCATTTCATCCATCCCGCATCAATTCTGTGCTTCACCGCACGATCCAGTTCGCCATCGCTTTGGATAAGAGAACCAAGGTATCGAAAGTTCGGGCATACTGGGCATGCGCATTTAAAGCCAAACCGTCCTGAGGATACCTCGTTTAGAGGCGAAACACGTGTCGAATCACTATTCAAAGTTCTGCGTAAAATTGCAAATAGTAGTTCTGGAGGGTGCTCATCATAGGAGTAAGATTTCCCCTATGTCTTATTCCACCTTGATCCCATCCTGTATTCCTTCCTTTTTGAGGTATATGGTATATTGATCAACCGTGGGAAAATAGTGGATCTTCCTTCCTTTCCTCCATTTTAAAATAATAATTGATTGCCGCCATGTGTCGCCTGATTCAATCAATTACATTTTTGGAGATGTTACTAGTTTTTGTTCTGGACATTGAGTCACAGTTTAAGATTAGTTACTTAAAAAAGCATAAATACATACATAGCCTCATACCTGTTTCCCAGAGGGGTAAGGTGAGACTACGGATTGCCATAAACCACGATGGCATACCTCCATCGCTTTATTCACATTCATCACAGTCTTCATGTATGCTCATGCTTAAATAAGCATAATCTAAATAATACTGTTTTCTATTTCTATGTTTCAAATAGTAGAACACCATTACGAAATATGTTCGAACTGATACTTTAGAAAAATGCTTGAACTATTTTACATGCGAATTTAGACACAAGGTAAATAAATAATAGATAGTAGCTCAATATTTTGAAATGGAAGTCTTAGTTGGAATCAAAGCAGTTTTACTTCCAAATTCGGAAATACCTATCAGTAAGTTTTTTATATTGTATAATGATGGTATCCGTACTTCTTTATAGCCAAGTCCAACAGCGGCCATAGCACCACGTATTAGTGCAGTATCTAACGATACTCGCCCGCGGCTATACGCCATCAGTATCATCTCCTCTGCTGTCAAAGTGCCGTCCGCGTAGGCACATGCTATCTCGCCCATACTGTGACCTGTATTCAGTTGAAAATATTTAAAAATACATTTGTTAGTAACGCATATACGTATACATATACATAAACATGGAGATTGCAAATTAACTGTTCCCAAATTTTGCAAAATGACATATTAATTTTCATAACACACGCGTAAAGGTAACAAATATAATAGTTGGTATTAAAATCGCATTAATAAATGAAAAGTGTTATGTCTTACCAATAATACCATCAGGAGACAGGCCCAGCTCCCGTAGTATGTCTGTCAAACCAACTTGAATAGCAGTGATACCCACGAATGAATGCAGAATGTTGTCGAATATTGTTTTATCAGGTGAGCAGATGATATCCACTATATTGAGTCCCATTGGAGCTAGCGCTTGATGACAACTGTAATGTAGGACATGAGTAATAAAGTACCATCCTGCACTAAGGAAATAATCCTTGTATTTTTATAACATGCAATTAACGCAAACAAATTACACCCAGACTCAGAAGAACAGTTTAAGGATCGCATAAAGTATTGTCCTGCGTAGGAATTGAACCCACGGCACTGGCACAGAAGGTCGGTATCTTAAGCATTACGCCACCTGTGCAGTCAAATTTGATATCGAAATTTATTTTTAAGTGTGTACACTGTACACGTGTGTAAGCCTCCATGTAATCGTACTATAAAATATGGTGAAACAATTATTAGTTTTTTTTGTGTGTAGTTTGTTAGTAGTTTAGAGACAAGTAAATATTTACCGTTCTATAGCTGATGCAAATATTGGCATCTCCATGAGTTGAGCTCCCATACCGGCCCACTGCGAGCCCATGCTACTGTATACGAACCACAACGGCCGCTTTGCACTATTGAAATAATCTGCCATTTCAACTATATTTACTGTCTTTTCTTTTTGTGCTTTGGTATCTAAAACAGATTCCCTTATAAAAAAATGTTTTATGTCGAACAATTACAAAAAGATGCGGCTACCAGTTCAAAACAGAATAATGTACTTCTAAAATTTTCGTGGTGAGAGTGGTGAGAAATTGGCTACATAGTAATCAATTTCCAGCCATGCTACATATATGCTAACAAATTATTGCAAAAGAAATTAAATTCACGATACTATCAAAAAGACGTTGCGATAGTTTGTTATGTTTGTACCGAGTATAATGTATCCTCTTCCCAGGTGGCCGGATATATTTTTAGAGTGTATATTGTGTAGTAACGATATTTCCTCAGCGTCGACAGGATGCGATTTTAAATAATCCAATATACTTTTGACACTTGACTCCTGTCTCCCAGACAACGCAACAAGGTACGGTATCGAGGTGCTGTAGCGAGAGAGATCCTGTAAAAATAAGCATAAAATACAACTCACAAAAAATATGTAGTGTGCGTATTCATACATTTCATATACACATTTCATAGTTAAATGTAATTTACCTTAGGTTTATAATGTCCCCGAAGCAGTACGTGTGAGTTGATACCCGACGCTGAGGTGCCGTTGATAGCCGTGTAGGTGCGTCTGAAGGGTTGGTGATCGGTGGCGATGCGTATCTTGCCGCTGTCTAACGCTGACACATCTTTACGTGGCCGCTCGCAGTTCAAATTGGCTGCAAGTACACCTCTATGGTAACCCAATAAAACCTGCATTATTCACGTAAAATAATAAAATTAAAGCCTATTATATGATTAAATTTACATAAAATTAAACACGTATAAAATTGCAAGACAAACCTTAGTAATACTACAAAGTCCACTAGCTGCTACAGATAAACCAATATTTGAGGTAACGCTTCCTACAAATAGTGTGTCTTCTCTGTCTTTACAATAAGCTTCTGCAATCGATTCCAGTTCACATTTATCTGCATTTGGTACACCTGAAACGAATTACTTGTCTTTTATAGACCTATCGATGGAAAATATAGCTGTAGTCACTATAATTACAGGAATGAGTTGATATTTAATCGGGTGACCTATCTATTTACACCAAGATTCAGCGAGGTGCTGTGTTATAACAAGTATTTTCTCTATTTTATGCAATAATGAAATGCAAAATTGTTATCTATCATAATGCTTAGATTCTTAATGTCGCTAATTTTGGTAAATGATTTCTGTGAACTGTTACATCAAAACGTTTACATAAAAATCAACTGCAAAATTTTGCACGTAAACTTTATGTGCTACAATTACTAAAGCGTATAATTTAACATTCACTTCATCACTTTCACTGTTGGTAATGTGATGTACAGTCACAATATACTTAACGAGGCTTAAAAAGTTTTTGATGTGAAACATCTACTGGCACCCCTATGCGGCATAGCGGAGCGATAGCAGATGGCATGACGCCGTCATGCCTTTGTCACTTCCCTACGCTACTGCTCTCGACTTCTTTGCGTTAACGCGCGTATATTATTATGTATATATACATATATATCTTATATCTTTAAACGAGCAATTCTTGTATATATATATATTTTCTGGATCTCGGAATCGGCACCAACAATTTTCATGAAATTTAGCATGTAGGGGGTTTCGAGTGCGATTAATCGATCTAGCTAGGTTTCATTTCTAGAAAATATTCTTTTATCTGTATTTTCAGGCAATAAAAAATATAATTTTTCATTGGCTGAAAACTATTAACATATGGAGGCAAATTTTGACGCTGTCATTAAGAATAGACATAGTTCAGTTGGAACATTGAGTATTCTAATCCTAACAAACCGGAGCACGGTTCGGATCCTTAGCTTCCTTTTTTATTTTTTGCCTTTTTTATTTTTTTTATTATTTCATTAATTACTGACATTTGCCTGCGTTTTCATCCGCGTAGAAGTCGAAAATGGTTCTAATAGATCTTTTTTGGTTTTTTACCTATTGTTTGTTATCAAATTTATTATTATTTTTTATAAATTATTATTTTTACATGTTTGTAGGGTATTTAAAGGTCTAATAAATATAACAATAAAATGAATAACTTGTTATATATTATGGACACAAGGCTTTTTTCTTAGGAGGCTACATTTTGAACAGCTGCGTCCATTGACCAAGGCGACGGCAGGACAGTGTGCGGCCCCATAACTCACCGTGTTTAGCATCGAAATTAGGCCGATCTCTGGTACCGCTTCCTTGACATCCGTGGCCAGCCCGGCGGGATATCCTTTCGGGTACCATCACCTTAGACGCCCCGGCAACAAACAACTATGACGCCGAGGCGTCAACCTCATGAACCTGATCTTTCTGCGTGTGACGGACTAAACCCGGTCCATGCACCCGCGATACTATACCAACTGCAGTATTTCTTTGTAAACAATATCTTTTGTTATTTTTTTGGATTAAAATGAGAATTACCAGGCTACTCTGTGAGCTTACTATGAAGCATGTGCCCATGGCAGAAGCAGCTTTCTGTCAAGTCTACTCCCGCTACCTTAAGAATTTGACCTCGAGCTTTGTTTATGGTCATTGCGAAGTAGACTTTGATGGCAAATTGCACTTTCAGAAATTTGAAGAGGTAATTTGATGGCATTTAGAGATTCTTAGAATGTTTTCTCTTGCAAACTTGCAAACATTGTATAATTTTAGCGCGCCAGCTCTCAATTTTAAGATGTGAGCTGGGATACCGGGAGTCTTCGGTGTATTCAGGAATTCGACCGGTTGTTTGAAGCGAGCTTTATCACTTACTCAAAGGATTTATTTTGATATTTGACCCCTTCGAATGTTTTCAAATATTTGCAAGTAAATGGTTTAAAGAAATTGATACGACCGTAGTAGCGCACATAGGTACGTCATAGCGTCTTGCGACCATCTGATCAGCATCAATATGCTGTCTCCATATCGTATCTTATTGATTGTTCCTAATATAACTCAACCTTTCCGTCTTGATTTTTACAAATACTTATGTTGATTAAGAGCTGACTAAACAGCGAACAAAATATATTTTTGTTGCAAATGACTATCTTCCCCTTTCCTAATCATTATACGGTAAAAATACCCTCGCCAGAGTCAAATAAAAACAGTTAATGCATCTTATGAGCGATGGATTTCAGTTATTCGATCCATTGCGTTATCATGGCTCTCATTTACAATATTCGTAGAAAAATGCTGTCCAACAATTTCAAATTTCAGACTCCACGTTCCTATGACGCCTTCTCCTAAAAGTGTATGACCTTTTTAAAGCTTAGAAACCTTCAATTGCCGTATTAAAACAGTATTCCAATTTTAAAGAGTATTTCCATTGTACCAAGCTTTTATGGGAGTTCAATCTTTTCAGGGTTCCGTACCCAAAGTGTATAACAAAACCCTATAAATAAAATACCGAGCAAGGCTCGGTCATCCAGATATTATATATATATATATGGAGGATGGAAGGATGGTATGAGCGGAGACGGGTGAGGATGCATTAGAGTTGTTCTGAATGAGGATAGACGCGATGAGTGGGGCCGGAGAAGAATAATCAAGACAACTGGTGATAGATGGGTGAGAGCAGATGGCATGAGTGTATCTAGAAAAGCATAGCTAGATTTACGATTAAGAAGAGTCCGAACGACGACGACGCCTGCGATCTTCCTGGTGGCAGGATGGCTCTGTGGTCTGGTGTACCACAGAGCGATCGAGCCAGCATGGGAGTAGGAGGACTGTTGTCCTCTCGCTTGGCCTCAGGTGTGAAGGATTACGGAATGTATGATCCCAGACTTCTTTGGGTCCGTATAAAACTTGGTGTCACCAAGGTATTCATGGTTGTAGCATATGCTCCCGTAAGATCCTCGGTGGCATCAGACCTAGGTAAGTTTTGGGATAATCTTAGGGAACTTCTGGATATGGCAGAAACCAGTGAACGCGTGATTGTATGCGGAGATTTGAACGGATGGGTGGGGACCAAGCGTCCTGACTATGAGGACGTACTTGGTCCATTTGGTGATAAGAGAGTGAACGACGCAGGTAGGCTCATAGCGGATGTATGCATGGAGAGAAACCTTATTGTGTCAAACACATTTTTCCAACATAAGGACATCCATATGTATACATGGAGAAGGAATGAACAGAAAAGTATAATAGATTTAATTTTGGTAGACAGTCGCCTCCGAAGCAAAATATTGGACGCAAGAGCCTACAGGGGCCCCACAGTCGATACGGACCACTATCTCATTATTGCGAGATTTAGTGGTCTGTTCAGAAAGTGGAGGCACTGGCGAGAGTGTGTCAACTTCGGAGGGCTTGAAAGAATAAAGGTTGAAAGGTTGCAAGAAGAGTGTGTAAGAGAAAAGTATGCAGAGGGTGTCCGAGAACGGCTGACGATGGCAAGCCAGCCGCAATTGGGCATTGAAGAATGCTGGAGAGTATTGAAAGAGAGTATGGTAGACACAGCGAAAGAAGTATGTAGAAGTTCAAAGAAGCATAGAAACACAAATGGTGATGCATGGTGGGATGCGGAAGTGGCAGCTTCCGTAGAGCAAAAGAAGAAAGCGTGGCTGGACTATGTCTCTTTTTTGAATCTGAATGACAGTATGACTGAACAGAAGAAAGAAATATATCGGCAATGTAAGAATGACACCAAGGCCTTAGTGAAAGAGAAACGTGATAGAGCAAGTATGAGTGCAGAAGATAGGCTGACTAAAAACTTCAAGGGTAACACCAAACTCTTTTGGAGGGAGGTGAAGAAGTCTCGGGGTGGTTGGTCAGCCTTCAGAATGAATAAAATAAGGTCTAAAGGTGGAGACATTCTTACACAAACACAAAACGTGTTAAGCCGATGGAGTGAATATTTTGGCGATATGTATGCGGATGCTACGGTTGGCGCCGGTGTCGCATGTGGTCTAGTAGATCAGCATTCAGCGACGGCGTTCTCCGATGGCTTCAGTATGGATGAAGTTGAATGGGCGATAAGAAGTTTGAGAAATGGTAAGGCAGCGGGCATTGATGTGGTGTCTGCCGAGATGATCAAGCTTGGTAGCTCCTGTGTCCGGGAGGCGTTCCTGTTGCTCCTCAATTTATGTTGGAGCTCGGGAATGGTTCCCGGGAACTGGAATAGCGCAGTCATCGTGCCTTTGTTTAAAAACAAGGGTTCACGTTATGACTGCGCAAATTACAGAGCCATAAGCTTGACCAGTTTGGCAGCAAAAGTATATGGTAAAATTATTGAAAGGAGAATGAGGATGGTGTCCGATGGTTTACTGTGTGAGACACAAGGAGGTTTTAGGAGTGGAAGGGGATGCATGGATCAAGTGTTCTCTCTGCGCAACATTGTGGAGAAGCATCTGGCCCTAAGTCAGAGGGTTTTCTGCAGTTTTGTGGATCTGGAGAGAGCATTTGACACGGTTGTACGAAAGGAACTTTGGGACATTTTACCGGAGTATGGTATTAACGGTAAACTGCTGCAGGCTGTGCAATCCAGTTACATGGGCTGTAGAGCCTGTGTGCGGCTGGATGATGGAATGTCGCCTTGGTTTGACGTCAATATCGGCGTTAAGCAGGGCTGCGTTCTATCGGCCAGGCTGTTTATCATATGATAAATCTGGATAAATGTCTCCAAAGGTTGAACGATAAGAATGTGGGAGTCCAGATGGGTGACTCAGTGGTCTCTGCTCTGCTTTATGCAGATGATGCAGTCCTGCTGGCACAGTCAGCGACTGACCTGCAGACCCTTTTTTTTTTTTTTTTTTTTTTTTTTTTTTTTTTTTTTTTTTTTTTTTTTTTTTTTTTTTTTTTTTTTTTTTTTATTGGTGGGCTATGGGTGCGTCTCGCCCCGTCAAATCGGTCCGGGGTGACGGAGAAGGCGGCGCGTGACCCCATAGACCCACCATAAAATCCTCTCTCTTCGCCGTGCGAGCGGACCACCGGTACCCGATCTTTGTCTTCGGTGGTCCGCTCGGCGGTTTACCCTCGCGGGTTCCTCTCGTCGACGCCCCGACAGATTTCGCCGTCGGGGCGTCGCCCTCACGCGATGGCCTCGCGTCGGGTGACCGAACAATTCCCCGGTCCGATCACCCGAGGCCTGGGTTAGGGCGGCATCAGGCGCAGGTATTCGCGCCTGCGCCGCCCCGGCCGCTGGCGGCGGCCCGGGTCGCGGGAGTCCTCCCTGACTCGTTCCGCCGCCTCCTTCCGCGAGATGACAGCCTCGCAGAAGGCGGCGACCGCGTCCCAATTCCTGACGCTGTCGACCATCGCCCTCGCGACAGCCGGCAGCGTCAGGTCGGCACCGATAATAGCGACGAGGTCGCGGCGCTGCCCGTCCCAGCCCGAGCATTCCTCGAGCGTATGTTGCGCCGTGTCCTCGTCACTACTGCAATGATGGCAGCCCGGAGTCCACTCCCTGTACACGACCGTGTGCAGGTATTTCCCGAAGCACCCGTGCCCCGTCAACACCTGCACCAGTCGGAAGGTGAGGACCCCGTGCCGCCGCTCCATCCATTTCATCAATACGGGCCGGAAGGCCTCGACGGTCACGATACCGTGTCTAGGCCTCTCCAGCCGCGTAACCCAACGGGCGATGACGTCTCGGCGGGCGTCCTCGCGCCAGGTGGCTATCTCGCTCAACGATGGGGAGCCACCCTCCTCGCGCAATGAGGTAACCCGCCGGTAGAGGTCGGAGAGCATCTCCGCCTCTAGGTCCCACGGGGGTGTCCCGGCCAATAGGCACGCCGCCTCTGTCGACACCGTGCGGTACCCGCGAATGGCTCTGACCGCCATGGCTCTCTGTGGCCTCCACAGAATCGCCCTGAGCTGGGCGTTCAGAGCCCTCGCCCACACGGGTGCGCCGTACATGGCCATCGAGCGGATGACCCCCGCATACAGCCGTCGGCCCTCGAAACTGGGTCCGCCCACATTCGGCATGAGCCGAGAAAGGGCGGACGCCGCGCCGACCAGCCGGGGAGCAATCTGTCGGAAATGCTCCCGGAACCACCATCGCCCGTCGAGCACCAGACCCAAGTACTTCATATGGGCCTGGATGTTGATCTGGATGGAGTTGACGACTAACGAGGCGCCGGTTGGCAGCCTTACGCGTGGCCCATGGAATAATAGGGCCTCCGTCTTATTTAAGGCCACCCTGAGCCCCAGCGCCTCGATTCGCCTGACCATCTCCTCGGTGCCGAGAGTGGCCAGGCTCGCCGCCTCTTCGAGTGTCCTGCCCCGGGCTGTGACGAGCGTGTCGTCAGCATAGCACACCAAGCTCAGCCCAGGGGGGAGACTCCCTCTCAACGCCCAGTCGTACCCGATGTCCCACAGAGTCGGCCCCAGAACCGACCCCTGTGGAACACCGCACGACATGGGCGTCCGCACAATGTCCCCTGCGGGACCCGCGCAGAGGATACTGCGCCCCTCCAGATAGTCTGCCACCAGCCGCCTGAGGTACAGGGGCACTCCATGGAAACGGAGCGCCTCCCTGATGCAGCTGAATGGCAGACTATTGAATGCGTTGGCGATGTCCAGCGACACCGCCAACAGCACTCCCTTGCCGGCGACAGCCTCCGCGGCCGTCTGCCTCAGGCGTAGCAGGGCCCCGATGGTCGAACGCCCCCTCCTAAACCCATATTGAGCGTCCGACAGATCGGGCCCCACCTCCTCCAAGTGTCGGACGATGCGGGCAGCGAGGACACGCTCCAACAGCTTACCCACATCGTCGAGAAGCACGATGGGCCTGTAGGCCGACGGCAAATCCGGGGGCCGTCCCGGCTTTGGCAGGAGAACCAACCTCCCCTCCTTCCAGCACTCAGGGAACCGTCCAGACGTCAGACAGGCGTTGAACAGTTGCCTGAGGCGAGGCTCGAAGTGCTCGAGGAGCGACGTCAACACCCGGACTGGTATTCCGTCCGGGCCGGGGGCCGTGGTGGCGGAGCGAATCCGCGCCACTGCCGCCCCCACTTCCGACTCCGTCACGGGTGGAACACTCTCGTCGTCGGCCTCCCGGTCTTGATCTGGCGAAGCCATGACCGGGGGCGTGTGTCCCGACTGCCGTGGAAATAGCTCCTCGATCACCCTACAGAGGAAATCGGGCTGGAGGGTCTCGGTGAGGGGGGGGCCCTGCGCGCGAAGCTTGTTCAGCGACGCGCGATACGGGCGACCCCAGGGGTCACGGTCGAGACCGTCCAACATCTCCTGCCAACTCGCATCCTTGGCGGCTCGGATGACCAGCCGAAAGGCAGTCCGCGCACTGCGGTACGCCTCGTACAGCTGGCCCTCCCGCTCAGCGTCGCGGTGACGCCGCCGGCTGCGGGTGTAGGACCTTCGGGCACTGATACACGCCGCGCGAAGGTCCGCCAGTCTTGGGGACCACCAGTAGACCCCCTGCCTCGGAGGTAGACGCCGCACCCTGGGCATGGCCGCATCGCAGATCTGCGTTAACGCACTGCGGATGCGGACAGCCTCAGCGTCCACTCCGTCCGCTGGGGGCGGTGAGGACAGCCACGTGTGAACGATGGCCGCCTCCGCCAGTAGGTCCCTATCAAGACGACCCACAGCCCACCGCGGAAACGCGGGAGCTCCGTCCGCCCTGTGACCCCTACCGGGTTCCCGGGGGGAGACCTCCATCCGGATGTACCGGTGGTCCGACAGGGTCTCCGCCTCCTCCAGGACACTCCAGTTCCTCACCCGTAGCGCGACAGCGGGGCTAGCGAACGACAAGTCCACTATCGACCCGCCCTGCTGCCGCACACACGTGTTCACTGATCCCCTGTTAACAACACAGAGGCCCAGTGAAGCCGCCCACTCAACGACCGCCCGCCCGCGGTCGTCCGTCATAGGGGACCCCCACGCCGTGGATTTGGCGTTGAAGTCCCCCAGGACCAGGACGAGGCCCGGTGCCAGTCGCCGTATCGAAGCCTCCAAGGTGGTGAGGGAGGCCCTGAAATCGTCCATTCTCCTGTTAGGGGAGAGGTAAACGCTGAACAGTGTGACCCCTCCCCATTCCGCAGCGACAAATTCTTCGCCCCTATCCAAAAGGGATAAGGACGGGAAGTGCCGCTGCGTTGAGACGACGATTGCCGCAGTTCCGTTTCGGCTGACCACCCAATTGGGGCGATCAGGCACGACGTACGGTTCCGCGACTACGGCTGCACCAATCGACCACTCCGCCATGGATTGCAGGAGGAGATCCTGCGCACCGGCGGAGTGGTTGGTGTTGGCCTGCAGGAGGTGAATGGATTCTGCAGCCATTAGTGGGCCGTATCCATCACCTCCGCCTCGCCAGTGGGCGATCGGGCCGCGCTAGAAGCGGGAGCGGCCGTGGTCGAAAGGCCGCCCCTCCCCTTTGGGGCCGAAGCTGGAGGTCTGCACGCCCCAGAGCCCATGCGGTGCTTGGCGGGCTTATTGCCCGCCGCACACGCGGGGCAGTGGGGCGGGGCGGCGCAAGATGCCGCCACATGCCCGGTCTGACCGCAGCGGAAACACAATCCGCCGCAGTCGAAGCAATTAGTGCACGTTGGTCGAGTATGTCCGACCGCCATGCACTTATAACACCTCGCAGGCCGGTGCTCAAGCACGGTTACCCGCGCCGAGCTCCAGCCCACGAGGAGCCTGCCTGAGCCGGCCAGTTGCCTGACCGACTCCACCGGGCACTGCGCCCAGGCAGCACCTACGCCACCCGGACCGGGACGAATGGCACCAACCCGGACGGTGTCTATGGGACACCCGGTTTTCGAGGCAATAGCCTCCCGGATGTCTTCCACCGTCACAGAGTCGTCCAGACCCGAAATGCGCATTTCGGCGCACTTGACGGGCCTGGCGATCCTGATGCCACCCTCCCCGGCGAACAAACCTCGCAGCTTCTCAGCTACGCTGTCAGCCGTCTTGGCGCCCTCGGCCCCTGGGAACTCGAGGATTCGAGCCCCCGTCCGGGCCTTGCGGGTCCTGGCTTCGACGCCTCCAATATCGGAGACGTCTAGCTCCCGCCGGGCCTTCCTCAAGACGGCCTCGTAGCTGAGGCCCTTCTCGGCCGCCTCAGGCAGCACAGTGACCACCACTGCGGCTGTCTTCGGCGACTTGAGCCCCTTGCGCGGCCTCTTCTTCTTGTCGCCAGCTCCTGCCTTGGGAGCGGAGACCTCAGCGGCGCGCTTGGCCTCCGCTCTCTTTCTTTGGCCGCGACTCCTTCTGTCGCGCTCGGCTACCTGCCAACCCTGTTCGGGTGCGGCAGTCGTGCCAGACGCGGAAGGCCTCGTCGCAGCCTCGCTGGTCGTCGCCGGCGGTGTTGGTGCGGGCGACTTCAGCAGTCCGGCAGGAGCCGGCGCCGTCTTCCTCCTCAGGGCAGGTCCCTTCGGAGCAGGGCCGGGGCCTTTGGGCTTAGGCCCAGCCGCGGCCGCGGCGTAGCTCCCCACGCGGCCACCCTGACAAGGCAGCGGGGCGGGGGCTGGTGCCGTATGTGGCCGCTTATCTGCGGCAAGAGGTGGCCGGACACGTGGTTCTGGAGGCAGCCTTGCCTCCAGAACAGCGAAGCGCGCATCGACGATTTTGCCCACTGCGTCGATTATTGCGCGCAGGGACTCGTCCGGCAATCCCCCTACCGCAGGCAGCGGGGTAGGCAGCGGGGTCGGCAGCGGGGTCGGCGCCTCCGGTTGAGTCTCCACCAGGGCCCGCTCCGGGACGCTTGGCGACTTCGTCGCCGCGGCGGGAGGCGTCCTCCTCGTCACAGGGACGGGTCTCGGCTCGGTGGCCGCGACGACTTCAGCCGGCGGCATGCCCTCCGCAGCGGGAGGCGTCCTCCTCGCCGCAGGGACGGGTTTCGCCGCAGCAGCCTTTTTCGCGCGCGTCCTGATCGTCGGCTGTGGCGCAGGCGGCAGACGGTGGTCCACTTGGGCCCGCAGGTCGGCCATATCCTTGGCCAACAAGCTGTTCACCCGCCGCACCGCCTCCAGCTCGGACGCCAACTGGTGGTTCAGGTCCCGCAGGCCTGAGACCTCGCCACTAAGGCGAGCATTTTCGGCCCGCAGGTCCAGGGGGTCGTCGCTCACGCGAGCAGCAGGCGCCGCCTCACGCCGAGGAGTCGTCGACCGTCCTCCTGCTACTGCGGCCCCTCGCCCTCTGCGAGAGGCCGGCACCTTCGGTGGAGGCATGATGGTCACGCTCCCCTCGGAGTCGGCGCCCGAGCTGCCTCCCTTGCTCAGGGGGCGCTTTCGCACCTGCGAGGGGAGGGCCTCCTCCCTGGTCGTCACAGCCGCCGCCGCAGTACGCAGCAATGACCTAGCGGCTTCCGACCCGCTGTCTTCTTCTCTGGACGGCCCTGCGGATACACCGCCCTCGTCCATCTTAGCGGCAGATCCGCTGCCCTCGCCTACGGACGGCTCTGCGACGTCACTGTCGCCCTCGTCCGTACACGGCTCTGCAGCAATTCTGCCACCGTCCTCCTTTTCAGCAGCGGCAGCCTCTCTGCGCGCTCGCCGCTCCTCCATCCGCCTTTTGTGGCTCAGGCCGTTGCCCCGAGTCTTTCGAGGCGACTTCCTCTTCTTCTTTTGGGCCTCCACGATTTGTGCCGGGCCCTCGGCGGACGCCTCAAGTCCTGAGGACGAGGCGTCGTTGTCAGTTTTTCTTTGGCTTGACAAGGCCGTGGTGTGAGAATCACAAGGATTCCCGTCGGTTTTTAAAAATGTTTTTAAATTTAAGGTATCCATATGATTCCCACGAGTAGGGGAGATACACAACGTCGACCCGGGCAGAGATCCCTTTACCCGGGCAAGCCTACATTTACCAACCAGGGGGGCAGCCGGTGCCCTGGCTGGAGCGTGCTAACGACAGAACAACCCATCTGCCATGCATCTTCTCGCCGCACGCCAGAACTTAAGATTCTGGGTGATTTCCGAGTTCGAATGTTACTTCGAACTCTTTATAGAGGTTGTCTTCCTCGCGGTCCGGGCGGTTAAGCCAAGACCCTCGCTCCTGATACTACGCCTCAAGACAACGTGTCTTGAAGCAAGATACCAGGTTTACGATGTGTGGGCGGTGGCATGTGCCTGCCCAGCCCTCAAATGAATGAGTGACTGAGCCCGTCCCAATATTTCGCGTCCTATACCCTCTACTACGACTGTAGTAGAGTAAGGAGCGAAATCGCGCAGATATTCGCTACGGACGACAGTACAACAGAAGAACTGGGGACCGCCGCCCGCACCCAGGGTACACCGCGTGGAGGTTTCTGGGATAGTACCCCTGACCTGCAGACCCTAGTCGACACAATGACAGAAGATTGTAAAAAAAGGGGTCTACGCGTGAATGTGAGCAAAACCAAAATAATGGTCTTTGAAAGAGATAAAACCAGAACAGATGTAAGAGTAACAATAGGTAATGATGTACTAGAGCAAGTGGATGAATTTGTATATCTTGGATGTGGATTTAGCCGAGATGGAAGGTACACCACTGATATAGAGCGAAGAGTGAATGCGGGAAATAGAGTGAACGGAGCGTTGGGGCAACTTCTCGGCAGCCACCACCTCAGCCAGAAGGCACGTGTAGCAATACATAACGCAGTGCTTGTCCCAACATTACTATATGGAAGCGAGAGTTGGGTATGCAGAAAAGAGTATGAAAGTAGAATTAATGCGGTCGAAATGCGATCTCTTCGGAAAATCTGTGGAGTTAGGCTGACCGACCGCATTCGTAAAGACGACGTAAGAGAGCGAGTAGGTGTGAAAGAGAGTATTGGTGTAAAGATGCGAAAGGGAATGCTCCGATGGTTCGGACATGTGGAAAGAATGCCGAACGAACGTCTGGTTAAGAAGATATACAATGCGAAAGTGGAAGGATGTAGGTACCGAGGGAGACCGAGACTAAGCTACCTAGACCAGATCGGTCAGGTACTGAAGGAAGGTGGAGTCAAGAGTCTCCGAAACCGGCGAGCGTGTATGAAGAGAATTATGAGTGTTGAGGAAGCGAGTGAAGTATGCAAAGATAGAGTTCTCTGGCACTCTGTTCTCTCTGCCTACCCTGCAAGGGATATGGCGTGATGATATGTATGTATGTATGTAAGAGTTCGAAATAGAATTTTTTACATCGATTTTATGATTTATTCCTATAATTGGGCACTACCTTCATAGTCATATATGGTAATACGATTCCCAAAAACAATTACTGTCTTCGAGTTTTAGAATAGAATTAGGAGTTATAAACGGAGAACTTAACTAATCAGAATTATTTGGAAAAAAAAGAGAATTGAGCCTCAGATCTCTTTAATCATGGCAAATTAAAATCGATTATTATGTATAAACCCTGCGAGGGACTTACATATTATCAGTTTTAACATTTTAAATAATTCAGTAAAATACCACCGGATCGGAACGTAACTGCTACTGAGACGATGCGGCAAGAAACTTAGTGGGTTTGTCTATTATTGTCGTTTTCTTTTCTGACTTTTTTATAAATAAATAGTACAATATGACCAGTAATAAATTGTATTCATTACTTATATATCTTTCGTTCGTATAGTGTTCGTATCATCTGTATGCCGATGACTCGCAGCTGTACAGCCAAGCGATCGTCGATAACAATTCGTCAGCAATTGCCAGGATCAATGGAGATATTGATAACATAAAAAGTTGGTGTAAAAAGTTTGGAATGACGGTAAATCCTACCAACTGTCAATCGATAATTATGGGTAGCCATCGCATGATAGAGCTGAGTCGATGCCAAATCTCTCTTTTCAATATTTTACAACGGTCCTATTGTACCTCTGGGGTACTATCCCAGAAACCTCCACGCGGTGTACCCTGGGTGCGGGCGGCGGTCCCCAGTTCTTCTGTTGTACTGTCGTCCGTAGCGAATATCTGCGCGATTTCGCTCCTTACTCTACTACAGTCGTAGTAGAGGGTATAGGACGCGAAATATTGGGACGGGCTCAGTCACTCATTCATTTGAGGGCTGGGCAGGCACATGCCACCGCCCACACATCGTAAACCTGATTCTTTGCTTGTCTTAGTTTCAGGAGCGAGGGTCTTGGCTTAACCGCCCGGACCGCGAGGAAGACAACCTCTATAAAGAGTTCGAAGTAACATTCGGACTCGGAAATCACCCAGAATCTTAAGTTCTGGCGTGCGGCGAGAAGATGCATGGCAGATGGGTTGTTCTGTCGTTAGCACGCTCCAGCCAGGGTACCGGCTGACCCCCTGGTTGGTAAATGTAGGCTTGCCCGGGTAAAGGGATCTCTGCCCGGGTCGACGCAATGTATCTCCCATTCTCGTGGGAATCAAATGGATACTCAAAATTTAAATAAAACCGACGGGGATTGTAGCGATCCTCACCCCAAGGCCCGGTCAAGCCGATCAAAAACTGACCAAGACGACGCCTCGTCCTCAGGACTTGAGGCGTCTGCCGAGGGCCCGGCACAAACCGTGGAGGCCCAGAAGAAGAAGAGGAGGTCGCCTCGAAAGTCTCGGGGCAACGGCCTGAGCCACAAAAGGCGGCTGGAGGAGCGGCGAGCGCGCAGGGAGGCTGCCGCCGCTGAAGAGAAGAAGGACGGTAGACTCGCAGCAGAGCCGTCGACGGACGAGGGCGACAGCGATGTCGCAGAGCCGTCCGAAGACGAGGGCGGCGGATCTACCGTCAGAATGGACGAGGGCGGTGATATTCCCGCAGGGCCGTCCAAAAAGGACAGTGGGTCGGCTGGTGAAGGCCCCACTAGGTCGTCGGCGCGTCTAGCAGCAAAGACGCCGCCGGCGACCGCGACTAAGAAGGAGGAGGCCCTCCCCTCGCAGGTGCGAAAGCGCCCCCTGAGTAAGGGAGGCAGCTCGAGCGCCGAAACCGAGGGGAGCGTGGCCAACATGCCTCCACCCAAGATCCAGGCCTCCCGAAGAGGGCGAGGGACCTCGGTCATGGAAAGGGCGGCGGCGGTCGCTGTCCGCGCCGGCGAGGCCACGGATCTGCAGGCCGAAAATGTCCGCCTTAGAGGCGAGATGTCAGGCCTGCGGAGCCGAAACCGGAACCTGGGCGACATGCTGGCGGAAATGCGTCGCGCAAACCGCCAGCTGTTAATAGACGTGGCCGACCTCAAGGCGCAGGTGGCGCTGTTCGTGTCACCCGCGCCAGCCGCGCTATCGGCCAGGGCCGGATACTCGGCGGCCGCTGCGGCGCCAAAGCCGCCTCGCGCTGCGGCGCCGACGACGTTGGGTGATGGCGTCAGCGTCACACCCGTCCCCGCGGCGAGGAAGACGCCTGCCGCCGCGAAGCGCGCGCCGCCGGCGGACGCTGGCGCGGTCACCGCGGTGAAACTCCCTGTTCCCGTGGTGAGGTTGACGCCTCTCCCCGCGGACCGCTTGCCGCCGGCTAGCGCCCCTGCGGCGCCAAAGCCGCCAGGCGCCGCGGAGCGGGCCCCTGGAGGGGCTCAGCTGACCCCGACGCTGGAGGTGGGAGGCTTGTCGGACGAGGCCCTCGCCAAAATCATCAACGCAGTTGGCAAACTCGTTGATGCGCGTGTGGCCGTTCTGGAGGCAAGGCTGCCTCCAGAACCACGTGTCCGGCCGCCCCTAGCCGCGGATAAGCGGCCGCATGTGGCACCAGCCCCTGCCCCGCTGCCTTGTCAGGGTGGCCGCGTGGGGAGCTACACCGCGGCCGCGGCCGGGCCTAAGCCCAAAGGCCCCGGCCCAGCTCCGAAGGGACCCGCCCTGAGGAGGAAGACGGCTCCGGCTCCTGCCGGACCGCTGAAGTCGCCCGCAACAACACCGCCGGCGACGACCAGCGAGGCCGCGACGAGGCCTTCCGCGTCCGGCACGACTGCCGTACCCGAACAGGGTTGGCAGGTAGCCGAACGCGACAGAAGGAGTCGCGGCCAAAGGAGGAGAGCGGAGGCCAAGCGCGCCGCTGAGGTCCCCGCTCCTCAGGCAGGAGCCGGACGGAAGAAGAGACCGCGCAAGGGGCTCAAGTCGCCGAAGACGGCCGCAGTGGTGATCACTGTGCTGCCCGAGGCGGCCGAGAAGGGCCTCAGCTACGAGGCCGTCTTGAGGAAGGCCCGGCGGGAGCTAGACGTCTCCGATATTGGAGGCGTCGAAGCCAGGACCCGCAAGGCCCGGACGGGGGCTCGAATTCTCGAGTTCCCAGGGGCCGAGGGCGCCAAGACGGCTGACAGCGTGGCCGAGAAGCTGAGAGGTTTGTTCGCCGAGGAGGGTGGCATCAGGATCGCCAGGCCCGTCAAGTGCGCCGAAATGCGCATTTCGGGTTTGGACGATTCAGTGACGGTGGAAGACATCCGGGAGGCTATTGCCTCGAAAACCGGGTGTCCCATAGACACCGTCCGGGTCGGTGTCATTCGTCCCGGTCCGGGTGGCGTAGGTGCTGCCTGGGCGCAGTGCCCGGTGGAGTCGGTCAGGCAACTGGCCGGCTCAGGCAGGCTCCTCGTGGGCTGGAGCTCGGCGCGGGTAACCGTGCTTGAGCACCGGCCTGCGAGGTGCTACAAGTGCATGGCGGTCGGACACACTCGACCGACGTGCACTAATTGCTTCGACTGCGGCGGATTGTGTTTCCGCTGCGGTCAGACCGGCCACGTGGCGGCATCTTGCGCCGCCCCGCCCCACTGCCCCGCGTGTGCGGCGGGCAATAAGCCCGCCAAGCACCGCATGGGCTCTGGGGCGTGCAAACCTCCAGCTTCGGCCCCAAAGGCGCGGGGCGGCCCTACGACCACGGCCGCTCCCGCTCCTAGCGCGGTCCGATCGCCCGCTGGCGAGGAGGTCATGGATACAACCCGATAATGGGTACACCATCCATGCACCTCCTCCTGCAGGCCAACACCAACCACTCCGCTGGAGCGCAGGATCTCCTCCTGCAATCCATGGCGGAGTGGTCGATTGGTGCAGCCGTAGTCGCGGAACCGTACGCCGTGCCTGATCGCCCCAATTGGGTGGTCAGTCGAAACGGTACCGCGGCAATCGTCGTCTCAACGCAGCGGCACTTCCCGTCCTTGTCCCTTTTGGATAGGGGCGAGGAATTTGTCGCGGCGGAGTGGGGAGGGGTCACGCTCTACAGCGTATACCTCTCCCCCACTAGGAGGATGGACGATTTCGGGGCCTCACTCACCACCTTGGAGGCCTCGATACGGCGACTGGCACCGGGCCTCGTCCTGGTTCTGGGGGACTTTAACGCCAAATCCACGGCGTGGGGGTCCCCTATGACGGACGACCGCGGGCGGGCGGTCAACGAGTGGGCGGCTTCACTGGGCCTCTGTGTTCTGAACAGAGGCTCGGTGAACACGTGTGTGCGGCGGCAGGGCGGGTCGATAGTGGACTTGTCGTTCGCTAGCCCCGCTGTCGCGCCACGGGTGAGGAACTGGAGTGTCCTGGAGGAGGCGGAGACCCTGTCGGACCACCGGTACATCCGGATGGAGGTCTCCCCCCGGGAACCCGGTAGGGGTCACAGGGCGGACGGAGCTCCCGCGTTTCCACGGGGGGCTGTGGGTCGTCTTGACAGGGATCTACTGGCGGAGGCGGCCATTGTCAGCACGTGGCTGTCCTCACCACCCCCAGCGGACGGAGTGGACGCTGAGGCTGTCCGCATTCGCAGTGCGTTAACGCAGATCTGCGATGCGGCCATGCCCAGAGTGCGGCGGCGTCCACCTCCGAGGCAGGGGGTCTACTGGTGGTCCCCAAGACTGGCGGACCTTCGTGCGGCGTGTATCAGTGCCCGAAGGTCCTACACCCGCAGCCGGCGGCGTCACCGCGACGTCGAGCGGGAGGGCCAGCTGTACGAGGCGTACCGCAGTGCGCGGACTGCCTTTCGGCTGGCCATCCGTGCCGCCAAGGGCGCGAGTTGGCAGGAGATGCTGGACGGTCTCGACCGTGACCCCTGGGGTCGCCCATATCGCGCGGCGCTGAACAAGCTTCGCGCGCGGGCCCCCCCCTCACCGAGACCCTCCAGCCCGACTTCCTTCGTAGGGTGGTCGAGGAGCTGTTTCCACGGCAGTCGGAACACACGCCCCCGGTCATGGCTCCGTCAGATCTGGACCGGGAGGCCGACGACGACGAGAGTGTTCCGCCCGTGACGGAGTCGGAAGTGGGGGCGGCCGTGGCGAAGATTCGTTCCGCCACCACGGCCCCCGGCCCGGACGGAATTCCAGTCCGGGTGCTGACGTCGCTCCTCGAGCACTTCGAGCCTCGCCTCAGGCAGCTGTTCAACGCCTGTCTGACGTCTGGACGGTTCCCTGAGTGCTGGAAGGAAGGGAGGTTGGTTCTCCTGCCAAAGCCGGGACGGTCCCCGGATTTGCCGTCGGCCTACAGGCCCATCGTGCTCCTCGACGATGTGGGTAAGCTGCTGGAGCGTGTGCTCGCTGCCCGCATCGTCCGACACCTGGAGGAGGTGGGGCCCGATCTGTCGGACGCTCAGTATGGGTTTCGGAGGGGGCGTTCGACCATCGGGGCCCTATTACGCCTGAGGCAGGCGGCCGCGGAGGCCGTCGCCGGGAAGGGAGTGCTGTTGGCGGTGTCGTTGGACATCGCCAACGCATTCAATAGTCTGCCATTCGGCTGCATCAGGGAGGCGCTCCGGTTCCATGGAGTGCCCCTGTACCTCAGGCAGCTGGTGGCAGACTATTTGGAGCGCCGCAGTATCCTCTGCGTGGGTCCCGCAGGGGACATTGTGCGGACGCCCATGTCGTGCGGCGTTCCACAGGGGTCGGTTCTGGGGCCGACTCTGTGGGACATCGGGTACGACTGGGCGTTGAGAGGGAGTCTCCCCCCCCGGGCTGGTGGCCGGGTGGTAAACTCCATCCACATCAGCATCCAGACCCATATGAGGTACTTGGGTCTGGTGCTCGACGGGCGATGGTGGTTCCGGGAGCATTTCCGACAGATTGCTCCTCGGCTTGTCGGCGCGGCGTCCGCCCTTTCTCGACTCATGCCGAATGTGGGCGGACCCAGTTTTGAGGCCCGACGGCTGTATGCGGGGGTCATCCGCTCGATGGCCATGTACGGCGCACCCGTGTGGGCGAGGGCTCTGAACGCCCAGCTCAGGGCGGTTCTGTGGAGGCCACAGAGAGCCATGGCGGTCAGAGCCATTCGCGGGTACCGCACGGTGTCGACAGAGGCGGCGTGCCTGTTGGCCGGGACACCCCCGTGGGACCTAGAGGCGGAGATGCTCTCCGACCTCTACCGGCGGGTTATCACAGCGCGCGAGGAAGGTGGCTCCCCATCGTTGAGCGAGATAGCCACCTGGCGCGTGGATGCCCGCCGAGACGTCAGCGCCCGTTGGGCTACGCGGCTGGAGAGGCCTAGGCACGGTGTGGAGACCGTTGAGGCCCTCCGGCCCGTATTGATAGAGTGGATGGAGCGGCGGCACGGAGTCCTCACCTTTCGGCTGGTGCAGGTATTGACGGGGCACGGGTGTTTCGGGTTGTACCTGCACAGGGTCGTGTATAGGGAGTGGACTCCGGCCTGCCACCACTGCAGGAGTGACGAGGACACGGCGCAACACACGCTGGAGGTGTGTCCGGGATGGGAGCGGCAGCGCCGTGACCTCGTCGCTGTCATCGGTGCCGACCTGACGCTGCCGGCCGTCGCGAGAGCGATGGTCGACAGCATCAGGAACTGGGACGCGGTCGCCGCCTTCTGCGAGGCTGTCATCTCGCAGAAGGAAGCGGCGGAACGGGCAAGGGAGGATTCCCGCGCCCCGGGCCGCCGCCAGCGGCCGGGGCGGCGCAGGCGCGAATACCTGCGCCTGATGCCGCCCTAACCGAGGCTTCGGGTGATCGGACCGGGGAATTGTCCGGTCACCCGACGTGAGGCCACCGCGTGAGGGCGACGCCCCGACGGCGAAATCTGTCGGGGCGTCGACGAGAAGAACCCGCGAGGGTGAACCGCCGGGCGGGCCACCGAAGTTAAAAATCGGGTCCCGGTGACCCGCTCGCACGGCGAAGAGAGAGGAGTTTTTACGGTGGGTCTATGGGGTCACGCGCCGCCTTCTCCGTCACCCCGGACCGATTTGGCGGGGCGAGACTAATCCATAGTCCACCAAAAAAAAAAAAAAAAAAAAAAATTGTACCTCTATCCTCTGTTGTTAAAGAACTTGACTTAGTTATAGTTTCTACTCTCAATTGGAGATCTGAATTTGCTAGAATAAGTCAGAGAGTTACCAATAGCTTGCACGCTCTTAATCGGCTGAGACACTTTCTACCGGTTAAAACTAAAAGAATGCTTGTCCAAATCTTATTTTCTTCTGTAATTTACTATGGTGATGTGTGGTATTTACATGAACTGAATGGATCTTCTCAATAAACTAAATTGTCTGCTTAATAATTGCATTCGATTTATTTATATAAAACCTTCGCAAGTGTGATCACATTTCTACCTATCGATATTTAGTAAGATTAAGTAGGCCGCCTCTCAAATGTCAGTCTTATTAGTATTAGGCTTACTGAGTTTTTTTGTCGAATCTTTTTCAGCGTGGCCACGTTCCGAACCAGTGGTAACTAAATAGATTGGTTAGTTTTTAAATCAGTAAATTGCCACAATATAATAATTATCATAAATTGAATGATCTATTTAATGAAATTAAACGTAGTTAAAGGACACTCACTGATGATTCTCGAGCAGAACATCTTTCTAAGGTGACTTATGAAGGCCACCAACGACAAAGATCGGGTTCCGGTGGCCCACTCGCACGGTGTGGAGAGGTACATTGCGGGGCGGGTCTATGGGGTAGCGCGCTGTTTTATCTGTCGCTCCGGATGAATTTACCGGTGTGGGACCAGACCATAGCCCGCCGCAAAAAATATAGGACTAATGAAGGCAAAGTGAATGTTGTGCGGCTTATAATAGTAACTGATAAATGGTGACATATAACAGATTGAGGCAGTTTTAGGTATTAGTATGAGTCAAATAAGTATGTAGGAATTGTGAAATAGTAATTTTTTCAACAAATAATATTATAATGTTACCTGTGCCATATGCTTCTACATATTCTACTGCTTGAGGCGGCACTTGTAATTCATTGTATACGTCTTTAATGAACTTAGCTGTAATATCGCTATTACCATTATAGCCATGTTTATGTCCTATTGCGTAGTTAGTAACAGATACATATTCAGTTTTAACATTAACTATTTGAGCGTAGTTCCTGTAAATGATCAAAACATCTAAGATAAACACAGAAGTTGAAAGTATAATATATAAAAAAAACACAAAGGAATCATGAGGACTGCCAACAGAAGTAAAAATTTAAACCTATCCAAAAATAATACTCTGTTTCTAACTAGATGTCGCTGTTAGAAATTCTGAATCATGGTATGGTTTCGATGCAGTAAATGACATACGCTACTCGTTGCTAACACTCGCGCTGGCCTGTAACAGGTATACTGACCACATGTGTTCGAGTGCCATTGCCTTAAACGTTTAACGCAACCTTGTTGGAAGTCGCATTAGAAGTTTCACTTCAATATAAGTTATCATAATTACGATAACAAAAATCAAATATTGCACTGTTTTGTATTTACTACATACAAATCATAAATACGGTTATTGACTAAATGATTTTTTTAATACTATAATTATGATTTAATAATTATGTAATGTTAAATAGAATTAAATATACTATTGATGGATTTAATATTAGCAGTTATAATAATAGATTCTAATAGTTGTACACTGTTGTCAAAACATACTATAATACGAGTATGTTTGATTCATGGTGACCAAAAGGCGATGATTTCGAGATAGTGTTTATAGCTACTGAATCTGGCTGTTAAATAGTTATAAAATGCAAGTAGCGGACGTGAACATGCATCTGCACTTGTTTAGTGCCATCTGGTGTTTACTGTCGATATTTTGTGTGTTATGATGCATCTTCATTTGTATGTAGTACTTTTTTTCATTATGTATTTGTAAGTTATATATAATGCTGAATTATGAGAGTGTCATTGTCTATGACTTACATGCCCCGCTTTCTATTCATTACTACAGGGGTAACTCAAGGGGATGCCTTTGGGCCTCTATTATTCCCACTCTACAACGCTAATATCAACCATATATGGAACTTAACTAAACATAAATGTACACATTTTTCTAAGGATATATCTGTCATCAAACCGGAAACAGATAAACTTAGACATGACAAAAAGGAAATAATATTATACAAAATACAATTAATCGGCTGAAATACAAAATTAGGTATGCTATACTTTTATGGGGCATTACTACACACCCAATAAGGGTAATATTAGTCAAAAAATAATGCAGACCTAGAACTAGAGCTTACTAGAGCTTCTTTAAAGAGTTATAAACAAATTTTTAAGGTTTAAACATTGGCATTTGCATACATCAGGGCAATCAATATGTTTTTAACTAATAATACAGAGTTTTTTTTTTAAATGAGTGATGTAATTAAATATTAGAAGAAATACATGTATAGTAGATACCTATCAGAGAATTCTGATTAATAAATTCATGTTTAAACTTATATTTTTTTACTGAATAAGTATATGATCTTATCTAAATCATTCTCAAAAAGTTTCCTGTATTGATCTGCATATCATCCTCAGGATCACCCAGCGGCATTTTAAAATATAAGCAAACGGATATACTTGCTCGTTTTACATAAAGAAAATTAAATTATTTAATTAAAGTTTATATTTAATAGATTATATTTACCGTAGCGCATCCTTTGCTTTTTGTATAAAAATAACATTTACTGCATCTGCTAATACGTAACCGTCAGCATTCTCAGCGAAAGATTTTGTTTTCCCATCTTTTGATATCATGGCAAATCTAAAATTAAGTAATTTTGTATTTTTAGTTCTTTTTTAACATACACATGTGAATCCGTGTGGTAATGGAGTAAGAATAAAGTGGTGAACTTTATTCTTACTTACTTATACTTCTATACTCTTTTTAACACGTGGGTGTAAAAGACGACTAAGGGATATGTCATGTACATATATAACGTCTATTCACGGACGGAACATTTGGAAACAACTATAACATAGTAGGAATCTCCAGACTCACTTTAACAAAAAAAAATGTTTATTATAAATTACAAAACTACATAATTAAAATTTGTTACATTAGTGAAATAGTAGATTTAGTACAAGTAACGGCGTTATTTCCGATATGTACTGTGGAGCTGCAGCACGTCACGCAGGTTCTACGTGGAAACAATATACAAGTTCTTGGTCCTTATCACGGCGACCTTGTGTGCCATTAAAATTCTGTGAAAGGAATCATAGACAAGATTGCTATATCTTAAAACGTTCTTCTATAAAAACTCATTTTAATTCACTAAAGAGGATTAGTCAGTTCTTATCACCTGTGAAGTGCCAGATAAGATAAGCTACAGTACAAAGGCATTTATAAATTAGATTGTGATTGTAGTCTCTCCCATATTGGTCAAACAAAGAGATTGAATCACGGAAGCTATGAATGGAAAGAAGGATAGCAAAAAAGGAAAACGTTGTGAAGCACTGCCGTCATAATAAGTCGTCACATTAAAAAACCGAGGAGTCAATCGATGACATGGAATCCTTTTGAAATAAAACTATTTTTATGGATTCTATCGGATTTTTTTACTTTACAACATTCGCCGACGTCCTCCCGGGACCATGATATGTCAGTTCTCGCATAACCACGAACGCTGTAAATTGTTCGAAACGTTGTGCAGTTAAAAATCAAATACAAACACGTTAGAATTCGTAGAAATAGCGTAATTACGTGTTTTATTTAGTTTTGTTGTGAACAACTACTTCTTTCAGGTATATCAATATATATTTCCCGAATAACTTGGAAATTTCAACACTTCCTTTTTCACATGTAAACTAAAACAGAATTTATATAATATAAGTTGCTCGGTTAAAAAAAAGAATTAAAATATAAACTAGTGTTAATTATTGAAAATGTTTACCTTGTATGGTGAATATATGCTTGAGGATGCAGGCACAAATTAGAACCACCAACTATAGCTGCTTCACAATCACCGCGGCGTATAGCGGCGAACGCCAGCTGTAGAGCAGTAGCGGAGCTAGTGTCGACGTTATCGACAGTCATGGATGGACCCCTAACATTTAACCAGTATGATATGCGATTTGCATACATTGACTTAGTACCCCTAAAATTAAAATTGATAATTTTAAATTTACTCTTAAGAAAGCATCAGGCTCGCATCTGTGCCGCTTGATGTGCTGGCGGAACAGTGTGTCAGCGTGGAGAGTCGCGTCTCTAACACGTCCACCTTGAACACCTTTCAGCTTAACGACTTTCTCTGTGTGCCTATGTCAGACATATCTTAAAAAAAAAATATTGAAAAGGGTATAAAATCAAGGAAATAAAAGGGGGAAATTAAAGTTGGCATTAAATTTTCCAAGATTATTATTTGCTTAATCTAAAAAATAAATATTAGTACAAATTAAAACTAGACGACCAGCGTATATTGATAATTCAAAAGTATTACTCCTAAAACAATGCAGTATTACTTTATATCCAATTAAAAACATTAGATACATAGTGCATTTAAAATTGTCCTTTGTAGCATGTCATTATAATGAATGACCTAGAGGTTTTTGCAGATTTATAAACAGAGTACAGAGAGAATATCGAATCGAGATGTGGGCCCAATTACTAGCTTTTATATAATATACATAGATGTATTCCGGGTGGTGACGGAGTAAGAATACAATTCACCACCCCCTATCTTACTCGTGGGTCATCGTACGAGACGACTAAGGGATATAAAATGCATATAACATATAGATGTTGCATGATGCATAGGCAAGAGAAGGAAAACTTGAACCAAAACCTTATACCAACACATCTGACCAGCGTGGTATAGTAGGTCAATTTCCCTCTCATTATGGAGGAGGCTCGCGCTTAACAGTGGATATATATAAGCTGAGATGACGATGACATAGATGTCTTGTGTGGGTTCGTCTGAAAGCTTACCCCAATAAAGTTGCGCCAACATCTGACTTTATGTTACTAAGCATGCTTTTCTCTGCATCAGAGAATGAAGAGCCAATGAATACACCAATTTTCTTTCCACTTAAATGTGCTGGACTTAATCCTGAAAATTATACCGTAATGATTGTTACTATTGTCCTGAATGTTTCAACATCACTTAAGTTTAAAATCTAATGTATTAGATTAAAAAACTTATTCAAATTATATAAACAACTTCAATTTAAATTAACCTGCATCATATATTGCTTGAAATGAATGCTCAAGTAACTTTCGTGCCATTGGATCCATTGCTTGACCAAGACGGTAGTGAACCATAAAAAACTGGGCATCGAAGCGATCTAAATTTGGAGCAATGCCCACATAATGAGATACCTCCGGATGTTTCAAATCCCATCTTGATTCCGAGTTGGAAACTGTGTTTACCTAAACATTAAATCATAACATTTAAATTTACAATTAAAAAAAGCTGTGTGGTAGCGGCTACGAATACTACCAACCCTTACTTTGCTCGCAGATGTCGTAAAAGACGACTGAGAGCCTTATAACGACTAAGGTCAACTCCATCTGATGCCGTTTGGCCAAAAATTACATTCCCAAGGAGGGTTGACGTCTTGCAGGCGGCCGGTCATAAAACTATTGCCAATAACTTCTACAATATGTACTATAAAAGAAGAGTACATATTGTATCGACCCCAAGTAATTGGGATAAGAGTAGGAGAATGATGATTTAAATTTACAATTTTATATAGATAACTATGCCTACCTTACATCACTAAGCGAATTCCTTTTTTTTTACAAATTTAAAGTATAAAGGGGGGCATAGTCCGGAGCGTGCTCGTTCGCGACCCCTGCCAGTCTAATTAGACTGCTAATCCGGCTCGAAATGCGTACCGCAATGCGGGTTAGGGCGTCCCCCGGAGGCGACGCGTACCGACCCGCCCCCGTCGGTACGAACTTCGGCAGTTGCGGCGATGGGGGCCGCCACCCATCACGCCTTGCCCAGTCAGGCGAGCCGAGGGGAGCAGAGTACCGGGTGGGCACGTATAATGTAAGAGGTTGTGTGGAAGGTAAGTTGCACGAGCTGATATCCGTCATGGCGGACAAACAGCTAGACGTGCTCTGTGTAACATAGACCAAGCGAAGGGACAGCGACGCCTGCGATCTTCCTGGTGGCGGGATGGCTCTGTGGTCTGGTGTACCACAGAGTGATCGAGCCAGCATGGGGGTAGGAGTACTGCTGTCCTCTCGCTTGGCCTCAGGTGTGAAGGATTACGGAATGTATGATCCCAGACTTCTTTGGGTCCGTATAAAACTTGGTGTCACCAAGGTATTCATGGTTGTAGCATATGCTCGCGTAGGATCCTCGGTGGCATCAGACCTAGAGAAGTTTTGGGATAATGTTAGGGAAGTTCTGGATATGGCAGAAACCAGTGAACGCGTATGCGGAGATTTGAACGGATGGGTGGGGACCAAGCGTCCCGACTATGAGGACGTACTTGGTCCATTTGGTGATAAGAGAGTGAACGACGCAGGTAGGCTAATAGCGGATGTATGCATGGAGAGAAACCTTATTGTGTCTAACACATTTTTCCAACATAAGGACATCCATACGTATACATGGAGAAGGAATGAACAGAAAAGTATAATAGATTTAATTTTGGTAGACAGTCGCCTCCGAAGCAAAATATTGGACGCAAGAGCCTACAGGGGCCCCACAGTCGATACGGACCACTATCTCGTTATTGCGAGATTTAGTGGTCTGTTCAGAAAGTGGAGGCACTGGCGAGAGCGTGTCCACTTCGGAGGGCTTGAAAGAATAAAGGTTGAAAGGTTGCAAGAAGAGTGTGTAAGAGAAAAGTATGCAGAGGGTGTCCGAGAACGGCTGACGATGGCAAGCCAGCCGCAATCGGACATTGAAGAATGCTGGAGAGTATTGAAAGAGAGTATGGTAGACACAGCGAAAGAAGTATGTGGAAGTTCAAAGAAGCATAGAAACACAAATGGTGATGCATGGTGGGATGCGGAAGTGGCAGCTTCCGTAGAGCAAAAGAAGAAAGCGTGGCTGGACTATGTCTCTTCTTTGAATCTGAATGACAGTATGACTGAACAGAAGAAAGAAATATATCGGCAATGTAAGAATGACACCAAGGCCTTAGTGAAAGAGAAACGTGATAGAGCAAGTATGAGTGCAGAAGATAGGCTGACTAAAAACTTCGAGGGTAACACCAAACTCTTTTGGAGGGAGGTGAAGAAGTCTCGGGGTGATTGGTCAGCCTTCAGAATGAATAAAATAAGGTCTAAAGGTGGCGACATTCTTACACAAACACAAGACGTGTTAAGCCGATGGAGTGAATATTTTGGCGATATGTATGCGGATGCTACGGTTGGCGCCGGTGTCGCATGTGGTCTAGTAGCATTCGGCGACGGCGTCCTCCGATGGCATCAGTATAGATGAAGTTGAATGGGCGATAAGAAGTTTAAAAAATGGCAAGGCAGCGGGCATTGATATGGTGTCTGCCGAGATGATCAAGCTTGGTGGCTCCTGTGTCCGGGAGGCGTTCCTGTTGCTCCTCAATTTATGTTGGAGCTCGGGAATGGTTCCCGGGGACTGCAATAGCGCAGTCATCGTGCCTTTGTTTAAAAACAAGTGTTCACGTTATGACTGCGCAAATTACAGGGCCATAAGCTTGACCAGTTTGGCAGCAAAAGTGTATGGTAAAATTATAGAAAGGAGAATGAGGATGGTGTCCGATGGTTTACTGTCTGAGACACAAGGAGGTTTCAGGAGTGGAAGGTGATGCATGGATCAAGTGTTCTCTCTGCGCAACATTGTGGAGAAGAATCTGGCCCTAGGTCAGAGGGTTTTCTGCAGTTTTGTGGATCTGGAGAGAGCATTTGACACGGTTGTACGAAAAGAACTTTGGGACATTTTACCGGAGTATGGTATTAACGGTAAACTGCTGCAGGCTGTGCAATCCAGTTACATGGGCTGTAGAGCCTGTGTGCGGCTGGATGATGAAATGTCGCCTTGGTTTGACGTCAATATCGGCGTTAAGCAGGGCTGCGTTCTATTAGCCAGGCTGTTTATCATATATCTGGATAAATGTCTCCAAAGGTTGAACGATATGAATGTGGGAGTCCAGATGGGTAACTCAGTAGTCTCTGCTCTGCTTTATGCAGATGATGCAGTCCTGCTGGCACAGTCAGCGACTGACCTGCAGACCCTAGTCGACACAATGACAGAAGATTGTAAGAAAAGAGGTCTACGCGTGAATGTGAGCAAAACCAAAATAATGGTCTTTGAAAGAGATGAAGCCAGAACAGATGTAAGAGTAACAATAGGTAATGATGTACTAGAGCAAGTGGATGAATTTGTATATCTTGGATATGGATTTAGCCGAGACGGACGGTACACCACTGATATAGAGCGAAGAGTGAATGCGGGAAATAGAGTGAACGGAGCGTTGGGGCAACTTCTCGGCAGCCACCACCTCAGCCAGAAGGCACGTGTAGCAATACATAACACACTGCTTGTTCCAACATTACTGTATGGAAGCGAGAGTTGGGTATGCAGAAAAGAGTATGAAAGTAAAATTAATGCGGTCGAAATGCGATCTCTTCGGAAAATCTGTGGAGTTAGGCTGACCGACCGCATTCGCAACGACGACGTAAGAGAGCGAGTAGGTATGAAAGAGAGTATTGGTGTAAAGATGCGAAAGGGAATGCTCCGATGGTTCGGACATGTGGAAAGAATGCCGAACGAACGTCTGGTTAAGAAGATATACAATGCGAAAGTGGAAGGATGTAGGTACCGAGGGAGACCGAGACTAACCTACCTAGACCAGATCGGTCATGTACTGAAGGAAGGTGGAGTCAAGAGTCTCCGAAACCGGCGAGCGTGTATGAAGAGAATTATGAATGTTGAGGAAGCGAGTGAAGTATGCAGAGATAGAGTTCTCTGGCACTCTGTTTTCTCTGCCTACCCTGCAAGGGATATGGCGTGATGATATGTTTGTATGTATGTATGTAAAGTATAAAAAAATCTTAGCTAACAGCAACATACAAAAAAAATACAAATAATTGTATGGCTAAAAATATGACCTTTTAAATTTGCTTAGTTGAATTATTTACAAAAAACAAATAACTTGTGACCTACTATTGTAACTTATCATTTGGCTTGACTAATTCTAAGTCAAATGTAAGTTAAATATGTATTGGATTACAAGATACTTTATAATAGATTCAACTATTGCAATTTAAGTTTTATTTTTAAATAACATAATCAAACAAAAAAAAAAGAAACTGATATTGTATTTTGAATTTATTTATCTAATCAATAAATTTCTGGATTATCTAGAAACAATATTTAAGTTCTAGCTTAACATCTATTTAGATATCGTGTCTTCGTCTGTGACGTCGACAACTACACCACTATTATTACAATATTGAACTTAGCACCCGTTTACACATTTGTGACTTTGTTGAGATAATACTTCGTTATATCTATCCATGCTCCTATTGCTGCCTATTTTTAAAAATAGGCTTCCCCACGAAGGGCTTCCATAACATGTAATAAAACTTAATTATTACAGTACTATTATTCATTATTCTCAAAATGTCAAACACTTACCTTATTATAAAGTATGTCTGCGAATTCCTTAATGTTGTTTGCATTTGGGTATGTTCCCGACATGCCTGAAATAACAATACTATCATCTTTGAATGTCGGTTCGACGGTACGCTTAGAAGTATCTACTTTATGTAAAGCCAATGGTGGTTCTTGAGGAGTAGGCGGCATTGAAAATTCTGGTTCTGCTTCACACGTGCGGCTGTACCCATAAAGAACGTATTGGTTAAAAAATAATGAAGTGTCGCATTTATATATACGTAGTTACATACAAAATAGTAATATTAGCATAGGATGCGGTCAATCAAGTTCGTATTAAAATTGAATTTGTACATATTTTAATAAATTTATAATGAAAGTAAAATGTAAATTAGGTAAATAAATAGATTCTAGAAACGATGCTTATATTTTTTGCTGCTTTTATTTTTTATGTAATGACTTTATTGGTAATAAACATCTTTATTATTATTATTATATTGTATTTTATAAAAGCACCAGAACTTAAAAATAAAGTATCATAATAAAGGCCTGCTACATTATTCTCTGGCTGCTGATATCAAATCGGTATAATACGTTATATTATTTTGAAATTTCAAATATAATACGTTAGTAACGTAGCAACTATGAGATCTGAATCAAAATGCAATCCGTTTGAAACGGCCGCTATATTGGAAGTATTAGGACATAGCATACTGCAATACCCAATGTATTGCAGTATGCTGTCACCAAACCTAAAGATTTTTTTTTGGTGGCAGGTTCCATTATAGTCACACCTCGCGTTCCTGGGTCAATCCTGGGTGCATCCATGGGCAGCATAAGCCGTGAGAGGGCGGACGCCGCATTAAAGACATCCAACTCTGCACCCTCATCAACAGCCTCAGCTATTTGAGATGATTCGAAATTGTGGATAGCGCTCTTATCCTGGGCGCATGATTGTGGTTTTTCCGACAATGACTTGGTTCCATCTTCTCCTGAAGTCTACGATGTGGGTCCTATTGAATCAGTTAGTATATTACCCCCTTGGCTTAATGACCATGGTAAGTCGTCATCACGGTCTCAAAACGTATCATCACTAATTGTCGTACCCTTAATGTTTTCTAACATTTAAGTGAGAATTGATATATTAAACTAACTTTCAGGCGAAGATGCTCGCCAACCTTTATCGGCGAGTATCTACGATACGCGAGTAGGGCGGCATTGTGTTGCCCAGCGACCTGGACATCTGGCGTGAAGACGCCCGCCGGAACGTCATTGCCCGTTGGGTGACATGGCTGAAGAAGCCTTGATTCGAAGATCAGACCATAGAACCCCCAGTCGCTATTAATCGAGCAGATGGAATGGCAGAACAGGGCCCTCTCCTTCCCACCAGACGGACCACCAAAGACAAGAACCGGGTACCGATCGCCTATTTGCGTTGATAGGTACTTGTAAGCCAGGTTATGGAGTCATGCGCCGTTTCTTTCTTCGCTACGGACGGGTTGAGCTGAGTCTGACTATACAATAGCCTGCAGCAAAAAGATATTGTGACTCTTAGCAGAAACTAATTACGCGTGTTTCATTATATACTTAATACGTACTAGACCATTGACATTATATTAATTTAAAGTTATTCCTATTGTTATTCATGCAGTCGCAGTTATATCTATACCCTGTATAACCTTTAGTTATGACGTAGTATCTGCAATATATATAACAATAAGTATCCATTACCATTTCATTTACATTGTTAATGTATTAGCTGTTACTCATCTATTATGTCCAATATTTTAAAATGCTTTCAGCATTCATATGGTGTTATTATATTGGAGTACTGTATAACTAAATTTGTAATCACATCTGCAGCAATTTATAACAGAGAACGAGTGCAGTGTACAGTAAAGAACTAGCGCTTGGCAAGCCATACGTCACTGTATTTAGGCGTGAGACACTTAATGAATCATTTTCATTATCTCACTGTAAAATAAGCTGAATGTCGTGATCAGCTTTACTGGTGAAACATTTTCTAATACCTCCTGTTAAAACCTTTTCATGTTTTGTAAAATGGAGAAGTACCTACATATATTAAATAGTCATCATCATCATTTCAGCCTATCACCGTCCACTGCTGGACGTAAGCCTCCCTCATGTTATGGCACAGATTACGGTCCTGTTCCGCTTGCATCCAACGACGCCCAGCAACCTTCACCAGGTCGTCTGTCCACCTAGTGGGGGGGGGGGCAGGGAGGCCCTGGACAAAACAGAGGCCCTCTTGTTCCTTGGGCCCCGCATGGGCCCTCCCATCAGCGTCTCGATCACCGTCAATTCGGTTGATATCAGCATCCGGGCCCATATGAGGTATTTGGGCCTGGTGCTCGACGGGCGATGGTGGTTCCGGGAGCATTTCCGCAGGCTCGCTCCGCGGCTCGTCGGCGCAGCGTCCGCCCTGTCATGGCTTATGCCGAATGTGGGCGGACCGAGTGGTACGTGCCGACATCTGTACGCAGGGGTCATCTGGTCGATGGCCCTGTACAGCGCACCGGTGTGGGCGGGGTCCCTGACCATCCGACTCAGGGCTCTTCTGTGGCGACCACAGAGGGCCATGGCGGTCAAGGCCATACGCGGGTACCGCACGGTGTCGACGGAGGCAGCGTGTCTGTTGGCCGGGACCCCTCCATGGGACCTGGAAGCGGAAATGCTCGCCGGTTTGTATCGGCGGATGTTGAGGGTGCGAGCGGAGGGCGGTGTGGTCTCGTTAAAGGAGCAAACCGCCTGGTGCATCGACGCCCGCCGAGACGTCATTGCCCGTTGGGCAGTCCAGCTGGAGAGGCCTCGGTTCGGTGTGCGGACCGTGGAGGCCTTCCGGCCGGTGCTGATACAGTGGCTAAAACGGCGGCACGGGGTGCTCTCCTTCCGACTGGTGCAGGTTTTGACGGGGCATGGATGCTTCGCTAAATGCCTGCACACGGTCGTCAGGAGGGAAAGTACACCGTCCTGCCACCACTGCGATTGCGACGAGGACACGGCGCAGCATACGCTCGAGGTTTGTGCCGCTTGGGCAGAGCAGCGTCGTGAACTCGTCGCAATCATCGGTGCTGACCTGACGTTGCCGACCATCGCCAGGGCGATGCTCGACAGCGTCAGGAACTGGGACGCGGTCGCAACATTCTGCAAGGCAGTAGTCTCGTGGAAGGAAGCGGCGGAGCGCGTGCGCGAGGAGCGTCTGCTCGAAAACGTGAGCCGCCCCTGGCGACTGGGGCGGCGCAGGCGCGGTTACCTGCGCCTGATGCCGCCCTAGCCAAGGTCGCGGGTGACTGGATCGGGGAATTAGTCTGTCACCTGCCGAGAGGCTGACCGCGTGAGGAAAGACCGACATCCTACCCGAGGGGGGGACGTCGGTCGAGGAGAGGGTACTCCTCAGGGGTATTCCGTCGGGCTGATCACTGACGTCAAGTCACTCTGCTTGGATGGACGGCCCAACGACGAAGGCGACGTCACGGATGGGTTACGGGTGTGCGTGCTTACGCCCCTCTGTCGCCCCGGACGGAGTGGTGCGAGGAATGCGCCGACCGTAATCCACCCAAAAAAAAAATGCATGACATTTTGGTTATATTTATCAGTACGCGTATCAATAAATTCTGTTGTGTTATTAATAATAATAATACTCACTTAAAATAATGTAAAAACTAGACTAACGAAAAGAGAGCCATGGCTCCATTTTGTGAATTATGTGGCCATTTATTTCGGTTGATTTTGCATCTATAGTCCTTAAAATATAGCTTGATCTCTGTGACAGTTAGCTACAAAACCGATGAAGTAATTTTGAATACGCGTCATGTTTACAATTTTATTTTGTACATACATACATATCATCACGCCGTATCCCTTGCAGGGTAGGCAGAGAGAACTCAACATTCATAATTCTCTTCATACACGCTCGCCGGTTTTGGAGACTCTTGGCTCCACCTTAATTCAGTACGTGACGAATCTGGTCTAGGTAGGTGAGTCTCCCGCCCGTGACGGAGTCGGAAGTGGGGGCAGCCGTGGCGAAGATTTGTTCCGCCACCACGGCCCCCGGCCCGGACGGAGTCCCAGTCCGGGTGTTGACGTTGCTCCTCGAGCATCTCGAACCTCGCCTCAGGCGACTGTTCAACGCTTGTCTGACGTCTGGACAGTTCCCTGAGTGCTGGAAGGAAGGGAGGTTGGTTCTCCTGCCAAAGCCGGGACGGCCCCCGGATTCGCCGTCGGCCTACAGGCCCATTGTGCTTCTGGACGATGTGGGTAAACTGCTGGAGCGTGTCCTCGCTGCCCGCATCGTCCAGCACCTGGAGGAGGTGGGGCCCGATCTGTCGGACGCTCAATTTGGGTTTCGGAGGGGGCGTTCGACCATCGGGGCCCTGCTACGCCTGAGGCAGACGGCCGCGGAGGCTGTCGCCGGCAAAGGAGTGCTGTTGGCGGTGTCGTTGGACATCGCCAACGCCTTCAATAGTCTGCCATTCAGCTGCATCAGGGAGGCGCTCCGGTTCCATGGAGTGCCCCTGTACCTCAGGCGGCTGGTGGCAGACTATTTGGAGGGGCGCAGTGTTCTCTACGCGAGCCCCGCAGGGGACATTGTGCGGACGCCCATGTCGTGCGGTGTTCCGCAGGGGTCGGTTCTGGGGCCGACTCTGTGGGACATCGGGTACGACTGGGCGTTGAGAGGGAGTCTCCCCCCCGGGCTGAGCGTTATTTGCTATGCTGACGACACGCTCGTCACAGCCCGGGGCATGACATTTGAAGAGGTGGCGAGCCTGGCCACTCTCGGCACCGAGGAGATGGTCAGGCGAATCGAGGCGCTGGGTGGCCCTAAACAAGACGGAGGCCCTGCTATTCCATGGGCCCCGTGTGAGGCTGCCCATCGGCGCCTCGTTAGTCGTCAACTCCATCAACATCAGTATCCAGGCCCATATGAGGTACTTGGGTCTGGTGCTCGACGGGCGATGGTGGTTCCGGGAGCATTTTCGCCAAATTGCTCCCCGGCTGGTCGGCGCGGCGTCCGCCCTTTCTCGGCTCATGCCGAATGTGGGCGGACCCAGTTTCGAGGGCCGACGGCTGTATGCGGGGGTGATCCGCTCAATGGCCATGTACGGCGCACCCGTGTGGGCGAGGGCTCTAAACGCCCAGCTCAGGGCGGTGCTGTGGAGGCCACAGCGAGCCATGGCGGTCAGAGCCATTCGCGGGTACCGCACGGTGTCGACAGAGGCGGCGTGCCTATTGGCCGGGACACCCCCGTGGGACCTAGAGGCGGAGATGCTCTCCGACCTCTACCGGCGGGTTACCTCAATGCGCGAAGAGGGTGGCTCCCCATCGTTTAACGAGATAGCCACCTGGCGCGAGGACGCCCGCCGAGAAGTCATCGCCCGTTGGGCTACGCGGCTGGAGAGGCCTAGACATGGTGTCACTACCGTCGAGGCCCTCCGGCCCGTACTGATGCAATGGATGGAGCGGCGGCACGGGGTCCTCACCTTCCGACTGGTGCAGGTGTTAACGGGGCACGGGTGTTTCGGGAAATACCTGCACACGGTCGTGTACAGGGAATGGACTCCGGGCTGCCATCATTGCAGTAGTGACGAGGACACGGCGCAACATACGCTCGAGGAATGCTCGGGCTGGGACGGGCAGCGCCGCGACCTCGTCGCTATTATCGGTGCCGACCTGACGCTGCCGGCTGTCGCGAGGGCGATGGTCGACAGCGTCAGGAACTGGGACGCGGTCGCCGCCTTCTGCGAGGCTGTCATCTCGCAGAAGGAGGCGGCGGAACGGGCCCGGGAGGATTCCCGTGACCCGGCCGCCGCCCGCGGCCGGGGCGGCGCAGGCGCGAATACCTGCGCCTGATGCCGCCCTAACCGAGGCTTCGGGTGATCGGACCGGGGAATTGTCCGGTCATCCGACGCGAGGCCACCGCGTGAGGACGACGCCTCGACGGCGAAATCTGTCGGGGCGTCGACAGGAGAGGTACCCGAGAGGGCATACCGCCGAGCGGGCCACCGAAGACAAAGATCGGGTACCGGTGGCCCGCTCGCACGGCGAAGAAGAGGTGCTTGCAGGGTGGGTCAATGGGGTTGCGCGCCGCCTCTTCCGTCACCCCGGACCGATTTGGCGGGGTGCGACGTCCATGGCTCACCACAAAAGAAAAAAAAAAAAAAAAAGGTAGGTGAGTCTCGGTCTCCCCCGGTCCTTCCACTTTCGCATTGTATATATTCTTAATCAGACGTTCGTTCGGCATTCTTTCTACATGTCCGAACCATCGGAGCATTCTCTTTCGCATCTTTACACCAATACTCTCTTTCATACCTACTCGCTCTCTTACGTCGTCGTTACGAATGCGATCGATCAGCCTAACTCCACAGATTTTCCGTAGAGATTGCATTTCGGCCGCATTAATTTTACTTGCATACTCTTTTCTGCATACCCAACTCTCGCTTCTATACAGTAATGTTGGGACAAGCACTTCGTTATGTATTGGTACACGTGCCTTCTGGCTGAGGTGGTGGCTACCGAGAAGTTGCCCCAACGCTCCGTTCACTCTATTTCCCGCATTCACACTTCGCTCTATATCAGTGATGTACCTTCCATCTCGGCTAAATCCACATCCAAGATATACAAATTCATCCACTTGCTCTAGTACATCATTACCTATTGTTACTCTTACATCTGTTCTGGTTTTATCTCTTTCAAAGACCATTATTTTGGTTTTGCTAACATTCACGCGTAGACCCCTTTTCTTACAATCTTCTGTCATTGTGTCAACTAGGGTCTGCAGGTCAGTCGCTGACTGTGCCAGCAGGACTGCATCATCTGCATAAAGCAGAGCAGTGAGCACTGAGTCGTCCATCTGGACTCCCACATTCATATCCTTCAACCTTTGGAGACATTTATCCAGATATATGATAAACAGCCTGGCTGACAGAACGCACCCCTGCTAAACGCCGATATTGACGTCAAACCAAGGCGACATTCCATCATCCAGCTGCACACAGGCTCTATAGCCCATGTACCTGGACTGCACAGCCTGTAACAGTTTACCGTTAATACCATACTCCGGTAAACTGTCCCAAAGTTCCTTTCGTACAACCGTGTCAAATGCTCTCTCCAGATCCACAAAACTGCAGAAAACCCTCTGACCTAGAGCCAGATGCTTCTCCACAATGTTGCGCAGAGAGAACACTTGATCCATGCATCTCCTTCCACTCCTGAAACCTCCTTGTGTCTCACACAGTAAACCATCGGACACCATCCTCATTCTTCTTTTAATAATTTTACCGTACACTATGTTATCTCTAAGCTTTAGTTTAAATTAAATAAAATACATTAATTTAAATTCAATAAGATTTTCATAGATTATTTTAAATTTATAATCCATTCACCCATCCATTTGATTGAAATTCAATAAGATTTTCATACATTGTTTTTCAATTGCAGTAGCAAGTAACTTTAAAAAATAAAGAATTATATCGACAAAAATATGGACTGCATCGTAAGCGTACAGCACTAGTGAGAACTGTCATAGAGATCAAGCTATATTTAATAGACTATAGTTCTTATTTTATTATTAATATCTGGATGACCGAGCCATGCTCGGTATTTTCTTGTTAATGTATTTTGGAAGATATATTTAAATATAATAAAAATAATGAAAAATAAATTAAAAATACTAAAAGTAAAAATAGAAACTAAAAAGAATGTATTAAGCAGAAAGGAGCCTTAAATATTTAGTTTATTTTGTTTTTTAGTATTTGTCGTTATAGCGGTAACAGAAATACATCATCTGTGAAAATTTCTGTCTGACTGCTGTCTAACTATCGTGGTTCATGAGATACAGTCCGGTGATAGACAGCAGTAAGCCGAATATTGTAATTGAGAGCCATGATAACACATTGCACCGAATAACTAAAATCAATCGCTCATAAGATGTATTACCCGTTCTAATTTTACTCTGGCGCGGGTATTTTTACCGCTTAATAATTAGGAAAGAGAGATAGTAATTTGTTATATTTTTTTCGCCGTTTAGCCAGCTTTTAATCAAAATATTTGTAAAAATCGAGACGGAAAGGATAAGTTATATTAGGAACAAACAGTAAGATACGTTAGGAAGACAGGATGTTAATGCTGATCAGATTGGTCGCAAGACGCCATGACCTACCTATGTGCGGTACTATGGTCGTTTCGATTTCTTTATACTATTTACTTGTAAATATTTTAAATCATTCGAAGCGGTCGAAAATTAAAGTAAATCCTTTATATAAGTGATAAACCCCGAGTCCGACAACCGGTCGAGTTCCTGAATACTCTGAAGGCTCCCGGTCTCCCAACTCACATCTTAAAATTGAGAGCTGGTGCGCCAAAATTATACAATGCCACCAGTTTGCAAGAAAAACATTGAATTGCAATGTAATCGGGTCAACTATACTGACCGGTTGTTCTCGAGAGTCTGTATTTATTCCTAGGATTCTCTAAATACCATCAAACTACGCCTTCGAATTTCAGAGAGTACAGTTTGCCATTAAAGTCTGTTTCGCAATAACCCTAAATAAAGCTCGAGGTCAAATTCTTATGGTAGCGGGAGTAGACTTGAGAGAAAGCTGCTTCTCCCATGAACAGTTGTATGTGATATGCTTCAGAGTAAGTTCACAAAGTAGTTTGGTAATTCTCGTGTCCGAAAGAAAAATAAAAGATATTGTTTACAAAGAAATACTGTAATAGGTAGGTAGGCGATACTACATCGCGGGTGGATGTCAAAGAAGCGGTACCAGTGGTCGGCCTAATTTCGATGGAAAAGACGGTGAGTTATGGGGCCGCACACTACTCTTCCGTCGCCTCGGTCGGAACGAGCGCGGTGTGTTCAAAACATGGCCTGCTAAGAAAAAAGCGTCGTGCCCATAGCATATAACAAAATCATCAATCATTTTATTTTCATATTATTAAACCTTCTCTACACTATAATAAAGATTGTTATCATCATCATCACAACCTATATACGTCCCACTGTTGGGCTCGGGTCTACTCCATAATGGGAGGGAAGTTAACCTACTATACCGCGCTGGTCACACGTGTTGGTATAGGGTTTTGTTTTAAGTTTTCCTTCTCTTGCATAGATGTTATATGCATTTTATATCCTCTTACGATCACCCGTGGCTAAGATAGATAGAGATAGATAGATAGATAGATAGATAGGTGTGGTAAAATATTCTTACTGCGTTACCACATGGTTAAGATTGTTTTTTTGATTGATTTGATTTCATTGTAAAATTGTTGTTAATATATAAGTATACAAACATTTATACATAATGATATCTAAATAACAATAAAATTAATAACGTTAAAAACAAACAAAAATCCTATTAGAACCATTTTCGACCTTTTTTTTTTTTTTTCTTATTGGTGGGATATGGGTGCGTCTCGCCCCGCCGAATCGGTCCGGGGTGACGGAAAGGCGGCGCGTGACCCCATAAACCCACCGTAAAACCTTCTCTCTTCGCCGTGCGAGCGGACCACCGGTACTCGATTTTAACTTCGGTGGAACCATTTTCGACCTCTACGCAGACAAAGATGCAGGCAAATGATAATAATTAATAAAATAATAAATAAAAAGGCCAAAAAGTAAATAAGAAAAAATAAGGATCCAAACCGAGCTGCGGTTTGTTTGCATTAGTCTACTCGATTTTTCAAATGAGCTAAATGTCTATTCATAATGACAGCGTCAAAATTTGAAAACCTTTATATTCTAATAGTTTTAATACAATAAAAAATTATATTTTTGTTGCCGAAAAATACTGACAAAATAATATTTTCTATAAATGAAACCTAACTAGATCGATTAATGGCCCCCGGAACCCCTTGTACGCTAAATCGTTGGAGCCGATTCAGATTCCATACGTGGTATATACAAGAATTGCTCGTTTAAACATATAGTGAGATTACACTTTTCTTTTCTCTTATCTTGTTGTAGTACAGTCCCTTTTTTTTTTTTTTTTTTTTTTTGGGGGGTGGGCTACGGTCGGCGCACTCCTCGCACCACTCCGTCCGGGGTGACAGAGGGGCGTAAGCGCGCACACCCGTAACCCACCCGTGACGTCGCCTTCGTCGTTGGGCCGACCACCGGAGCAGAGTGACTTGACGTCAGTGGTCGGCCCGACGGAATACCCCTGAGGAGTACCCTCTCCTCGACCGACATCCCCCCCTCGGGTAGGATGTCGGTCTTTCCTCACGCGGTCGGCCTCTCGGCGGGTGACGGACTAATTCCCCGATCCAGTCACCCGCGGCCTTGGCTAGGGCGGCATCAGGCGCAGGTAATCGCGCCTGCGCCGCCCCAGTCGCCGGCGGCGGCTCGCGCCGTCGAGGAGACGCTCCTCGCGCACGCGCTCCGCCGCCTCCTTCCGCGAGACTACTGCCTCGCAGAAGGTTGCGACCGCGTCCCAGTTCCTGACGCTGTCGAGCATCGCCCTGGCGATGGTCGGCAGCGTCAGGTCGGCACCGATGATTGCGACGAGTTCACGACGCTGTTCTGCCCAAGCGGCACAAACCTCGAGCGTATGCTGCGCCGTGTCTTCGTCGCAATCGCAGTGGTGGCAGGACGGTGTACTCTCCCTCCTGACGACCTTGTGCAGGTATTTGGCGAAGCATCCATGCCCCGTCAAAACCTGCACCAGTCGGAAGGAGAGCACCCCGTGCCGCCGTTCCAACCACTGCATCAGCACCGGCCGGAAGGCCTCTACGGTCCGCACACCGAACCGAGGCCTCTCCAGCCGGACTGCCCAACGGGCAATGACATCTAGGCGGGCGTCAACGCGCCAGGCGGTGAGTTCCCTCAAAGAGGCCACACCGCCCTCCGCGCGCACCCCCGACACCCGCCGATACAAATCGGCGAGCATTTCCGCCTCCAGGTCCCACGGGGGACTCCCGGCCAACAGGCACGCTGCCTCCGTCGCCACCGTGCGGTACCCGCGTACAGCCCTGACCGCCATGGCCCTCTGTGGTCGCCACAGAAGAGCCCTGAGTCGGACGGTCAGGGACCCCGCCCACACCGGTGCGCCGTACAGGGCCATCGACCGGACGACCCCCGTGTACAGCTGTCGGCACGTAGCGCTCGGTCCGCCCACATTCGGCATTAGCCATGAAAGGGCGGACGCCGCGCCGACGAGCCGCGGAGCGAGCCTGCGGAAATGCTCCCGAAACCACCAATGCCCGTCGAGCACCAGGCCCAAATACCTCATATGGGCCCGGATGCTGATGTCAACCGAATTGACGGTGATCGAAACGCCGATGGGAGGGCCCATGCGGGGCCCATGGAACAAGAGGGCCTCCGTCTTGTCCAAGGCCACCCTCAACCCCAGCGCCTCGATCCGGCTGACGATCTCTTCGGTGCCGAGAGTCGCCAGGCCTGCCGCCTCCTCCAGCGTCCTACCGCGGGCTGTGACGAGCGTGTCGTCGGCGTAACAGATCACGCCCAGCCCGGGTAGGAGGCTCCCTCTCAACGCCCAGTCGTAGCCGATGTTCCACAGGGTGGGTCCAAGGACCGACCCCTGTGGGACACCGCACGTCATGGGCGTTCGCACAACGTCCCCTACTCGGTTGGTGTAGAGGACGCTGCGCCCCTCCAAATAGTCTGCCACTAGCCGCCTCAGGTAAACTGGCACTCCGTGGTATCGGAGCGCCTCCCTGATGCAGCTAAATGGCAGACTATTGAATGCGTTGGCGATGTCCAGGGACACCACCAACAGCACTCCTCCGCCGGCGACGGCCTCAGTCGCCACGGCCCTCAGGCGCAGCAGAGCCGCGATCGTCGAACGACCCCTCCTGAACCCAAACTGGGCGTCCGACAGATCGGGCCCCGTGCCAACGAGGTGCCGCTCGATGCGGGCAGCCAGCACCCTCTCCAATAGCTTGCCCGCATCGTCGAGCAGCACGATAGGCCTGTAGGCCGAGGCCAACTCTGGAGACCGTCCCGGCTTCGGCAGGAGCACCAGCCTCCCCTCCTTCCAGCACCCAGGGAACCGCCCGGACGCTAAACACGCGTCGAACAGCCCCCTGAGGCGGGGACACAGGTGGTCGAGGACCAGGGCCAGCACGCGGTTGGGAACACCGTCGGGCCCGGGGGCAGTGGATTTGCCGCGCATGCGCGCCACCGCCACCCCCATCTCGGTTGCCGTGATGGGCGGAACACTGTCATCGTCGGCCTCCCGGTCAGTGTCTGGCGAAGCCATGACCGGGGGCGTGTGCTCCGCCCGTCGCGGGAACAGGTCCTCGACGACCCTGGTGAGGAGGCCGGGCTGGAGGGTCTCGGTGAGGGGGGGGCCCCGCGCGCGGAGCTTACTCAGCGCCGCGCGATAGGGGCGACCCCAGGGGTCTCGATCGAGACCGTCCAGCATCTCCTGCCGACTGACGTCCTTGGCGGTACGGACGGCCAGCCTGAAGGCCGACCGCGCATTGCGGTAGCCCTCATAAAGCCGGCCCTCCCGCTCCTCATCACGATGGTGCCGCCGGCTGCGGGTGTAAGCCCTCCGGGCGCATATACATGCGGCCCGAAGATCCGCCAGCTCCCGGGACCACCAGTGGACAGCCCTTTTCGGGGGCAGACACCGTACACGGGGCATGGCCGCATCGCAGATCTGCGTCAACGCATTGCGGATGCGGCCAGCCTCGGCGTCCACCCCGTCCAACTGGTGGGCAGAGGACAGCCATGAGTGGACGATGGCTGCCTCCGCCAGCAGGTCCCAGTCCAAACGACCCACAGCCCATCGCGGGAACGCGGGACGTCCGTCCGCCTGATGACCCCTGCCGGGCGTCGGGAGGGTCCGGGAGACCTCCATCCGGATATACCGGTGGTCCGATAGGGTCTCAACCTCCTCCGCGACGCACCAGCTCCTCACGCGTGCGGCGACAATGGGGCTAGCGAACGACAAGTCCACTATCGACCCGCCCCGCTGCCGCACGCACGTATGCACCGAGCCCCTGTTCAACAAACAGAGGCCCAGTGCCGCCGCCCACTCCTCGACCGCCCGTCCTCGGTCGTCCGTCCTGGGGGACCCCCACGCCATGGACTTGGCGTTGAAGTCCCCCAGAACGAAGACTTGGCGCGGTGCCAGTCGCCGTAACGAGGCCCCTAAGATGGTGAGGGAGACCCCAAAATCAGTCACGCTCCTGTTAGGGGAGAGATAGACTCCGAAAAGCGTAATCTCTCCCCAGTCCGCCGCGACGTATCCGACGCCCCTATCCCTAAGGGTCAGGGACGACGAAGGCCACGTCGTGGAGGCGACGATTGCCACAGTGCCGTCGGTGCTACCCAGCCAGTTAGGTCGGTCGGGCACCACGTACGGCTCTGCGGCTACGGCTACTGCTATCAACCACTCCGCCATGGCTTGCAGGAAAACGTCCTGCGCACCGGCGGAGTGGTTGAGATTGGCTTGGAGGAGACGGATGGCTTCGTGGTCCATTAACGGGCCGTATCCATCGTCTCCTCCTCCGCGCTAACGGGCGATCGGGTCGCGATCGGAGCGGGAGCGGGCCCGGTCGATGAGCCGCCCCGCCCCTTTGGGGCCGATGCCGGGGGTCTGCAGTCCCCAGAGCCCATGCGGTGCTTGGCAGGCCTATTGCCCGCCGCACACGCGGGGCAGTGGGGCACCGCAGAGCACGATGCTGCCTGGTGCCCAGCCTGACCGCAGCGGAAGCATAGCCCGCTGCAGTCAAAGCAGTTGCGACACGTCGGTCGGGTATGCCCGACCGCCATGCATTTGTAACACCTCGCGGGCCGGGGCTCCAGCACAGTTACCCGCGCCGAACTCCAGCCCACGAGGAGCCTGCCTGAGTCGGCCAATTTCTTGACCGACTCCACCGGGCACTGCACCCAGACAGCACCGACGCCGCCCGGACCAGGACGGATGGTGCCAATCCGGACGGTGTCCGAGGCACATCCGGTACGCACCATAATGGCCTCCCGGACGTCCTCCACCGTCACGGAATCGTCCAGACCCGTGAGGCGCATCTCTGCGCACTTGACGGGCCTGGCGATTCGGACTCCATCCTCCGGCCCGAACAGCCCCCTCAGCTTCGAGGCCACACTATCAGCCGCCTTGGCGCCCTCGGCCCCAGGGAACTCGAGAATTCGAGCCCCTGTCCGGGCCTTGCGGGTCCTCGCCTCGACGCCCCCGATGTCGGAGACGTCCAGCTCCCGCCGGGCGCGTCTTAGGACAGCCTCATAGTTGAGGCCCCTCTCGGCCGCCTCAGGCAGCACGGTGATAATGACCGCAGCTGTCTTCGGCGACTTGAGGCCCCTGCGCGACCTCTTTCCCCCTTTGTCGGCTCCCGCCTGTGGAGCAGCAGCCACAGCGGCACTCTTGGCTGCCGCTCTCCGTTTCTGACCGCGTTCCTTCCTGCTCCGCCCAGCCACCTGCCAGCCCTGTTCGAGCCTGGCAGCAGCGCTGGGCACAGCAGGCGCAGTCGCGGGTGCGCTGGCCGGAGCCTGCGGTGCAGCCGCTGGCGCCCGCCGCTGCCCGGCCTTGGCGGGAGCCGGCACCGTGCCGGCCTTCTTCTTGGCCCCCTTAGGCCTACCTACGGCCGCAGCATAGCTCACCACGCGGCCACCCTGACAGGGCAGCTGGGTGGGAGCTGACGCTTGCGGCTGCTTCGTCCTGTCTGTGGCGGGCGGCAGCCGGAGGGGTAGCTCGGGTGGAAGACGATCCGCCACGGCCTGGATGCGCGCATCCATCATCAACTCCAGCCTGGCGAAGATGACGCGCATCGCCTCCTCCGGCACACCGTGCACCGCAGGGAGCGGCTCCTCCCCTTTCTTGGGCCTGCCACGCTTCCTGACGGTGCTCACGGCCAGCGCCGCGGGCACAAGCGGCGCAGCAGGCACCACGGGCGCAGGCGGCGTCACAGGCGCAGGCGGCGCCACGGGCGCAGAGGACGGGCCCGCCCTCTCCAGCGCAGCCCGCTTTTGCGGCGAGGCCAGTGTCGGCGGCATGGCTGGCACTAAAAGTGCGAATTGAGACCGCATGGCCGCAGGCCAACCCGCGGTTCTCCTTCCGCACCGCCGACAGCTCCGACTCGAGTCGCCGGTTTCGCTCTCGCAGGCCGGAGACCTCCCTACTGAGGCGGGCGTTTGCGGCCTGCAGGGCCGCCACCTCACCGCCTTGATCGCCCGGACCCGGGACCGATCTCGCCGCCACCGCTGACCCACGACCCCTGCGCCCACGGCGCGCGGTCGGGACCTTGGGAGGAGGCATGACGACACTCCCCTCCGAGTCGGAGCTGCCGCCCTTGTACAGGGGGCGCTTCCGGGCACTCGGGGGAAGGGTCTCCTCCCTCTCCCTGACATTCAGGGCCACCGTCAGAGCCTTCGCCGCAGGGTGCGGCTCAGACTCCTCGGCGGCCTCGGCAGCCGAGCTGCCCTCCTCCATACTGGACGGCTCTGCGGCTTGCCCGCCCTCGTCCGACAGCTTCTCCAGGGCCGTATCGGCATCGGAGCTTCTGCGGCTCTCCAACGACGGCCCTGCGGCTTTACTGCCGCCCTCCCTCTGCGACGGCTCTGCGGTGGATCCGCCCTCGTCGCTCGACAGCTCCGATGAGCTGCCACTCCTCGTTCCCTCCTTGGACGGCTCTGCGACATCGTCGCCCTCGTCCTGGGACACACACCTGCCTGCGGCGCTACCACCATCCGATTGCGACGGCTCTGCGGCATCTGTGCCGCCCTCGTCGCTGGGAACGCTGGTCTCGCGGCGTGCCGCGACCTTCAGCGCCTCCCTTTCCTTCTTAAGTCGGTTGGCGCGCCGTTTAACGCGCTCGCCGGCTAGGGTGATCACCTTCCTGCGCTTCTTCTTTTTTATTGGGGCCTCTATGATAGGTGCCGGGCCCTCGGCGGACGCCTCGAGTCCTAGGGACGAGGCGTCGTTTGTGTCAGTTTTACATTGGCTTGACAAGGCCTTGAGGTGGGAATCACTATGATTCCCGTCGGAAGAATTTTTAAATTTGGAAGCATTCATAGTGAATCCCACGAGTATGGGAGAACTAACGGTCGACCCGGGCAGAGATCCCTGTACCCGGGCAAGCCTACATTTACCAACCAGGGGGTCGGCCGGTACCCTGGCTGGAGCGTGCTAACGACAGATGTAGTACAGTCCCTGAAGTGTTGTTGTTATCCCTACAATCCTGGAACGGCTATATAGCCGTTCCAGGATTGTAGGGATAACAACAACACTTCAGTATCATAAAAGTAGGTAATCAAATCAAATCAAAATGAGGGCGCACATGGCTAGCAGGCGCCTCTATTGGTCAAATTCGGCAATACAAGGATCATTCGTTAATTTCATTTTGTTTGACTGGTAATGTTGGCTACACTTAATCACAAAGTATTTGCATTTTAAAATGAATATTAAAAATGCAAAATACATCTCGAAAGGTATTTCAAATAAAATACAAAATGGTTTTTACTAAAAGGCATTTAAATACAAAATAGGTATTTTGCATTTTGTATTTTAAATAGAAGTATTTCAAATAAATTGCATCTCTGATAGCCGGTCACTAAAGAAATAGGGTGTTCAAAGTTCTATTCATTCTACAAATTATATTGCCTTTAATTATTACTATTTACGGTATGGCCATTTTTTTTTTTTTGGCGGCGGGCTATAGAGTGGTCACGCCCCGCTAATCCGTTCGGGGTGACAGAAGAAGCGGCGCACGACTCCCATAGACCCGCCCTACAAGTACCTCTCCACGCCGTGCGAGCGGGCCACCGGAACCCGGTCTTTGTCTTCGGTGGCCCGCCCGGCGGTTTGCCCTCGCGGGTATCCTCTCGAGTCGACGCCCTGGCAGCGTTCGTCGTCAGGGCCATCGTTCTCACGCGGTGGCCTCGCTTCGGGGCGACCAGACTAATCCCCGGTCCGGTCACCCGCTGCCTCGGCTAGGATGGTATGGCCATGGGATAAGAATATAATTATCACCGCCCTTTATTTGACTGTTTTGTTTCACCTGCAGAGTAGCGACCTCGTTAGATATGATTAATATTTGAGTTATAGAGTGAACATTTTTGAAGCTTAACTTAACCTATATCTTAAACCCTTAGACAAGAACCTATTGCCGTCTACTATGTCTATCGTGTGAGTTCTTGGCTCTTGGCTTGGCGGTAATGAGTCATTCAACCCGCTTCACAGGCCTAATTTACACAACCAGAGGATGAAAATTGACAAATGCTGTAATTACCCTAGAATATTTGATTCGACTCGTAATTTGAAAAGAATCAATAAAGTTTTTTTTCTCCCCATACAAACTTTGCCACTCTATTCTACTCCCTTAGGGGTGTAATTTCGTAAAATCCTTTCTTAGTAAATTTCTACGTCATAGAAAGAAAGTACTGTCAAAATTTCTAAAAAAGCTTCAATAATATGGGCTTGGCGCTAATGAGTCGTCCAACTCGCTTCGTAGGCCTAATTTACATCCCCAGAGGTTGAAACACGTGTTTATTTATTTTTACTGAAGAATATATGTATGACGGCACTTGCGTTTATTGCACGTGCTAAAACATGTTACAACGTGTTAACATATTCACTGACCACGCCTCCTAGCGCGTCATGCATTCCCCGCCACGCAAACTTGTTATAAAAAGAGGCGAGCGCGCGGTTTAGTCAACATTCCGCGTCGGAGACTCGTAGCGTACGGACGTGCGCTGCCCGCTCTCCCACTCGCGCTCTCATTCGCACCCGCGCCCTGCGGTCGTGCGTTCTCGTGTTTCGGCTCGCTCGTCGTGCCGTCTCGCTCTCTCGCGTTCGCGTTGTTGCAATTCGCGGAACTCCGAAGCGCTGCAGTGTACTCAAGTCTGGAAGCCGCAACCGGTACGAGTGTGTCGCGCTACGGCTGCCTGAACCGCGCTGCGGCTGCCAGACCGCCGAGTCGCCGCGGAGCCGCGGAGATTCCAGATTGCAACACCCATCCAACGGATTTCTTGTCTTTCTGAAGACATAGAAATCCGATTTCTATTAGTGACATAAGTCCATTTGGCCCCTTCAGGGAAAAACCAACTTTGGTCCTCGGTTGAAACCTTACGGTGCCAACGAAGCCGAGTGAGGCAAGGCCCCGATTTGCCTGCCGAGCCCTTTTGGCGAAGGCTAACAATTGGAAGGGGTTAGAGCATCCGGCCTTGGGGGATCTCCTAGTCGGACCTAACCTACGGCACATCATCATTTTTCTGCGCGGGCCTAACAGCCCAAGCAGCTAGGGCCCTGTTCGCACAATAAGATCGGCAACAGGCTACAAGCTTAGGGCTCATTAATTAAGCACACATCCTCCCGACCTATACCCGGTTGGGAGGGAATATAGGTACACATCCCCGGGTCCACCCCCCGGGGAGTTAGTCGTTCCCCACGAAAATTTAATTCTTCCCGCGAATACTTTCTTAGCAGCCATGGCAGCTAAGAAAAGTATTACCATAGAGGACATCCTCTCCATCCCGGAGATCCAGGAGTCCCTCTTCCGTCACTTCGGCACCAGCGACCTAACGATCGCGCCGCCAACCCACCCTTCACGCGCCCGCTCGCTGTCTCCACCAGCCACATCGCACCAACCGCAATTGCCGGTTATCGAGGTGGCGATGGAAACAGAAGAGCCGTCACCATCCCCAGTCTCCTCGGAAGCAGATGACTCTGCAACCGATGACAGTGACTTCATCGAAGTCCACTCCCGTAAGAGGCTTAAAAAGTCCTCCAATGACGGCCCTTCCAAGGCCGCTAAAATCCAGCCGACTGAATCGGCAATTAGACCAGCGTCGACCCCTACTGCTACGGCCGCCCCGGCCACCCCAGTAGCGTCCTCCGCTCCTAAGCCCAGCCCGGCCCCTCAGGCCCCCGTCAAAACACTTATTCCGCCGCCCCTATACATTAGGGACAAGGATAAGTGGTTGGCCATCCAAACGTGGTGTACCACACACCACGTAAACTACAAAGCGGCCAAGTCGACCCCAAATGGCATCCGGGTCGACCTGCGGTCCTCCGACGACCACCGCAAACTATCAAAGATGTTAGGGGATCAACAGATCCCCTACCATACTTATACCCTCCCCGAGGCCAAACTGTTACGAGCAGTAGTTCGTAACATGCCTCACGAAATCAGCACAGCAGAGATTCTCCAATCTCTGAAAGCTGACAATCTCCCGGTAGTAGAGGTACACCGCATGGTACGCGGTAGGGGAAGACTCCCCCTCAACATGGTATTAGTATGCCTTTTAAATACCCCAGAGGGCAAAGGCATATATAAAACCACGAAAATATGTGGGCTCTCCGGTGTAACCGTTGAGCCACCATATAAAAATGGCAACCTGGCACAATGCCATAAGTGCCAGCTATATGGCCATTCGTCAACGAATTGTTTTGCGCGCCCTAGGTGCGTGAAATGCTTGGACGACCACCACACCAGCCAGTGTGCGCGCCCTAAGGACCACACACTGTGCAAAGAACCGCCAGCATGCGTTCTGTGCGGAGAGTCCGGCCACCCGGCTAACTACCGCGGCTGCCCACGTGCACCGAGGCGGATAGTCCGGCAGCCACCCAAGCAGGCCTTATATTACAATAAGGTCTTTGTCCCAGCCCCAATCCCTACCCACAACGCGTGGGCCCGCCCCTTGCTATCCAACAAGGAGGCTTTCCCAACCCTGCCCATCAGGCAGCCCAACCACCCGCCACCACTGGTATCACAAACCCCCAAACCGCCTACCGCTAGGCCAAACCCTCCCCCCGTGGGCCATACAAAGCCTCAAGGGACAAAAGCCGCGAAGCCGGTAGCCCCAGGCAACGCGCCTACAAAACCACCCCAGGGACTAGACCCGGACCTAGCCCTGGTGCTAAATTTCGCGAGTCTCATTAATCTTACGGAAATCCGCGAGATCGCAGCTGAGCTGAGAAGGAATGAAGGCAACAGCCTCGCCCTCCTCAACACAGCCGTTAGGTTCGCTCCCACCCTGGAGCGTCTCGGTTCCTTCAATAGCCGTTAATGGATAGGCACACTCCCGGTAGAGTCAAACCACGACACCTAAAAATAGGGACATTCAACGCTTATAGCCTCGCCCTCAAAAGGGACGAAGTAGGCACATTCCTTCGGGACCACCAGCTCGACATCTTGTTGGTACAAGAGACGTTCCTCAAACCATACAACAGGGACCCTAAAATTGCGAACTATAACATAGTTCGTAACGATAGGACAACCTCTACTATGGGTGGAACGCTCATCTACTACAAGAGATCGCTGCACTGCACACCTATGGATCCGCCCCCTTTGGCGTACATTGAAGCCTCCATCTGTCGGCTAGCCCTCACCGGCCATCAGCCGATAACCCTTATATCCGCATACCTGTCTCCCGACAAGGACACTCTTCTAGTCGAGAGCGATCTCAAGGCCTTGCTTGACTTGGGTGACGCCGTCATCATTGGCGGTGATCTTAACGCCAAGAGCACCTCATGGAACTGTCTCAGTTCCAACAAGAGGGGCAGGGCTTTAGAGACCTACGCCGACCGATTGGGATATGACGTCATAGCGCCATTAGAGCCGACGCACTTCCCACACAACATCCTACACAGACCGGATATACTCGATATTGTCCTTCTCAAGAATATAAGCCTACGCTTATGTTCAATCGAAGTACAACACGAGTTAGACTCAGATCACCGTCCGGTGACTCTAGAGCTCGCCTCCCGCTCCCCCGACCCTTCAGGTCAAAACAACACCATGACAAGGATGACCACCAACTGGGCTCGATTGCAGAAAGGACTGCAATCAACATCCTCGCCCCACCTTGATCAAATTCCAAAGGACATTAGGTCCAAGGAAGACACCTCTCAGGCAATCGATTCCTTAACGAGTCACGTGCAGTCAATTATCGACGACTGCTCACGGCGGGTACCAATTACGAGCGATCGTAGATGGCACCTGCCGGACGACGTCCGTGACCTGTTAAGACGCAAGAACGCCGCTACCCGCGCTTATGACCGATACCCTACGGAGGACAACCGCATTCGTCTGCGGTCCCTACAAAGGGAGGTCAAAAAAGCTATACAAGACATGAGACAGAGCAAATGGGACGCCATGGTTGAGGAGCTAAAGCCCTCTCACCAAGCCTTCTGGCAGCTTTCCCGCTCACTCAAAAAGGACATAGTGTCCACTCTCCCTCCTCTCAACCGACCAAACCAGCCACAGGCATTCATGGACGATGAAAAGTCCGAATGCCTGGCCGACTGTCTGGAACTTCAGTGCACGCCAAGCACACTATACCCCGACGACACAATCCATCACCGTACCATAAATAGTGAAGTGGAACGTCGTACCACTATCTCTCGCTCCTCTGAATACGACAACCCAGACGTACCTATTCCAGCAGTGACCAATGACGAGGTCAAATCTCTGGTCAAGGGTCTACACGCCAAGAAAGCCCCCGGTTCGGACGGTATCTCCAATAAAGTCATTAAGTTATTCCCTGCTCACCTCATTACCATTCTGTGCTGTATCTACAATGCAGCACTGAACAATAACATCTTTCCCTCGCAATGGAAAGAGGCCGTGGTAATCGGAATCCACAAACCCGGCAAGCGACGTACCGAACCCAGTAGCTACCGCCCGATAAGTCTACTAAAAGGATTAGGCAAGCTTTATGAGCGCATAGTCCTTAGCAGACTTAGATCATTCGCCGAGGATAACAACCTCATTCCAGACACGCAATTCGGCTTCCGTGCGAGGCACAGTTGCGTACAACAGGTCCACAGATTGGTGGAATACACAAGTGGTCAGTTCATGATGAACAGATACACCGGTGTATTATTCCTAGACGTAGCGAAAGCATTCGATAAAGTGTGGCACGAGGGCCTCATTCACAAGCTTTATCGTCTAAAGATCCCAGATTATTTAATTTTAATTATACACGACTACTTGAGTCACCGCAGCTTTCGCTACAGGGTGGAAGGTACGCTGTCTACCTCCCACCCCATCAAGGCCGGCGTCCCTCAGGGATCGGTCCTCTCCCCATTCTTATTTACGCTATATGCTAGCGATATGCCCCAGTTTAACAGAGTCCAAAAAGCGCTTTACGCTGATGACACCGCACTCTACTGTGCAGGCAGGACCCCGACAGCAGTAGTTAAAACTCTCCAAACAGCGGTTACCGCCCTAGCCAATTGGTTCAGGAAATGGAGAATCGAAATCAATCCAGAAAAGAGTCAGGCGGTCATGTTCACTCGCAGAACTGCCCGTTCCTACTCTATAGACAACATCCCACCCCTCCAGCTATTTAGCAAACCTGTCTCCTGGAGCAGGCAAGCTAAATACTTGGGTGTGACCCTTGATGACCGACTTAGCTTCGCACCCCACATAAAGATTGTACGCGATCGTGCAGCCTTTGTGATGGGACGCCTCCACAGCCTACTCCATGCTAGGTCGAAACTACCCTTGAACAGCAAGGTCCGATTATACACCGCTTGCATACGGCCGATCATGACCTATGCAAGCGTAGTGTTCGCGCACACCAAGGCACACAGGATCCATAGGTTACAGACCTTACAGAATAGGTTCATGCGCCGAGCTACGGGAGCACCGTGGTTCATTCGTAACGTCGATCTTCACATCGACCTCGAACTGCCGACCATCAGGCAGTTTATGAAGCGGTGCTCCCAGAGCTACTTTGACTCTGCCACGACACACCCCAACCAACTAGTGGTCGGGGCGGCTTCCTACACCCCATCGCGCATCTCCAAAGTCCGACGTCCACGTCACGTCCTCAACGACGATGACGACGTTATTACGCTCGCCCAGACCAAAGCCTACGCCGCGCGCGAGGCCATCGCGCACAAACATCCGCGTTTCCGTCCTCGACGTCGAGGTACGAAAACACGGCGAGCAAAAATCACCGACCCCAAGATGGACACGTCCACGTCCACCTTACCCCCAGCGACGCCCCGAGCCGAGGCCCGTTCCCCACAGGGGGAGCCCTCGGGCGAAGTCGCCTAATTCATGTCTATCGGGTTGAGAGCCTTCGGGCCCGCCCGCAGTCCGGTTAAGCTGTAAAAGCCCCTTCGGCTAACAGCTCGCAGTTGGTATGTTTTAGTGGGTATTCAGTGTCCCCTTCAGGGCCTGTGAGTCCCACATACCCCGCCCGGGGCGGGTATGCGAGAAATGCATTTTTAACCACTGCGTTACCAAAAAAAAAAAAAAAAAAAAAAAAAGGTTTAGTCAATCTAAGCCCGCGCGTGCCACGGTGCACATGTCGTGCGCTAGTCGTGTAATTTATTTGTTTGTTGGTCTATTTAATCAGTTTAAGATCGAGCGTCTTCCGATACCGTAGCAGGGTTCATCTATTTCGCTTGGAAACGATGCGGTCCACGACTGCACGTTTCCGACGATCATTTCTCCTACGTACGTGCGAGATCTATAGTGAACTATCTGTTGCCGTATTTCCCAAAGGAAGAACTGCTGCTCATTCTTTTGGTGAACTCCTGGCCAAGGATTCCACATGCAAGTAAAAGAGTAGTGACAATTGTGATCTTGTCCCGTAGTCACACGGGGAAGTATTATCTATCAGTTACTATGTCATCCTTAGTACTACTGAACTGATAGCAGTTTACTGTGTCATACTGTACCATGTAGTTGTTTGTGCAAAGGCGATTGCCTGGGACTGCTTTGTGGGGTTCACTTAGTGTTTTTTTTTTTTTTTTTTTTATTGTCTACGGTGACAAACGAGCAAACAGCACACCTGATGGTAAGTAATGCTGTTGCACATGGACCCAGCAACACCAGGGGTACAGCCAGGCCGCTGCCTACCGTGAAGGAAGAGCTCTTCTTAAACCTCGTTTGAAGAAGGACATGTCATAGCGCTCGGGAAACACAGCAGCAGGTAGTTCATTCCAGATCTTGCATGTACGTGGGAGAAATGATCGCTGAAAACGTACGGTCGAGGACCATATCGTTTCCAGGTGAAATGAATGAACCCTGCTACGGTGTCGAGTGGTACGGTGGTAAAATGGTGACGGTGGTACCAAGTCAAACAGTTCCTCAGAGCACTCTCCGTGAAAGAGCCGGTAGAGTACACAGAGTGACCCAAAGTCTCTCCGCCGCTCCAGCGACTCCAGTCTGTCCGTGAGATTGGGATCACCGACGATTCGAACTGCCCGCCTTTGTAGGGAGTCAAGTGGGTCTAGCTGATATTTAGGCGCGCCTGCCCAGAGATGAGAGCAGTACTCCATGTGAGGACGAACTTGTGCTTTATATAGCACAAGACGTTGACTCGGCGTGAAGTACCGCCTGGCCCTGCTCAGCACGCCCAACTTTTTGCTTGCCAATTTGGCTTTGTCCTCCAAATGACTCCCAAACTGGACTTTGTTCGATAGCTCGACGCCGAGGATCCCAATACTCTCGGAGATTTGGAGAGTTACTCCTTGGAACTGAGGCGCCATGATAAAAGGGTCCTTCTTCGCAGTGAACGCGCAAACTTGTGTCTTAGTGGGGTTGAACTGGACTAAATTCCGTTCACCCCATTTTGAGGCCCGCCCTAGGGAGCGCTCGACTTCAGACACAAGTTGAGCCCGTCTTTCCTGTAACATACTCCGAGGGACATTCTGATGCTCGGTGTATCGCTCGTCACCCGTGCTGTCATCCGCATAGCAACGAATACTCTCTATGGAGAGCATGTCATTGATATGCAGAATAAACAACGTCGGGGAGAGCACCGAGCCTTGTGGTACACCAGCATTAATGTGCATGGTCTCGGAGCAGGAGCCATCGACGACTACTTTTATGCTCCGACCATCCAAAAAACTGGTGATCCAATTACAGAGTCCCTCGGGGATTCCATATGATGGTAGCTTCGATAGAAGGGCCCTGTGCCAAACCCTGTCGAACGCCTTCGCGATATCTAGGCTGAACGCTAGCGCCTCACCCTTGCCCTCCAAGGCCTCTGCCCAACGGTGTGTGAGGTACACAAGAAGATCACCAGCCGACCGGCCATGACGAAACCCATATTGGCGGTCACTGATCAGCTGATGATCCTCAAGGTACTGCAGAAGCTGATGGTTGATTATTTTCTCCATTATCTTGGAGAGCAAGGATGTAATCGCAATCGGCCTGTAATTCGACGGGTCCGACCGGTCTCCCTTTTTTGGGATCGGGTGGACATGGGCTATCTTCCACGAAGATGGAACCCTACAAGTATCATAGGAAAGTCGGTATAAGCGCGTGAGGACGGGGGTCAACTCGGGGGCGCACGTTTTCAGGACCACTGCAGGGATGCCATCCGGCCCGCTCGACTTATGTACGTCTATTAGCCGCAGCTCCCGCCTCACCGCTCGCTGCGTAATGCGGATTTTAGGCAGAGAGCTTTCACACCGCGGGATGATAGGTGGTGTGGCGGTTCCAGCGTCCAAAGTCGAGTTACAGGCAAAGAATTGACCTAAAAGATCGGCCTTCTCCTTTGCACTGTGGGCTAGACTGCCATCATTTTTCTGCAGTGGTGGGAGATTGGACTGGCAGAAGTTGCCTTGGGCAGCTTTGGCGAGCGACCAGAATGCACGACTCCCGGCGGGATAGCTCTCCAATCGCTCGCCGATTCTGGCAACATGTTCCGCCTTGGCTCTGGCAATAGCCTTCTTACTAGATCTAGAAGCAGCATTAAATTTTCGCTTCTCCTCCCTGACATTTGGGTCCCGACAGTTTTGGGCCCTATTCCAGGCCTGGTATGCGGACTGCTTTTGCTGTGCAGCCGTCCTACAGGTTTTATTAAACCAAGGCCGGCTGCGGCCACCGACCGGTATTTTGTTGTTGGGGATGAATAATTCCATCCCCGTAATAACGGTATCGGTAACGCAATCCGCACAAATGCCAGGGTCCCTAGAGGCGAAGCAAAGCTGCTTCCATGGGTAGGATGCGTAGAACTCGCGAAGCCTATCCCAATCTGCTGACTTATATTGCCAGACTCTGCGAGTCCCAGTCGCTTTAGAGCGATTAGGCCTCGCAATAGGGGCTTTGCTACGGACCAAGCAGTGGTCAGATGACCCAAGAGGAGCTTCGACCACTACCCGGTATCCGTGCTGGTGTGTAGTCAGCAGAAGATCCAGTAGAGACGGCTCATGGCTCTCAATGTCTGGAACACGGGTGGGCTGTGTTACCAGTTGTGAGAGACCATAGGCCGAGACCATATTGAAGAGATGCCTACCCAAGAGGTTAGTGGTTCGGGACCCCAACCACTCTTTATGATGAGCATTAAAGTCTCCAAGAACCACCACCTCCGCTGATGGACACTGCTCCAATATTTCGTCAATCCCCCATTGAACGTTCTCGAATAACTGAGTTGACCCTGAATCACTGCCATGGGACCTGTAGAGGCACGCGTAGATGCGGGTATACCCTCCATAGTCTACGCGTAACCATAAAATTGACAGGTCACCATGCTCGAGGGCCCTAAGGCGGCGACAACAGATGTCATCCCGGATGAACACGCACACCCCAGCTTTACGGTGGAAGGAGTGTTCCAACTCGTAGCCTGGATAATTTAGGTACGAAATATCATCCGGGGCACTTATCTGCGTCTCCGTTAAAAAGAGCAAGGCAGGCCGCGCCGTCTCGAGGTGTTGGTGGACGGCGTCGAGATTGCTGTGTAAACCCCTAATGTTACAAAAGTCCACGTCAAATGTGGATAGAGGGACCGCCGTGTAAAACCTTCTCTTTTTGTGTTTCCTTTTCATGGGTCTTGTATAAGAAGAGGAAGGGAGTGTACTTTCGTGGAATGGGGTCCGGTGATGCCAAAAAAAAAAAGGTGCGGGGCATAGTACATGGTTGGAGGGTGGGTTTTGTGAGGAGCTGACACGAAGCACGGAAGGGCCCCCGGTGCCCCCCCGCCCGTAGTCGTCGGGCTCCACTCCGGTTTCCCACTCCGGCACGACGACTCCGCAACGGGATTTTCGCCGGTTGGCGGGACAGCCTCCCAGGGGGGATAGTCCTGGGCTCGGGTCCCCTGCTGACCGGCAGGTGGCCGGCGGTGACCATTCCCACCGGGTCTCCCTGTACCCCATATCAGCCCCTCACGCCCAATGCCCCAACCAAGACCTTACCACCGTAAATTTCAAGCATCACCAGAACCCACCACACGAAAACACACCCGGAAAGTTAGGCTCCGGCTCTCTCGCTCACCGAACGAAGCACAGCGGCAAAAGCCACCATTCATACGTCGATATTCTGCGAGAGTGTGGTACCACCCCGGTCGGGCCTGCCTGCGGCTGTAGATAGAGAACTATCAACAGTGTGGCCCTACCACAATAGAATAATTAGTGTAAATTGTAATTGGTATATAGTTGTGAAAGTAATTGTGATTACTTGCAGTACGAGAATTTACGACTTTGTATCCACATTATTGTTCCTTATGTCTGACATATTCCCTACATCAGAAGTATGGGATAAAGTATCCAAGCCTACTACCACCTTGCTCAGTTTGGTCATCTACATTTAAAATGTTTCGTTTTCATATAGCAAAGTATCTACCCTACAAGATTAATTTTGTGTGCACGTGAAGTGATACCAATATGCCGACGTCGCATAGATTACGTAATCGTGTACGTCGAAAGTTGAACCGGTATCGTAAGATTTTGTACATCGAGTGATAATTTTGAGCATAGATTTTTAATTTTTGCATGATATATGAATTTGAAGGTAGTCCAATATAAATTTGTAATGATGTATAAAGAAATATGTCTAACGTGATTACTAAGTGTTGTGAGTTCTAGTTATCTTTACAGTAGCTCTATTGTAGTAGTAGAACTACTAGTTTACGAAATTTTTACGATTTATCAAAAAATGGTTTTGAAAAATGATTGTAGGTAACGAAGTGATCACGCTTTTACGCCTATCCTCTCCAAAAAAAATTATATTAGTTAGCTTAAACAACTTTCCTTTGTTATTTCATGAGCTTGGATGTCACATTCAGACGTGATAGTCAAGACACCTAATCCTGCAGAAAAGTAAAGCAGTAGTCCAGTGAGGGGCCGCTGCAATCAACTGTGTTATCTGACACTTTGTCTGTTAACACTTTCCTTGTATATTCTGAACCCTTAAATACGGAGACACGAGGTAGTCGTATACCTAATGACTAAATATAAAAAGAGTCCATTAAAATCAAACTATAGTTTTGATAAAAAAGCAAAAGTAAAATATTTTAAAGTAGATATTTTAAAGTAGGTTATTTTAAAGGAGTAACGTTTTATTAAAAAATCTTGAACGAAATGAAAAGTTAAATTCTAAATTGATAGGACCTGGTACGGTTTCTGCTTGTTAGTTACAGAGCTGCTCGATGGTGACAGGTACGTGTTGAAGATATTGTACTCCAATGTGACGTCCAAGCAAGTCCATGATCGCTTAAGTTTTATGCGTGAGTGCTGTGTTCCTTTGGAATTGAATCCTGGACTAGATCTTTCTTCAGAATTAGATGAGTCTGGATACACCGTTAACGGCGGTGGTAAGTTAACGGAGGTGGTAAGCATCAAACTATGTGTAATACACATTAGCCTGTGTGACGTTGACTAGCCTGTATGGTATGGACTAGACAATGTATAGCCGTCTGCTCTGTGAGGACTGCACTGACAGATGTATACGAGACAGTATCTTTAAAATGATGAGTTGTGTTTAAGTTAAGCGAAAGTGGTAATTATTGAGCGTTAGCTCTCTGTATAACCTATTCAAAGTAGGAAGTGGTTTATTAATTGGTCAGGTTGACCGAGGCGAGCTTAATGGTAATCTGTCTGTTGCCTAAGGATGAGAGCATTGCACACGAAGAAGTGTGTAAATGCAGGACGGCCGTAACGACATGAATAGAGTTTTTATTAAATAGTCATTTATTTTGTGTTGGTATTTTATATAAACAAGTCAAGCAATTTTAGTACTTCTAGTTTTTGAAAACGGGTAATCTCGAATGGGTTTATAAGTCTCGCAGTTGCAATCGACGAGTAGTCGGTCGTTGGTGTTAATCAGTTAGTTGTTGCAGTGAATTGTTGCCACTAGTTAATTGTGGCAGTTGTTGAGTGAGTTGTTGCCACGATACGATCGGACTATGTACGGGTGTAACCCCATTGACTCTTAGTCGTAAAATAAATCTTTGTGATTTATTGTTGATTGGTGTTAACGTGTGAACTGTGCTATTGAAAAAGAAAAGAAAATAAAAAAAAGTAGTAAGAAAAAGGGGCCTACCATCATTGTAGGGCTTGAGCCGGTCCAATGATATGGCTAAAGGGAATGACAATTCCGGTCTAGTTTGCTATAGAGAATTGATCTGGTCTAGCTTGCTATAGAGAATTGATCTGGTCTAGCTTGCTATAGAGAATTGATCTGGTCTAGCTTGCTATAGAGATCAATATCTGGTCTAGTAAAATCTGTAACTGAAGGGTCTGCTGACTGGTCCAGTACGATCTGAAGGGTTAATGTGAACCGGACCAGACATGATAAGATGTTAGTTTATAGAAAATATTGTAATTAAAAAATATTGTTGTAAAAAATTTTGGTAATTGCTATACCTGGAACTTGCCAGGATGTTTGTTTATTTGTTCCCAGATGACTAATGAAGACGCGTACGAGGACGTACGCACGTCAGCATGGCCGTGACGGCACTTGAGTTTATTGCACGTGCTAAAACATCTTACAACGTGTTAACATATTCACTGACCACGCCTCCTAGCGCGTCATGCATTCCCCGCCACGCAAACTTGTTATAAAAAGAGGCGAGCGCGCGGTTTAGTCAGTCAACTAAGACACACAAAAAAAAAAAAAAAAAAAAAAGGTTTAGTCAGTCTAAGCCCGCGCGTGCCACGGTGCACATGTCGTGCGCTAGTCGTGTAATTTATTTGTTTGTTGGTCTATTTAATCAGTTTAAGATCGAGCGTCTTCCGATACCGTAGCAGGGTTCATCTATTTCGCTTGGAAACGATGCGGTCCACGACTGCACGTTTCCGACGATCATTTCTCCTACGTACGTGCGAGATCTATAGTGAACTATCTGTTGCCGTATTTCCCAAAGGAAGAACTGCTGCTCATTCTTTTGGTGAACTCCTGGCCAAGGATTCCACATGCAAGTAAAAGAGTAGTGACAATTGTGATCTTGTCCCGTAGTCACACGGGGAAGTATTATCTATCAGTTACTATGTCATCCTTAGTACTACTGAACTGATAGCAGTTTACTGTGTCATACTGTACCATGTAGTTGTTTGTGCAAAGGCGATTGCCTGGGACTGCTTTGTGTGTTCACTTAGTGTAAATTGTAATTGGTATATAGTTGTGAAAGTAATTGTGATTACTTGCAGTACGAGAATTTACGACTTTGTATCCACATTATTGTTCCTTATGTCTGACATATTCCCTACATGTACATAATTTGAAAAGAATCGATAAAGATTTTTTCACGCAGCATTCTTTAAATTAGTATAACTTTTTTATTTATGAACCAATTGACATGAAATAAAGACTAAATGTTAAGTGAAGCTTACCACAATATATTAGGGAACCACGTCTAAATCGGATAAGCCGTTTCTGAGATTAGCGTGCACAAACGCATAGACAAACAGACAAACAGAAGAACAGATAAACAGACAAACAGATAAATAGATAAACAGACAAACAGGTAAACAGACAAACAGATAAACAGACAAAACAGATAAGTTGAAACTATTTAATATTGATATTGTTTAACTTGAGAAACGCTCAGGTTATTACTTAAATTGTATGTTTATTAATATGATAATGTAAGGAAAGGTTATTTATTAATAAAATCTTTTATTGATTATAAAATATATTTTATTCTCAGTTCCAATTGTTGAACATGTACATTACAATTTTGTGTATGTACATTATTAGTATCATTATTAATCCTATAAAGCAACCAGACAGACTTTCGCCGGCACGCGTTACGTAACGAACCAGTCTACCTTCCCATAAGTAGTTATCTCACTATATTACGTGTATTTGGAGCAATAACTCTCATGTTTTTTTAAAAAAAGTAAAAAACAAAAAAAGCAACTCAATCTTAAAGTACCAAGTATGTATTAAAAAAAATAAGCCGTCACGTGACTGCTGGCAGATGTGAAATATCGAAATTATTTTGTACCAGTGATAGGCATAGAGTACAGATTATGTCAGAAACTAAATATGGCATGATGCCAAAATACAATTTTACGAATTTTCTCCAGAAAATGATGACAGTTTATTTATAATACAATATATACATTTATTTTCTTTATATTAAAAAAAAATAATTCAAAATTTATTTAAAACCGCGAGAACTTAATTATTCTCATCAGTGACTTGTGTAACAGTTATATTAGATGTTGCCTCAGACGGTATTACTGTGACAATTGGTCGATAATGACTGAAGTATATTACAAAAGTATTAGACATAACAAATTAATAAATTAAAATTAATATAAATGTAATCATTAAGGTAAAATATATCTAAATTATTAATATTAAGACAATTAATAAATAATAATATTATTTTAATACAAAAATAATAATTTATTTTAATATTAATTATAATATTATTTATTTCTGGTTGTATTAATCATGAGCAGGACAAATACGAGTAACATATAATAGTATTACAATAAAACATATAATATACCGTTAACATATAAAAGAGTAAAATATACGTATTATTAAGTAATCACGGCAATGTACAATTATAACATAATGTTTAATAGATTAAATTAGTATATAAATATAATAAATAACAAAATGTATATATAAATATGTAATTTAATAATTTAATATAAAAAAAATAATTATCAATAATATTGTAAATACGAAATATTTATATATACAACTTTATCATTATAAAAATATTTTAAATAAATTAAAATAATGATCATAATATAAAGAAAAATAAAATATTTAAATTATAAAGTAATTAAATATTTTAATTATTAATGTATTTATATTGTTACGCGAGCTCAGTGTGGCGAGAGAGATTGCGCACAGTGGCTTGCGCATGACATCGCGTCGCTACGTCTCACACATTACTACGTATTAGTACGTATAGTAGGTACATATATTGCATCATGGCTCGCCACGGACGCCCGTCTTACACGTCTAATCAGTTTACCCCTCGCCTACAGATGTTTCACATCAATAATTCTAACAAAATATCTCGCGTTGGGGAAACGCTCCAACCTAGCAATTTAATTATAAATAGTCTAACCTAACCTAATCAGTTAGGTTACAGCAACATAATAAAATAAAAATATAAATAATATAAGAATAATAATAACATATTAAATAATATATAATTATATAATATAAATTGAAGATGTGTTAGTGAAAGGTCAGATTAGGAGTACGCGTAATCGTAGAGCATGCATGGAGACTGTGATGAGTGTGAATGAAGCGATGGAGGTATGTCAGGATCGTGGTTTGTGGCAATCCGTAGTCTCTGCCTACCCCTCTGGGAAACAGGCGTGAGACTATGTATGTATGTTTGTATAATATAATAATATATAATATAATTTTTCTGTGTGGTGACGGAGTAAGAATACTATTCACCACCCCATATCTGAGACCACACGCACCCACCCACATACACCCGTGGGTGATCGTACGAGACTACTAAGGGATATAAAACACATATAACATCTATGCGAGAGAAGGAAAACTCGAAACAAAACCCTATACCAACACGTTTGACCAGCGTGGTATAGTAGGTTAATTTCCCTCTCATTGCGGAGGAGGCCCGAGCCCAACAGTGGGACATTTATGGGCTGTGATGATGATGAATAAATAATTAGGAGCGGTCCCCCAACACGAGGTATTTTGTTAGAATTATTAATACATACTTTATATTATTACGCAAGCTCAGTGCGGCGAGAGAGATGGCGCACAGTGGCTCGAGACAACCTTAGTGACATCGTGTTTGTAGTTTTCGACATATTCTACTTGTACTTTAAGATTGAGTATATTTTTTTATTTTTTCTTTTTAATTAATATAAATAAATATAAGCTATGCACCTATTTTAACACATCCCTTGGTCTTTAGAGCAAAGACTACCAGACAACGTATCGATAAGAATCGATATAATAATAGGATGAACTACTTAAATTATTCCATTGTCGTTGGTCCGTGATAAATGTGTAAGGTTTCAAATTGCTGCGGAGTTCGGAGATAATAAAGGTAATATTCAAAGATTTTGTTAAATAAAAACGAACACACGTACATACCAAGATTGTTAATATGTATCTTCAATTTTAATTTGCTGATTGATTGACGTAATAATTATGCTAATACTATTACTTTGAATGGAATTACGTAAATATAAAACTCAGTGCCTCATTATTTTTTAACAATTCCTATTTTTCATTGGGTATAACAGAACGTGTGAACCAGAATCAGAATTTACAATGACACCTACCCTACAAGAACCAGAGCGGGCTCCACATACATTAGACGCTTCTAATAATACTATCGAACCGATATTAAAAGTTGACAGTATTGTCATTTCAGGAATGTCTGGAATGTATCCAAATGCAAACAACATTAAGGAGCTCGCTGACATACTTTACAACAAGGTTAGTGCTTGACATCTTAAAAATTAGAAATAATTGTACATTGTAATATCTAAGTATTATTATGTCTTGTTCTTGATTAATAACTTAGTATTACTGTATCTACTCTTATCCGTGTGGTGACAGAGTAAGAATTCAATTCACCACCCTCTATCTTGCCCATGGGTGATGACATAAGAGACGTCCAAGGTATATAAAACGCATGTAACATGCAAGAGAAGAAAAACTTAAAACAAATCCCTATACCGACACGTTTGACCAGCGTGATATAGTAGGTCAATTTCCCATCGGGGCTCGAGTTCAACAGTGGTACATACAGGAGCTAAGATGAATTTTGTCTTGTAGTCATGGCAGAATCCCTAGATAATCTTGGCATTATAATCAACGATCTCATCAAGGTTTCTTAATTAGTGGGTTTGCGAATGAATATGAACAAGACGAAAGTCATATCTAAAACTCTTGTCAGTCCTCTACCGCTCCTAGTTGGGAATACGATTCTCGTTATTATCGGTAATCCTCAGACATAATTATGTTTACCTAGAACAAACATTCTAATTAGGTAGATCCCATTTAAAAACAGAGGTCAGCCGATAATTTAACTCTGCTGAGCAGTTTTTGGGACACTTAAGAGGATATTCTCGTCCAAAATTGCGCAGTGTCTAAAAACAACGGTTACAACCAGTATTTGTTACCAGCGTAAGTATTACACTGAAACGTAAAGTCTAAATGTCAGCTTCATAAAAGGGCTCAAAGTAACTCAGCGTATCATGTATACTCGGTATTTCTATACGATATATAAAAAAATCGAGAATACTAAAATCCATAGCAGAATGGTGTGTAAGCCCGAATAATTAGCACGAATTAATTGACAATGGGCAGATCACATAGCTTGTCGAACCGACAACCGTTGGGAAAGAAAGATTCTCGAGTGACTACCACGTATCGGACGACGCAGTGTAGGATGATCCTCCACTAAATAGACTGACGGCGGCTCAAAAGGCACAGGACACCGTTGGATGACTTGCATTCGGCTAGGACCTTTCTGAGTGACATTTTTGTGGGTGGCCTATAGGCCATCAACCCGTAAATGTCTACTGTTGGTTACATCCAAGTAGATGTTTACAGGTTGATGGAACAATGGATTATGTCTGATAAGTGTAGTGATCATGGCCCTTTGTGGGAGGGCTTCTCCGTGCTCAATAATGGACATCGAAAGGATGATGGATAAATGTAATGAACAATTATCCCACCAAAACTATAAGTGTGAAAGTGGGAGTCAAGTTCAAAATTGTAATGCACTTGAAATAAAATTACTTTTACGAATTCTAACGGGTTTATATTTCATTTTTAATTGCTCGACGTTTCGAACACTTTACAGCAATCATGGTCACGGGAGGACTAAGTATTCTCAGGTCCAATAAGTCATCGTTATTACAAAAATTTATATCTACCCGCTACAGTATCAGTTATTAAAATTTGACCCACATTTTTAATACAAATTCATTGCCAGTACAAAAAGAATATGATTCTACTTATATGTAAAAAAAAATATATTGTTTTTGAACAGTTATTATTAAACTTTCAAATATATCCTTGTTTTGTTACACCTACTATTCCTATTGTGTGAAAAAATTTAGCCTTCTATCTTATATAAAACGGGGTGCTCATCGAATCAGAAGTTTCTGAGAAAAATCTGGATTTTAAATAAAACACGTAATTTTTTAATTAATATATTATTTATATATTAATATTTTAAGTATTTTAAACAAATAAGTATACAAAGTACTTAAATGTATAAAAAAATATGTTAAAGCAATAATTAATATAACATTAGTCGCAATATTTTAAAACTATTTTTATTAACTTCTTTTTGGATATTTCTGTAGAAACGACTTTTCTGTTATATTTTACGATGATGACGTAAAAAATTCTTTCCTTGCTCAGTCTTAGTGGGTATCTTGTTGCTATTTAATAAATATTTTGAAAGCATTATTTCAAATACGTGAAGATGACAAGCAAGCTGCATAAGATCTCATTGTGTCTTTTTTCTAAAAGAGTATAAGCTCCCTTTCTGGCTCCGGTGTTAGAAGTAGTAGTGTTAAAACTTATATCCCGGACTTTGTGATACTCCACTGTTACATTTTACTAAAAACAGCATCAGATATTTGTTCTCCCATTCCTGGGGTAATTTTAGATACTCCTAATAGTTTTTGAAAACCATTACCAGAGACAAGAATCAGACGGCGCTCTAATTTCTTATTACCAGTTACATTGCACATTAGTTTGCCGTCCCAATGAATTACTAATAGAGAAACAATAACATTTTCTTCTTATATATTCTAGTTGTATTCAATTCTCACTTATATACCTACTGTACATTTCAGCAAGAGATTGTGAGTGTCGCAGGATCGCAACTGAGAGTAGCAGATAACGGCATAATTTGCCGTACTGCTTTTCGATCGCTGATTTTGTTACAATCAATCGCATTGGTAACGTGTTGTGTAAATATGCCATTAGTGGACATGTCAACGCCACAGAATCTAGAACGCATTCTTATTCTTTTTAGTACAGCCAATACAAACTCATCTTTGAACTTGTCCCCTAACATTACTAGAAGTGTTACTGAAGCTGCACTCAAGTTCTAATTCTTGGCTCGACACCAGAAATGTGAAGCATTACTTTTAGCAGCTATTTCTCTCTATTCTTCAAATCATTGTTTCCATTTTAGATACGTTCTTTGACATTTTCTAGTTTCTTGTCGATTGAAGTCATAATTATCTTGCATTCTCCTCTTTGATCAATGAGAAACGCTCTATATTCCGCATGTTTTATAAAATTCATAGCGCAATATCAAAATGTTTGTCTAGCCCTTTGCATTTTGCATAGGCAATATCAAAATGTTTGTCTAGGTCTTTTGTAAATAAATACTCTCTTTTTCTTTGTACTTCAGAATTTCTTCCTCTATTTTTCTTCAAAAACAGCCAGTTCTTATAAAATGAATCAATTTTTTAATAAAAAAAAAAAAATACTGCATAAATAAAAAATAAATAAATAATTATAATTGCATAAGTTGATAAAAAATGATATGCAATAGTTTTACCGCGGCAGTCCCCGAGTGCCACATTTGTAATTTTCAAGATATTAATTGATAATAATTCAAGTTTTTTTTCTTTGATATTAATTCAAGTTACACCTATTTATTAAAACTACTAATTTATTAAAACGTTTAAAGTACACGTTTTTAAACTGTTTTATTTATAATATTATTAAATTATTATAAATAATTTTTGAAAAATAAATTACAAAAAGAGTTTGACGGCGGTGAGACTCGAACCCATGCCTACGGTGCCTAAAACCAGCGCCTTAGCCCACTCGGTCACGCTGCGTGCGTATAGTCGGTGCAAAATTAACTGCTGCTTTTCAACCATACAGTCCTAGGTTTTATTTTCGTTACGGAATTTCTTGATTCGGTCGCCGCGCTCAAAGCTCGCGCGATAAAAGCTATGCAATAGCTTAAAAATTTTTGGACCTCCCTTTTTTTTTTTTTTTGGTGGACTATGGATTAGTCTCGCCCCGCCAAATCGGTCCGGGGTGACGGAGAAAGACCCACCGTAAAAACTCCCTCTCTCTTCGCAGTGCGAGCGGGTCACCGGAACCCGATTTTTAACTTCGGTGGCCCGCCCGGCGGTTCACCCTCGCGGGTTCCTCTCGTCGACGCCCCGACAGATTTCGCCGTCGGGGCGTTGCCCTCACGCGGTGGCCTCACGTCGGGTGACCGGACAATTCCCCGGTCCGATCACCCGAAGCCTCGGTTAGGGCGGCATCAGGCGCAGGTATTCGTGCCTGCGCCGCCCCGGCCGCTGGCGGCGCTGTCGACCATCGCCCTCGCGACGGCCGGCAGCGTCAGGTCGGCACCGATGACAGCGACGAGGTCACGGCGCTGCCGCTCCTATCCCGGACACACCTCCAGCGTGTGTTGCGCCGTGTCCTCGTCACTCCTGCAGTGGTGGCAGGCCGGAGTCCACTCCCTATACACGACCCTGTGCAGTTACAACCCGAAACACCCGTGCCCCGTCAATACCTGCACCAGCCGAAAGGTGAGGATTCCGTGCCGCCGCTCCATCCACTCTATCAATACGGGCCGGAGGGCCTCAACGGTCTCCACACCGTGCCTAGGCCTCTCCAGCCGCGTAGCCCAACGGGCGATGACGTCTCGGCGGGCATCCACGCGCCAGTTGGCTATCTCGCTCAACGATGGGGAGCCACCTTCCTCGCACGCTGTGATAACCCGCCGGTAGAGGTCGGAGAGCATCTCCGCCTCTAGGTCCCACGGGGGTGTCCCGGCCAACAGGCACGCCGCCTCTGTCGACACCGTGCGGTACCCGCGAATGGCTCTGACCGCCATGGCTCTCTGTGGCCTCCACAGAACCGCCCTGAGCTGGGCGTTCAGAGCCCTCGACCACACGGGTGCGCCGTACATGGCCATCGAGTGGATGACCCCCGCATACAGCCGTCGGCCCTCGAAACTGGGTCCGCCCACGTTCGGCATGAGTCGAGAAAGGGCGGACGCCGCGCCGACAAGCCGGGGAGCAATCTGTCGGAAATGCTCCCGGAACCACCATCGCCCGTCGATCACCAGACCCAAGTACCTCATATGGGCCTGGATGCTGATGTGGATGGAGTTTACCACTATCGAGGCGCCGATGGGTAGCCTCACACGGGGCCCATGGAAAAGTAGGGCCTCCGTCTTGTTTAGGGCCACCCTGAGCCCCAGCGCCTCGATCCGCCTGACCATCTCCTCGGTGCCGAGAGTGGGCAGGCTCGCCGCCTCTTCGAGTGTCCTGCCCCGGGCTGTAACGAGCGTGTCGTCAGCGTAGCACACCAAGCTCAGCCCGGGGGGGAGACTCCCTCTCAACGCCCAGTCGTACCCGATGTCCCACAGAGTCGGCCCCAGAACCGACCCTTGTGGAACGCCGCACGACATGGTCGTCCGCACAATGTCCCCTGCGGGACCCGCGCAGAGGATACTGCGGCCCTCCAAATAGTCTGCCACCAGCCGCCTGAGGTACAGGGCCACTCCATGGAACCGGAGCGCCTCCCTGATGCAGCCGAATGGCAGACTATTGAATGCATTGGCGATGTCCAACGACACCGCCAACAGCACTCCCTTCCCGGCGACGGCCTCCGCGGCCGCCTGCCTCAGGCGTAGTAGGGCCCCGATGGTCGAACGCCCCCTCCGAAACCCATACTGAGCGTCCGACAGATCGGGCCCCACCTCCTCCAGGTGTCGGACGATGCGGGCAGCGAGCACACGCTCCAGCAGCTTACCCACATCGTCGAGGAGCATGATGGGCCTGTAGGCCGACGGCAAATCCGGGGACCGTCCCGGCTTTGGCAGGAGAACCAACCTCCCTTCCTTCCAGCACTCAGGGAACCGTCCAGACGTCAGACAGGCGTTGAACAGCTGCCTGAGGCGAGGCTCGAAGTGCTCGAGGAGCGACGTCAGCACCCAGACTGGAATTCCGTCCGGGCCGGGGGCCGTGGTGGCGGAACGAATCTTCGCCACGGCCGCCCCCACTTCCGACTCCGTCACGGGCGGAACACTCTCGTCGTCGTCGGCCTCCCGGTCCTGATCTGGCGGAGCCATGACCAGGGGCGTGTGTTCCGACTGCCGTGGAAACAGCTCCTCGACCACCCCACGAAGGAAGTCGGGCTGGAGGGTCTCGGTGAGGGGGGGTGGCCGCGCGCGAAGCTTTTTCAGCGCCGCGCGATATGGGCGACGCCAGGGGTCACGGTCGAGACCGTCCAGCATCTTCTGCCAACTCGCACCCTTGGCGGCTCGGATGGCCAGCCGAAAGGCAGTCCGCGCACTGCGGTACGCCTCGTACAGCTGGCCCTCCCGCTCGACGTCGCGGTGACGCCGCCAGCTGCGGGTGTAGGACCCTCGGGCACTGATACACGCCGCACGAAGGTCCGCCAGTCTTGGGGACCACCAGTAGACCCCCTGCCTCGGAGGTGGACGCCGCCGCACTCTGGGCATGGCCGCATCGCAGATCTGCGTTAACGCACTGCGAATGCGGACAGCCTCAGCGTACACTCCGTCCGCTGGGGGTGGTGAGGACAACCACGTGCTAACAATGGCCGCCTCCGCCAGTAGGTCCCTATCAAGACGACCCACAGCCCACCGCGGAAACGCAGGAGTTCCGTCCGCCCTGTGACCCCTACTGGGGTCCCGGGGGGAGACCTCCATCCGGATATACCGGTGGTCCGACAGGGTCTCCGCCTCCTCCAGGACACTCCAGTTCTTCACCCGTGGTGCGACAGCGGGGCTAGCGAACGACAAGTCCACTATCGACCCGCCCTGCCGCCGCACACACGTGTTCACCGAGCCACTGTTCAGAACACAGAGGCCCAGTGAAGCCGCCCACTCGTTGACCGCCCGCCCGCGGTCGTCCGTCATAGGGGACCCCCACGCCGTGGATTTGGCGTTAAAGTCACCCAGAACCACGACGAGGCCCGGTGCCAGTCGCCGTATCGAGGCCTCCAAGGTGGTGAGTGAGGCCCCGAAATCGTCCATCCTCCTAGTGGGGGAGAGGTATACGCTGTAGAGCGTGACCCCTCCCCACTCCGCCGCGACAAATTCCTCGCCCCTATCCAAAAGGGACAAGGACGGGAAGTGCCGCTGCGTTGAGACGACGATTGCCTCAGTACCGTTTCGACTGACCACCCAATTGGGGCGATCAGGCACGGCGTACGGTTCCGCGACTACGGCTGCACCAATCGACCACTCCGCCATGGATTGCAGGAGGAGATTCTGCGCTCCGGCGGAGTGGTTGGTGTTGGCCTGCAGGAGGAGGTGCATGGATGGTGTACCCATTATCGGGTTGTATTCATGACCTCCTCGCCAGCGGGCGATCGGACCGCGCTAGGAGCGGGAGCAGCCGTGGTCGTAGGGCCGCCCCGCGCCTTTGGGGCCGAAGCTGGAGGTTTGCACGCCCCAGAGCCCATGCGGTGCTTGGCGGGCTTATTGCCCGCCGCACACGCGGGGCAGTGGGGCGGGGCGGCGCAAGATGCCGCCACGTGCCCGGTCTGACCGCAGCGGAAACACAATCCGCCGCAGTCGAAGCAATTAGTGCACGTCGGTCGAGTGTGTTCGACCGCCATGCACTTGTAGCACCTCGCAGGCCGGTGCTCAAGCACGGTTACCCGCGCCGAGCTCCAGCCCACGAGGAGCCTGCCTGAGCCGGCCAGTTGCCTGACTGACTCCACCGGGCACTGCGCCCAGGCAGCACCTACGCCACCCGGACTGGGACGAATGGCACCGACCCGGACGGTGTCTATGGGTCACCCGGTTTTCGAGGCAATAGCCTCCCGGATGTCTTCCACCGTCACTGAATCGTCCAAACCCGAAATGCGCATTTCGGCGCACTTGACGGGCCTGGCGATCTTGATGTCACCCTCCTCGGCGAACAAACCTCTCAGCTTCTCGGCCACGCTGTCGGCCGTCTTGGCGCCCTCGGCCCCTGGGAACTCGAGAATTCGAGCCCCCGTCCGGGCCTTGCGGGTCCTGGCTTCGACGCCTCCAATATCGGAGACGTCTAGCTCCCGCCGGGCCTTCCTCAAGACGGCCTCGTAGCTGAGGCCCTTCTCGGCCGCCTCGGGCAGCACAGTGATCACCACTGCGGCCGTCTTCGGCGACTTGAGCCCCTTGCGCGGTCTCTTCTTCCGTCCGGCTCCTGCCTGTGGAGCGGGGACCTCAGCGGCGCGCTTGGCCTCCGCTCTCCTTCTTTGGCCGCGACTCCTTCTGTCGCGCTCGGCCACCTGCCAACCCTGTTCGGGTACGGCAGTCGTGCCAGACGCGGAAGGTCTCGTCGCAGCCTCGCTGGTCGTCGCCGGCGGTGTTATTGTGGGCGACTTCAGCGGTCCGGCAGAAGCCGGCGCCTCCTCCTCAGGGCGGGTCCCTTCGGAGCTGGGCCGGGGCCTTTGGGCTTAGGCCCAGCCGCGGCCGCGGCGTAGCTCCCCACGCGGCCACCCTAACAAGGCAGCGGGGCGGGGGCTGGTGCCACATGCGGCCGCTTGTCCGCGGCGAGAGGTGGTCGGACACGTGGTTGTGGAGGCAATCTCGCCTCCAGAACGGCGAAGCGCGCATCGACGAGCTTGCCCACTGCGCCGATGATTTTGGCGAGGGCCTCGTCCGATATGCCTCCCACCTCAAACGGGGTCGGCTGAGCCTCTTCAGGGGCCCGTTCTATTGCGCCTGGCGGCTTTGGCGCCACAGGGTCGCTAGCCGGCGGCAAGCGGTCCGCGGGGAGAGGCGTCAACCTCACCACCGGGACAGGGAGTTTCGCCGCGGCGACCGCGCCAGTGTCAGCCGGCGACGCGCGCTTCGCGGCGGCAGGCGTCTTCCTCGCCGCGGGGACGGGTGTCACGGTGACGCCATCACCCAACGTCGTCGGCGCCGCAGCGCGAGGCGGCTTTGGCGCCGCAGCGGCCGCTGAGTAGCCGGCCCTGGCCGATGGCGCGGCTGGCGCAGGTGACACGAACAGCGCCACCTGCGCCTTGAGGTCGGCCACGTCTATCAACAGCTGGCGGTTTGGCCAACGCATTTCCGCCAGCATGTCGCCCAGGTTCCGGTTTCGGGTCCGCAGGCCTGACATCTCGCCTCTAAGGCGGACATTTTCGGCCTGCAGATCCGTGGCCTCGCCGGCGCGGACAGCGACCGCCGCCGCCCTTTCCATAGCCGAGGTCCCTCGCCCTCTTCGGGAGGCCTGGATCTTGGGTGGAGGCATGTTGGCCACGCTCCCCTCGGTTTCGGCGCTCGAGCTGCCGCCCTTGCTCAGGGGGCGCTTTCGCACCTGCGAGGGGAGGGCCCCCTCCTTCTTAGTCGCGGTCGCCGGCGGCGTCTTTGCTGCTAGACGCGCCGACGACCTAGTGCGGCCTTCACCAGCCGACCCGCTGTCCTCTTTGGACGGCCCTGCGGGAATATCACCGCCCTCGTCAATTCTGACGGTAGATCCGCCGCCCTCGTCTTTGGACGGCTCTGCGACATCGCTGTCGCCCTCGTCCGTCGACGGCTCTGCTGCGAGTCTACCGTCCTTCTTCTCTTCAGCGGCGGCAGCCTCCCTGCGCGCTCGCCGCTCCTCCAGCCGCCTCTTGTAGCTCAGGCCGTTGCCCCGAGACTTTCGAGGCGACTTCCTCTTCTTCTTTTGGGCCTCCACGGTTTGTGCCGGGCCCTCGGCGGACGCCTCAAGTCCTGAGGACGAGGCATCGTTGTCAGTTTTTCTTTGGCTTGACAAGGCCGTGGTGTGAGAATCACACAGATCGTCGATGGTAAGTTTATTAATGGTATCCATATGATTCCCACGAGTAGGGGAGATACACTACGTCGACCCGGGCAGAGATCCCTTTACCCGGGCAAGCCTACATTTACCAACCAGGGGGTCAGCCGGTACCCTGGCTGGAGCGTGCTAACGACAGAACAACCCATCTGCCATGCATCTTCTCGCCACACGCCAGAACTTAAGATTCTGGGTGATTTCCGAGTCCGAATGTTACTTCGAACTCTTTATAGAGGTTGTTTTCCTCGCGGTCCGGGCGGTTAAGCCAAGACCCTCGCTCCTGAAAGCAAAGAATCAGGTTTACGATGTGTGGGCGGTGGCATGTGCCTGCCCAGCCCTCAAATGAATGAGTGACTGAGCCCGTCCCAATATTTCGCGTCCTATAACCTCTACTACGACTGTAGTAGAGTAAGGAGCGAAATCGCGCAGATATTTGCTACGGACGACAGTACAACAGAAGAACTGGGGACCGCCGTCCGCACCCAGGGTACACCGCGTGGAGGTTTCTGGGATAGTACCCCACCACCCTAATGTTCCTTGATCCAATTTCTTACAGATCTTTTTATTTGGCCTATATAAGTGAGACCACAGTCACAGTCTAATTTATAAACTCCTGCATCCTATAGAAGGATCTGGCACATGACAGATGGTAAGAACTGACTAATCCTCTTCAGTAGCTTAAAATAAGTATTTACAGAGGCACGTTTAAGGATATAACCAATCTTGTCAGTAACTCCCTTCACATAAGGTAGGACTGCAGACTGTTGGTGGTTCCAAGCAGTGTCCGTAATGGAGGCGAGGAACTTGCAGATTGTTTGCACGTAGAACCTGCTTGACATGTTGCATCTCCCCAGCCAGGTATTCATCGCCACAGATTCCTTGTGCTCTCTGTAACAAAGATTTATAAACAGTAGCTAACTGTGAAGGGGGATGGTGAGAATCATCATTTAAGTATTTGTCTGTATGGGGTTTACGAATAACCAAAATAAGAGAGATATAGCAAAATCAAAATAATGCGCAACGAAATTATTTTCGCCCGTGACCGGGCCGCGTGGCCGGCTCGCGTTCGAGCTCGGGGCCGAAAAGTTTTGGTAGTCTAGTGGAATTGTATATCCTATTATTAATATTATAAACGTGAAAGTTTGTAATAATGTATGGATGTGAACATGTTTGTTGCTCTTTCACGTAAAAACTACTGAACTGAATGGATTTTGATGAAATTTATAGTAATATAGCTTGCACATCAGAATAACACATAGGCTATAATTTATAAAGATATTTTGCAAATTGGCTAAAATATAACGATAAAAATCGCTTAAGGCAGAAAAAAATTATATAATTAAAATAGAACTTCGTTCCATCCGGGTGTCCCTTGACACCTCCGGTTTTTTTATTTTTTTTGGTGGACTATGGATTAGTCTCGCCCCGCCAAATCGGTCCGGGGTGACGGAGAAGGCGCCGCGTGACCCCATAGACCCACCGTAAAAACTCCTCTCTCTTCGCCGTGCGAGCGGGTCACCGGGACCCGATTTTTAACTTCGGTGGCCCGCCCGGCGGTTCACCCTCGCGGGTTCCTCTAGTCGACGCCCCGACAGATTTCGCCGTCGGGGCGACGCCTTCACGCGGTGGCCTCACGTCGGGTGACCGGACATCTTACAACATTACCATTTTTTTTTTTTTTTTTTTTTTTTTTTTTTTTTTTTTTTTTTTTTTTTTGGTGGACTATGGATTAGCCTCGCCCCGCCAAATCGGCCCGGGGTGACGGAGAAGGCGGCGCGTGACCCCATAGACCCACCGTAAAACTCCTCTCTCTTCGCCGTGCGAGCGGGTCACCGGGACCCGATTTTTAACTTCGGTGGCCCGCCCGGCGGTTCACCCTCGCGGGTTCCTCTCGTCGACGCCCCGACAGATTTCGCCGTCGGGGCGTCGCCCTCACGCGGTGGCCTCACGTCGGGTGACCGGACAATTCCCCGGTCCGATCACCCGAAGCCTCGGTTAGGGCGGCATCAGGCGCAGGTATTCGCGCCTGCGCCGCCCCGGCCGCTGGCGGCGGCCCGGGGCGCGGGAATCCTCCCTTGCCCGTTCCGCCGCTTCCTTCTGCGAGATGACAGCCTCGCAGAAGGCGGCGACCGCGTCCCAGTTCCTGATGCTGTCGACCATCGCCCTCGCGACGGCCGGCAGCGTCAGGTCGGCACCGATGACAGCGACGAGGTCACGGCGCTGCCGCTCCCATCCCGGACACACCTCCAGCGTGTGTTGCGCCGTGTCCTCGTCACTCCTGCAGTGGTGGCAGGCCGGAGTCCACTCCCTATACACGACCCTGTGCAGGTACAACCCGAAACACCCGTGCCCCGTCAATACCTGCACCAGCCGAAAGGTGAGGACTCCGTGCCGCCGCTCCATCCACTCTATCAATACGGGCCGGAGGGCCTCAACGGTCTCCACACCGTGCCTAGGCCTCTCCAGCCGCGTAGCCCAACGGGCGATGACGTCTCGGCGGGCATCCACGCGCCAGGTGGCTATCTCGCTCAACGATGGGGAGCCACCTTCTTCGCGCGCTGTGATAACCCGCCGGTAGAGGTCGGAGAGCATCTCTGCCTCTAGGTCCCACGGGGGTGTCCCGGCCAACAGGCACGCCGCCTCTGTCGACACCGTGCGGTACCCGCGAATGGCTCTGACCGCCATGGCTCTCTGTGGCCTCCACAGAACCGCCCTGAGCTGGGCGTTCAGAGCCCTCGCCCACACGGGTGCGCCGTACATGGCCATTGAACGGATGACCCCCGCATACAGCCGTCGGCCCTCGAAACTGGGTCCGCCCACGTTCGGCATGAGTCGAGAAAGGGCGGACGCCGCGCCGACAAGCCGGGGAGCAATCTGTCGGAAATGCTCCCGGAACCACCATCGCCCGTCGAGCACCAGACCCAAGTACCTCATATGGGCCTGGATGCTGATGTGGATGGAGTTTACCACTATCGAGGCGCCGATGGGTAGCCTCACACGGGGCCCATGGAAAAGTAGGGCCTCCGTCTTGTTTAGGGCCACCCTGAGCCCCAGCGCCTCGATCCGCCTGACCATCTCCTCGGTGCCGAGAGTGGCCAGGCTCGCCGCCTCTTCGAGTGTCCTGCCCCGGGCTGTGACGAGCGTGTCGTCAGCGTAGCACACCAAGCTCAGCCCGGGGGGGAGACTCCCTCTCAACGCCCAGTCGTACCCGATGTCCCACAGGGTCGGCCCCAGAACCGACCCCTGTGGAACGCCGCACGACATGGGCGTCCGCACAATGTCCCCTGCGGGACCCGCGCAGAGGATACTGCGGCCCTCCAAATAGTCTGCCACCAGCCGCCTGAGGTACAGGGGCACTCCATGGAACCGGAGCGCCTCCCTGATGCAGCCGAATGGCAGACTATTGAATGCGTTGGCGATGTCCAACGACACCGCCAGGCGTAATAGGGCCCCGATGGTCGAACGCCCCCTCCGAAACCCATACTGAGCGTCCGACAGATCGGGCCCCACCTCCTCCAGGTGTCGGACGATGCGGGCAGCGAGCACACGCTCCAGCAGCTTACCCACATCGTCGAGGAGCACGATGGGCCTGTAGGCCGACGGCAAATCCGGGGACCGTCCCGGCTTTGGCAGGAGAACCAACCTCCCTTCCTTCCAGCACTCAGGGAACCGTCCAGACGTCAGACAGGCGTTGAACAGCTGCCTGAGGCGAGGCTCGAAGTGCTCGAGGAGCGACGTCAACACCCGGACTGGAATTCCGTCCGGGCCGGGGGCCGTGGTGGCGGAACGAATCTTCGCCACGGCCGCCCCCACTTCCGACTCCGTCACGGGCGGAACACTCTCGTCGTCGTCGGCCTCCCGGTCCTGATCTGGCGGAGCCATGACCGGGGGCGTGTGTTCCGACTGCCGTGGAAACAGCTCCTCGACCACCCTACGAAGGAAGTCGGGCTGGAGGGTCTCGGTGAGGGGGGGGGGCCGCGCGCGAAGCTTGTTCAGCGCCGCGCGATATGGGCGACCCCAGGGGTCACGGTCGAGACCGTCCAGCATCTCCTGCCAACTCGCGCCCTTGGCGGCTCGGATGGCCAGCCGAAAGGCAGTCCGCGCACTGCGGTACGCCTCGTACAGCTGGCCCTCCCGCTCGACGTCGCGGTGACGCCGCCGGCTGCGGGTGTAGGACCTTCGGGCACTGATACACGCCGCACGAAGGTCCGCCAGTCTTGGGGACCACCAGTAGACCCCCTGCCTCGGAGGCGGACGCCGCCGCACTCTGGGCATGGCCGCATCGCAGATCTGCGTTAACGCACTGCGAATGCGGACAGCCTCAGCGTCCACTCCGTCCGCTGGGGGTGGTGAGGACAGCCACGTACTGACAATGGCCGCCTCCGCCAGTAGATCCCTGTCAAGACGACCCACAGCCCACCGCGGAAACGCGGGAGCTCCGTCCGCCCTGTGACCCCTACCGGGTTCCCGGGGGGAGACCTCCATCCGGATGTACCGGTGGTCCGACAGGGTCTCCGCCTCCTCCAGGACACTCCAGTTCCTCACCCGTGGCGCGACAGCGGGGCTAGCGAACGACAAGTCCACTATCGACCCGCCCTGCCGCCGCACACACGTGTTCACCGAGCCTCTGTTCAGAACACAGAGGCCCAGTGAAGCCGCCCACTCGTTGACCGCCCGCCCGCGGTCGTCCGTCGTAGGGGACCCCCACGCCGTGGATTTGGCGTTGAAGTCCCCCAGAACCAGGACGAGGCCCGGTGCCAGTCGCCGTATCGAGGCCTCCAAGGTGGTGAGTGAGGCCCCGAAATCGTCCATCCTCCTAGTGGGGGAGAGGTATACGCTGTAGAGCGTGACCCCTCCCCACTCCGCCGCGACAAATTCCTCGCCCCTATCCAAAAGGGACAAGGACGGGAAGTGCCGCTGCGTTGAGACGACGATTGCCGCAGTACCGTTTCGACTGACCACCCAATTGGGGCGATCAGGCACGGCGTACGGTTCCGCGACTACGGCTGCATCAATCGACCACTCCGCCATGGATTGCAGGAGGAGATCCTGCGCTCCGGCGGAGTGGTTGGTGTTGGCCTGCAGGAGGAGGTGCATGGATGGTGTACCCATTATCGGGTTGTGTCCATGACCTCCTCGCCAGCGGGCGATCGGACCGCGCTAGAAGCGGGAGCGGCCGTGGTCGTAGGGCCGCCCCCTGCCTTTGGGGCCGAAGCTGGAGGTTTGCACGCCCCAGAGCCCATGCGGTGCTTGGCGGGCTTATTGCCCGCCGCACACGCGGGGCAGTGGGGCGGGGCGGCGCAAGATGCCGCCACGTGCCCGGTCTGACCGCAGCGGAAACACAATCCGCCGCAGTCGAAGCAATTAGTGCACGTCGGTCGAGTGTGTCCGACCGCCATGCACTTGTAGCACCTCGCGGGCCGGCGCTCAAGCACGGTTACCCGCGCCGAGCTCCAGCCCACGAGGAGCCTGCCTGAGCCGGCCAGTTGCCTGACCGACTCTACCGGGCACTGCGCCCAGGCAGCACCTACGCCACCCGGACCGGGACGAATGGCACCGACCCGGACGGTGTCTATGGGACACCCGGTTTTCGAGGCAATAGCCTCCCGGATGTCTTCCACCGTCACCGAATCGTCCAAACCCGAAATGCGCATTTCGGCGCACTTGACGGGCCTGGCGATCTTGATGCCACCCTCCACGGCGAATAAACCTCGCAGCTTCTCGGCCACGCTGTCGGCCGTCTTGGCGCCCTCGGCCCCTGGGAACTCGAGAATTCGAGCCCCCGTCCGGGCCTTGCGGGTCCTGGCTTCGACGCCTCCAATATCGGAGACGTCTAGCTCCCGCCGGGCCTTCCTCAAGACGGCCTCGTAGCTGAGGCCCTTCTCGGCCGCCTTGGGCAGCACAGTGATCACCACTGCGGCCGTCTTCGGCGACTTGAGCCCCTTGCGCGGTCTCTTCTTCCGTCCGGCTCCTGCCTGTGGAGCGGGGACCTCAGCGGCGCGCTTGGCCTCCGCTCTCCTTCTTTGGCCGCGACTCCTTCTGTCGCGCTCGGCCACCTGCCAACCCTGTTCGGGTAGACGCGGAAGGTCGTGCCAGACGCGGAAGGTCTCGTCGCAGCCTCGCTGGTCGTCGCCGGCGGTGTTATTGCGGGCGACTTCAGCGGTCCGGCAGGAGCCGGAGCCGTCTTCCTCCTCAGGGCGGGTCCCTTCGGAGCTGGGCCAGGGCCTTTGGGCTTAGGCCCGGCCGCGGCCGCGGCGTAGCTCCCCACGCGGCCACCCTGACAAGGCAGCGGGGCGGGGGCTGGTGCCACATGCGGCCGCTTGTCCGCGGCGAGAGGTGGTCGGACACGTGGTTCTGGAGGCAACCTCGCCTCCAGAACGGCGAAGCGCGCATCGACGAGCTTGCCCACTGCGCCGATGATTTTGGCGAGGGCCTCGTCCGATATGCCTCCCACCTCAAACGGGGTCGGCTGAGCCTCCTCAGGGGCCCGTTGTACGGCGCCTGGCGGCTTTGGCGCCGCAAGCGGTCCGCGGGGAGAGGCGTCAACCTCACCACCGGGACAGGGAGTCTCGCCGCGGCGACTGCGCCAGCGTCAGCCGGCGGCGCGCGCTTCGCGGCGGCAGGCGTCTTCCTCGCCGCGGGGACGGGTGTGACGGTGACGCCATCACCCAACGTCGTCGGCGCTCACCACTGCGGCCGTCTTCGGCGACTTGAGCCCCTTGCGCGGTCTCTTCTTCCGTCCGGCTCCTGCCTGTGGAGCGGGGACCTCAGCGGCGCGCTTGGCCTCCGCTCTCCTTCTTTGGCCGCGACTCCTTCTGTCGCGCTCGGCCACCTGCCAACCTTGTTCGGGTACGGCAGTCGTGCCAGACGCGGAAGGTCTCGTCGCAGCCTCGTTGGTCGTCGCCGGCGGTGTTATTGCGGGCGACTTCAGCGGTCCGGCAGGAGCCGGAGCCGTCTTCCTCCTCAGGGCGGGTCCCTTCGGAGCTGGGCCAGGGCCTTTGGGCTTAGGCCCGGCCGCGGCCGCGGCGTAGCTCCCCACGCGGCCACCCTGACAAGGCAGCGGGGCGGGGGCTGGTGCCACATGCGGCCGCTTGTCCGCGGCGAGAGGTGGTCGGACACGTGGTTCTGGAGGCAACCTCGCCTCCAGAACGGCGAAGCGCGCATCGACGAGCTTGCCCACTGCGCCGATGATTTTGGCGAGGGCCTCGTCCGATATGCCTCCCACCTCAAACGGGGTCGGCTGAGCCTCCTCAGGGGCCCGTTGTACGGCGCCTGGCGGCTTTGGCGCCGCAGGGGCGCTAGCCGGCGGCAAGCGGTCCGCGGGGAGAGGCGTCAACCTCACCACCGGGACAGGGAGTCTCGCCGCGGCGACTGCGCCAGCGTCAGCCGGCGGCGCGCGCTTCGCGGCGGCAGGCGTCTTCCTCGCCGCGGGGACGGGTGTGACGGTGACGCCATCACCCAACGTCGTCGGCGCCGCAGCGCGAGGCGGCTTTGGCGCCGCAGCGGCCGCTGAGTAGCCGGTCTTGGCTGGTGGCGCGGCTGGCGCAGGCGACACGAACAGCGCCACCTGCGCCTTGAGGTCGGCCACGTCGATCAGCAACTGGCGGTTTGCCCGACGCATCTCCGCCAGCATGTCGCCCAGGTTCCTGTTTCGGGTCCGCAGGCCTGACATCTCGCCTCTAAGGCGGACATTTTCGGCCTGCAGATCCGTGGCGTCACCGGCGCGGACAGCGACCGCCGCCGCCCTTTCTACAGCCGAGGTCCCTCGCCCTCTTCGGGAGGCCATGATCTTAGGTGGAGGCATGTTGGCCACGCTCCCCTCGGTTTCGGCGCTCGAGCCGCCTCCCTTACTCAGGGGGCGCTTTCGCACCTGCGAGGGGAGGGCCTCCTCCTTCTTAGTCGCGGTCGCCGGCGGCGTCTTTGCTGCTAGACGCGCCGACGACCTAGTGTAGCCTTCACCAGCCGACCCGCTGCCCTCTTTGGACGGCCCTGCGGGAATATCACCGCCCTCGTCCATTCTGACGGTAGATCCGCCGCCCTCGTCTTCGGACGGCTCTGCGACATCGCTGTCGCCCTCGTCCGTCGACGGCTCTGCTGCGAGTCTACCGTCTTTCTTCTCTTCAGCGGCGGCAGCCTCCCTGCGCGCTCGCCGCTCCTCCAGCCGCCTTTTGTGGCTCAGGCCGTTGCCCCGGGTCTTTCTGGGCGACCTCCTCTTCTTCTTCTGGGCCTCCACGGTTTGTGCCGGGCCCTCGGCGGACGCCTCAAGTCCTGAGGACGAGGCGTCGTTGTCAGTTTTTCTTTGGCTTGACAAGGCCGTGGTGTGAGAATCACAGGGATTCCCGTCGGTAAATGTATTTAATTTTAAGGTATCCATATGATTCCCACGAGTAGGGGAGATACACAACGTCGACCCGGGCAGAGATCCCTTTACCCGGGCAAGCCTACATTTACCAACCAGGGGGTCAGCCGGTACCCTGGCTGGAGCGTGCTAACGACAGAACAACCCATCTGCCATGCATCTTCTCGCCGCACGCCAGAACTTAAGATTCTGGGTGATTTCCGAGTCCGAATGTTACTTCGAACTCTTTATAGAGGTTGTCTTCCTCGCGGTCCGGGCGGTTAAGCCAAGACCCTCGCTCCTGAAACTAAGACAAGCAAAGAATCAGGTTTACGATGTATGGGCGGTGGCATGTGCCTGCCCAGCCCTCAAATAAATGAGTGACTGAGCCCGTCCCAATATTTCGCGTCCTATACCCTCTACTACGACTGTAGTAGAGTAAGGAGCGAAATCGCGCAGATATTCGCTACGGACGACAGTACAACAGAAGAACTGGGGACCGCCGCCCGCACCCAGGGTACACCGCGTGGAGGTTTCTGGGATAGTACCCCATCTTACAACATTACCATAGGTCGGACGTCAATTTTCTGCAAGACTGTGGTAGTACCCCGGACGGACCGGCTCGCGGCTGTAGACAGAACACTTTTAAGCAGTGTAGCCTTTGTTAATTAGTTGTCCGTGTGGTAACGGAGCAAGAATAAAATTTACCATCTCATATCTTGCTCGTGAGTGTCTTAATCCGCTTTTAAGAAATATGAAATGCCTATAACATCCTCGAAAGAAAAGTCCATATCAACCCATCTGATTAGCTTGACTCTCACAGAAAACCAACGTTTGGGCAGTGGCAACGTGCTAATGCGCTTCGTTCAGTGAGCCAGAGAGCTGCAAGCTCAACTTACTGAGTGGATTTGGGGTTTTCATTGGTAGCCAGTGACCTAGATGTGGCCTTGCTAAGGTCCATGAACGAACAGTAACACTTATCATTGGGTGTGCTGCTTGCTACCATCAGTAATAAAAAAAGAAACATATTGACAATGGTAAAATGCAATAAGTAATAATATCACAGATAACATACGCCAATATATTATATATATTCATTGTATGTTTTTGATATTTTTAGTCCTTTGCGTTACATATTTTATTATGCTAATTTACTTCAAAAAAATTGAATAATATTTAAATGAAACGATGCACGTAATATTTTCTACTTGTTATTTAAATTAATATCATCTCAGCCAATATATGTCCCACTGTTGGACTCGAGTCTCCTCTACAATGGGAGGGTAATTGACCTACTATACCACGCTGGTCAGGCGTGTTGGTAAAGGGTTTTGTTTCGAGGTTTCCTTCTCTCTCTCTCTAATTTAATACGAGTATGTTTGACATTAAATAGTGAAACTGGTAGAAATACTGTACGGAAGAAGGACTTCAATTTAATTATTGATGATAAAAATATATGTGCGGACGAAGAAGTGGCAACCGAATTTGAAAAATATTTCAGTAATATTCCTTTACTGACAACTAAATTATTGATGTGTTCTCCTATTTTAGCCGAGTCACTCTTGAAACAGTGTATTGTAAAATGCGACACATCCTTTGAGTTCTCAGATGTCAGTAGGAATGATATCATAAACTCTTTTAAAAATCTTAATATTAAGAAGACAGCTGATTTATGGAGCTTTTCTGTAAAGACAGTTAATTCTATAATTGATATTATTGCCCCCCACCTGTCATCTGTGTTTAATGGTTGTGTTGCTCGAGGCGTATTTCCTGATCTCATGAAAATTAGTAGAGTGATTCCTTTGTTCAAAGCGGGTAGTATGATTCTGATCTGTCTGATCTTAATAATTTTCGACCAATTTCCATATTACCCACACTTAGTAAAGTTTTTGAAAGACTTATGCTTAGTCAAATGTTACATCATTTTAAGATACATGATATATTTCACAAACAGCAATTTGGCTTCACTAAGAATTGCTCTACTACTGATGCGGGTGTAGAATTATTAAAAAATATCTTTACAGCCTGGGAGACATCGCATGATGCTTTAGGTATATTTTGCAATTTATCCAAGGCGTTTGATTGTGTACACCACGAAATTCTCGTCAAGAAATTATACCACTATGGGATCAGGAATAAGGCTCTCGAACTTTTAACATCATATTTGTATAACAGAATTCAGAGGGTCGATGTTAATGGTGTACGATCATCTGGTTCTGTTATAAAAATGGGCGTTCCACAAGGATCCATTCTGGGGCCATTTCTGTTCCTTGTATATATTAATGACTTACCTTATTATGTAGGGGATAACCAAAACATAGTGTTGTTCGCAGATGATACCTCCTTATTGTTTAAAATTAAAAGACAAAAGATTAATTATGACGATGTGAACAACGCTCTGTCAAATGTTGTTCATTGGTTCAGTACAAACAACTTGGTTCTTAATGAAAAGAAAACCAAATGTATTAAATTTACCACACCTAATGTGAGACTAGTGGAAACCAATGTTCAAATGAATGGTGTGGCCCTAGAGCTTGTGGAGTCCACGGCATTTTTGGGTATTACCATCGATACTAAACTCCATTAGGGTCCTCAGATTGAAAAATTATCAAGTAGGCTAAGCTCAGCGGCTTATGCGGTAAAAAAAATTCGAATGTTAACCGATATTGAAACGGCTAGAATTGTTTATTTCGCCTACTTCCATAGTCTTATGTCTTATGGCATACTGCTTTGGGGTTGCTCTGCAGATTTGAATAACATCTTTGTTCTTCAAAAACGGGCTGTCCGCGCGATTTATAATCTAGGGCCAAGAGCTTCACTGAGAGAAACATTTAGGGAAATAAACATTCTAACCGTTGTATCACAATTCATATTCGAAAACATATTATATGTAAAAAAAAATATTAATGAATTTGATAAATATAGTGATATTCACCGTGTGAACACTAGGAATAAGGATAATCTAGTTATCTATCATACTCGCCTACAAAAAATTAGTAGGTCTTTCATGGGGCAATGTATACGCTTTTACAATAAACTGCCTAAAGATATCCGAGATATGCCAATGAATAAGTTCAAAAAGGCTGTCATAAACAGACTGTGCAGAAAAGGATATTACAGCATTTCGGATTATCTAAATGATAATACGGAATGGCTATGAGCAGCTCCTCTCTCAGCAATTGTCCTTTTAATGTTTATCTCTTACTCTTACTCTTGTATTATTTGTATTGTCTTAATTGTACAGTGTAGCGTGTTTTGCCTAATGAGTTATGTATTTATTTATCCCAGCTATCTGTTTCAAATTTATAGATTATGGTGTGGTCATGCTCACTGAAAAGGTCTCTGCTTGCGGTAGCTACGTGGAGCGGGTCTCTCTCTTCCCTCCAATGTGGTTGAGGGGCGTGATCGCTGCTTTAATAGTTAACTCGTGATCGGGTGCCGCTTGTGGGATCTGGTCCAGCCATTTTTCTTTCTTTTTTGTTTATAAATATCCTTAGTTTAATTTTGTATTATATACAAAATTTAAAAAAATGAATCTTTACTCGAAGGGCATATCACTGGAGCTAACATAAATTAACCAAAAAAAAAAATGACGAGCCCACTGAGTTTCTTGCCGGATCTTCTCAGTATGTGGCTGCTTTCCGATCCGGTGGTAGATTAATTAAATTTAATTTAAAACACAATGTAAAATTGACAGTATGTAAGTGCCGCTATGGGGCTTATGCAAAATAAATTATTTGATTTGATTAATTCGAGGAAATTTTTGTGCAACGACTTAAATTTTCGTTATTACATTAACAAAATTATATTCGACGTAATTTGGAACCACTGTTTAATATACATATAATCGTTTATAATTTAAACAAGTCAAAACTCTATCCATTTTTTACCTTTCTTTGCTTGTCTTATTTATAAGAATTATGCAGCGCGTTTATATTGATATTTATTTTCGAACTGGTTACGGAACATAGACTAGATATACAGACATACAGATAGATAGTTTCACTATAAAGCAATAACAATATACTAAAAAATTATAATAACAAAATATAAAAAAATAATAACTGTATTCTATTTTTATATTGGTAGGCAGCGGCCTAAGCTATACCCTTGGTATAGCAAAGGTCCATGGGCGGTAGTGACACTTACCATCAGGTGTGCTGCTTGCTCGTTTGCCACCTAGTGGTGGCAAACCACCTAGTGGTGGCAATAACAAAAAAAATTCGGAAAAAACAAATAGTACCATTATTTATTTAGTTCATTTGTATTTGATTAGAACAATCATAGCTTTTTTTTTGTTATTTTAGAAGTTGGCCGCTAGCCAAGTTGTTTAGAAATTTCTTAACATCCTTAATCAAAAATCATTATCTTTATATTATAGGTAAAATAAGAATATTTGTGAAAATGAAAATAAAATATATTAAAACTATGCATTTGATTTGAATTTCAAGGCAGTAACAATTTATCAGATTGTTAATTATAATGCAAATATTACACTACTTATATAACTTAATTTTTAGGAAAACACATTCTCGGAGACGGATTCGAGGTGGTGTTTGAAACATCCGGAACTAGCACATTACATAGGCAAGGCTCCAAATATTGATCGCTTCGACGCTCAGTTCTTTATGGTGCACTACCGTCTTGGATATTGGACGGATCCTATGTCACGGAAGTTACTTGAGCACTCATTTCAAGCGATATATGACGCAGGTGAATATAAGTAAATTTGTTAGTATAAATTGAATGGGTTCTTTAATTGATATATTAAAATTAAAACTGAAGTAACGTTGTAACACAATTGAAGACAATTATCATTTTGGTATATTATCCAGGAATAAATCCAGCACATATAAGTGGAAAAAAAGTTGGTGTATTCATTGGCTCTTCATTTTCTGATACGGAGAAAATGGGTTTTATTAATACTAAACCACAAAATGGTGCGGGTTTACTGGGGTAAGTATCAATATTATATTATATAGAACTATATTTTGGGGGCATAGTCCAGAGCGTGCACGTCACGTCCCCTGCCGGTCTAGTTAGATTGCAATCCGGCTCGAATACGTACCACAGTGCGGGCTAGGGCGTGCCCCGGAGACGACGCTTACCAACTCGTCCCCGTCGGTACGAACATCGGCAGATGCGGCGATGGAGGCCGCCACCCATCACGCCTTGCCCAGTCAGGTGAGTCGAGGGGAGCAGAGTATCGGGCGAGCACGTGAATGTAAGAAGTTGTGTGGAAGATAAGTTGCACGAGCTGATAACCGTGATGGCGGACAAACGGCTAGTCGTGCTCTGTGTAACAGAGACCAAGCGAAGGGGCAGCGACACCTGCGATATTCCTGGTTGCGAGATGGCTCTGTGGTCTGGTGCACCACAGAGCGATCGAGCCAGCATGGGGGTAGGTGTCACCAAGGTATTCATGGTTGTAGCATATACATATAAACTAGTCACAAAAATTAAGGGATATAAAAAAAAATCCAAATTTTTGGGTGATTTTCAACGAGCTGTAACTCCTAGTAAAATGGTCGTACAGAAAAAAATAAAAAAGCAAATTGTAGCTCCAAGTCCAAAACTAGACGTTTTCAGATATGACTATGAAAAATTTTTGTCATGTCCAGGTCTGGAGAAATCCTAAGTAAACTACCAAAAAAAAAATTTTTCAAATTTTTTCTCGTCTACAAAAAGGTCCACGGGCTTCAAAAAAATTTTTTTTATTGTTTCGTACAAAAGCTCTTTTAGATAATTTAATACTTTTTAATTTGACGTATTCAAAAATCCGAGTCAATCAAAGCAAAAAAGATCTTTTTAACTTTGATAATCAATAAATCCGGCAATAATGATTGTATAGAAAATTGAAGGAGGGTTTTGAAAACTGCATAATATTCTCTATAAGAAAATGTACACATCTTCTAGAAAAAAATTCTTTTGAATTGAAAACTCGGACTGAAAAAAAGACAAAAATTCGCATAATTAAGGATATTTGGATAACTTGGTATAACTTTGGATAAAATGGATGAACGAAGGATATCGTCGGTAATTTTTTAACCTCAAAGTATCCCCTAAAATCCCTCAAAAGTTCAAAGCGCTGCGATGTTTTTTTCATTGTGCCCCGAAGCTTCAAATTCTTTGTTTTTCCAAAAATCACCATTATGAGCAATTTTGGGATTTTTATTCATTTTTTCAATGAAAAAATGTTTTTCTCTCTAAAATCGTTATTTTTTTGATCAAAAAGATTAACTGTTTAAGAACGTTTGAAAAAAAAAAATTCAATTTTTTCATAATATGTTTTCGAAATTTTGTCGATTTTTTTCGACTGCTGTTTTACCGCCGGCATTAGCGTTACCCAAAGCTTACCACGTAGAGGTTGCTCGATCGGATTTACGCTAACGATCAAAAAATTAAGATTTTAGAGAGAAAAAAAATTTTTTCATTGAGAAAATGAATAAAAATCACAAAATTGCTCATAATGGTGATTTTTACAAATACAAAGAATTTGAAGCTTCGGGGCACAATGAAAAAAAAATCGCAGCGCTTTGAATTTTTGAGGGATTTTAGGGGATACTGTGAGTTTAAAAAATTACTGACAATATCCTTCGTTCATCCATTTTATCCAAAGTTATACCAAGTTATCCAAATATCCTTAATTATGCGAATTTTTGTCTTTTTTTCAGTCCGAGTTTTCAATTCAAAAGATTTTTTTTTCTAAAAGATGTTTACATTTTCTTATAGAGAATATTGTGCAGTTTTTAAAACCCTTCTTCAATTTTCTATACAATCATTATTTCCGGAGTTATTGCTAATCAAAATTAAAAAGATCTTTTTTACTTTGCTTGATGATAACTCCACGGCAAATCGTTGTACAGGCTTTTTGAATACGTCAAATTAAAGAGTAATAAATTCTCTAAAAGAGCTTTTGAACGAAACAATCAAAAAATTTTTTTTGAAGCCCGTGGACTTTTTTTTAGGCGAGAAAAAATTTGAAAAAAAATTTTTTGGTAGTTTTTTTAGGATTTCTCCAGACCTGGACATGAAAAAAATTTGTCATAGTCATATCTGAAAACTAGATACTTGGAGCTACAATTTGCTTTTTTTATTTATTCTGTACGACCATTTTCCTCAGAGTTACAGCTAGTTAAAAATCAACCAAAAATTTGGAATTTTTTTTATATCGCTTAATTTTTGTGACTAGTTTATATATATATATATATATAAGAGATTTCCACCTATGTATTGACTCATCACGATATCGTCATCATCATAGGAATATTCCTTTCGCCGCGGAGTAAAGGTGAGCTAAGAACGGATTTTACGACATTCCACATCCAAGTGGACCCCCTTGGGGTGTAAAAATATAGCTCCTACAGACTTGAATTCTGGTAGGCATATTTGTGTTACAATACAGAGGTGAAATAAGAACGGCTTTTTAAAAATTCCACCCCTGAAGGGGATTGCGTAGGTGTTAACTTAAAAAATCCACATTTTCTATTACTACCTCTACAGACTTGGAATTTGATGTGAACTTTCTTTTTGCGCTGTAAAAGTCAAATGAATTAGGATTTTAAGAAATTCCTTCGCCGAAAGGAATTCTATGTCGCGAAAGTGAACTGCACATCTGAACTGATGTAACCGAAGCGCTAAGAGGTTAAAAAGGTATGATTTTCATTAAGATAATTTTAATATGTTATAAAAAATCTCTAGATGAGTACCATCTGATCGAGCAAGCAGGTTTCGGCAAATAGTCTTTGATAATCAACCAAGTTCACGTGCACTACGTGAACTTGGCAAGTTTTAGAGAAATACAATAAATACAAGGTAATATCCCACTTAGCATTTGTTAATTACAGTAAAGAATTTAATTCTTTACTACACGAGAAAATTTGGGATCACTACAAGAAAAAGGAACCAAACATAAATAAATTGGAATAATAAAAAATATAAATAGCGGAAATACTGCACGAAATTTGTTTGTCCCTTTTAAAGTATGAAGTGGCGTCAAATTGGGGACCCATTATCTCCGAAACTATTTCCCGCAGTACGAGAATCAATCTATACAAGACCTCGGGAAGAGATTTTAGAATTATTGTGGATGGTATAATGTCGAAACTTTTCAGCCTTGCTGATGATATAGTACTGCTGGCAAAATTTTGACAGATTAAATAATTTCGTTATTAGAAATAAAACAGATATTACAGATATAATAATCAAAGTTATATAATAATCAAAGCTAAATACAGTGAGCAGATCACATTTATTTTTTGTTAGAAATGGCTATGGTATGGTCACAGCCCGCTTGATCTGTCGGGGGCGACGGTAGAAACAGCGACTCCATAATATATCCTTTTTTTTTGCGGTGGGCTATGGAGTGGTCACGCCCCCCCAAATCTGTCCGGGGCGAGAAAAGAGACGGCGCGCGACCCAACAGAGCCACCCTGGAATGCGCCTCTCTTCGCCGTGCGAGCAGATCACCGGCTCAAGAAACGACAAAATGGAAATGGTTGGAGAAGACATTTTCCGACTGGCAAACAGATCTTAAAAAGATATTTATTTAAATTTAAATATTTTACGTAGTTAAAAATCCAGTGTTAGATTTGGTTTTTTGTAAATTTAAATTTATTGAAGTCATTTAAGACATCTGTAGGCTTACTCTTGAATACAGTTTCGATTTCGATTCCGATTCAATTCCAATCTCACCAAATTTATATTTGGTACTCTTGAACAAAATCGAAAATGAAATTGAAATCGTAAACACGATCGACTCGGAATATTAAGAAGTATTGCGATCAACACTATAGAGTGTGGCCATATAAAATTAAACATTTTTTTTTTTTTTTTTTTTTTTTTTTTTTTTTTTTTTTTTTTTTTGGTAGGCTATGGCCTGGTCACACGTCGCCCGTACCGTCCGGGGCAACGGAAGGGGAGCGCGTGGCCCCATAACCCACCTTATTCCCTCCCCATCGCCATAGGGCCGGCCACTGGTACCGCTTCCTTGCCTTCCGTGGTCAGCCCGGCGGGTTACCCTTTCGATATAAAATTAAACTTAACCCACCATTAATAAAATTATAAAAAAGATAATATTTCTTGGGAAATCTTTACGATTATTCATAAAATTAATTATTATTAAATATAATATAGCATTATACTAGTTTATGACATCTAAACAGAATTAAAGCTTACAAATGTATAATAACTGTGGCTAATAGTGTCAATACTCCAAGTTTTAAAAATAGTACGTAGCAAAATTTTATGAAGACAAAGAAGAAATACCAGCTGTTTCGACAAATTTAAAATTTTATATTAAGACAAGATGAAAATTGTTCTCTTTTTGCGATTTTGAAGTAGTTATTTAGCAGTAGGAGGGTGAAGGCTTAGGTAGCTTAATTTTATGATTCCAAGTAAATACGAATGTTACAAAAATGCAATTACATATAATCTTTTAAATTTGACCTAATTTCTTTTTGTAAGGCAATTTCAAAGTATCGACCCAATGAGGCATCTCATGATATAGCAGTTGCCCGAAATGGCCTTACAATATTATAAGTCTGCCACAAATACTATGGAATTCAGTGTGGTGATGCAAATGAAGGCATATTACGCCTTCATTTGCATCAATTTTGATTTCCATTTATCTAGAATTTGTTGTCTATTGAGTACCAATGTTTCTTCGTGTATGGCCTTCACAACAATTGTTGTCCATCAATGTATATCAGTAATGCTGGTAACTTCCAGTAGCATAGAATGAAAGAGCAGCTTATACCTTAAAATACAAATGGGACTAAATTATAAAATACCAAGCACGAAAACAATCTTTTATAAATAAGTAATAAGACTATACATACTTTGTATCGTGTGGATATATCGTTGCGGCCTTTAACATTAAAGGCTCTAATTCACCATCTAACACTTTAAAAAGTTCCTGCAAGACCCTTGTCGTCTTGCGTAAATAATTGTCAGTCATGGAAAAGTTTTTTTGATATAACTCGCAGTTCTCTTCAATCTTCACCTCTATAGTACTTCTATCTTATGAGTATTATCTAAAATATTCAATATTGGTTCCAAACGTGCCTTACTTTCTTAGAAAATTATTACAATCACAGAACTCAATCGCCAAAAAGATGCTTTGGTGGGATCGTGAAATTTTTACGATTCCAACGTGAATGTTTATGTCAAAATCGCGTCAAGAGTAGCAAATATTTGACTCTATCGTGAAAAGTCGATCTCATTTAGTTTAAAAAAATTCCACCCAATTTGAAACCAATCCTGCGCTAGTGTCGCTTTCAAGAGTACCAAATTGCTTAAATTCGAGCTGGAATCGGATTTAGGATTGGAATCGAGATTCAAGGGTAGCCCTACTGATCTGATTGTAATAGGTAGGATCATTTATTTAGACATTTAGATGATCTTCATGTTCCTGGTTTTTCTTCACTTCAAGGCCTACTCGGAGAGAGATAGCAGCAAGACAAGGGGACTGCGTGTAGCTTCTAGCTATTGTCCTATCGGTGTTGTCAAGAAAATTATATAATTGACTGAATTAGGCGATACATAGCGGAAATCCATTATTATTATAAAATGGAGGAGAGGAAGGAAGACCCACCACTTTCCCACGGTTAATCAATATACCGTACACCTCAAGAAAGGAAGGAATACGGGATGGGATCAAGGTGGAATAGGATATAAGGAAATCTTACTCCTGTGATGAGCTCCAAATTTGTAATTTGCCGCAGAACTTCGAATAAAGATTCGACACGTGTTTCGCCTCTAAACGAGGCATCCTCGAGACGGTTTGGCTTCAAATGCATTTGAAGCCGAACCTCGTTGCCTCGTTTAGAGGCGAAGCGTATTGATTAACCGTGGGCAAGTGGTGGGTTTCCTTCCTCTCCTCCATTTTATAATAAAATTATATACAACAGTCATGTTAGTATATTTAAAAATTTAAGAAAATACATTTTATTTCATTTATTTAGAAATGCAAAACAAGTTTTATGCATTTGTGTTGATGATAGCAAATAATACGCTGAAGACAAACAACGCGGAAAGCAACTGCGTGAACTGTTTTTAAGTGATTGTAAAAAGTTGATTGGGCCAGTTCGTTTAGTTAAGTATTGCAATTGTTAATTCATCGATTTTTAGAACGTTAAATATCACTTTTTGTTTCAGGTCTAATAAAACAATGTACGCAAATCGCATTTCATACTGGTTAAATGCTAAGGGCCCGTCAGTGAATATTGATAACAGCGATAGTAGTTCCATTACTGCTTTACAGCTGGCGTGCACCGCTATGCGCCGCGGTGATTGTGAAGCAGCTATAGTTGGTGGTTCTAATTTGTGCCTGCATCCTCAAGCAATTATTCATCACTCAAGGTAAATATTTTTGATCAATTAGTTTTACTATACATTTATAATTTTTATACACACCGCAACTTATGTTACATAATAAATGCACTTACAGAAGAAAATGGAAGTGTAAAATTTTAAAGGTATTTTAGAAAATATATATTAATTGACTTGAAATATGTAAAAATAGTAAAGAGATAAAGTAAATAGATAAAGTAAATAGATAAAGTAAATAGATAAAGTAAATAGATAAAGTAAATAGATAAAGTAAATAGATAAAGTAAATAGATAAAGTAAATAGATAAAGTAAATAGATAAAGTAAATAGATAAAGTAAATAGATAAAGTAAATAGATAAAGTAAATAGATAAAGTAAATAGATAAAGTAGGGTACTCTTCCAGGGTTCTATAACATTATTTATTGCAAATGAAACGAATAATGTAATCAATATAAAACTTAAAAAGAACTGCTTATATGGAATTCATCTCATTTTGATATCATTTTACTGCCATTACTTTCCGGTAGTTTTTGGCATTTATGGTAACGAGAAAACTAAGGTAATTTAAGGTTCAAAAAGTCATTATTATAACAGATATTTTTATCCATCCACAAGATATCAATTTTAAATATCTATATAATTGGTAAAGACAATGATTGTCTAGAAATGAATTTACGTTATTTACTATTAAATTATAATCGTTATAATAATATTGTGCTAGAAGTAGCATAATGAATTTAGATGGCGTTGGTAAATATTACGTCCATATGTGATGTGAGCCCCGATACTAATTATAATGCCATATCATGTATTTTTTTATGTAACCTTCATTAAATTCATTAAACTTACTGCAATAGCATATACCTTTCGTAGGCCTACCCATAGGTACTAAAAAAAAACTACTAAATATTTAATATATGACAATAAAAAGCAAGGAATGTTAGTTACCTTATGAAATCTTACAAAGTCCTACTGTAGTTTAGTCTAGAAAAGTCCTATTACAGACACTAAAAGTAAAAAAAAAAAATCGTTTAAAAAAACTGACTTCAAAAACTAAAATGTATAAAATAACTTAATATATTTATTGATATGTTTGAAATCGGTGCCGGTGTCGGTATTTTTAGTATAGGAAATTCATTATAGTAAGTAAGCTGTTTATAATTTTGTTTAGGGCTTGGCACCGATTTCAAATCTATTAATAGATTATATTAAGTGATTTTATACTTTTTAGTTATTGAAGTCAATATTTATAAACAAAGTTTTTTTATTCTTAAAATGATAGATGATTGTAATAAAATGTAGTGTAATAAAATGATTAGTGTCTTTTATATGCAAACGTTCTCAAACTGCATATGAAATAATTTGTAATATGAATTAAGTTGATAAATAATTGTATACCAGTCCGAAATGATAAACGCATTCCATTTAGCCGTCTGAAATTTATTTAGTATTTACTAAATGGAGTTCAGACAATAAAATGCAGTTTAATTTGGAAAAATGCTGTGTTATGTCCTTCGGACAAATGGGACCCAGTACATTACAAATACCAAATTAACAACACAGACAGTAGTGAAAGATTTAGGAGTGACATTCGATTAAAAGCTTACTTTTGATGATCATATAAAATCATATCCTAAAATATCTTTAATAGTGATAGAATGTGGTTCTTATTGACAGTTTTCTGTCTACAGTAGCGGATTAGTCCGACCGGTGTAGTACCACACTCTCGCAAAATATTGACGTCTTAGTAGTACCACTTTGCCGTTGCGCTTCTTCGAAAGACGTCAGCCCATTTTTTTTTGTGTAAGTTTTGGGGTTGACTTTGATAGATAGTTTGCTAGGCTAGCGGTCTAAATGTACCCTTGGAATTGCAAAGGCCCATGCGTGACAGTAACATTTACCATCCGGTGTTTTGTTTGTTATTTCGCATTCTTTACGATATACATGTCAGAAATAAACTGAAAGCTAGTTCTTGCATTTAATTCCCACCGGTCTTCATATAACCTATTTTAGGGAAATTCTAAAAAATATTTCTGAGATATCTGTATAAGCAAGTATATACTTATTAACCTTTTCTTTATTCGACAAGTATTTCATTTGTATAGTAATGCAATGAACTAACTTTATGTTCCTGATAACAGCAGACGTAACAAAAAACACATACTATTAGCTTGTAAAACTGTGTCGCACGGTAAAGTCCCAGTACCTCGCAGGCTTGCTGCATTCAACTGACTTCTAAATCTATAATCTGAATTTGACTTATTTCTGAATATTTTTTTTTTATACACGACATGCCTCACTGTCACCGCTAGGCATCAGTTAGGTAGGAACTACGATCAGAGTTAGCCAATCCCAATAGCAACAGCTTTCCGTATGGTGATAAAGTAAAATACAATTCACCATCCCCTATCTTACCCGTGGGTATTGTAAAAGACGATTAAGGGATATAATATGCATATGACATCTGTGCAAGAAAAGGAAATCTTGAAACGAAACCCTACACCAACACGTCTAACCAGCGTGGTATAGTAGGCCGATTTCCCTCCCTTTGTGGAGGAGGCCCAAGCCCAATAGTGGGACGTATGTGGGCTGAGATGATGATGAGATGAATAGCAACAGCAATTAAAGTAGTTTCGATTGACAGGCAAGGGAAGCTTTTAGTTTAAATGGAATAGAAAAGAGTGATTGACTACTTTGTTCAATCCTCAAAACTTTCATCTATAATTCTCCTTGTGACCAGTGTTTTAAACAAAACGCTCCAAAAAAGATTTTATTCTGAATACGGAATGGCAATAAAAATCTATAAACTCTGGATCAATTAATCCGATCCTAGCATTTACAATCTTATAAGTTTTAATGCCCTAAGTAAAGTATACGAGCGCTTCATTGACAATGAATATAAAACATATATCTAAGGCAAATCTTATAATACCACAAAAGTAGTCCAGTTCCTGGTCCAAGGACTCATGTGAGCACCAAGTCCATCACATCATAAAGTGCATCAACGTTAAGATGCACCACATTTTTTTCACGGTGATACGATGAAGCCTCATTCTATGTAGCCAAATCTTTAAAAAGTTTTAGCACAGTGGTGTCAACTGCTCATGCACGTGCATAATAAGAAAACTAAATATGCAAAACTATTTAATTTTAGACAAGGTATGGTATCCAAAGATGGGAAAACAAAATCTTTCGCTGAGAATGCTGACGGCTACGTACTCGCAGACGCAGTAAACGTTATATTTATACAAAAAGCAAAGGATGCGTTAAGGTAAATGTTATTAAATTTCATTAAATAGGTAACTGCTCATTGATATTATTTCTATTAATAGCACATTTCATTGTATTAAACTGTTTTATTAATAACTGTATTTATAAATCATATTATATAGTTATAAAACTATACGTTATTCTCGTTATACACGACTTATATGTATTTATTTCAAATGTTTTGATTATTTTCAGGAACTACGCTCAAGTAATACACGTTAGAAATGAATACGTACCTATTATTGCCGACTTAACAGGAACTAAATACAACTATAGCAGCAACAGTGACACTACAGCTAAGTTTGTCAAAGATTTTTACAACGAAGTACAAATACCGCCTCAAGCAGTAGAATATGTAGAAGCATATGGCACAGGTAACCATCGATGTACAGAGGTGTAATAACTCCGACGTTCATGGAGTTTGCATTTGCAGTGTATATATATATATATATATACACTGCAAATTACTAAAAAACAGACATTTTCACACCCTAATGGTGTGCAAATGTCTGAGGAAATACCTTAACAAAGATCCTACGAAAAGTACAGCTCAAAATTCCAATTTTAAAAGGACACCATGGAACTTGAAGTTTTAACGTTTAAATAACATGGGCAACAGGGGTTTCCAACAATTTTTGCCCTGCAAGCTGTGAAAAAAATATTTTAAGAGGAAATGAATGAATAGATCTTGTTCAGTACTAAATTTGCTGCAAAAAGTTCCATAAAGTCCAATTTTTATCTTCAGTACTATATTTTCTGCAAAGTTTAGAATTTCGAATTGCCGGATTTTTTGATTTTCTTCGCATTTTAGCTAAACTATTAGTATTACAAAAAAAATTAATAACATATTTGTAGTACGAATTCAATCCTACAAAAAAGTCCCTGTCGACTTTTCGTATCATCAACAACAACAAAGTGATAGGCTCATGAATATTTCTTTTTTAAATTTTTTGCTTTTACAAAATAAAATATCAATAATTAAACATAAAAATTGAAGCGAATTTGTTTAAAAAAAAAAATACTCGTAAGCCTGGCACTTTTTTGTTGCTAATGATACAAGAAAGTCAATAAGGACTTAATTGAAGGATTTTAGACGTACTCGTCCGTACTACAAATTTGTCCTTTAACTTTTTTCTCTAATACTAATAGTTTATTTGAAATAAAACTACTTTTACGGATTCTATCGCGTTTGTATTTGATTTATAATTTCCCGACGTTTCGAACACTTTACAGTTATCATGGTTGCGGGAGGACAGTCCTCCCGCGACCATGATCAGTCAGAGAGTCGGCCAACGCCTAACTTTCGGGGTGGGCTTTGGTTGGTAGACAGCGGCTTAGCTGTATACCTAGTATTGATCTCCATGAGTGGCAATAACTTTACCCAACAGCGGCGCTACTAGCTTGTTAGCCACAGTAAATCATAAAAAATATATTGTATATTTTCACCTCTCTGAATCAAATATTATAACTTTGTATAGGTAGATCGATCACTCAATTGAATTTAATTTTCTCTTTTATGTAAATATCTTGATAGATAATAAACACAAATGTTTACTTCCAGGTATACCACATGCAGATAAATGTGAACTAGAAGCGATTGCAAAAGTATATTGTAAAGATAGACAAGACACACTGCTTGTAGGAAGTGTCACGTCAAATATTGGTTTAACTGTAGCAGCTAGTGGCATATCTTGTATCACTAAGGTTTTCCTCTCAATTACATATATCTTTAATTTTATACTACAGTTTTGTTAGCTTTAATTTAATTATTTAATTCAAATAATGCAGGTTCTATTGGGTTACCACAGAGGCGTGCTCGCAGCCAATTTAAATTGCCAGCAACCACGTAAAGATGTATCAGCGTTAGACAGTGGCAAGATGCGCATCGTCACCGAGCACCAGCCCTTCAGACGTACCTACACGGCTATCAACGGCACCTCAGCGTCGGGTATCAACTCACACGTACTGCTCCATGGACATTATAAACCTAAGGTAAATTGTATTTGACTATAATGTGGTTCTGTATATTATTTTATTATTTGTTAAGCTTTATTTTTTATTAATTTATTGTTTCAGGAATTGTCGCGCTACAGAGCCTCGATACCGCACCTTGTTATATTATCTGGTAGACAGGAGTCAAATGTTAAATGTATTTTCGAAAACCTAAAATCGCACCGTGTCGACGCTGAAGAGATAGCGTTACTGCATAACATACACTCTAGCAATATATCCGGACACCTGGGGAGAGGATACATCATTCTTGGTATAAATATTGCAAACTTATACTGTATGACATTTGCTGGTGACGTCATGCGAGGCCGTTCAATTTGTTCCGGCATATTTAGCTACTTTAAAAGTGTACTTGTTTAAAGTTAAGATTTGTTATATATTATTATGTATGCCGACGACACCGTATTTGTTTCATGTAAGAATTTGAAAAGTAGATTTTAGATAAGTTCAAATCAGCTTAGACAAACTAACGGCATGGTTGTATGGATGCCATCTAACCAAATCGTTACTACTACTACTCTGATTAAGCACAAGCAAATCCATATATTCACACTTTTTAGTTAGAAATTAACTTAAGTTTAAATTACTATCAAAACCCTTGTAATAATTGAATGGAATGTTCAAGTAGTAAACTCGGGTGACTCTCATATATATTTAGGTGTAAAACTTGATGTGTAATAGCGGTTATAAACACAACCAACTCTTAATTTGCCTGTAGATGTCGTTAAAGATGACGCCATCTAGTCAACAATTACATTCCTAAATAAGGTTGACGTCAGGCAAGTGGGTGGTCATAAAATTACTGCCAGTAACTTTGGCAATATGTACGAGTGAAGAGGAGTACATATTGCAACAACTTTAAGTAATTGGGATAAGAGCAGAATGATGATTTAGGTGTAATTATAGATGACCAGCTCAATTGGAATGTCTGTGTAATAGATATTACTTACAACAATGAAAAAGCTGATACTTGCATTATAAAAATGCTTGCGGTTGGGAATATGAAACACCTAATCCAAACTAACAAATCATTAGATGAGTGCTTAATAAGGTACTGTATTTCATTCTTATACATAGGAAAGATGCTGCTAAGACCATTTTCATCTATTCCGAACATGCACAAAGGTTGGTCTTTTTTTCGCCGGTGGGCTATGGAGTAGTCACATCCCGCTAAACCCGTCCGGAGCGATAGAAGAAGCGGTACGCCCCATAGACCCGGCCCTGCATGTACCTATCTTCGATGAGCGAGCGAGCCATCGGGACCTGGTCTTTGTCTGCAGCAGTCCGCCCAGCGGTTCACCTTCACGGGTGTCCTCTCGAATCGGTGCCTCGGCAGCTTTTGCTATCGGGGTATCGTCCTCACGCGGTGCGGCCTCACTCCGGGTGACCAGACTAATCGCCAGTCCGGTCACCCGCTGCCTGGGCTAGGGCGGCATCAGGCGGAGGTACTCGCGCCTGCGCCACCCAATACGCCGGTGACAATGCGTGTCGCCGTAGAGGAGTTCCTCACAGGCACGCCCCGCCGCCTCCTTCTGCAAGATGACTGTCTCGCAGAAGGCGGCGACCGTCTCCCAGTTCCTGACGCTGTCGACCATCGCTTTCACGACGGCCGGCAGCGTCAGGTCAGCACCGATGGTTGCAATGAGTTTACGACGCTGCTGTACCCAGGTCTACATGACCTCGAGCGTATGCTGTGCCGTGGCCTTGCTGCAACCGCACTGGTGGCAGGATGGAGCCGTCTCGCTCCTTACGACCCTGTGCAGGTATTTGCCGAAGCATCCATGCCCCGACAAAACCTGCACCAGTCGGAAAGGGAGGGCTCCGTACCGCCGCTCCATCCACTCGATCAACACCGGCCGGAGGGTCTCCACGGTACGTACACCGAATCGAGGCCTCTTCAGCCGTGCTGCCCAATGGGCGATGACACCCCTACGGGCGTCTTCGCGCCAGGCGGCCAACTCGCTGGGCGACACCAGCCCTATGCTAGACACCTGCCGGTAAAGCTCGGCGAGCATCTCCGCCTCCAGGTCCCACAGGGACGTTCCGGCCAATGCGCGCGCTGCTTCAGTCGCCACTGTGCGGTATCCGCGAATGGCCCTGACCGCCATGGCCCTCTGTGGACGCCACAAGAGAGCCCTGAATCAGACAGTCAGAGACCTCTCCCACACGGGTGCACCGTACAATGCCATTGAGTGGATCAACCTCGCATATAGCCGCCGACATTCCACGCTGATCGCCCACGTTCGGCATAAGCCTTGAGAGGGTGGACGCTGCACCGACAAGCCAGGGAGCAAATCTGTGGAAAAGCTCCCGGAAGGATCACCGCCGGTCAAGCACCAGGCCCAGATACCTCATTAGAGCCTAATTGCTGATCGGCATGGAGTTGACGACTATCGAGGCGCCGGCAGGTGGACCGTTACGGAGCCTATGAAATAAAAGGGCCTCCTTTTTATTAAGGGCCACCTTAAGCCTTAGCGCCTCGATTCACCTGACCATCTCTTCAGTCCCGAGAGTGGCCAGGCTCATCGCTTCTTCCAGTGTCCTGCCCCGGGCTGTGACGAGCGTGTTGTCTGCGAAGCATATAAGCCCCAGCCCAAGGAGGGAGACTTCGTCTCAGTGCCCAGTCGTAGCCGATGTCCCACAGAGTCAGCCCCAAGACCGACCCCTGCGGGGCACCACATGTGTGGCATACATTCATATAAGTTTATCCACGCGTACACACATTAGCTTTTTTTGGCGGCGGGCTACGGTGCGTTGACACCGTGCGAGTGGGTCACTGGAACGCACACACTAAAATCGCTTACTCCTAAAATCATGTATGCACGCACACACACACACACACACATACACGCAAGCAAACTCACGCAATTGTTTGAAAATGATAATGCCGACAAAACTGCTCTTCCGTAAATGGCTTGAAAGACGATGATTGTGGTTTGATCAAATATATTAGAGAGTACATAAACAATTAATTAAACTTATATCATATTTTGAAAAAGAAATCTGTTTCAGAAACCGATGCAGAGAATAAAAAGACAACCTGTATAGTCGAAAAAGCAGATTATTTTAATAATGCGAAGCGGCCATTGTGGTTCGTATACAGTGGTATGGGCTCGCAGTGGCCTGGTATGGGAGCTCAACTTATGCGGATACCAATCTTTGCGTCAGCTATAGAACGGTAAATATTTACTTTCTTGCCAACTATACTAACAAGTTACAGCTAAAAATAACCAATATTTGTGTCACTATATTTTGTGACAAGATTGGGTATTGGTTTGCATATTTAAAAACGATTGCTCAGGATCATCTATACTATATATATATATATATATATATATATATATATATATATATATATATATATATATATATAATATTATAAAGAGGTAAAGTTTGTGAGTTTGTAACGTTGTAGTGGGTAATCACTGGATCTATTCAACCGATTTTAAAAATTCTTTTACCAATAGAAAGCTACGTCATTTGTGAGTGACATAGGTTATATATTTTACTAGAAAAAATACGGTTCCGTACTAAAACTTCAATAAAGTAAACCAAGGTATGAAAAAACTTGCCATAAAATATCTTTCATCACAATCGCTGCGGAAACTATGAATGTTAGGACAAAAAAAAATTCTACAATATTAAAGAACATATTAATATCTATAAAAAACTTTGAGGTACCATATGTCTAATAACTACTGTAATTATGTCAATATAACTACTTTTTTGAAAGAAATGTTAGCATAAACCAAACCATGCCTAAAAGACCACGTTATTCATGTCTTTGTATTAATCCTTATCCAAATAAATAATTTATTATTTAAAACTATTTCAGCACTAGAAAATTACTTTTAGAATTATTAAAATCGGCCATTGCATTCAAAAGATATTACGAGTTAAAAATGTCAATTAAAAAAAAATGCTACTAATATTATAAACGCGAAAGTTTGTATAGGTGTATAGATGGATGGATATTTGAGTGTTTAAATCAAAAGACTGTTCCCTTTTACTGTTTATAATTTGGACGAATAGTTTAAAAGCTAATTGGACATAGGTATGGCCGCGACCGTGTATTAATCTATTGAGTGATACTTCTATTAGATGATTTTTCTATAGCTTTATCACTAAGAAAATTTGATCTTTAATAGTTTTAGATAAATTCGTTTTTCACAGTATGTTTTTTTTTTGTTTGCATAGTTTAAGAGATCATTTAAAAATTTAATATCCTGCGGTGAGACATTTATTTCATTATAGGATTAAAATTTAGCACAAGTAGGTTACTACACAGCTAACTTTTTTCCTAGAGACACGCTAAAATCTATGGCCGGCCCGGCAGAACATATTCCGTTCACTGTTCACAAAATATATTCCGTTCACTATTGGACGCCTACCCCACAGATGAGACGAGTGCCGCAATCGGTCGGCTGGTTAGTATAGCAATGAGGTGTTATAAGTTTCCCAGGAGGAGGCTGCAGTGCATTCCGCTGGTGAGAACAAAACGCTCAAATAAGGGGTGGCGATGATTATATTCTTATCCCATCGCCATACATAAAATATAATATTAAAGGCAGAATAATTTATAGTATGAATGGAAATACAAAACCACGCTGAGTTTCTATAGTTCAACCTACTTTTTTAAATATTTTTTACAACCTTTTTCTTTGATGACCGTCTATGGTATATAGTCACAATCCGTCTGGGGTGACGGAAGGGGCGGCGCGCGACCACTTAACCTGCCGTAGACGTACCTGTCTACACCGTGCGGGTGGGCCACCGTAACCGGATATTTGTCAGCGGTGGCCCGTCTCGCGGGTTACTCTTTTGGGGTATCATTTCGAGTCGAAGCTCTGGCAGCTTTCGCTGTCGAGGCGTCTCCAGTGAATCTCACTACGGGTGACGGCCTAATCTCCGGTCCAATCACCTGTAGCCTTGGCTAGAGCGGCATTTGGCGCAGTTACTCACGCCTAACGCACCGCCGGCAGAGCGTGTCACTTTAGAAGATTTTCTCTCGGGCCCGCGCTATCGCCTAATTCCGCGAGACAACTACCTTGCAGAAGGCCGCGGCCGCATCCCAGATTGTGACGTTGTCGACTATCGTCTTAACGACAAACCTTCAACATCTTGCATTGCTTTTTCTATTTACCTCCATCAGAGATGACTTCTACATAGACAAAGTAGCGGGCAAAAGCTATATTTTATATATCATCATCATTCTCCTACTCTTATTCCAATTATTTGGGGTCGATACAATATGTACTTTTCTTTCATAGCACATATCGTAAAAGTTATTGGCAATAGTTTTAATACCGGCCTCCTACCAGACGTCGACCTTCCGTAGGAATGTAATTGTTGACCATACGGCATCAGATAGAGTTGGCCCAGGTCGTTATAAAGCTCTTCATCATATTTTACGACATCTACAAGCAAAGTAAGTGTTGGTAGTATTCGTAGACGCCACACAGCGTCTATCTTTTATATATTTATTACTAAAATATAATGTGTTATTTACGAAGGTATTTTAAACAATACAGTTATTTCTTATCCAATTAAATACTTACATTAAACGTGGTGCATTTAATATAGCTCAAAAGAACTTTTTACAGGCAATTATTAAAGTAGCCATAATATCAAATATCTTTGAAGGTATTAGAATTGAAAACACGGGTCAGAGCGACTGAAACCGAAGCGAAGCGAGGGCGGGTCGCTAGTATAATTATAATTTTATAGCGTTTTTATAGGGTATAAACCCTAGCTGAGGTAGTGGGTAACCAGACCGGGGATTAGTCTAGTCACCCGGGAGTGAGGCTAAACTATTCCAATCTCCTCTATCTTCTTCGTAATGATTGTGTTCATTGTACAAAACATCTGCCAAAACTTGTTGTAACTATCGAAGTAAAATAATCTATTAAAAACACGCCATTTTTTGTTTCAGCATTTTTATTGTATCCAACTTATACATGCATTCTAAAAAATTAAATCACATAATCTGTGCATGATCTGCGATCCAATGTATCAGCAACCGAATCGGCATCATGATACCCGGTTATTTTCCTAGAGCTCTGCTTGATAGATCATAGTTTAAGTTCTTGATCCCTTGAAGATAACTCATTACCCTCTTACTCTAACCCAGTATTATATTCACAGATCGTTACAATATTAACTCAAATTATTAACTGCGTGGGTGATATCTAGACGCGTGACTTTGTAACAATCATCGTGAATCACTTTTGAATGTTTTATGTGTAGGTCTCTAATATTAACTTAGTTAATCAATATATATGCTTGATAAACTTAAGAGGATATTTTTTAAATTTTTCAAGCAAGTAGTCCTTCAATTTGAATCTTTTAACGGATTTTATTTCATGGAATGAAGGTAGTTGATCACTCCAGCCACGGGTTGCGGCAAATTTAATACAGCCATGAAATGCCGCCGTTCTATGCTTTTGTGTTAATAACAAGTGAGTTGAAGCCTTGATTGAACGTGTAATTGAAATTGCCTGTATTGAGTGTGAGCAGCTCATAGTCTTGTGCATATACAGACCTCCATGTTCACCATATGATGTTTTTGAAAAATATCTAGAGGATGTTTTATTCAAAATCTCCACTTCTAATAAAAATGTTGCGATATGTGGGGATTTTAATATAAATTTATTAGACAATAATAACATTACACAAAAATTTATAACATTAATGAGATCATACAATTTGTATAATGTCTTCTTGGAACCTACTAGGATAGCTGCTGGGAGTGCAACTTGTATAGATAATATATTTACAAATGTCAAGCCCATAAATAAATCTATTATAAGTGCTTTGGAGTCGGATCACTGTGGGCAACTTGTTGTACTTCCTGGAACTAGTAGGATTCAACCTGAAAGTATTACCTTTGTTCCTATGACCGCTAGCCGCTTAGAGCATTTTAGTTACAACTTGAGTATGAAGATGCCGCTGTTGCCTATTCATGATAATCCTAATGAATTATACACATCCCTATTCCGGATAATTGACACTGAATTCAATACAATATTTAAACCCAAAACTTTAAAAGTTGGAGTGCCGTCTGGTTTTAGTGAATGGGCTACTTGTGGTATCTTCAAGAGTAGAAAAAGGTTATATGAACTCTATGATGAAAAATCTTATAACCACAATCCAGTATTTTTGCAATATGTTAAGAATTATTCAAAAATATTTAAACGTGCCTGTTCCTGTGCTAAATCTATTTATCTGAGAAGCAAAATTAAACAATCTAGTGATATAATTAAAATGACATGGAAAGTGATAAATAGTGAAACCGGTAGAAAAATTGTACGGAAAAAGGATTTTAATTTAAAAATATGTGATAAAATTGTGAAAGCGGATAACGAAGTGGCGGCAGAATTTGAAAACTATTTTACAAATGTGCCAGTACTAATGACTAAAGGGGTACTATCCCAGAAACCTCCACGCGGTGTACCCTGGGTGCGGGCGGCGGTCCCCAGTTCTTCTGTTGTACTGTCGTCCGTAGCGAATATCTGCGCGATTTCGCTCCTTACTCTACTACAGTCGTAGTAGAGGGTATAGGACGCGAAATATTGGGACGGGCTCAGTCATTCATTCATTTGAGGGCTGGGCAGGCACATGCCACCGCCCACACATCGTAAACCTGGTATCTTGCTTCAGGACACGTTGTCTTGAGGCGTAGTATCAGGAGCGAGGGTCTTGGCTTAACCGCCCGGACCGCGAGGAAGACAACCTCTATAAAGAGTTCGAAGTAACATTCGGACTCGGAAATCACCCAGAATCTTAAGTTCTGGCGTGCGGCGAGAAGATGCATGGCAGATGGGTTGTTCTGTTCTTAGCACGCTCCAGCCAGGGTACCGGCTGCCCCCCTGGTTGGTAAATGTAGGCTTGCCCGGGTAAAGGGATCTCTGCCCGGGTCGACGTAATGTATCTCCCATTCTCGTGGGATTCATAATGGATACGCAAAATTTAAATACTTTTAAAACCGACGGGGATCGTAGTGATCCTCACCCCAAGGCCCGGTCAAGCCGATCAAAAACTGACCAAGACGACGCCTCGTCCTCAGGACTTGAGGCGTCCGCCGAGGGCCCGGCACAAACCGTGGAGGCCCAGAAGAAGAAGAGGAGGTCGCCTCGAAAGTCTCGGGGCAACGGCCTGAGCCACAAAAGGCGGCTGGAGGAGCGGCGAGCGCGCAGGGAGGCTGCCGCCGCTGAAGAGAAGAAGGACGGTAGACTCGCAGCAGAGCCGTCGACGGACGAGGGCGACAGCGATGTCGCAGAGCCGTCCGAAGACGAGGGCGGCGGATCTACCGTCAGAATGGACGAGGGCGGTGATATTCACGCAGGGCCGTCCAAAAAGGACAGTGGGTCGGCTGGTGAAGGCCCCACTAGGTCGTCGGCGCGTCTAGCAGCAAAGACGCCGCCGGCGACCGCGACTAAGAAGGAGGAGGCCCTCCCCTCACAGGTGCGAAAGCGCCCCCTGAGTAAGGGAGGCAGCTCGAGCGCCGAAACCGAGGGGAGCGTGGCCAACATGCCTCCACCCAAGATCCAGGCCTCCCGAAGAGGGCGAGGGACCTCGGTCATGGAAAGGGCGGCGGCGGTCGCTGTCCGCGCCGGCGAGGCCACGGATCTGCAGGCCGAAAATGTCCGCCTTAGAGGCGAGATGTCAGGCCTGCGGACCCGAAACCGGAACCTGGGCGACATGCTGGCGGAAATGCGTCGCGCAAACCGCCAGCTGTTGATAGACGTGGCCGACCTCAAGGCGCAGGTGGCGCTGTTCGTGTCACCCGCGCCAGCCGCGCTATCGGCCAGGGCCGGATACTCGGCGGCCGCTGCGGCGCCGACGACGTTGGGTGATGGCGTCAGCGTCACACCCGAGGCGAGGAAGACGCCTGCCGCCGCGAAGCGCGCGCCGCCGGCTGACGCTGGCGCGGTCACCGCGGTGAAACTCCCTGTTCCCGTGGTGAGGTTGACGCCTCTCCCCGCGGACCGCTTGCCGCCGGCTAGCGCCCCTGCGGCGCCAAAGCCGCCAGGCGCCGCGGAGCGGGCCCCTGGAGGGGCTCAGCCGACCCCGACGCTGGAGGTGGGAGGCTTGTCGGACGAGGCCCTCGCCAAAATCATCAACGCAGTTGGCAAACTCGTTGATGCGCGTGTGGCCGTTCTGGAGGCAAGACTGCCTCCAGAACCACGTGTCCGGCCACCCCTAGCCGCGGATAAGCGGCCGCATGTGGCACCAGCCCCCGCCCCGCTGCCTTGTCAGGGTGGCCGCGTGGGGAGCTACGCCGCAGCCGCGGCCGGGCCTAAGCCCAAAGGCCCCGGCCCAGCTCCGAAGGGACCCGCCCTGAGGAGGAAGACGGCTCCGGCTCCTGCCGGACCGCTGAAGTCGCCCGCAACAACACCGCCGGCGACGACCAGCGAGGCCGCGACGAGGCCTTCCGCGTCCGGCACGACTGCCGTACCCGAACAGGGTTGGCAGGTAGCCGAACGCGACAGAAGGAGTCGCGGCCAAAGGAGGAGAGCGGAGGCCAAGCGCGCCGCTGAGGTCCCCGCTCCTCAGGCAGGAGCCGGACGGAAGAAGAGACCGCGCAAGGGGCTCAAGTCGCCGAAGACAGCCGCAGTGGTGATCACTGTGCTGCCCGAGGCGGCCGAGAAGGGCCTCAGCTACGAGGCCGTCTTGAGGAAGGCCCGGCGGGAGCTAGACGTCTCCGATATTGGAGGCGTCGAAGCCAGGACCCGCAAGGCCCGGACGGGGGCTCGAATTCTCGAGTTCCCAGGGGCCGAGGGCGCCAAGACGGCCGACAGCGTGGCCGAGAAGCTGAGAGGTTTGTTCGCCGAGGAGGGTGGCATCAAGATCGCCAGGCCCGTCAAGTGCGCCGAAATGCGCATTTCGGGTTTGGACGATTCAGTGACGGTGGAAGACATCCGGGAGGCTATTGCCTCGAAAACCGGGTGTCCCATAGACACCGTCCGGGTCGGTGCCATTCGTCCCGGTCCGGGTGGCGTAGGTGCTGCCTGGGCGCAGTGCCCGGTGGAGTCGGTCAGGCAACTGGCCGGCTCAGGCAGGCTCCTCGTGGGCTGGAGCTCAGCGCGGGTAACCGTGCTGGAGCACCGGCCTGCGAGGTGCTACAAGTGCATGGCGGTCGGACACACTCGACCGACGTGCACTAATTGCTTCGACTGCAGCGGATTGTGTTTCCGCTGCGGTCAGACCGGGCGCGTGGCGGCATCTTGCGCCGCCCCGCCCCACTGCCCCGCGTGTGCGGCGGGCAATAAGCCCGCCAAGCACCGCATGGGCTCTGGGGCGTGCAAACCTCCAGCTTCGGCCCCAAAGGCGCGGGGCGGCCCTACGACCACGGCCGCTCCCGCTCCTAGCGCGGTCCGATCGCCCGCTGGCGAGGAGGTCATGGATACAACCCGATAATGGGTACACCATCCATGCACCTCCTCCTGCAGGCCAACACCAACCACTCCGCCGGAGCGCAGGATCTCCTCCTGCAATCCATGGCGGAGTGGTCGATTGGTGCAGCCGTATTCGCGGAACCGTACGCCGTGCCTGATCGCCCCAATTGGGTGGTCAGTCGAAACGGTACCGCGGCAATCGTCGTCTCAACGCAGCGGCACTTCCCGTCCTTGTCCCTTTTGGATAGGGGCGAGGAATTTGTCGCGGCGGAGTGGGGAGGGGTCACGCTCTACAGCGTATACCTCTCCCCCACTAGGAGGATGGACGATTTCGGGGCCTCACTCACCACCTTGGAGGCCTCGATACGGCGACTGGCACCGGGCCTCGTCCTGGTTCTGGGGGACTTTAACGCCAAATCCACGGCGTGGGGGTCCCCTACGACGGACGACCGCGGGCGGGCGGTCAACGAGTGGGCGGCTTCACTGGGCCTCTGTGTTCTGAACAGAGGCTCGGTGAACACGTGTGTGCGGCGGCAGGGCGGGTCGATAGTGGACTTGTCGTTCGCTAGCCCCGCTGTCGCGCCACGGGTGAGAAACTGGAGTGTCCTGGAGGAGGCGGAGACCCTGTCGGACCACCGGAACATCCGGATGGAGGTCTCCCCCCGGGAACCCGGTAGGGGTCACAGGGCGGACGGAGCTCCCGCGTTTCCGCGGTGGGCTGTGGGTCGTCTTGACAGGGATCTACTGGCGGAGGCGGCCATTGTCAGCACGTGGCTGTCCTCACCACCCCCAGCGGACGGAGTGGACGCTGAGGCTGTCCGCATTCGCGGTGCGTTAACGCAGATCTGCGATGCGGCCATGCCCAGAGTGCGGCGGCGTCCGCCTCCGAGGCAGGGGGTCTACTGGTGGTCCCCAAGACTGGCGGACCTTCGTGCGGCGTGTATCAGTGCCCGAAGGTCCTACACCCGCAGCCGGCGGCGTCACCGCGACGTCGAGCGGGAGGGCCAGCTGTACGAGGCGTACCGCAGTGCGCGGACTGCCTTTCGGCTGGCCATCCGAGCCGCCAAGGGCGCGAGTTGGCAGGAGATGCTGGACGGTCTCGATCGTGACCCCTGAGGTCGCCCATATCGCGCGGCGCTCAACAAGCTTCGCGCACGGGCCCCCCCCCTCACCGAGACCCTCCAGCCCGACTTCCTTCGTAGGGTGGTCGAGGAACTGTTTCCACGGCAGTCGGAACACACGCCCCCGGTCATGGCTCCGCCAGATCAGGACCGGGAGGCCGACGACGACGAGTGTTCCGCCCGTGACGGAGTCGGAAGTGGGGGCGGCCGTGGCGAAGATTCGTTCCGCCACCACGGCCCCCGGCCCGGACGGAATTCCAGTCCGGGTGCTGACGTCGCTCCTTGAGCACTTCGAGCCTCGCCTCAGGCAGCTGTTCAACGCCTGTCTGACGTCTGGACGGTTCCCTGAGTGCTGGAAGGAAGGGAGGTTGGTTCTCCTGCCAAAGCCGGGACGGTCCCCGGATTTGCCGTCGGCCTACAGGCCCATCGTGCTCCTCGACGATGTGGGTAAGAGTAAGCTGGAGCGTGTGCTCGCTGCCCGCATCGTCCGACACCTGGAGGAGGTGGGGCCCGATCTGTCGGACGCTCAGTATGGGTTTCGGAGGGGGCGTTCGACCATCGGGGCCCTACTACGCCTGAGGCAGGCGGCCGCGGAGGCCGTCGCCGGGAAGGGAGTGCTGTTGGCGGTGTCGTTGGACATCGCCAACGCATTCAATAGTCTGCCATTCGGCTGCATCAGGGAGGCGCTCCGGTTCCATGGAGTGCCCCTGTACCTCAGGCGGCTGGTGGCAGACTATGTGGAGGGCCGCAGCATCCTCTGCGCGGGTCCCGCAGGGGACATAGTGCGGACGCCCATGTCGTGCGGCGTTCCACAGGGGTCGGTTCTGGGGCCGACTCTGTGGGACATCGGGTATGACTGGGCGTTGAGAGGGAGTCTCCCCCCCGGGCTGAGCTTGGTGTGCTACGCTGACGACACGCTCGTCACAGCCCGGGGCAGGACACTCGAAGAGGCGGCGAGCCTGGCCACTCTCGGCACCGAGGAGATGGTCAGGCGGATCGAGGCGCTGGGGCTCAGGGTGGCCCTAAACAAGACGGAGGCCCTACTTTTCCATGGGCCCCGTGTGAGGCTGCCCATCGGCGCCTCGATAGTGGTAAACTCCATCCACATCAGCATCCAGGCCCATATGAGGTACTTGGGTCTGGTGCTCGACGGGCGATGGTGGTTCCGGGAGCATTTCCGACAGATTGCTCCCCGGCTTGTCGGCGCGGCGTCCGCCCTTTCTCGACTCATGCCGAACGTGGGCGGACCCAGTTTTGAGGCCCGACGGCTGTATGCGGGGGTCATCCGCTCGATGGCCATGTACGGCGCACCCGTGTGGGCGAGGGCTCTGAACGCCCAGCTTAGGGCGGTTCTGTGGAGGCCACAGAGAGCCATGGCGGTCAGAGCCATTCGCGGGTACCGCACGGTGTCGACAGAGGCGGCGTGCCTGTTGGCCGGGACACCCCCGTGGGACCTAGAGGCGGAGATGCTCTCCGACCTCTACCGGCGGGTTATCACAGCGCGCGAGGAAGGTGGCTCCCCATCGTTGAGCGAGATAGCCACCTGGCGCGTGGATGCCCGCCGACACGTCATCGCCCGTTGGGCTACGCGGCTGGAGAGGCCTAGGCACGGTTTGGAGACCGTTGAGGCCCTCCGGCCCGTATTGATAGAGTGGATGGAGCGGCGGCACGGAGTCCTCACCTTTCGGCTGGTGCAGGTATTAACGGGGCATGGGTGCTTCGGGTTGTACCTGCACAGGGTCGTGTATAGGGAGTGGACTCCGGCCTGCCACCACTGCAGGAGTGACGAGGACACGGCGCAACACACGCTGGAGGTGTGTCCGGGATGGGAGCGGCAGCGCCGTGACCTCGTCGCTGTCATCGGTGCCGACCTGACGCTGCCGGCCGTCGCAAGGGCGATGGTCGACAGCATCAGGAACTGGGACGCGGTCGCCGCCTTCTGCGAGGCTGTCATCTCGCAGAAGGAAGCGGCGGAACGGGCAAGGGAGGATTCCCGCGCCCCGGGCCGCCGCCAGCGGCCGGGGCGGCGCAGGCGCGAATACCTGCGCCTGATGCCGCCCTAACCGAGGCTTCGGGTGATCGGACCGGGGAATTGTCCGGTCACCCGACGTGAGGCCACCGCGTGAGGGCGACGCCCCGACGGCGAAATCTGTCGGGGCGTCGACGAGAGGAACCCGCGAGGGTGAACCGCCGGGCGGGCCACCGAAGTTAAAAATCGGGTCCCGGTGACCCGCTCGCACGGCGAAGAGAGAGGAGTTTTTACGGTGGGTCTATGGGGTCACGCGCCGCCTTCTCCGTCACCCCGGACCGATTTGGCAGGGCGAGACTAATCCATAGTCCACCAAAAAAAAAAAAAAAAAAAAAAAAGTACTAATGACTAAATCTTTAGCGTCATCTCCTAATTTAGCTGAATCGTTCCTTAAACAATGCATTGTACAATGTAACACTTCCTTTAAATTTTCAGATGTCAGTGTGAATGATATTTTAAAGTCTTTTAAAACTCTTAATATTAAAAAGACAGCAGATCTGTGGGGCTTATCTGTAAAGACTGTTAATTTTATAATACCTATTATTGCTCCCCACCTGGCATGTGTGTTTAATGGTTGTGGAGCTCGAGGTGTGTTTCCTGACCTCATGAAATTTAGTAGAGTAATTCCTTTGTACAAATCTGGTAGTATGTTAGATGTTAACAATTTTCGCCCTATTTCCATACTACCAACACTTAGTAAAGTATTTGAGAAAATTTTGCTTAATCAGATGTTGAGTCATTTTAACAAACATAGTATTTTCCATAAAAATCAATTTGGTTTCACTAAGAATTCCTCTACTACTGATGCGGGTGTCGAATTGTTAAAGAATATCTTTGCGGCCTGGGAGGAATCGCATGATGCCTTGGGTATATTTTGCGATTTATCTAAGGCATTTGATTGTGTGCACCACGAAACCCTTATCAGAAAATTATATCACTATGGGGTCAGGAATAACGCTCTTGAGCTTTTAATTTCTTACTTAGGCAACAAAATTTAGAGGGTCGATATTAATGGTGCACGATCATCTGGTTCTGTTATTGAAATGGGCGTTCCGCAAGGGTCCATTCTGGAGCCATTTCTGTTCCTTGTATATATTAATGACTTACCCTACTATATAGGAGACAATCAAAACATTGTGTTGTTCGCAGATGACACATCTTTGTTATTTAAAATTAAAAGACAAATGCTTAATTTTGACGATGTGAACAACGCACTGTCTAACGTTGTTCATTGGTTCAACACAAATAATCTAGTTCTTAATGAGAACAAAACAAAATGTATTAAATTTACCACACCTAATGTAAGACAAGTGGGAACCAATGTTCAAATGAATGGTGTGGCTCTAGACCTTGTGGAATCAACCGTTTTTCTAGGCATCACTATAGATGCTAGACTCCAATGGGGCCCTCATATTGAAAAATTGTCAAGCAGGCTTAGCTCAGCGGCTTATGCGGTCAAAAAAATTCGAGTATTGACCGATATTGAAACAGCTAGAATAGTTTACTTCTCTTATTTTCATAGTCTTATGTCTTACGGCATATTGCTGTGGGGATGCTCCGCGGATTTGAGTAGTATCTTTGTTCTGCAAAAAAGGGCTGTCCGCGCAATTTATGATCTAGGCCCAAGAGTTTCACTTCGAGAGAAATTCAAAGAGGTGAATATTCTGACTGTTGTATCACAATATATATACGAAAATGTTTTGTATATAAAAAAAAAATTCAGTAACTTTGAAAGATATTGTGACATTCATTGTGTGAATACTCCGAATAAGGACAAATTAGTTGTACACAGTACGCGTCTTGAAAGAATTAATAGGTCATTCATGGGGCAATGTATACGCTTCTATAATAAATTACCAAAAGATATCCGAGATATGACTGTGAACAAGTTTAAAAGGGCTGTCAAGAACAGACTCTGTAAAAAAGGTTATTATAAAATCTCAGATTATCTAAGTGATAGTTCAAACTGGCTATGAGCAGCTCCTCTTTCAGCAATTACATTTTTTTTTAAACTGTTATTTACTATTTCTTTCTAATAATTATACATACTTGTAAAGCGTAGCGTGTGTTGCCTGACGAATTTTGACTTTTTTGCATTTATAGTACATCATGGTATTGGTCATGCTCACTGAAAGGTCCGCTTGCGGTAGCTGCGTGGAGCGGGTCTCTCCCTTCCCTCCAAGGTGGTTGAGGGGAGTGATGGCTGCTCTAGTAGTTAACTCGTGATCGGTTGCCGCTTGTGGGATCCGGTCCAGCCATGGTCTTTCTTTATTGTATTTTAACTATTGCGTTCGAAGGTCATCGCACTGAAGCTAATTAAATAATAAACATGTACTATTTTTTTTATATATAAAAAATGAAAAAATTATAATAACAGATAAAATATAAATAGACAAACCCACTGAGTTTCTTGCCGGATCTTCTCAGTAGCGGTCTCATTCCGATCCGGTGGTAGTTTATTAGATTAACTTTAAGTGTAAAAAAATGACAATATGTAAGTGCCCTCGCAGGGTTTATGCATAATAAATGTTTTGAATTTGAATTTGAACTTGGTAGTTTTTTTTGGGATGGGTATAAAATATTAAACTCGGGTCAGGACACGTGACCTGATCGAAAATGCGTAAGACGGACGTAAGAAGTAAATATCCCCCTCTCTTTCTACCGCGCGGCGAAAATGTATGCCTGCTCCTGCTGTTTCGTTTAAGCGGCGCAAGGCGCTTGCGCGAGTGTATCTCTCTGTCTATTAATTGAATTATTAAATAATGAATTTGTTTTAACGATGGCAAACCATCGCAATCTTAGCACAACGAAATTCAAAACTACTGTTGGTGCGGTCTTTATTAGACATATAATAGATTCGAATCAAAATTGTTCGTTTCTTACTTCAGCTATACTAAACCTATTGCATCAGTGGTAGAGATTAGCGATGATGATGCTGGTAATGATGATGGTGAAGGAGTCGTTGAAATTATGGCTGAAAGCTGATTTTTCTGAGAGATAAACTTTTTAATGTAAAATAATTGTAATAGTTCTGAAGTGTTAAATTTTTTATGTAATATAAATTGTCATGTTTGTGTACGATAGCGCGATAACTGAATATTTTATTAAACATACAGAAATGATAGTACTTTTATACTGATAAATAAAGCAATTCGTGCGAAATTATTCCCTAATTTTATTATAATTTTTTGACCACTACAACTTTTAATATAAATACTCGGGTTTTTTTTGATACAATCACGTTGAACATCAGGAAAACCAAATGAAGTTGCCTGCGGGCAGATATTTGCATCAGATTACCCTTATACAAAAATGTGGGTAATGTGAGCCCGAAGGGGATTTGAAAGCAAAATCGTGCACAGGCGTTTTGTACTCTCTGACTTAATTTTTTGGTTTTGCAGAGGATATAAATACCATACACAGTGTCAACATAATTAAATTTAAAAGATTGGTTGCAAGCTTAGGTATATATAGATTTTAGATACCTGGATTTTAATATCGGTAACCTTAAAATGTACGAACAGATACGCCGGCCGATTTTCAGTAGTTCTTTCTGATTCTCACTGTGATTGTCTATATGCAACGACGCTCTGCTTCTATGCTGATATTTCGAGTCAATATGTGAAGAAATAAGGATGTATAACTTTAAAATACACAAAAACGTATAATTAATAAAGTACTTGTATATTAGCGAACAGCAAAAAGAAAAGAAGAAGGGAATTCATCGTAAAAAGGCACCAAAAATATTCTATAAAACCAAATTAATGATGAAGGTTGCGTTCTCAAATTCTAATAAAAATCAAAATATCTCTTAGCATTAAAATAATTACATTACTTATATCATAATTTTATTATGGTCTGATAGGTATCAATGATGCACCATTAACATAAAAGTAAGTGTAGTAACTAAAGTAACATTTTTTTCCATTGCACGCCTCATAAGCGAAGCGTTGAGGCCTTGCTCTACTCTCGATATTTCATATATCAATCAAGCACTTTTCAAACCTAAAAATGATACATATGTAAAGAAAAACATCCGTTTAAACATATTTGATATTTATAAAAAGCAATTATTTTGTTTAAAGTAAGAAAATAGTTGATTAAAAAAATTCGAGGACGTCGGATAAAATATTTTGGATCTGGCAGGATCACGACCCTAAAAATGAATGTATCAAACTAATTTTTTTTTAAAGCTTCATAATCGCAACGCGCTGTTTCCTTTCGAAAATGGCTTGGTAATTCTTTGTCGTTTAATTGCAATTAATAAAAAACTAAACTGCTTAGTCATTACTGTATGTACCTATACTTTATGAAAATTGGGTTCGTTTACATTTTTTTGTTCGTCCATTCGGACAGGCAATGGAAACAAATCCCATACAGCCGTACAGTATTGTAAACGAACAGCTATGTTTAGCACTACGTCGAGAGTGGCATCAAATTTTAAAAGTATTTCTTATTCTTTCATTTTTATTAATGGCATTGACTAAATAGTAAATAATTTAAAAATTATGAGGCGTGCACTTTTGGATTTTCCAAATTATATTACATTACTATAGCGTCTTAATCTAAATACAACACTTTCCTTCTGATTGCAAAGTTTCAATAAATACAAAATAATCTTTTTAAATGCGTTGACGTAATAATTTGCAATTCGCACAGCTTATAGACAGGCCCACAGGCCTATAGACCTAAATAGGTCGTATAGATTCTTTTTGGGCGGCGGGCAATGGCGTGATCACAACCTATTAAATCTGACGGGGCGACAGAAGATAGACCTAGCCAATATGTACCTCTCTACGCCGAGCGAGCGGGCCACCGGAAACCGGTCTTTGTCTTAGATGGCCCGCCCGGCGGGTTACCCTCGCGGGTATCCTTTCAAGTCGATGACTCGGTAGCTTTTGCCGTCAGGGCATCATCCTCACGCGGTGGCCTCGGTTCGGGGCAACTAGACTAATCCTCGGCTAAGGCGGCATCAGGCGGAGATACTCGCGCCTGATGCCGGTCCGGGGTGACGGAAGAGGCGGCACGCAACCCCATTGACCCACCCTGCAAGCACCTCTTCTTCGCCATGCGAGCGGGCCACCGGTACCCGATCTTTGTCTTCGGTGGCCCGCTCGGCGGTATGCCCTCTCGGGCTCCTCTCCTTCTCCTGTCGACGCCCCGACAGATTTCGCCGTCGAGGCGTCGTCCTCACGCGGTGGCCTCGCGTCGGGTGACCGGACAATTCCCCGGTCCGATCACCCGAAGCCTCGGTTAGGGCGGCATCAGGCGCAGGTATTCGCGCCTGCGCCGCCCCGGCCGCGGGCGGCGGCCCGGGTCACGGGAATCCTCCCGGTCCCGTTCCGCCGCCTCCTTCTGCGAAATGACAGCCTCGCAGAAGGCGGCAACCGCGTCCCAATTCCTGACGCTGTCGACCATCGCCCTCGCGACGGCCGGCAGCGTCAGGTTGGCACCGATAATAGCGACGAGGTCGCGGCGCTGCCCGTCCCAGCCCGAGCATTCCTCGAGCGTATGTTGCGCCGTGTCCTCGTCACTACTGCAATGATGGCAGCCCGGAGTCCATTCCCTGTGCACGACCGTGTGCAGGTATTTCCCGAAACACCCGTGCCCCGTTAACACCTGCACCAGTTGGAAGGTGAGGACCCCGTGCCGCCGCTCCATCCATTCCATCAGTACGGGCCGGAGGGCCTCAACGGTAATGACACCGTGTCTAGGCCTCTCCAGCCGCGTAGCCCAACGGGCGATGACTTCTCGGCGGGCGTCCTCGCGCCAGGTGGCTATCTCGTTAAACGATGGGGAGCCACCCTCTTCGCGCATTGAGGTAACCCGCCGGTAGAGGTCGGAGAGCATCTCCGCCTCTAGGTCTCACGGGGGTGTCCCGGCCAATAGGCACGTCGCCTCTGTCGACACCGTGCGGTACCCGCGAATGGCTCTGACCGCCATGGCTCGCTGTGGCCTCCACAGCACCGCCCTGAGCTGGGCGTTCAGAGCCCTCGCCCACACGGGTGCGCCGTACATAGCCATTGAGCGGATCACCCCCGCATACAGCCGTCGGCCCTCGAAACTGGGTCCGCCCACATTCGGCATGAGCCGAGAAAGGGCGGACGCCGCGCCGACCAGCTGGGGAGCAATTTGGCGAAAATGCTCCCGGAACCACCATCGCCCGTCGAGCGCCAGACCCAAGGACCTCATATGGGCTTGGATACTGATGTGGATGGAGTTGACGACTAACGAGGCGCCGATAGGCAGCCTCATACGGGGCCCATGGAATAGTAGGGCCTCCGTCTTGTTTAGGGCCACCCTGAGCCCCAGCGCCTCGATTCACCTGACCATCTCCTCGGTGCCGAGAGTGGCCAGGCTCGCCGCCTCTTCGAGTGTCCTGCCTCGGACTGTGACGAGCTTGTCGTCAGCATAGCAAACAACGCTCAGCCTGTGGGGGAGACTCCCTCTCAACGCCCAGTCGTACCCGATGTCCCACAGAGTCGGCCCCAGAACCGACCCCTGTGGAACACCGCATGACATGGGCGAGTGAGTGTCGCCCTAGAGGACATGAAATCCTAAAAGAAATTTCAACAGGAATTTAATAATTAAAATATCTTCATTAATTACGTAAGCGCTATCTACATTACAGTTGTCAAATGGCGCTAGCTCCAACAGGACTCGATATAGTTGATATCATCTGTTCACCTGACAAAACAATATTCGACAACATTCTGCATTCATTTGTGGGTATTGCTGCTGTACAAGTTGGTTTGACTGATATACTTCGGGAGCTGGGACTGACTCCTGATGGTATTATTGGTAAGATATAACAGTTTTTAGTTTTTAATACGTTTTTAATATTTGTCACGTTTACGCGTGTATTATGAAAAGTGTTGTGATATTTCTCAAATATTTCGAAAAGTTATTTGTCTCCGTGTGGTGACGAAATAAGAATGCAATGCATCAGACTCCCCCCCTCTCCCCTATCTTACTCGTGGGTGATCGTAAGAGACGATTAAGGGATAAAAAAACGCATATAACATCTATTCAAGACAAGGAAAACTCAAAACAAAACCCTTTATCAACAGGTCTGATCAGCGTGCCGTAAGTCAATTTCCTACCATTATAGAGGAGACTCAAGCCCGACAGTGGGACATATATAACCTGAGATGATATATATTTTGTATATACAAAACATATAGCTATTTTCTAAATTTTAATAAACTGTTTACCTTTTAATAAAATATATAATGTGAAAGAATTTTTATGAAAAAAAGTCGGTATCGGTTCACAATTTTTTGAGTTTGAATTTTTTATCGCACAACCCCAATTATTACACAAAATAATTATGATAATAATCGCTCAAAGCGCGGTTTATGTTTTGGAAGTATTAAAAATCCACTTTTTTCTCTTTGGTGATGCCGAGATGGGATACTAACAACTGTGTTCGTAATATCTATTCAAATGATTCCAGGTCACAGTGTGGGTGAGTTGGGGTGTGCGTACGCGGACGGCACTTTGACGGCAGAGGAGATGGTCCTGGCGGCGTATAGTCGAGGGCGAGTGTCGCTAGAGACTGCACTAATACACGGTGCTATGGCCGCTGTTGGACTTGGATATAAACAGGTATAGATCCATCATCATCACTATATAACACAAAAAGATAGACCGTTTCCATTTATTGACGTCTTGCTACATACTTGCACAAACTCAGTCAAATAACTAGGATTATTCACCAGAAATTTGCTTTGTCATACAAAGGTGCCGTACTACAGGTATATGCCAGAGCCGGTTCTAGAAAATGGTCGTATCATGAGTGTGATTTGAACATGGCAATCACATTGTAGCGAGTAGTAATTTTTTCCTATGGTATAATAGCAAACACCCTCGCTCAACATCTAAAAAAGCTTGCGTTAGGTATTTCAATTGGGGGTCTGATGCAGAAAGCGATGTTATTTGATACGGCACGCATAGTGAGAAAGTTTCTCTCTTTGGAGCCCTTACCACCGACGGCTTGGTCCCTGTATTCGCTGCCGGAGGGTCAAAATGCTTTTTATATTTTTTTTTATATATTATTTTTTATATTATATTTAGAAATGTGTTAAATAGTTAGAAATGTTAATAAAGATAATAATAATAAATTTATTTCTGACATACAATCCATAACTTGTTAGTGTATTGGTAACATATGGTATTTATACTTTATGTTAGTGTTGGTTATACTAGTGTTGTCTAGGATGGCCCATAACCCACAGTATTTCCTCCTCATCGCCATCGGGCCGGCCACTGGTACCGCTTCCTTGACATCCGTGGCCAGCCCGACGGGTTACCCTTTCGGGTACCATCTCCCGTCGACGCTCAAGCGTGCTGCCGGGGCGTCGCCCTCACGCGGTTAGCCTCTTTGCGTTTGACGTGCTATTCACCGGTTCAATTATCCGCGGCCTCGGCTAGAGCGGCATCAGGCGCAAGAACTCGTGCCTGTACCGCCCAGTGGTGGCAGGGTGGTATTCTATGCGCATACGACCGCGTGCAGGTACTTGCCGAAGCAACCATGCCCCGTCAAGATCTGCACCAGTCGAAAGGAAAGGATCCCCATGCCACCGTCCCAACCACTCCATCAGCATCGGCCGAAAGGCTTCAACGGTCCGAACACTGATCCGAAGTCTCTCCAGCCGGATTGAAAGAAAGAAAGAAAACATACTTTATTCGGCAATGCGCCACACAACCAAATTTACATGACTATACTTACATGATCAATAATAATTATAAATACCAAATACATTCAACCACTAGATACTAGGACGCTAGTCATAGTTGTATATTTACAAATTATGCATATATAGGACAAAATATAACCTATAAAGGTAGTGTAACATTAGAAGCAAACTCAGTGTGGCATCATACACCGAAAAGGCCACAGCTCAGCATTTGCTGCATATAAATATAGCGCTGATTTTCAGCTGTAACCTAAGATGGGCAACGGCTAACGCTCACATTTACGTTTCACTAGAACATATTCGAGACATAAAATTGAATAAGTATACAAAATCGTTTTCAAATAATAAAATGTAAAAAAGAACAATTTTTTTTATGTAAAAAATAATAAAAAAAATTAAAGGATAAAAAATAAATAAAACTGAATATAAAACGACACAAAAAAAATATATAGAAAAATTTAGAGCATCACTTGTGAAACATTACTCAGTCTGTAACATCAGTGTAACTCAACAGTACATTAGTGTACATGTTCATACTACCACTTTTGTTGTTGAGTGCTGGAAAACTGAATATCAAAATAAAATTGTTTTAATAAAGTTCTAAATCTATTCACTGTTTGAACATGACGTAAAGGTGGCGGTAAGTCATTCCAGCACTTAGTAGCAGCAAATTTGAAACTGCCACGAAAAGCTGTTGTTCTGTGCTGTGGAAACCTTAAAGCATATGCTGACGCTCGAGTGGGGTACCTACTATTCGCCGATAACCATGATAATTTTGAATAAAGATACTCGGGGATTTCCTTTTGAATAATTCCAAATAATAGTGTGGCAAGGTGCAGCTGTCTTCTATATTGCATCCTTAAAATACGGTTCGAGTTTAGAAACGGAGTGATATGGCTTCTAGGTGGAATATTGAAACAAAAACGCGCGCACGCATTCTGTACTCTTTGGATGAGATTAGGAGTCTTAGCAAGAATTCTAGGTCCGTATACGGCATCCACGTAGTTGAACTTAGATAGGACGAGTGTATCAACCAATTGAATACGTAGGTCAGTACTAAGATGGCTTCGTAATTTATACAATACCTGTAGTCTGTAAAAACAATTCCTAGCCACTTCAGATATGTGTTTTTCAAATCTTAAATCTTGGTCCATTAAAAGACCAAGATTTCTGCTTTCACGAACTTGTTCAACGGGTGTACCATCTACAAAAATCAGTGGCCTATCAAAGTTTATCAGTTTAACTTGGTTTTTTGAGCCTAGGATCATATATTTAGTTTTATTGGCGCAATTCACTTGTACTTAACAAGTGAATTGCGCAACGCCCAGTCACATATATTATTAAGATCTTCATTAATAAGTTGAACTGCATCCTGAACCTTGTCGTGATTAAATGATAAATATATTTGGATATCATCTGCGTCTATATGGTAGTTGCAATACTTAATCTTAGTCACTATATCTGCGCAATACAACATAAACAAAAGAGGCCCCAGGACTGAGCCCTGTGGTAAACCTCTAACCAAGGTAGATGTAGAAGATCTTGAGGTCGAACCGTCTACGTTTCTAGTTTCAACAAATTGTGTACGATGTGTGAGATAAGAATCAAACCATTTAACCGTAGCAGAGTCAAAACCGTAATAAGACAACTTGGAAAGTAGTAATGGGACATTAATTGTATCAAACGCTCTCGAAAAATCCAGCAAAATAAGTGCAGTTCCTTTACCCTTATCTTGAGCGTCAAGGATGTTATCCACGACATCTAGTAGTGCAGTTGTGGTGCTCCTATTTTTTCTAAAACCTGACTGTCTTTCTGGCAAGATATTGTTTACTTCAAGATAATGCTTCAACTGTGATCCTACAACTTTCTCCAAGAGCTTTGAAAGGCACGGTAGTAAACTAATGGGGCGAATGTCTGTAATTTCCGAGATGTTAGGCTTTTTTGGTATAGGTCTTACTATGGCAGTTTTCCACAGCGACGGGAATTTGGAAGTTAATATTGACTTGTTTATAATAGTGGTGATAATGTCAATGGTTTTTGGTATTAATAAATTAATCATGTCCATTGATAGGCCATCCACTCCAGGTGAATTTGATTTCTGATCACTAAGAATTTTTGAAATAACCTTCGAATCCACTGGCTTAAGGTTAAAGGAACTGTGCCTAAATCTATGAAATTCGTAAAAAGAGAGAGAGCTATTAGAAGTGACAGAATTACCAGGCACGTTTAAAAAGTGTTCATTTATTAGCTCAGGGTCATTCAGGTGTGAGGGTATCTCAAATGCCTTAGGCGGAATAACCTTCGATTTCAGATTCTTCCACAGTACTTTAGGGTTTTTGATGTTATTGTTAATATGTTGGTTGAAATAACACTTCTTTTCATTAAACATTGCCACTTCGACAATTTTCTTCAAACCTTGTAGTATATTTTGTGAGAATCTAGCTTAGTCCGTCTAAACCTTTGAAGTGCAGCGTCTCGTAAGCCCATCATAAATTTAAGATTACTCGTCAACCAAGGAGCTGGTAATTCTTTCACCGTTTTGTTTTTCAAGGGTGCATGAATATCGAATAAAAACATAACCACTCTGCTATATTCGTCTACTAAGGTGTCAAGATCTTCTAATTTAGCTATTAGGTCCCAATAAATTGAGTCTATATGCTCAATGAAAAGATCCACATCCATATCCTTAAGAGGCCTAAAAACGATCAATTTCTTGGGGATTCTAGGTTTGCGAAAACAGAATTCGCATGTTATAAAAGCATGTCCTGAATCCCGGATTGTCCAACGGACCTCACAGCGGGCGTCGATCCGCCAGATGGCCAGCTCACTGGGCGAGACGATGCCGCCCCTTACCCGCGCCGCCACCGACACCCGCCGATATAGCCTGGTGAGCATCTTCGCCTCCGAGTCCAGCGCGGGCGTTTTGGCCAACAGGCACGCTGCCTGCGTCGTCACCGTGCAGTATCCGCGTATTGCTCTGACCGCCATAGTCCTCCATGGTCGCCACAGGAGAGCCTTAAATCGGACGTTCATGGACCCCGCCCACACGGGTGCGCCGTACGGGGCGTATCGACCGAACGTTCTTGCTAGTTGGATTACAAGCGAGAACATCCATTTTAATCTGGTCTTGCTTCTTTTGACACCATTTTAAGTTTGGCTTTAAAATGTTTCCTCTCCGCCACCATGTCATGATATAAACTATCAGTGTTGGAGAGAGCCACGGGCCATACATGAAAATTTTGTCGCGTCTCGCGATTTACCGGCTCAATACATTTATTCCACCCGGTGATAAGATAAGGTAATCATTTATTTGTTTGAACATAGTATACATATAAATGCAAGATATCAAATAGCGTACAATGGTCCTGCCATGTTCAGCCTCGTGCTAAGGCGTACAAATTTGTGAGGAAGCGCTAACACTCATTATATTAGTAGGTACTAAATTACATTAAAATTTAAATACAATTAAAACCCATGCTCCATTAAATTCAAATTGTGTCAATACTTGTAACAATGTCAAATATGGAAATTGAATTAAAATTTATCACTGGAATAATGTCAAAATAAATATATAAATTGAATTAAAATTAATAGTTTGAACAAAGTCAAATATATAAATTAAATCAAAATTAAGTACTTGACTAATGTTAAATATATAAATTGGATTAAAATTAAACAAGAATAATGTCATGATGGTGATGTAATAATCTTTTCTTCGGCATTTTAACATATGTTTGTGCGGGCGTCAGTGACTGAGAGCGTACCTGTGATATCCGAGTACTTTTTGTCTAGAAATGAACCATGTTCGATGTAGTAGTAAACACATCACTACAGCTACTCATCTCATGAAATATTTTTTGTAAATCACACTCGTCAATAAGCAGTAAATAGTCGGACCAGTATACGTCATACAATACTTTCACACTGACTACGAATCACCGCGCAGACTCGGCGAAGGGTCTAACCATCTACAACAACGATATGATATTAACTCTGTCTATTTTCGTATTAACTTTGAGTATTATCGTATTGTAGGCTGTGGATATAAGGTCGATATATATCTTTACCCGGATTTAACGGCATCAAAGACATTTTCATTATTATTTTTAAACAAGTGGTAAATTAGCTGGCGTTTGCAACTTTGTTTCAGTGAAATTTAATTTCGTAGGCAATTCTCAAAAACCAAAAGAAAAAAGAGATATGATATATTTTAGTTTAAGAGATTTCGTATATGTCATCATGTGTATAGATCTCTGAATGAATTATAATTCTGTGATAGGCTCAAGATATCAATGGTAAAACCTCTTCATAAAAAAGGAGAAAGAAAATATCTAAACAACTTTAGGGCAATCGCCGTGAATTCTGTACTGTGAAATTTATTTGAGGCAGTTATATATTCTCGTTTAACTTGCTTAAACTAAATTTCAAAATTCATAACTAAATTTAAATTTCAAAATTCATAACTAAATTTAATATTATTAAGGATGAACAAAATGGGTTTCAAAAGAATAAATATACGACTTTCGCTATGTATTGGCTGATTAAAAACAATACCCAAAATGTAGTTATAAAGATTCTAGTAGTGGTTTTGTTCCTAGATATGAGCAAAGCATTTAATTGTGTAACTTATAAATATCTACTTAATAAATTCGAACGGTATGGGAATAGAGGTCGAGATAAACAATGAATAAAGGGTTACTTGTATGGAAGAAGGCAGTATGTTGAAACTATGAGGCTAACGAACCAAGATTTAATACAGTTTCGGTCTTCCTATGTTTATATAAAAGCTGGGGTCCCACAGGGGAGTGTACTGAGCTCATTGTTATTTAAAACGTAGTAATCCTTTAACGCTCCGCCGCCGGGGCATCGGGCGGCACAGTCGCGAGTACCTGCGCCGGATGCCACCCTAGCCGAGACAGTGGATGACCGGACCGAGGATTTATCTCGTCACCCGGGGAGAGGCCACCGCCTGAGGACGATGCCAGGAAAGCGAACTAACTGCATGGACTAACATTAGCTTCCTTATATTATATCTAGAAATGGTTATATTAGTCAAAACTCCCTGTTTATCCTCTAAATTACGCGAAAGCTTTAATTTTTTGTTCTAGAGATTTAAGAAAACTAGTATTCCTGTCCATTTACTTAGTTCAGAAGGTTATTGCATTATAAAAATGCCACTTAATACCTATCAATATATTTAATAAAATAGCAAAAAGGTACAGAGAGTTGTCCCTTGATTTATTAAAAATTAATTTTATAAGTTGCTACTAGACCAATGCTTTTTTCGGTTGGTGAATTCTTAAAAGATAAATTATAACAATATTTAATTACATATTCAAAATTCTTATCTTGCTATATATTCATCAAGTATGGGAGGGCCATTTTTACATGTTTTAATGGATAACATTGAAAAAAGTACTTTCATAACTTGAATAAGCAACTAGGTACTCATGATAATAACTTAAACTTGGACAATTAATATGAACTTATATCGATATTAATTTAGATGTCAACAATGTGTCCGGCCGATATCGACGTCGCTTGCCGTAACAGCTCACAGTCGTGCACGATATCCGGTCCAGCTGATGTGGTGCGGAATTTTGTATCTGAGTTGAGAGCCAAAGGGATATTCGCTAAAGAAGTGCCATGTTCTAATATTTCGTATCATTCTCGTTACATTGCTGATGCAGGTAATCATTATCTTACTCTTTATATAAAAAAATCAGCCAAATGCGATTTGTACTCGCGCACAAAGGGTTTCGTACTATTATATTATGTAAAAAAAAATGTATAATTAATATTTAAGGTTTTCGGAATTTTTCTTTATATGTACTCTAAAACATTGCTTCATGCCAAATTTCAAGATTCTAGGTCGACTGAACCCTACCCTTTAGGTTTTGATTCCCTTGCGAGTAGTTGCGAGTTTGAAAATATGCGGCTTAAATTGTTATTTCTTTTGATTTCGTTGACATAAAAGTTTGATTTTGTTACAGCTTAAAGGCATTATAGACCTGAGTACTTGATATAAATTTTAATGTAATACCTCTATGCGTGCATGAGGAAAGGGGTAATAAGTTTAAAATTATTAAAATATTTTTTATATGATGTAATTAAAAATTTAAGGATTTCACAACTTTTCCTTTATATGTGCTATAAGATGTTGCTTCGTACCAAATTTCAAGATTCTGAGTTTACGGGAAGTACCCTTTACCCACAGGTTTTAATTCCCTTGCGAGTGTCGAAAATTTGCGGCATAAACAGCTGCTATCTTTTGATTGTGTTGGCTTAAAAGTTTGATTTTTTCATAGACAGGGAGGAGTGTAGAACTTACCAGCCAGCTAACTAGACAGGAATACCCACTAAAACCACAGCGGCTCCTTCCTTCGTTTTTACGGGGTACCGGCGAGATCGTCTATTGACATTCTATCCCCAATACCCCAACGCTAGGTTATCTGGTCACGTGCAGTCCACTGCCAAGGCGGCGAGAGGAGATGCGCGTAACGGTGCCTCCCCCTTCCTAGCAGCCTCGCGATGCAAATGCCTCGTGTACCCGCTCCGCTGCCTCTTTGAAGAGATGACCTCCTCGCAGAAGGAGGCTATCGACGACCAGCACTTGTCGTTATGAAGCATTTTAGAAATAATGGTCAACAATAACAGGTCTATTCCTATGACCGCCGATAGGGTGCTGCGCTGTGAACCCCAGGCGGGATATACCTCCAGGGTGAAAGAAATTATACCTGGTCAAGGTTATGTTTTGCTTCACTTTAAAATAATTATAAAACTTTTAAATCAACAACGTGACGTCATCCTTCTGTGTCGTTATCAAATGTTAATGTCTCGTATACATCAAATCCCTCGGCTCCAATACTATTGATCAATAAGCTAGCTTGTAAGTCATCATCATTCTTAAGCAGTCAACATGCTTTTAATAACAATGAGAATTATGAATGAAGAATGAGAATCCCAACGGTGTCACCATGTGATGTAATGAAACACCACTGTGTCTAGTACACAACTGCTTTAGTTTATATGTGTAACGTGCATATACCCTAACACCCACAACAGGTCGTACAGAAAAAAATAAGAAAGAATATTTAGAGCTAAAGTGTGTAGTTTTCAAATCTGATCTGAAAAAAAATTTAGAGTGTGTGGTTTTCACGTAATCATAGGAAACAAAAGTAATTTTTAAGTTTTTCGTTTATTCGAACAAAGAAAATATTTTTCAAAAGCTTTTTCCTCTCTAAAATGGTCTGTATAGGTACTTCATTTTTTTACCATGCCACCATGAAACTAAGTGTCAGTTTTAGGTAATTTAATTAACTTGAATTCATTTTTTTATATAACTCTGTACGATGATTTCGCTCTGAGTATTTTTCGATCAAAGCAAAAAAGTACCTTTTGATTTTGATAATCAATTACTAGAAATTTAATAATTATACAGAAAATGAAATTAGGGCTCTAAAAACTGCAAAAGATAGAATTAGTGGCTATTGATAAAATTTTTCAAAGTGATAATGTTGACAGAGATGTTAAAAATTTAAAGAATTTGGTATATCTTTAGATATAATGGAAGAATGAAATTTTTGGGAGAACTTAAAAATTACCAACTGTAATTTTTAAGTTCTCCCATAAATCCTCAAAGTTGCAGAGCACTGTGATTTTTTTTAGTGCCCTGAAGGTTTTAATTTAACGTTTCTGCACAAAACTATTGTAACAAGCAGTTTTTCGATATTCATTCTTTTTCAACACGACTTTTTATTCTTGGCAATAATGAGAAAATTGTCATGTTCTGAAGAAAAGCATCAAAAGTAACATGTATAAAATTGTTATTTGCATAGAAACGTTTGTTTCGTGAATTTGTTTTCTTACATGTACAAAATGAAGTACCACGTGAAGGTCACACGGTTAGATTTACGCTTCTTGATTTGAGTCGACTATACTTTGTTGAAAAACAACGAAAACTTTGTTTCTTTTTTATATCCCTTCCTTTTTGCGAGTAGCGTGTATATAGGTATAAACATATATAAGTAAGCTTTATAACCCAATTGATTTAACTAGCTATTACTTTTTATAACTTTTGTTGTTATCTATATAAGTGACCTGGTCTTTATGAGAGTAAAGTTTTTAAGCCTTTAATATTTTACTCTCACTTTCATAACAGGACCTGTAATACAACAATTGATCTCAACACTGTGACTTGGAAATAATTATATGTGTGTGGATCAATGCTTATATTACAGGACCAAATCTGTTGAAGTACTTAAAAAATGTAATAAAAAGTCCAAAAGCTAGAAGCAAACGTTGGATATCCACTTCAGTGCCACAGAATAAATGGGATGAACCATCGGCTAGATATTGTTCTGCTGAATATCACACGAACAACTTACTTGTAAGTATAAAGAGCAGTTTTTGAAACTCCTAGATCTGCATTATTATAATATTGTGGAAGAGTTTGTTTTGTTTTAATTATTACGTCTATTTCAGGTAGAAAAGTTGATTTTGAAAATGTTGGTTAAGCTATTTGTCAAGATAGATTACATGTAATAAAAAATAACCCTGATATATATAGGAGATGTATCCATAAATGTTAAGAAATCTTTTTTGTTTGGCACCAGGTTTTTCATTTAATTTAAAATTTTAATTTCATCATAATTCTCCTGCTCTTATCCCAAATACTTATACTTAGAATCGACGGAATATGTACCACTTCTGTCATACATACTGCAAAAGTTTTTCGCAATAGTTTTATGACGGGCCGCCTGCTTGACGTCAACCCTTCTTGAAAATGGAATTGTTGATCAAACGGAATTGGGTGGAGTTAGATATATATATATATATACACACATATATATATATATATATATATATATATATATATATATATATATATATATATATATATTTTTTTTTTTTTTTCTTCATGGAGAAGATTTATATGCAATCCTCATTGATGTAACTCGCTAGCAGATCACGCTGTGATATATCGAATTCTACAAAAAAAATCAACCGGACTGGATTTGCTAGTATGCTATAATTGAATATTACAGTGACTTCAGTGTTTGGTTCAGGCCAAATGTAAGCTTACATATACTGCAGTCTAATCTATTCTATCAGCACCAGCCAGAACAGCTATTATGATGGTCCATAGACCACCTTTTATGTCATCTATGGAGACCATTGTGGACCCTGACTTACAAGAGTTATAATGGTAGGTATGTGTGGTGGGATTAGTTCCAATATAAGTATAAAACAAGGAATTGTCTTAACACAAACACTGCACTATGGCTCCACTACTGTAGCTCTACTACTGTAGTACCATAACGATGTAAGGATAGGCGTCACCAAGCGATGCTGATGTATTGATATGATGTTTTCAGAACCCGGTGCTATTTGAAGAGGCATGCCGACTCATTCCGCCCAACGCTGTGCTTATTGAAGTAGCCCCACACGGTCTCCTTCAAGCTATCTTGAAGCGATCGATGCCAATCAACTGCCGAAACATTCCTCTCACCAGACGTGGAAGTCCAAATAATGTAGTAAACCTCCTCCAAGCAATCGGAAAGTTAGTATAGATTATTAATCACACTCATATATTTTGTATTTCTACATTTTTAATTATATTTACTTATGGAGGTACTTGGTGTACTTGAGGGGTATGGTGCAATCATGTCGCGCTTGATCCGTCCGGGGTGACGAAAGGGACGGCGAACGACCCCGTAACCTGCCGTGCTTGTATCTTTTTAGCGTCATGATGATGGGCCTCCAGTACCCATCCTTGTCATAGGTAGCCCGCCCGGTGAATAACCCTTTCGGTCACGATTTCGTGTCGAAGCCCCAGCAGCTTTCGCTGCCAACCTCACGCGGATATGCTTTAAGACAAATCTAATACGCGTTGTAGAAAATAATCCTAATATATAGCCTGTTGACGTTCTATGTTGAACATGTGCCTCAATCTAATACAGCCAAGTGTGGCGCGCGAGTTGGTGATCGCTTTCGGTGGTCTATGTTTCCTAAAAAGTGTTGCTGCCGTTTCTCTTGTTGACCCTTAATTTAATTGATTGCATCAGGCGATACAGTGGAAATCCATTATTTGTATTTATGCGGCAACTTACAAGCTGACGTTGTGGCTGTTACTCATCGCATGGGAGTAAGATTTCCTTATATCCTATTCGACCTAGATCCAATCCGATATAGGAATACAGTAAAGAACAAGGATCCTTTCTTGAGGTGTTTGGTATATTGGTTAACCGTGAAAAATTGGTGGAGCTTTCATTCGTGCCCCAATTTTAAAATACTATAATTTAATTCATCATTACATGAAATTCAAATATATAGTACCCCACAGTTATATTAGTATCCATATGAGAAATGAAGAAGTGTCAGTCACTTCAGTTAAACTCATTTCCACAAACAATACCTAAAATTTAGGTAAATCTTTCATCCGTTAATGCGTCATCCTATAGATGTCTACTCTTGGACATAGGTATCACTACAAGATTGCCTCAAAAAAACGGTTCTATGCCGCTTGCATGTAACAACTGCCTATGACTTTTGAAAAGATATCATTGCACCCACTGAGGGGGTCGTCTTATGCTGCGTCTCACAGTACGAACAATAATCTGAAAAATGGTCATCTAATTTTATATTTCTTTATTCAACAAAGTGCTTTTAAATACATAAGTAGAACTTCCTAAAGTTAAAGGCGATAAGGATAAAGATCTAAGTACTTGGATTCATGAATATAAGTTTGGTTATTAATTTTAGCGATTAGGAAATATTAAAATTTATGGTCTAGAGACTGAATTTTGTAAATCTATTGGTGTTCTTATATGACGGATCTACGTAGATAAACTCCGGTACTCCGTTGCTGTCATTAGTGGTAACGGATGACCCATCTACATTACAAAAGTTTCTCTTGTTGATGACTACGCTAAATAGTTTATAACAATGGGATTCCTCAGGGGATCATTCTGTCTCATAATCAATTTATTTATAATTAATGATTGAAAATGTCAATTATTTGATAATTTATTTTCAGTATATACATGGAAGGTTACGCTGTAAGGCTACAAGCGTTGTACCCACCAGTACAGTTTCCAGTGTCAACAGAAACGCCGATGTTGTCTCACCTCGTTGAATGGATGCATTCTGAAACCTGGTAATACTTCATATTATATAATTGCTATTTATATAATTGATTAGCTTAAATCGATGACGTTATAGCAATTGTTACAATTATGTTACCAACACTGAAATATTAGTCTTTAAGTACATGGAACGCTAAAATTTAAGCCATAGGCAGGCAGATTTCTCATTAAGTTTGTATATTTTTTGTATGATTACATCTCTAAACATTCACAGTTCAAATGTGATACTTTGTCTGTTTAAATGTATTGCCACTATGTATTACTTAGTGCAATCAATAATATCTACTTAAAGTTAATAAAGTAGACCTATCCATCATAACATGACATCACTTACATATCATTTTAATATAACGTTGTTAATAATTCCAGGGACATCTTAACATTTAAATTTTTTGAAAGAAAAAAGGCTACAATCTGTAAGTTTGTAAAGTCGATACATGACAATGAACACAAGTATTTGAAAGGGCACGTAATCAGAAGTAAGAACTGTTTTATAGGCAATTTTTTTACTAGAATCCATAAAGATGAATATGTAGTGAAACAAAATATAAGATATATTAATATTATTAATTTTTTGTTTATTGAGATAAAATGTGCTATCCTTTCGCGGCTGCCTTGGTAGCTGTTTGGGACATGTTTTCGATGCATATGCACTTGCCGAAGCGAAGAGCGCCAATCATATTTCAAGACGTACAGCTTCATGCGCAACCTTTGTTGTTTGTTCAGAAACCACTGAAGCTCAATGTATCTCTGTGCCAGGGTACTGCTCGGTTTGAGGTAACAAATAATAATTATTTATTTTTTAAATAATAATACCATGAGTTGTTATCGTCTTATTTATCGGTTTTATAAATTTTAAGGTTACGAGTGAATATTCCAAGGTTATATCAGGCTATATAATCGAATCAGATTCCATTACTCACGTACATGAAAATGATGTTCCAGTAGAAAACATGGAGGCAATGTTAGAATTGACATTAAAAGATATTTACCATTTGCTTAATGAGAAAGGTCATAAGTACAGCGGTGAATTCCAAAGTATTGAGTGGGCTAGCGCGTCTCTAAACAAAGCGGAGCTCGTGTGGGCCGACAACTGGGTTACGTTCATCGACGGCATATTACAGTTGAACTTGTTGCGACAGCCTTCACATATGACGTCACTACCTACCTACATTAAACGTTTAAGCATCGATGTTAACGAACATCTGAATAATCACATTCATCATTTAAATGGAAGAAATGTAATGCAAGCACATGTAGCTGATGATTGGACAAGGTAATTAACAGTAATTAGATATACAGATATCTAATCTTATAAATTTAACACTATTGTCGCTTTAGTTTATTTATTTTTAGTTGGTCCTTCAGTGAACAAAAAATACATTATATACATTTATCGTTAGCTAATCAAGTACTAGATAAGACAAGAGTAATAGTTTGAGTAGTTAACTGCTTTCAATTCGGTTACACCAACATTTTAAGTGGCACCTAAGGCAATTTTAAAATCAGTATACAGCCTGAATTGCAGAACAATCATTGAGTGATATTATGTGTCACATAGATCGTCTTAAATTTAGAGGTCGTTGGTGAAAACGGGTATCAACTTAACCGTCGATTATTATAATATTTAAATTACTTACACCTATTATTAATTAATTCCTCACAATTTAAAGGTGCGGAGGAGTTGTGCTGGAACATATTCTTTATCGCAGATTGCTTTCAGTAAGTCGAGGGTTACAGAGTCTGGAATTGAGTGCTACATCTTCCATAGTAGGCGATGTAAGATTTTATTTTCTAAATATTCGACGAAAGTTATATTTATATAATTATTATTAAAAGGATGAAAGGTTCTTGAGTGGCGATCACGAATCGGACGACGCAGTGTAGGACGACCCCCCGGTAACGGACGGTGAGACCACTCGGTGGACTGATGAAATTATCAAGGTCGCATGAAACCGTTGGCTTGGCAAATGGCATTCTCGTGGGGAGGTCTATGTCCAACAGTGGACGTTTACGGGCTGATGGATGGATGGATGGATGAATTATTATAAATTTTTAATGCTAAATGACCAGCAAATGTTATGTAAGCGGTATTAATTTTAAGAATTATGGAAATGTACGGGAAAGGAAATGATATGATGTAAGAGAATTCAAAATGACAGGAAGCAAAGTTTACGAAGAAAAATACACTTCACTGGTCTAGCTATGGAACAAGAGTATAAAATCGTTACTTTCTGACTGATTCAGTTATTGTCGAAGCATGGTTGTATTAAGAATAACCTGTACGTGGTCATGACGGGAGAGGTGAGCCTGTAATGCTACCTCTTAATGATTCTACCATTATAAAGAAGAAAGCTAAAGATCTCTTTGAGAAATAAATAGGTAGAATTTTTGAAGTTATACTTCTTTTGGCGCGTTAGGGAAAAATGATGACAGTCAATTTTTACGATGCGCGCGCACACCGTGATGAAAAACCGACACCCTGAAGTTAGATATAATCAACTCTTTAGTTTTTTTTTGTGATATTTAAATAAACTTTATTTAACTAGATAATGCGTTATAATAAAACTTTCAATGTATTAAATACCTTTTTTCTATTGTTAGTGTCGTTTTTCTATAAACGTAGAATAAGGCGAAAGATAAAATTTTTGAAATATTTTTATCTTGTTACGCCAAATAAATATAACTTCTAACGCGTGTACATATTTAATAAGATTTTACATTTTTACAGCTTCATGAAATCAGCCCATGCGATAGTAAACAAACAGCGCTTGTGACACTTCAGTGTCAACGATTTGGTAAACTCGATTCATTACGTTGGGTGCAAAGTCCAAGTTTGCAAAAGTGTAAAGTACCAGTGACAGTACGTATAATATAAATAAGTTATGTTACAATTATTTCCCGAAATATTAGTGGTATTAGTTTATCATTCTTCTGCTCCTATCCCTATTATTGGTCGATGCAACATGTACTCGTACATATTCCAAAAGTTATCAATGGTTACGCGAGTATTACACATTTGAAATAAAACTATTTTTACGGATTCTATCGCGTTTTTTATTTGGTTTTTAATTTACGGGAGACCTGTTCTCCCGTGACCATGAATGCTGTAAATTTTTTGAAACGTCGGGCAATTAAAAATCAAATACAAATACGATAGAATCAATAAAAATAGTTTTATTTCAAATTAAAAAGTTATTGACAATAGTTTTATGACCGGCCTGCCTGACGTCAACCCTTCTTGGGAATGTAATTGTTGACCCAACGGCATCAGATGAAGTTGACCCAGGCCTATATAAAGCAAAGTAAGGGTTAGTAACATTCCTACCTACCACACAGCAAAATTTTAGTAATATTAGTTATAAGTAATATTAGTTATAAGTAATATTAGCAGTATTAATATTAATTTCTATGGTTTTAGGTTCATTACGCTGGAATCAATCAGATTGACGTAAAGAAAGCAATTGGTATAGTTTCAAGTGACAACATCTCATACGGAATGTGCTACAGTGGCATCACTAATACGTTAGTTACTATTATGTAAATCCTTACTAATATTATAAATGCGACAGTATGTCTGTCTGTTTGTCTGTCAGTCTGTTACGCTTTCACGTCCAAACCACAGAATCAATTTTGTTGAACATTAGTGCTACATAGCTCTCTACTTTCGAAAGGCTTTCTAGAAAATAATAGCTGCTATTGTGACTTAACTTTAATAGTTAGATATATTCCTTGGGAGAATTTTTGTGGATATCAAGAAGACCTATAAACCCGTAATACATTATTGTATTCTATTCTTAATAGTTTTTGAAGGTCATGTATATAGAAATTTCACTTTATACCTTGAGTTTAGAAAATATTAGCGGCTATGGTGACTTAGCTTATAATAATATTTGGTTACATTCCGTGGCAGATTTTTTTGTATATAGGTATTAACAAGACCCGTAGAATAATATTTTGTTCTATCATCAATAAATTTTCAAGGGTACGCCTTAAAAAAATAACGTTTTTATACCTGGGGTTACCTACATATTGCATTTTTCTTAAGGATCTCTAATTTATTTTAAAGGAGTAATAGCGTATTACAATTATCGATAATTTGGCTTATTATTGGTGAAAAAATGTTTAAAATCGGTCCAGTAGGTAAAGAGTCTATTCGTATTGTACAAACAAACACACATACAAACAAATAATCTTTCGCTTTTATAATGTTAGTGTATAAGTATAGATTTGAGAAATTGAGTAATTTATGAATACACAGCTGAAACTACTGGTATCAGGCAATTTTGTACATGGTTCTTTCTTTTATGAAAGCGAACACTGCGGAAGCGAGCACTGTGAATGATTTCTTAGAAATTCCACTCCTAATGAGATGGAAAAGTATTTACCCAAAGATACTCCTAACAACGTGATGTTTTGAACAGGTCGATATTTTATTGTTTACACAAACACTACGAATTCAATTCCCTAAGATGGATGAAAGGGTGAAATACCATTATATATAAAATTAAAATCGCTGAACCTTTAGATATCAAATAGTAAAGACAGGAGACAATTAAAAATTAACCTACGACACTAACTGGCCAAGCTTTTTGGCAGAGGATTTTACTTTGACTTTGTTTGTAATAGTATAAAATTAAGTTGTTTGAATTCATATCTAGTGGCGAGCGTGTGATGGGTATAGTGAATAGCAGCGCGGCCAGCTCGCAGATCGATGCAGAACCACTGCTGCTGTGGCCAGTGCCGGCACGCTGGAGTCTCGAGGACGCCGCCACGGTACCGTACGCATACGCGTATGCATTTTATGCTCTGGTAAGTATGAAAAGACTAATTAACATAGCACTAGTTGATATTTTTATATTTGCCGTTTGCCAATTGGATTAGACTGCAATTGTTGCCTTTTTTTACTTACCCGTAGTAGTGGTAAAAATCATCTGACGGCTCACCGGTACAATGAGTATCACCACTCTCTTGACCTACTTTCCAAGCATAACGATTATACGAATTAACCCTCTAATAAATGACTCTCCCATGTGACGTTCTATGGGGTAGGCCTATGTCTCGCAGTATTAGCTAAAGGAAAAACGATGATGATGATGGTAACAGTTTTATGAGTTATTATAAATATAGAGTACTTTTTTTTCCCCCGCAAGTTGGACCATGGATGTGGTCATGACCCGACAAATCGTCCGGGGCGACAGAAGAGGCGGCATGCAACCCCATGGACCCACCCTGCAAACACCTCTCTCCGCCGTGCGAGCGGGCCACCGGTACCCGATCTTTGTCTTCGGTGGCCAGCGCGGCGGTATACCCTTGCGGGTTCCTCTCGTGTCGATGTCCCGACAGCTTTCGCCGTCGGGGCGTCGCACTCATATGGTGGCCTCACGTCGGGTGACCGGAAAATTCCCCGGTCCGATTACCCGAAGCCTCGGTTAGGGCGGCATCAGGCGCAGATATTCGCGCCTGCGCCGCCCCGGCCGCCGGCGGCGGCCCGAGTCAAGGGAATCCCGGACTCGTTCCGCAGCCTCCTTCTGCGAGATGACAGCCTCGCAGAAGGCGGCAACCGCGTCCCAGTTCCTGACGCTGTCGACCATCGCTTTCATGACAGCCGGCAGCGTCAGGTCAGCACCGATGACAGCGATGAGGTCACAGCGTTGCCGGGCCCAGATCACGCAGACCTCCAGCGTGTGTTGCGCCGTGTCCCCGTCACAGCCGCACTGATGGCAGGACGGAGTTAACTCCCTCCGTACGATCATGTGCAGGTATATGCCGAAGCAGCCGTGCCCTGACAACACCTGCACCGACCAGAAAGAGAGGACTCCGTGCCGCCGCTCCATCCACTCCGTCAATACGGGCCGGAGAGCCTCAACGTTAAGAACACCGTGCCTAGGCCTCTCCAGCCGCGTAACCTAACGGGCGATGACGTCTCGGCGGGCGTCCTCGCGCCAGGTGGCTATCTCGCTAAGCGATCAGGAGCCACCCTCATCGCGCACTGAGGTCACCCGCCGGTAGAGGTCGGAGAGAATCTCCGCCTCTATGTCCCACGGGAGTGTCCCAGCCAACACGCATGCCGCCTCGGTTGACACCGTGCGGTATCCGCGGATGGCTCTGACCGTCATGGCTCTCTGTGGACGGCACAGAAAAGTCCTGAGCTGGACGGTCAGAGACCTCGCCCACACGGGTGCGCCGCCATTGAGCGGATGATAAATATAGAGTACTAGCGGACCCGGCAAACTTCGTTCCGTCTAACAGTCAATGTACGAAAAGTAAAAATCCCGCAACTCGATCGGAACGCCATCTACCGGGTCCAATTGCTAATCTAAATCCACTTGAAAACATACAAAAATCAATTTTAACAATATCTGTCCAGCCGTTTAGGAGTTCAGTGACACACACATGAGAATTATATATGTACATGAGAATTATATATATATATAAAGAATATTATTTCAAGAGCCATAATAATTGATATTTTATCAATAAACAAGATATATAAATCCAAACATTTTTTTTCTTTACTAAATAAATCATGCTCCAATTGAATTTAAAATTGGTCTAATGTACAAAACACAAGAGTAATGGTTCTTTTGTGTTTCAATAAAGTGAATTAAAAATGGTATGTAACACGAGCATTGTAGATAATGACGATGAAGATAACGAATATAATTTAAACAATACTCTTGTTTTTTTAAGGTAATCAAGGGCAATGTTGAGCCTGGTATGAATATACTAATTCACGGAGGTAATGATGCACTCGGTCAAGCAGCAATAGCCATAGCGCTCGCACATCATTGTAAAGTATTCACAACTGTGAGTGACAATAGACAAAAAAAAAATTTGAGTCAACGTTTCCCTCAACTGGAAGGTGAGTTATTAACAATAAAATAATTGTATTAGTTAACGACTTATCTATTTAACATTCACTAAAAACAAAATATTATATTTTCAGAGAAATATATTGGACACTCTCGTGATATCAGTTTTTCAGATAAAATCCTCACAGTCACAGAGGGGGAGGGTTGTGATATAGTTATTGCTTGTGTAAAAGGAGCCCTTAAAGACGTAAGTGAGCCTACATAGAATTATTGTTATTGAAGGAAAATTTTCATTTCTTTGAGTGTGATGGAACGGTATCCATATAGTCATATGATTAACTAGACTAGCCAACAGAAATGGGCAACCTATGCACTAGTTCTTCAACTAACGTCTTAAGAGGCCTATGGTATGTGACTTAGGAACAGCAACAAGCAGCTCTTCACATAACATGTACTGCAAGCCTAAAGAACCGATAGATTTGAATCGTTGCCTTTTTGTCACCAATGACAACAAAAAAAAGAGCACAAATACTAACCTACCATATTTTATCCCATATTATTTGCGTTGTCAGTGTGCCTTTAAAGGTCATTTACTGAGCACATCCAGAATTAAAGGTAAGTATAATTAATATCAAAATCATACAATTTACCGTTACTTCAGTCCTTGGCCACATAACCCAAAGTTATTTTCCATCTTAGGATATACTTACAGACGCCTAATACTTACTACCACCATACCAGTTACAGCTGCGTAAGTACTACTTAGATGTGTTACTAACTGATTAAATTTATCCAAAAGTCTGTTGTACATTGGACGCAAGATTCTAGATAAACCAAGTATATAGGAGACGCCGGTATTTTATGAATTTTATGCTTTCGGCAAATCTGTGGATTTTGAGGAACATGGCTGTCGCATGCAAAGATTGTGTCGCATTCACTCCGATTTTCTGTGCTGCTTTCTTCTTTGGGCGGGCATGCCAACTTCTTAGTGATGGCAACCAGCAGGAAGTTTCCTTCGCGAGTGCTAAGGGTATCTTCTTATTTGCGGATAACATACACGGCACTATTGTTTCGGGTAGTAATAGATCTCGGAGTATTCCGAGAGAATAAAATAGCGGGTGATAAAATGGTGCGATTAGCTTCGTGTTTGAAGTGCAAGTAACTGTTTGCATATGGCAGCCGTTTACGCCATGATATTGGCCGAATTCAAATGTAGGGGTACCACACGTATCAAAGTAGGACGTGACAGCCAACTTAATTAATTTTATACGGGCGCGACCACCTATCAAAGGCCTGAGTATCCTTGTAAAGCAATATTAACGTACTTAATGCATTGCTAAATAGCTGTACTTAAGGTTTCTTACATTTCAGGCGTCTGCAAAATGTTGCAAATATAATGGTGTACTAATAGATACAGTGCAAATACAAGATCGTGATGATTACATCTGTGGGATGGGCAATTTGGATCCAGAGAAATCATATTTACTTATAGATTTTTGTTCTATATTTACACACAAGCATCACGACGATATGAAAGTAAGTTGGTAGCAATAATATCTAGATTAGTACAGATGCCAACGATTCTGGATTGTATGTTTTCAAAAATCATTTTCTCACACGTAAAAGAACTTTCCTCACAGGAGGCAGTGTTCAGACTCCAGAGATACTCTGATATTTTTATGATCTACGAGTTATTATAATCACTTATCATGAGGATGATGTTAGCCGTTTGGCCTGATAGGAAATTAAAAAACCAAGCAGTGTACTATTAGTTTGCAAGTTTTGTTAAGTTTTATCACTGCTTTTCTTACAGTTGTGATAACTTATTATTTATTTAAGCACGCAATATTTTTATGTGAAGAAGTAAAGGAAGTGAATTTTCGTAATTTTCATTGTCAGTTGTTACACGAGCTATTGAGTGAGGGTATAGTGTCTGGTTACGTGGTGCCGCTGGTGCGTGTTACTTACGAGCTGCTTCACGTACAGCGCGCGTTTGAGCTGCTGCACAAAGGCCGGCACGTTGGAAGTGCGTTGCTACGTATACGTGACAACGCTCTACAAACACAACGCAGGTGTGTATAGTTACGTTCTCATACACTTTGGTAAGTCAACAACGACAAGGTCTGGACACCAGTGACCGCTCGCAAAGAGTCGCGTTGAGAGGTACTTGTAGGGTGGGTTATAGCCTCGCAGAAGGAGGCGGCGGAACAAGTTAAGGAGGACTCCCGCGACCCGGGCCGCCGCCAGCGGCCGGGGCGGTGCAGGTGCGAATATCTGCGCCTGATGCCGCCCTAACCTAGGCCTCGGGTGATCGGACCGGTGAATTGTCCGGTCACCCGACGCGAGGCCACCGCGTGAGGGCGACTCCCCGACGGCGAAATCTGTCGGGTAAACCGCCGGGAGGACCACCGAAGACAAAGATTGGGTACCGGTGGTCCGCTCGCACGGCGAAGAGAGAGGAGTTTTACGGTGGGTCTATGGGGTCACGCGCCGCCTTTCCGTCACCCCGGACCGATTTGGCGGGGCGAGACGCATCCATAGTCCACCAATAAAAAAAAAACAAAAAAAATAGGGTGGGTTATAGCGTCTCGCACACTGTCCTTTTTTTTTTTGTCAACCCGGATAGATTAGACGGGGTGGAACTATAACATAGTCTGCCACAAAAAAACACACCTTATGTATTACACATAAGGCGTTTCTTTTAGTGTTATAACAGAACGTATTATCAATTATAGATTGCTTTGTCTGAGATTGTGTTTGACGCTTTTAATTATTTTTTAAAACAATATGATTTTGTAACCTAAAATAAAATAAATATATCTAATTACAGAATTATATGTGATCCTGATAAATGTCAAGTACTGATTTGGAATAATGAAGTTATTGGAGTTCAACTAGCTGAGACACTTATATATCGAGGAGCGAAAAGGCTGTGTATTTGCTGCACAAAACTGTCCTCATATCAATTATATAAATTTCGGTAAAACCAATATTAAAATATTATATCAGTCGAATTACTGAAATTTAGCTTTTAACTTGCTGGATTATTTATAAAAACTTGATTATAAGCGAAAAATTATTGTCACACATGGGATCAAAAATGACTTCTAATGTTTACGCGAGTATTACACATTAGAAATAAAACTACCTTTAAGGATTCTATCGTGTTTGTATTTTAAAAATAAAAAACAAACGCGATAGAATCCGTAAAAGTAGTTTTATTTCAAACATATGGTATCCCTGACAATTTTTGCTCGTAATCGAGTTTTTTATAAATATTATGTCAGTTTATAGACTGTCTTATTTGATATTAATATGATGATTTATTATTTTAGTTCGTGGGAAACGCTTGGAGTAAAACTTATGGTAATTAATGAAGAATTAACCAATGATATATTTTGTAATGAAGTTTTGAATGAAGCTCTAAAAATAGAAAATATTGAAGGCATATATGTTGTACTAATAAATACTAATAAAAATGAATCTCTTAGAGATTTTGCTCCGGCATTAGATAAATTAGATTCGATGTCAAGATCATTGTGCCATCAACTAATGTTTGTATTATTTTCATATAATTTCGTCATACTTTTCTTATTATATTTACAATACATAATGTCGACACTGTTTTCAGGCAATTCACTGTGGTGTCCACCAGTAAAAATTTAGGAGAAAATGTGTGCTTATCTAGAGTCAAATCTGGACTTGTAGCTACGTGGTTGGATCTATCTAATTTAAGCAATGTAAGAAATCTAAATATCTATTACCGACCATTCTAAGCAAACACTGATAAATATTTGATGATAGCAGTCTTAAATATCAAATTGCAAACTACTGGAAGTATTTTGTAATTAAAATAAAAATATTGATATTTCATATAATCAGTTAAAATCGATATCAATAATGAATCATTGTAATCTAATTTAATTTTAATAATATTGGAATAATATTTTCATTTAAATAAGAGAATGTTTGAAAGTAGTGCCAGTGACGGATAGGTTAAGGAGTGAACGTTTGAGCTGGTATGGACATGTGATGAGACGGGATGAAAGTAATATTGCGAGGAAGGTTTTGAGTATGAATGTTGAAGGCTTTAGGGGTAAAGGGAGACCAAAGAAAAGATGGATGGACTGCGTGAAGCATGATATGTATAAACAGGGAGTGACTACAGAGATGACGTCTGATAGGGATGTATGGAAAAAGAGGACATATTGCGTCGACCCCAAGTAGTTGGGATAAGAGCAAGAGAATGATGATTTACACTTAAAATCCAAAAAATATTTCAATGTCTGTTATAGACCTTGAAATTATTTAATCGATCTACCCTAAACTTGATGAGAAATGTAATGATACGATCATGATTTTAGACTAATAAAGCAACCAATTATGTCCCAATAGGTGGCATCGTGATCGATTTGAAAGATTCTTTTTTTTATATTGCGTCTTTTGAGTTTGCTATTAAAATATAAATGTATTAATAACTTTCGTACTTTTTAAGGTGAAAGATATTAATAGTTTTGACATAGTGGATGCTGTAAAGAACGCACAATGCAACTCGAATGTAACATTAGTTGCTCAAAAAAGGAAAAAACCAACACTTGTATTTTTTAATGAAATCATTGCATTAGCAGGTAATGTTCACAAAGTTTGTTTATTACACTTATTAGATCGTGCCGTTGATTTACCGCAATAAGCACAGGTCTCGATTTTGATTTTTAGATTCAATGAAAATTTTACTGAGTAGATTTATATTTATAGCAATTTTCAACAAGCACATGACATCAAGTGTCTTGACATTATAAAATCAATTTTAGAAAGAGGAACTCGAAATAGGAGCTTGGTTTTAGTATCGATAGAAATATGAGCCAAAATGATGATGACGATGACGATGACGACGTATAATACATTCTAAAAGGATATATCTCTATTTCCGCCATCGAGAATAAAGGCATATAATAAAAAAAATACGTAGACCCCCGGCATAAAAAAATAACTCAAACAAAACTAGAATTCAATGAGACTAAATACAAGTTATACGTCTGAGATCCTTACGATAACTCACAAAAAGAGTTGATGACCTCGAAACGCCCGAATAGATTAAATTGAAACTAAAAACTATCTCCATCACGTCAGCTTTCAAACAAAAAAAAAACCGCATCTCTATTAATTCATTCGTTTAAAAGCTACGATACAGACAGACACACAAATACACAGACACAGGGGCACACATACATGTCAAACTTATAACACTCGTCTTTTTGCATCCGTAGTCAAAAATGAAATATTGTATAATTGTTTAGGTGTAAACATCGTAGACCATGAAGATATGGAGGTATCCCTACATCAGTTAGGTATGGAGGATGAGAAGATTTCTTCAATATGTGTCTTCTTAAATACAATGTACAATTTATCACTCGAGGAGCAGGAAATACCACTGTTAACATTACAGAAGTAAGTAGGTAGTTTTCTTATAGTATTTTGGATGAGATATTTCACTTTAGTTACCTCTGTGATGTACTTTAACATATATCATGTATACTTTGTTTGAAGTCAATGTCATTTCATTGTGTACTTTAGCATCTGTAATTCTCTCTTGAAACTTTATCTATAGCTACATAACATTTGAGATCATAAAAGCATTCTGTATTTATAAAAACCCAATTACGAGCGAAAAATGATTGTCACAAGTTGAACACACATCTATTGGAAATCCGTTCCAATCGTGCTGCCGCTTACACCACCGTGAACTATTGTAGGACGTTCAATTCTTGCATCTTATTATATTTTCATCTTTAAGGAGATTTGTGGTTTTGCACTAATACAATGATTTCTGGTGCAGGTGTATCATGTTCATAAAGCTTGACGTAGGGGATTATTACGATCCGGATCGTAGAAGCCCTAGATCTGGTGCTGATCGAGTGGATAGAGCAGCGGCATGCAGCTCTCTCTTTCCGATTGGTGAATGTTTTTCGGGGTATGAATGCTTCGACAAATACCTGTATACAGTCGTAAGGAGGGAAACGACTCCGTCCTGTCAATAGTGCGGTTGCATCGAGGACACGACGATGCAGCATACACTCGGGGTCTGCGTAACCTGAGTAAAGCAGCGTCGTGAACTCGTTGCAACCATCGGTGCCGACCTGACGCTGCCGGCCGTCGTGAAAGTGATGGACGACAGCGTCAGGAACTGGGACACGGTCACCGCCGATCTGACGCTGCCGGTCGTCGTGAAAGCAATGGACAACAGCGTCAGATCGGCGGAACTGGCCATGCGTTGAGGTGTTGGGAATTGAATATCATCAGACGATCTCTCCGCCACCCCGTAAATTCGCGGATGGGGCCTCAGTGGTTTTAGCGATAATATTATTTTTTGTATTTGTTGTAAAATAGAGTATATAACATTTCTCATATCATAATTATATAAGTTATACGTTTTAAGAAAAGTGTGATGCGATCAAGTCATCTGGCCTCAATTGTAATGCTTACCCTTATATACACAGTGACATTTATGTCGTTTACAAAAGCAGTTCAGTTAACGTATCCAGTATCTACTATTCATTCGTACAATTAAATGGTTACAAAAACATTTACTGGAATATTTTTTACTAAAAATTATTATAAATAATTACTAATTAAAATAGTAAGGGAACAGCATGTAGCGAGCGGTAGGCTACCTACTGGAAATAACCTACGTACTGTGTAGGTACTACCTAGGCGTAGGTAAGCTTTGGAATAGCAGTCCACGTGGACTTCGTAGCTGTGATTGGCTAACGTAATTATTTTAGCCAATTATTATCATTCGGAATGCCGTATGATTTGTTTTGTTTAAAATGTAAACATTATATACAGATTGTTACAAAATATAAACTTTAATTTATTTTATTTTGTTATTTTTTTATCACTACCACTATTGAACAATTAAATATGTTAGACATGTTTCTTTTGTCAGATACTTTGATGGTACTTCTTTTGTAAGACGACATAAATATCACGGTGTATATTATTATAATTTTTCAGACTTCGTGAATTAGAAAATTATGTAATGGACGTTGTACCAATAGACATGAAAGGATTATCAACGTTTGTGTCCTACGTGTACCCCGACGAGCTTCTCGCTACCTTGGACTTGGTTGTGGTTTCAACACTTACACATAAACTCACGTCGGTAAGTTACAATATTACAAAACACGTAACTACGACTATATTTTTCTAAATAAGAAATACTGCTGAAAACTATATTATGCTTTAGACAAATATCAGTTCAATAAAATTGGTTGATGTTATTATAGTTATTATATAGTTATTAACCGCACGAATGTAACGCGCAGTTGATGGTGTAAGCTGCTCTGTTCGCAAAAAACTCTTACCTTTTTTTTACAACACTAGTTTTCCGACCAGTGTTGAACACTCAGTTAAGTGTAGAGACATTCGGGTAACAATTATATATGATTTTGGTATCTAGATCTTATTATCAATTATTAGATCTTATCGAGAATTATTAGTCGTTTGCCTAAGCAAGTACTTATACACGAGCGCTTAAAAACACTGAAGAAACTGCGCCTTTTTTTTTTTTTTTTTTTTTATTGGTGGGCTATGGGTGCGTCTCGCCCCGCTGAATCGGTCCGGGGTGACGGAAAGGCGGCGCGTGATCCCATAGACCCACCGTAAAACCTTCTCTCTTCGCCGTGCGAGCGGACCACCGGTACTCGATTTTAACTTCGGTGGCTGAAACTGCGCCTTAGGGGCAACATCGCCGGGGTACGATGCTAGAAACCTCCGCGCGGTGTACCCTGGGTGCGGGCGACAGTCCCCCAGATCCCTCTGTTGAATTGTCGCCCGTAGCGAATTTCTGGCGCGAGGGGGGGTTCCCCAGCAATGGGTAGAGCCCCAATTCGCTCCTGACCCTCTAGTTGTAGACGGTACAGGACGCGAAATTTCGGACGGGCCCGGTCACTCATTAACTTGAGGGCTGGGCAGGCTTATGCCACCGCCGACATATCGTAAACCTGATATCTTGCTTCAGGACAAGTTGTCGTGAGGCGTAGTTTCAGGAACGAGGGTCTTGGCTTAACCGCCCGGACCGCGAGGAAGACAACCTCTATAAAGAATTCGACGTTCGAATTCGGCAATCACCCAGAATCTTAAGTTCTGGCGTGCGGCGAGAAGATGCATGGCAGATGGGCTGTTCTGTTCTTAGCACGCTCCAGCCAGGGTACCGGCCGACCCCCTGGTTGGTAAATGTAGGCTTGCCCGGGTACAGGGATCTCTGCCCGGGTCGACGCTCTATTTCTCCCATAATCGTGGGAATCAATATGGATTTTACTTCTTTTACACCTACACCAACTCAAGATGGGAATCCAGAGGATTCCCACATCACGGCCTCGTCAAGCCAATGTAAAACTGACCAAAACGACGCCTCGTCCTTAGGACTGGAGGCGTCCGCCGAGGGCCCGGCACCGACCACAGAGGCCCCCCTCTCGAAGAAGAAGAGGCGCCGGACCCGGTACACATGGGGGAAAGCGAACCCTCACGAGAGGCAGCGGGCAGCGGCAAAAAAGCAGGAGCGGGATGCGGCCAAACTGAAGAAAGACGGCGGCAGATCAACTGCAGAGCCGTCAATGGACGAGGGCGACAGTACTGTCGCAGAGCCGTCCAGAGACGAGGGCAGTGGATCTGCCGATTTAATGGACGAGGGCGGTAATTCCGCAGAGCCGTCCAAGGAGGCCAGCGGGTCGGCTGAGGAAGCCGCCGCCGCCAAGTCGTCGCCGCGTCCTGCGGCGGCGGCCCTAACCGCGGCACTGATGGTAAGGGAGGAGGCCCTCCCCTCGAAGGTGCGGAAGCGCCCCCTGAACAGGGAGGACAGCTCGGGCGCCGATTCCGAGGGGAGTGCTGTCATCATGCCTCCTCCCAAAGTTCCGGCCTCTCGCAGAGGGCGAGGGGCCGCGGCGTCGGGAAGGACGACCCACTCCCCGGCCGGCGGAGTGCGTAGAGGGGCGGAGGCTCGCAAGCGGGCCGACGACGAGGCGGTCGCCGCGAGGGTGCTGGGGGTGTTGTCCGGCATCCCTCCCACAGAAGTGGCGGACGCTGGTGCCCGCACGAGCGGTAACGCCCCGGACATGGAGGCCCTGCAGGCCGAAAACGCCCGCCTTGGTGGCGAGGTGTCAGGCCTGCGGGCCCAGAATCGCCGCTTAGAGGCGGAGCTGGCCGCGGTAAGGAGGGCCAACCGCGTCTTCTCAAAGGATGTGGCCGACCTGAGGGCCCAAATCGCGCGGCTCGTGCCGCCTACGCCACCTGCGCCGCCGGCCAGTGCTGGCCGCCCAGTGGTCGCCGCCGCGCCGAAGACACCTCCGACCACGGAGCGTGCGCCGCCGACCAGCGCCAGCCCACCCAACGCCGTGGAGCAGGCCCCTACAGCGGCCCAGCCGATAACATCGACCCCGCTGCCCGTGGTGGGGGGCGTGCCGGATGAGGCCTTGCTGCGCGCTTGGCCGTTCTGGAGGCAAGGCTGCCTCCAGAACCACGTGTTCGGCCGCCTCTCGCCGCGGACAAGCGGCCATATGCGGCACGAGCCCCCGCCCCGCTACCTTGTCAGGGTGGCCGCGTGGGGGTGAGCTACGCCGCAGCCGCGGCTGGGCCAAAGAAGAAGGGGCCTGCTCCGAAGAGGAAGACAGCACCGGCTCCTGCCGGACCGCAGTCGTCGCCAGCACCGACACCGCCAGCGACGACTAGAGCGCCCGCGACCGCGCCTCCCGCGCCTGGCACGCCCGCTGCGCCCGAACAGGGTTGGCAGGTGGCTGAGCGTGGTAGGAAGAGTCGCGGCCAGAGAAGAAGAGCGGCGGCCAAGCGCGCCGCTGAGGTCGCCGCTCCCCAGGCAGGAGCCGAAGGAGGCGGGAGGAAGAGGAAGAGGCCGCGCAAGGAGCTCCGGCCGCCGAAGACAGCCGCAGTGGTGATCACTGTGCTGCCTGAAGCGGCAGAAAGGGGCCTCAGCTATGAGGCCGTTCTGAGGAAAGCCCGGCGGGAGCTCGTCGGACGTCTCCGACATAGGAGGCGTCGAAGCCAGGACCCGCAAGGCCCGGACAGGGGCTCGGATTTTAGAGTTCCCTGGGGCCGAGGGTACCAGGACGGCCGATAGCGTGGCGTCGAAGCTACGAGGTCTGTTCGCCGAGGAGGGTGGCGTCAAAATCGCCAGACCCGTAAAGTGCGCCGAAATGCGCATCGCGGGTCTGGACGACTCCGTGACGGTGGAAGACATCCGGGAGGCCATCGCCTCGAAAACCGGGTGTCCCCTGGACACCGTCCGAGTTGGCGCCATCCGGCCCGGTCCGGGCGGCGTAGGTGCCGCCTGGGTGCAGTGCCCAGTGGAGTCGGTCAGGCAACTGGCCGGCTCAGGCAGGCTCCTCGTGGGCTGGAGCTCAGCGCGAGTCACCGTGCTGGAGCACCGGCCTGCGAGGTGTTTCAAGTGCATGGCGGTCGGGCATACCCGGCCAACATGCACTAATTGCTTTGACTGCGGCGGACTCTGTTTCCGCTGCGGTCAGACTGGGCACATGGCGGCATCTTGCGCCGCCCCGCCCCACTGCCCCGCGTGTGCGGCGGGCAATAAGCCTGCCAAGCACCGCATGGGCTCTGGGGAGTGTAGACCTCCAGCTTCGGCTCCAAAGGGGCGGAGCGGCCTTTCGACCACGGCCGCTCCCGCTCCTAGCGCGGCCCGATCGCCCGCCGCAAGCCAGGAGGTGATAATGGACACGGCCCATTAATGGCTGCCCAGTCCACTCACCTCCTGCAGGCCAACACCAACCACTCCGCCGGTGCGCAGGATCTCCTCCTGCAATCCATGGCGGAGTGGTCGATCGGTGCAGCCGTAGTCGCGGAACCGTACTGTGTGCCTGATCGCCCCAATTGGGTGGTCAGCCAGAACGGAACCGCGGCAATCGTCGTCTCCACGCAGCGGCACTTCCCGTCCTTGTCCCTTTTGGATAGGGGCGAGGAATTTGTCGCTGCGGAATGGGGAGGGGTCACACTCTACAGCGTTTACCTCTCCCCTAACAGGAGAATGGACGATTTCGGGGCCTCCCTCACCACCTTGGAGGCTTCGATACGGCGACTGGCACCGGGCCTCGTCCTGGTCCTGGAGGACTTCAACGCCAAATCCACGGCGTGGGGGTCCCCGATGACGGACGATCGCAGGCGGGCGATCGTGGAGTGGGCGGCGTCACTGGGCCTCTGTGTCCTAAACAGAGGCTCAGTGAACACGTGTGTGCGACAGCAGGGTGGGTCGATAGTGGACTTGTCGTTCGCTAGCCCCGCTGTCACACCACGAGTGAGGAACTGGCGTGTCCTGGAGGAGGCGGAGACCCTGTCGGATCACCGTTACATCCGGATGGAGGTCTCCCCTCTCCGGGACCCCAGCAGGGGTCACAGGGCGGACCGAGCTCCCGCATTTCCGCGGTGGGCTGTGGGGCGGCTGGATAGGGACCTACTGGCGGAGGCGGCCATCGTGAACACGTGGCTGTCCTCACCACCCCCAGCGGACGGAGTGGACGTTGAGGCTGTCCGCATCCGCAGTGCGTTAACGCAGGTTTGCGATGCGGCCATGCCCAGGGTGCGGCGTCTACCTCCGAGGCAGGGGGTCTACTGGTGGTCCCCAAGACTGGCGGACCTTCGTGCGGCGTGCATTAGTGCCCGAAGGTCCTACACCCGCAGCCGGCGGCGTCACCGCGACGCTGAGCGGGAGGGCCAGCTGTACGAGGCGTACCGCAGTGCGCGTACCGCCTTTCGGCTGGCCATCCGGTCCGCCAAGGACGCAAGTTGGCAGGAGATGCTGGATGGTCTCGACCGTGACCCCTGGGGTCGCCCGTATCGCGCGTCGCTGAATAAGCTTCGCGCGCAGGGCCCCCCCCTCACTGAGACCCTCCAGCCCGACCTCCTTCGTAGAGTGGTCGAGGAGCTGTTCCCGCGGCAGTCGGAGCACACGCCCCCGGTCATGGCTTCGCCAGATCACGACCGGGAGGCCGTCGAGAGTGTTCCGCCCGTGACGGAGTCGGAAGTGGGGGCAGCCGTGGAGAAGATTCGTTCCGCCACCACAGCCCCCGGCCCGGACGGAATCCCAGTCCGGGTGTTGACGTTGCTCCTCGAGCATCTCGAACCTCGCCTCAGGCGACTGTTCAACGTCTGTCTGACGTCTGGACAGTTCCCTGAGTGCTGGAAGGAAGGGAGGTTGGTTCTCCTGCCAAAGCCGGGACGGCCCCCGGATTCGCCGTCGGCCTACAGGCCCATTGTGCTTCTGGACGATGTGGGTAAGCTGCTGGAGCGTGTCCTCGCTGCCCGCATCGTCCAGCACCTGGAGGAGGTGGGGCCCGATCTGTCGGACGCTCAATTTGGGTTTCGGAGGGGGCGTTCGACCATCGGGGCCCTGCTACGCCTGAGGCAGACGGCCGCGGAGGCTGTCGCCGGCAAAGGAGTGATGTTGGCGGTGTCGTTGGACATCGCCAACGCCTTCAATAGTCTGCCATTCAGCTGCATCAGGGAGGCGCTCCGGTTCCATGGAGTGCCCCTGTACCTCAGGCGGCTGGTGGCAGACTATTTGGAGGGGCGCAGTGTCCTCTACGCGAGCCCCGCAGGGGACATTGTGCGGACGCCCATGTCGTGCGGTGTTCCGCAGGGGTCGGTTCTGGGGCCGACTCTGTGGGACATCGGGTACGACTGGGCGTTGAGAGGGAGTCTCCCCCCCGGGCTGAGCGTTATTTGCTATGCTGACGACACGCTCGTCACAGCCCGGGGCAGGACATTCGAAGAGGCGGCGAGCCTGGCCACTCTCGGCACCGAGGAGATGGTCAGGCGAATCGAGGCGCTGGGGCTCAGGGTGGCCCTAAACAAGACGGAGGCCCTACTATTCCATGGGCCCCGTGTGAGGCTGCCCATCGGCGCCTCGTTAGTCGTCAACTCCATCCACATCAGTATCCAGGCCCATATGAGGTACTTGGGTCTGGTGCTCGACGGGCGATGGTGGTTCCGGGAGCATTTTCGCCAAATTGCTCCCCGGCTGGTCGGCGCGGCGTCCGCCCTTTCTCGGCTCATGCCGAATGTGGGTGGACCCAGTTTCGAGGGCCGACGGCTGTATGCGGGGGTGCTCCGCTCAATGGCCATGTACGGCGCACCCGTGTGGGCGAGGGCTCTGAACGCCCAGCTCAGGGCGGTGCTGTGGAGGCCACAGCGAGCCATGGCGGTCAGAGCCATTCGCGGGTACCGCACGGTGTCGACAGAGGCGGCGTGCCTATTGGCCGGGATACCCCCGTGGGACCTAGAGGCGGAGATGCTCTCCGACCTCTACCGGCGGGTTACCTCAGTGCGCGACGAAGGTGGCTCCCCATCGTTGAGCGAGATAGCCACCTGGCGCGAGGACGCCCGCCGAGACGTCATCGCCCGTTGGGTTACGCGGCTGGAGAGGCCAAGACACGGTGTCATTACCGTCGAGGCCCTCCGGCCCGTATTGATGGAATGGATGGAGCGGCGGCACGGAGTCCTCTCCTTTCGGCTGGTGCAGGTATTGTCGGGGCACGGGTGTTTCGGTTTGTACCTGCACACGGTCGCGTATAGGGAGTGGACTCCGGCCTGCCACCATTGCAGCAGTGACGAGGACACGGCGAGACACACACTTGAGGTGTGTCCGAGTTGGGACGGGCAGCGCCGTGACCTCATCGCTGTTATCGGTGCCGACCTGACGCTGCCGGCTGTCGCGAGGGCGATGGTCGACAGCGTCAGGAACTGGGACGCGGTCGCCGCCTTCTGCGAGGCTGTCATCTCGCAGAAGGAGACGGCGGAACGAGTCCGGGAGGATTCCCGTGACCCGGGCCGCCGTCAGCGGCCGGGGCGGCGCAGGCGCGAATACCTGCGCCTGATGCCGCCCTAACCGAGGCTTCGGGTGATCGGACCGGGGAATTGTCCGGTCACCCGACGTGAGGCCACCGCGTGAGGACGACGCCTTGACGGCGAAAGCTGTCGGGGCGTCGACAGGAGAGAAGACCGAGAGGGCATACCGCCGAGCGGGCCACCGAAGACAAAAATCGGGTACCGGTGGCCCGCTCGCACGGCGAAGAAGAGGTGCTTGCAGGGTGGGTCAATGGGGTTGCGCGCCGCCTCTTCCGTCACCCCGGACCGACTTGGCGGGGTGCGACGTCCATGGCCTACCGCAAAAAAAAAAAAAAAAAAAAAAAAAAAGGGAAACATCGCCAAGAACTGTACGATGTAATCTCACAGAAGGAGGTGCAGTACATGCAAAAGAAAATTTGTCGTCTGATATAGTTCACCGCCAGCGAATAAGACGACGAAGACTCGTGTACTTGCACTTGATATTGTCCTGGCTATGGCCACGTATTATACAACTGGAGATCAGACATCACTCATAGTGGATGTCATCTGTCATATCAGTGACATGGTTGTTGCTGCTTAGCGGCAAACGGGAAAACGGCAATCATAATCAGCCCACCAAAAAAGCGAAAAGAGGCCACACTTCAGATTATGACGTTCTCGTTTCGGATGGTAGGCCGGGACCAACTAGAAGAGGCAACGGTCAAACGTGGCTGTCCTCACCACCCAACACAGGGTGGACGCTGAGGCTAGCCGCATTCGCTGTGCGTTAACGTAAATCTGTGATGCGGCCGTGCCCCGTGTATGGCGTCTGCTTTCGATGAAGGCGGTCCACTGGTGGTCTCAGGAGCTGGTGGACCTCCAGGCAGTGTGTATATGCATTCGGAAGGACTATATCCGCAGTCGGCGGCGTCACCGCGACGTTGTGCGGGAGGGCCAGCTGTACGAGGCTTACCGCAGTGCGCGGTCTGCATTTAGGCTGGTCATCCGTCAGGCCAAAGACGTTAGTCGGCAGGAGATCCTGGACAGTCTCGAGCGTAACCCCTGGGGTCGCCCCTGTCGTGTAACTCCGCACGCGTGTGGGTGGAGTCCCTGACCGCCCATCTCAGGGCTCTCTTGAGGCGGTCGTCTCGCAGAAGAAGGAAGGAAGGAAGGCGGGACGTGTGAGAGAGGAGACTCTCCATGCTGACACCCTCCGCCGCCGGCGCATTGGGTGGCGCAGGCTCGAGTACCTGTGCCTGATGCCGCCCTAGCCTAGGCCGCGGGTGACTAGACCGGGAAATATTCCGTCACCCGCAGAGAGTCTGACCACGTGAGGACGACGTTCCGGCAGCAGGCTGGGGCGTCGACAGGGGATTGTACCCGAAAGGGTAACCCACCGGGCTGGCCACGGATATCAAGGAAGCGGTACCAGTGGCCAGCCCAATGGCGATGGGGAAAGAGTACAGTGGGTTATGGGGACATGTGCCGGCCTTTCGTCGCTCCGGACGAAACGGACGGTGTGTGTCCAGTCCATAGCCTACCAAAAAAAGGTGGCTTTTTTTTTTTTTTTTTGGCGGCGGGCTATGGAATGGTTACACCTCGCTAAACCACAAACAGAAGAAGCGCCGTGCGAACCTATAGACCCGCCCTACATGTACCTCTCCTTCGCCGTGCGAGGGGCAACCGAAACCCGGTCCTTGTCTTCTGTGGAATGTATAAATGGCAGGCGGCTGGGCATTGGTGTGGTTAAATCATAGTTCATTTTGATTAAATCCGTATTTCGTTATTCTTTGGTTGTTAAAATGAAGTGCGATATTGTATTCATTTTTATGAATTTTCTTTTAGTTTACATATAAATCACTCACATAAAATATTGATGTTGGTGTAGGGGATGCCATAGTGACTGCAGATATCTACTGACGATCGAGCGCGCCGCCGTCTGTCCAACAAATCAGTTGTAACATAATCTGTGACCACAAGCATTCTACTTACAACATATCATATTCTATATTTCTTTGATAGACCAAAAATCCTTAATGTTGTAACTGCACTCGTTCTTTTTTAATTGCAGGTGGAATATGACTATGATATTTCGGGTCAGCAGCTTTGTATAATACCAGGTATAGAAGGTCACCATGAACGTTTCCGCCTACTGTGCGAGCGACTCAAGCTACCAGCTGTCGTGCTGCAGCCTGGTGTAGATCATCCATACGAAACTGTGAGAGAGATCGCACAAAGATATGAGAAGGTAATATTTATAGAAAACTAGCCAGTTAGCTTTATATAAATTAACTAGGCAGCTAGTCTTTTTTAATATGATATACGGCAATCTTAGTTTCGTGATGAGTGACCTCCAGAATTTGAACTTGCAATTTTCCTCAGAAACTTGAAAAATGATTCGCCACGTGTTTCGTCTCTAAACGAGTTATCCTCAGAACGATTTTATTTCAAATACGCATTGAATCATTATTCGAATTTTTACCTAGGTCTACTTTTTAATATTCTATGTAAACCTTAAGTAACCCACCTTCAAGCTACTTTCGGTATTATTTCATTGCACATTAACCTCGCCCATAGGTATTTTGAACAGGTAGAAGATTTGTGAAAAATCCTCATATAAGTTGTCTGTCTTCAAATTTATTTATTTTTAAATCTTAATTTAATATATTGTTATAACTGGCTCCTAATTGAAGGTATTTTCAGTATAACTCAAGCTGCTGCCTGCTCTCAAGCATAATTTGCGTCATATTCTAATTACAATTATTATAAATCTCACTATAAAGTATAAAGTTTTTACTAAGGTCTGTTACAGTTTCTCGAGGCATCTATGTCATTGGTGTGCAATGAATTGTATCTTAGTGCAAATCGTTGAATGCAGATGGCACAGGACCACACTTTGTGGCAATATATGAGAGAGACCTACCTGCAGCAGACGGTAAAAGCCTGAATGATGATGATGATAGCTATGTAATAACACCTGCATAAACCGATTACCTCTCTGATAGTCTAGAAGTCCTATCTAAGAGAATTTAAGCAATGTATATTTACATGTGATTAATTATATGCATACAATGATTATAATTACGTTTTAATAATGTAATACGATTTACAATTATTATAATAAAGTATCTATTTTTATTTTCTTTCAGATTTTATCAAGACAATTGAAAAAGAATGAAAGGTTTTATATATTAGGTTATGAGAGCGGTGTGATGGTTGCACATGAACTAGCGGCGATACTTGAAGAGCAAGGTTTTGTACTAATACAATTAACGTCACACATGCCCTTCTAACGTAACACATTTCTTACTAAAATTAAAACTAGATTTAATTAAGACTTTAAGTCCTATCCTAAAACTTAAAGCTTTACCTAAGAAACATAAGGTTTTAAATTTTAAGAGATTTTTTACCCTAAATTAATATTACCACGATGAAATTATGTAATATTCATTGCACTACATCGTAAAATAATCTAAGAGTCAACGCGTTTTGCATGTTTCAGGTTCAATAGGAACAGTATTTTATCTGGGATATGCGCCAAGCGAATTTCAAGCGCAGGTTGAACATCAGCTAAGCGAATTTGTAAAAGAAGAGCAGCTGGAAGACGCTGTGGTTCGTCACGTGCACCAGTTGATATCCGGCGGAGTGACGCTGGAGCTAAACGCGGAGCTGCGTGCTGCGAGCTCGTGGTCGGAGAAGGTGGACACGTGTGCTCGGCTCTTGGTGAGGCACAGGGCTCACTCGAGGCAGTACGCGCGTGCGCTGCTCGAAGTCACGCTGGCACGGCTGATGCAAGCACGCCGCGCTGCACCGTCGGTCCGCGCACTGCGTTCTAAGCTGGTGGTATTACGCGCCGCCTCTCAACATCTCCCGCCACACTATGACCCAACCCTGCAGCGACTGTCGCACCAGCCGGTCGCGCTGCACCAGCTACAGTTCCCTCTCTCCTGCGTTACTCAAGATATGCAGTGTGCAGCGCTCATCAATCAATACCTTGATGATAATATACTACAAGAATTTGATAACAAAAATTTATGTGAATGTTATATATATAATAAAAGTTAAGAATTGATTTGTGAATGAACATGTGAAATTGTAAATGTATTGGTTCAATTAATATTAGATGAGAATCATCATCATCCTGTTCCTACAATTATTTGGGGTTAACACAATATGTACCGTTCTTCCATCACACAAATTCCAAAAGTTCTGCCAATAGTTTTATGACCTTTCGCCTGCCTTACGTCGATCGCTCTTGCGAATATAATTGTTGGACAGACAGCACCAGATGGAGTTAACTATATGTACATTTAATTATTTAGTTTCAGCCAGGTTGAATATATTATAAAAGATGAGTGTGAGTTTTATATAGTCCTGGGCCAACTTCATCAATGCCGACTGGTCAACAATTACATTCCTGAGGAGGGTTTAAGTCAGGGTAGGTGGCCGGTCAGTAAACTATTGCCAAAACTTTTTCATGTAAGATGAAAAAAGACTACATATGTGTCGAGTAACTTAGATGATGATGATTATGATGATATAAGTGTTAAAAGCATTTTTTTAGGTTCGTTATTAGGATTTTTTAAATTTTGAATGAGTGTTGGCTTTTTTAATTTGAATTGAAATTTTCATAAATCGCAATCCGCCTTCCTAAGTGGTCACGGGTTGAGAATAAATATCAGTAGTAAAATTTCATATGACTGGAAGTTAGTGTCACTTTAATCCCATTTTTGGAAACGTTCAAAAATTTCTATTCAACATTAAAGGCAAAATAATTTGCAAATTACTCGAAGGGTTGTATAATAAATATTTCTTAAAAAAAAACATTTTTTATTTAATCGGTGTATAATTTATTACAAGTGTTATTAAGATTATCTCGTCGTTAACGGTAACACTTGGTGTTGTTATATTGATCCAAGTAAATAGTTCACTCTGGAGTTTAAAAGGTTTAGTGGTAGCTCTGAGTTAGATGTTAGAGTTGCACCTTCCATAACGTTAATAAATAAACAATGTATAAATAAAGCATAAAAATAAACAGTCTAAATTACATTAGAAAGGTCAAAATATGCTAGTAAGACAGCATGGCAGATCATTAAAAATAATAAAAATGATTATGCTAATAAAATAGAAATAGACTGCATAGAGTATAATAAAAGAGTATAAAAGAATGCCTTAAAAATTAGTGATTTTTTTTTTAACTCAGTCGAAATACTTATTCCATACGATGATTACGATGATCTGAGGATTACAGTACTAAAAAGATGTGCAGCTGTATTATCAGCTCCATTAACACATATAATAAACTTATCCTTCTCTAAAGGCATGTTTTGGTGTTTGATTGCGTACACCTGGATCGACCTGGTACACGATCATCTGGTTCTGTTACAAGAATGGGTGTTCCACAAGGATCCATTCTGGGGCCATTTCTGTTCCTTGTATATATTAATGACTTATTATTATATAGGGGATAAACAAAATATAGTGTCGTTCGTAGATGATACCAGTTTATTGTTTAAAATTAAAAGTCAAATACTTAATTATGACGATGTGAACAATGCTCTGTCATATATTGTTCATTGGTTCAGTATAAACAATTTGGTTCTTAATGAAAAGAAAACCAAATGTATTAAATTTACCACACCTAATGTGAGACTAGTGGAAACGAATCTTCAAATGAATGGTATGGCCCTAGAATCTGTAGAGTCCACCACATTTTTAGGTATTACTATTGATGCTAAACTCCATTGGGGCCCTTATATTGAGTAATTATTAAGTAGGCTAAGCTCAGCGACTTATGCGGTAAAAAAAAATTCGAATGCTAACCGATATTGAAACGGCTAGAATTGTTTATTCCGCTTACTTCCAGAGTCTTAAGTCTTATGGTATGGCACTACTTTGGAGATGCTCTGCAGATTTGAAAAACATCTTTGTTCTCCAAAAACGGGCTGTCCGTGCGATTTATAATTTAGGCCCAAGAGCGTCACTACGCGAAAAATTTAGGAAAATAAACGTTCTAACTGTTGTATCACAATTTATATTCAAAAACATCTACCTAAAAATATCCAAGATATGTCCATGAATAGGTTCAAAAAGGCTATCAAAAATAGACTTTGCATAAAAGGATATTACAACATTTCGTATTATCTAAATAATAATATGGAATGGTTATGAGCAGTTCCTCTCTCAGCAATTCAAAAGGTCTCTGCCTGCGGTAGCTACGTGAAGCGGGTCTTTCCCTTCCCTCGAATGTGGTTGAGGGGCGAGATGGCTGCTTTAGTAGTTAACTCGTGATCGGGTGCCGCTTGTGGAATCTGGTCCAATCATTTCTGTTCTCTTTTGTTTTTTTTTTTGTTAATGTTGTATTACTTACTTTAAAAAAAAATCTTTATTTAAAGGGCATCTCTTACTGGAGCTAATATGGAATAAACCTGCTTCCAATAATATTAATGAAAACATATAATTAAAAAAAATGACGAGCTCGCTGAGTTTCTTGCCAGAACTTCTCAGTTTGTGGCGGCTTTACGATCCAGTGGTAGATTAATTTAAAAAATATGTAATATTAACAATATGTAAGTGCCCTTATGGGGCTTATGCATAATATATGATTTGATTTGATTATTGATCATTACATACTTGTGCTTAATATAATAATTATTTATAAACATTATTATACCGCAATAACGTATATTATATATATTATTTTTTATATAATTTTTCATCGTTTTAACGTAAGTAGTTAGTTATCTTTATTAATAATATGCACTATTATTATACTACAGCTGCTATTCTATGGTTAATATAGGTTAAAAGGCTACGTGATATTTGATAGGCATCCCAGAAATTGTATCTATAAAACTGCCATTCTGTTAATTGGTTTGATAACGTCTCTGTTAAATAGGCTATTTCGGGAACTAAAACTTAATCGCTACGGGTGTGACCGCAGTCCATGTAATGAGTTTCTCAGAAAAGCCTATAAGAGAAGCAGAAGAGTTTGCTTCTCTTTTAAGAATTGATGGTTTTACAATATAATGTGCATATATCAAAATGTGAAATGACACATAACAAAAGTCATGTTATATCAAATATTGCTAAACATAAGGTCCTTATATATTTATTTGGTTCCATTAAAAACTGCGAGTAAGCATAATTAGAGTACATAACAATTTCAAATAGAACTAGATAAATATTGCAGCAGCTGTTCCAAATTTAACCACAATGATTGGAACGGCAGACTTAACTATGTCAATACCTTTCTAATACGTACAATACTGTTGCTGCAATTAAATACTACATATCATCTATGGATCTTTGTTCTTATGTTAAAGTTAGTATCCAAAACAATTGGATGGATTATTAGACTCCGGTTCCGCTGTGAGTATCATAGGCAATAATTTACAATTACAATTGCATAAATATTGTATAAAGATTGACAATACTAAATCTGTAATATGTTACTGGCAGTCAGTCTATGAAATCATTAGGTTGTACGCTTTTATATATGCCTTTTTAGGGTTCCGTAAAACCTGGACCCTATTACTTAGACTTCGCTGTCCGTCCGTCCATCCGACCGTGTGTCACTAGGCTGTATCTCAAGAACGGATTTTCACAGATGATGTATTTCTATTGCCGCTATAACAACAAATACTAAAAATAAAATAAAATAAATATTTAAGGGGGCTCCCATACAACAAATTTGAACTTTTTTGCCGACGTTTCTTGCTTGATACTAATAACGGTGACAGGTAGACGCTTTAACTATTCACAGAATATTTTTAGTTTTACGGAACCCTTCGTGCGCGAGTACAACTCGCACTTGGCCGATTTTATTAAAAAAAATCGTACAACCTCCACACTTTATCGCAGACACAGTGCTTAATTTTATAATTTTAAATAAGCTATCGACTACATTTAAACATCATCATTCTCCGGCTCTTGTCCCAATTGGGGTCGACGCAATATGTACTCCTCTTCCTACATACTGCAAAGGTTATTGGCAATAGTTTTATGACCCGCCGCCTGCCTGACATTAACCCTCCTTGGGAATGCAATTGCTGACCAAATGGCATCAGATAGTGTTGGCCCAGGTCGATATAAGATAAATAGATATCGACTACACTTAAACATTCAATACAAAAGAGTTAGATGGCGCTGTACGCATATGGAAAATCTAGATACTTATAAGGTTGAAACGACATAAAGTGCACGCAACAATCTGGACTTAAAAACGCAACACAGAGCTTTTTCAGTTATAAACATACATACAGTATTGCTATAAATAATAAACTTTAATTATTTTCAGTTAAGGTAAAATTAATTGTAATGGTTTAGTATTCAAGTCAATTCCTCATTATTTATATAAAACCCGATTACGAAGCGAAAAATGATGTCACAAGCGGGATTCGAACCCGCACCTATTGGAAGTCCGGTCCAATCGTGCTGCCACTTACACCACCGTGAACTATTGTAGGACTTTCAAATCTCGCTTCGTATCATTTTTACGTCTTTAAGGTGACGTGCGCCATCTACCCAACAATGTTTACATATTGTAGGCTTAATACTTCAAACTTTGCAGTTAGAATTGTATTAAACGATGGCACAATCTTGTTATTCAAATTACTGAAATGTAGCATTTAATATGCTTAATTATTTATAAAAACCCGATTACTATGAATGTCCTACAATATATAAATGTTTACGGTGGTGTAAGTGGCAGCATGATTGGGCAGGACTCCCAATAGGTGTGGGTTCGAATCCCGCTTGTGACTTCATTTTTCGCTTCGTAATCGGGTTTTTATAAATAATTAAGCATATTAAATGCTAAATTTCAGTAATTTGAATTCCTAATTTTAATAGTGTTCACTGCACTGTAATCACTCAATAACGTTTTTAAGTGTATACAGAAAGTAAACAGAACAGTAAAGTATACAGAACCATTTACGTTTGGTAATTCTAAGTATAAACTACGCTACCCTCGTCGACATACTCCAGAGGATTGGTCTCTACACCTTGTGTTAACAACCAACATACAGCCCGTCGGCGGCTGTGACGTAATGCTATGATTAATAATTATAAGCCATGTATAATTAGTACTTCTAAATACCTTGTATAATAATAGTATATAATTAAATATATAATCTTACATAATTCCATTAAAACTACATCTTAAATATGTTAATAAGTAATTGTTGATTTTATATGTAGGTACTAAAACATTATAAATAGGATAGCAAATTGATTGTAAAGAACCATTCGTATTATAGCATCGAGTTGAAACGGTACTCCGCTAAAAATATAAACTGTATTTAAATACGTTATTAGTGTTTCAAATTACAACCCTGTCAGTACATAATATCTCAGAAGTGGGATTATTTTGAAAATGTCAGGACCATATCGTAACGGTTTGGGTAAACGTAAACAAAGTTGTAGTGAGTCAACAACGGATTCTGAAGATAAAAATGATTTTTTTTCTTGTAACAACCGTGATAACAATAAATCTAGTAAACGACGACATGTTGCTCCTAGTGATGCAGAGGTAGTTCCCAAATTTCGGCCGGAAGATAACAAAAGCAATGTTGTATGGTGGCTCCACAAAATAGACCAATTGGGCGACGTTTACGGCTGGGATGACACCGATCGGACTTTTATTATGCAGCTTCGATTACGTGGCTCAGCGCGGGAGTGGTATGATGACCTCGATGATTATCATTTAACTTGGCATGAATGGAAGCAACTGCTTCAGGTAGCTTTTCCTCGATCAACTGATTACGTGGATAAATTGGAACGTATGCTGGCAAGAACAAAAGAAGATAAAGAGACCATGACGAAATACTATCACGATAAATTATCCTTATTAAAGAAATGTAACATCAACGGTCAGGATGCTATCTCGTGCATAATTCGTGGACTACCTCATGACTTAAGAGTAAATGCCAAAGCATATAATTGCGAAACGCCTGAGCAGCTATATTATGGGTATCTATCATCAATGGAAAACTTCAAACAAATGGACACGGTAACTGTACGGAAGTCTACCTCTAACATATGGAGAAGGGGTGCTAGCAACGGTACACCGTACTCTACGGCAAACCATCAGCTCCAGCCTAAGAAATGCTATACGTGCCGACGAATAGGTCACGAGGCACGGGATTGCAGACAACAACAGTATTGTGAGAACTGTCGTCGCAGTGGACACACTACAACGGCCTGTTGGTTCGGTGCATCGTCATCGCGACAGCAGTCGCAAAAGGTTAGTCGAGTATTACACATTACTTATGATATTTATGCAGATATTTACAAGAGGGTAGTCACGGTAAATGGACAACAGATCAACGCTTATATAGATACTGGCAGTAAATTTAATATACTTTGTGCATCATTAGCTGAAAAACTAAAAATTAAAATAGACCCTAGCACTACTGTAATGAGAGGTTTTGGAGGAGCATGTGTAAATTCACTCGGCTCTTGTTACTTAAATGTTTCAATAGATAACGTGCAATTGAGAGGAATAGTTGAATTATCTGCCTATATAACAACAGGTATTGATTTATTAATTGGGCAAACAATGATTAATAACGAATATGTTAGTTTGGTCACGTCGGCTACGTCTGTACGTTTTGTTCCAATTGAAATTGTGCAAGATGTAATTGCGGATATTAAATTAGATGCGTTAGATTTTATTGCAAAGGTTTCCGTTCGTTTAAAACATAATGTTGTAATACCCAAGCAAAATCAATTATATGTAGAGGTTTACATTGAGGATGATAACATTGCCGGATCAGATCTCACATTCTTAACGCATACAGTGTGGATGCAGCTAGGTAATGCAGTGTACCTAATACCTTCTGCGATAATTAATTTAAACCGACCCTTTCTAAAAATTGTTAATTTAGGTCGCACTGATTTAGTTTGGCAATCCCATAGACTAATAGCTAGGGCGGAATTGGTAACTATACCAATGCAAACCAGGGGGTCTGGCGTACTTACTGTTGATGATAATCCGAATATTAATAATATACAAATCGACTTGACAGACATAAGTAAGGGTGATTTAAGTAATACGGAGAATAAACAATTACTATTGCTTTTGAACAGGTATTCTCGTTCGTTTGCGAGGGACACTAAAGAATTAGGTTGCACCGATCTCATAAAAATGCGCATTAAGACAATCAACAACCAGCCTGTGTTTTGTAAGCCCTATAGATTATCAAACAAAGAAAATGAAATCGTCAATGCGAAAGTAAAAGATTTATTAGAAGCGGGTATTATTAGGGAATCAATGTCCGATTATTCTAGTCCCGTAATACTGGTTAGGAAAAAGGGGGGAGATTATAGGCTTTGCGTTGATTATAGGGCATTAAACGCCAATACTGTTAAAGATCGATATCCTTTGCCACATATTGAAGATCAGGTGAATAAGCTCTCTGGCAAATTCTTTTTCACAACTCTTGATCTTTCCCAAGGCTATTACCAAGTCGGTCTTCATGAAGACTCTATATCGAAGACTGCATTTGTAACTCCATCTGGTCAGTACGAATTTTTGAAAATGCCTTTCGGTTTGGCTAATGCCCCGGCTGTATTTTCCCGTTTAATTCAGATGACACTAGGTAGAGTCGATCAAAATATAGCCCTTTATCTTGACGATATAATGTTACCTACAACTACAGTACAGGAAGGCTTAACGTTATTAGAAAAGGTGTTACAATTATTAAAACAGGCTAATTTAAAATTAAATCTAGGTAAATGTTCTTTTCTGAAACGCACTGCCACGTACTTGGGTCATGAAATCTCGGCAGGAACGATACGACCAGGCGAAGTTAAGATAAAATGTGTTGCAGAATACAATAGGCCACGTAACGTTCACGAAATTAGACAGTTTATTGGTTTAACTTCTTATTTTAGAAAGTTCGTCCAACATTTTGCCCAAATTGCCCGTCCTCTTACAGAGCTTACAAAGAAAGACGTCAAATGGCAATGGGGTGACGCGGCAGAGAAATCATTTCAAACTCTTAAACAATGTTTGACTGAAAAGCCAGTTTTAGCCATTTATAATTCAGATGCTAAAACCGAATTGCACACAGACGCCAGTAAGATAGGATTAGGCGCAATTTTTATGCAATACCAGCAAGACGATCGTTTAAAACCGATTGCGTATTTTAGTAGAGTGACTAGTAAAGAAGAAAAACTTTACCATAGTTACGAACTAGAAACTCTTGCTGTGGTTGAATCTCTTAAGCGCTTTCGAGTTTACCTGCTAGGACTGAAAGTTAAAGTTGTTACCGATTGCTCAGCTTTAAGAACGACCCTTGTGAAACGTGATTTAATTCCCCGAATAGCTCGTTGGTGGCTCACGATACAAGAATTTGACCTTGAAATTGAATATAGGCCAGGCGAACGCATGAAGCACGTAGATGCATTGAGTAGGAACCCTGTGATTAATACATTACTTATGATTGAAAATTCTGACTGGCTAATAACTTTACAATTACAGGACGATAATATTCAAAACATTATAACTAGACTACAGGATAACTCTGACCCAAATTTATCTGCGAGCTATATCGTTAAAAACAACATTCTTTTTAGAAAAACCGTTGCTGGGGAGCGCTTAGTTATACCCAAACTAGCTAAATACGGCCTATTGCAAAAACTTCATGATCAGATAGGACACCCTGGTTATGAAAAGTGCGAAAGTGCTATCAAGGCCCAGTTTTGGTTTGAAGGAATGACCAGATTTATAAAAAAGTACATAAACTCTTGTTTACAATGTGCTTTTAATAAGGGCAACCACGGTAGGCTGGAGGGTGAATTATTTCCAATTAATAAGCCCGCCATACCCATGCATACCTTGCACATTGATCATCTAGGCCCATTTTCTAAAACTCGAAAGGGTAATTGTTATATCCTCGTAGTCATTGATGCTTTCACTAAATTTGTATTCGCACGGTCAGCTAAAAATTGTAGTTCAGTTGAAACGATACGGTTACTAAAAGAAATCATTATGCAGTTTGGTAATCCAGTTAGAATTATAACAGATAGAGGCAAAGCTTTTACGAGTAGGTATTTTAAGGAATTTGCTCAAGAAAATCAATTTAAACATATATTGAACGCCATAGCGAGCCCTCGTTCCAATGGTCAGGTAGAACGAGTAAATCGTACTATTCTAAATGGCCTTAATACTATGTCGGAAAGTGAATGTACATGGGATAATAAACTGGATGATATAGTTTGGGGCATCAATAATACATGTAATGCCACTACAGGTTTTGCGCCGTTTAATCTTATGTTCAGTCACAAAAACTCTAAGTATCCATCCTTCCCTTCGGATACACCTTTAACTCCTGAATCTCTACAAAACGATCTACAAGCTAATAGGGCAACTGCTAAGCTTCGTATCGATAGAAACATGACTATCATGAAAACTCGATTCGACAGTAAACGTAGGCAGTGTACTAAATATAATGTAGGTCAGTTAGTTCTTTGGAAAGGTGGTATATCTAGAGATGCAACTACTGGGGTTACTAGAAAACTGAGTGGACAATACACAGGACCTTATAGAGTGTGTAAGGTGGAACATTCATTGGACCGATACACCATTAGAAGTATAAAGGGCATGAAAGGTTACAAAAAGTTTAACGCTATAGTTCGTGGTGAGACTTTACGACCGTATAAACCAGTTATGTCTGAGGATGATAGTTCAGGTAGCGATCGGGAGTTGGACAGAGAGGATTTAATTGATCTTTTAGAGAGTTAGAAATTTACTTTATATTAAATATTAAGGCCTGTTGAAATTGGTCAATAACTAATCCTAGCAATAGAAATTATTCTTAACTGAAATAATTAATTTAAGTGATAGTTGTAAAATTATTAATGTGTCAAAATAGATGGACTAATTTGCTGTTATTTGTAAATTTCATTTTACCCAACCAACTGACAAGTGTAATAAATTAAACCAGTTATTCATGGACGGCTATGTGATCAAGTCCTTGGTAATTGAAATCCGGTACATATATCTTCATGGATGGCTATGTGATCAAGTCCATAGTAATTGATATCCAGTATATAAATACATGGACGGCTATGTGATCAAGTCCTTGGTAATTGAAATCCGGTACATATATCTTCATGGATGGCTATGTGATCAAGTCCTTAGTAATTGACATCCAGTATATAAATACATGGACGGCTATGTGATCAAGTCCTTGGTAATTGAAATCCGGTACATATATCTTCATGGACGGCTATGTGATCAAGTCCTTAGTAGTTGACATCCAGTATATAAATACATGGACGGCTATGTGATCAAGTCCTTGGTAATTGAAATCCGGTACATATATCTTCATGGATGGCTATGTGATCAAGTCCATAGTAATTGATATCCAGTATATAAATACATGGACGGCTATGTGATCAAGTCCTTCGTAATTGAAATCCAGTATATATACACGGACGGCTGTGATTAAGTCCATTATAATAGAAATTGAGGGCAGTTGCCATCGCCAACATGTATAAAGAAGTTATCAAATAATTCTGAAGCCATTTGATGTATTTATCTATACCAAATACATTCAAAGTATTAAAAACGTGCAACACATGAATAAAACTCTTCATAAATACTGTAGCTTATTAACAGACGAATACATTACTTTGTTACTGCTGTATGTTTTATTTCAGGACCATGGGGTTGCCGCTGAAGCACACAACGCAAGCCGTGGGACACGGCCTATGTAAGGATGGCCGAGTGTTAACAACCAACATACAGCCCGTCGGCGGCTGTGACGTAATGCTATGATTAATAATTATAAGCCATGTATAATTAGTACTTCTAAATACCTTGTATAATAATAGTATATAATTAAATATATAATCTTACATAATTCCATTAAAACTACATCTTAAATATGTTAATAAGTAATTGTTGATTTTATATGTAGGTACTAAAACATTATAAATAGGATAGCAAATTGATTGTAAAGAACCATTCGTATTATAGCATCGAGTTGAAACGGTACTCCGCTAAAAATATAAACTGTATTTAAATACGTTATTAGTGTTTCAAATTACAACCCTGTCAGTACATAATACTTGTCTATGAGAGATTTCAGAACAAGAAGCCCTGGCACGGGTGATCTTCCTTCGTAGAAGATTCTTCTTTCGTAGAAGAGCAGACTTTCAGACCGGAAGATTATCATGCCCATGCCATAATCATCAGTCTTGGCAGGCGGGTTGACGATCGCAGTAATTGTTATAAAGTTTCCCAGGAAGTAGCTGCTGCCCTATCTCCCAGAGAGACGCTCAGATGATTACGGCTCTAACGGACAAGCAAGGAGTGACGAGAATTATATTCTTTTCCCGTCACTACATGGGGTTGATGACAGTTTTTTACTTATACATGTTCAAGTCTTATTTTACATCTAAATATAAATAAGAAAACATTCATTTTGTAATATTTTGTTAACATACATATAAATACTCGAGCATCAACGTTGCGTACTTTATAGAAAATGCGTGAATAATTATCATAAATGTTGCGTATTTTTAGTAGGAAAGGAGAAGACAGTAATCTGATATGTTTTTGTTCGCTGTTTAGCTAGTTCTTAATCAACACGTTTGCAAAAATCGAGACGGAAATGTTGAGTTATATTAGGAACTATACAAACAGTCAGTAAGATACGTTCACTCTGATAAACCAAGACGTCATGTCGTATGTGTGCTACTATGGTCGTCTGGATCGCTTGTAACCATTTACTCAAAAATGGAATAAAAGTCATTATTAGTTTTTGTCTTTAATGAAAATAAAGTGATATAAAAATATTTTAAACATAATTTAGTTAAAATGAACAAAAACAACCTTTACCAAAATAAAACTGTGTTACACTAGAGAGTGTTGAAATTTAACTAATTTATAGATATAGAGTAAAGTGGTTTGACTTTGTGTTAAAAATATAACCTTTACCAAAATAAAACTGTGTTACATTAGAGAGTATTGAAATTTAACAAACAATTCTCAATAAAGTTTAACAAACAAAATAAAACAATTATACTTATAATAAACTATACCACCCATTATTACAAAAAAGTTTATTAAGAGATATTTATTAAATAACTCTTCGAGTAATTTGAACGTTATTTTATTTATAATTTTCAACGAAATATTTTGAACGTTTCCAAAAATGGAATATTTTAACGCCAACATCCAATTCTGTGAAAGTAGAAGCTACCGAGATTGATTGAGTTGAAAATACAATATTTTCAACCGGTGACCACTTAGGTAGACCGGTTTCGTGTAACGAGAACATTTCAATTTAAATTATTAAAACTTGAACTTATTTAAAAGTAAGACATCTTCATCGTCATCATCATTTCAGCCTATCACCGTCCACTGCTGGACGTAGGCCTCCCTCATATTACGCCACAGAGTGGGGTCCTGTGCCGCTTGCATTCAACGACGCCTAGTAACTTTTACCAAGTCGTCTGTTCACCTAGTTGGGGGCAACCTACACTGCGTCGTCCAGTACGCGGTCGCCCCTCCAGAACTTTTTCTTCCCCAGCAGTTATTGATTCTACGAGCGATGTGGCCTGCCCATTGCCACGTTAGTGTGCTAATTCTTCGTGCTATGTCGGCTACACCCGTTCCTCAGTGGATTTTCGGATTCTGTCTCGCAGAGTAACACCGAGCATAGCCCGCTCCATAGCACGCTGAGCTACTTTAAGTTTGTTTATGAGGGCTACATTTAGGGACCACGTTTCCGTGCTGTAAGTCATTACTGGTAACACAACTGCCTTGCCAAAACTTGAAATATACACTATGGATGAAGAGAACATATTGCGTGAACCCTAAATAATTAGACAGATGATGTAAGTGCAGGATGATGAGTCTTATCAAATTAATCTAATATTTATTGCTTTTTTTTTCACAAAGTAATTCTTAACTTTTATAATATTTAGAATATTCGCATAAATTTTTATTCTCAAATTCTTGAAGTATATCATCATCAAGGTATTGATTGATGAGCGCTGCACACTGCATATCTTGAGTAACGCAGGAGAGAGGGAACTGTAGCTGATGCAGCGCGACCGGCTGGTGCGACAGTCGCTGCAGGGCTGTGTTAGAGTACGTGGGGATATGCAGGGAGGTGGCGCGCAGCATCACCAGCTTGGAGTGCAGTACGCGGGTGGTGGGCACAGTACGGCGCGCCCGCACGAGCCGCGCCAGTGTCGCCTCGAGAATCGCGCATGCGTACTGCGCCGAATGAGCTCTGTGCTTCACTAACAGACGAGTACACGTATTCAACCTCTCAGTCCACGATCTTGCAGCCCGCAACTCCGTATTTAGTTCTGGTGTGACTCCACCAGATATCAACTGGTGTACGTGACGCACCACAGCATCTTGCAGCTGCTCTTCTGTTATGAATGCGCTGAGCTGGTGCTCGACTTCCGCTTGAATTTCGTTCGGCGCATATCCCAAACAGAACACCGTGCCTGTAGAACCTGTAACATGTAATACATAATTACACTAAGATTATTTATCAATTTACATTAGGTCATTAATAACATAACATTTTAAGTGAATTTACGTTTAATTTCATTGCTTGAGAAACTTTTTTATCGTTTTTTTTTATTTGAAAAAGGTATCATATCTTAATTAAATCTAGTTAGTTTTATAAAAGAATAGATATGTATTTGTGTTTATTTGCTATAGTACAGTACCTTGATCTTCAAGTATCGCCGCTAGTTCAAGTGCAATCATCGCACCGCTCTCATAACCTAATATATAAAACTTGTCATGTTTTTTAAATTGTTTTGATAAAATCTGAAAAAAAATGTATTTCATTTTTTAATAACTCTTTTTGTAATAAACCTTATTACATTTATATAGCGTCAGTTTTCAATTAATAATATGTAAACATTTGTATATTCATTGCTTAAGTACTCTCGAATAGAACTTGACATTGACGAAAAACTTTGACATCATCATTCTACTGTTCTTATCCTAATTACTTGTAGTCCACCTAATATATACTTCTCCTCTATCTTGCATATTGAAAAAGTTATTCGCAAAAGTTTTATGACCAGCCGCTTGCCCGATGTCAACCTTCGTTGGAAGTGTATCAAGTGGAGTTGTCCCAGGTCGAAATAAAACTCTTAGTCCTCTTTTACGACAGCCACGAGCAAAAACGGTCACGAATACTACATTCGTGACGGCTACTACACAGCACATATACCAAAAACTTTGTATTATTATGTACATATACGTGTACAGCATCAGTAAAATTCAGTTAAAAAAAAAAACGAGAGGTGTCAAGGGACACCCGGATGGAACGAAGTTCCTTTCGATTAATTAGTGAAGGAATTATAATAAAATTTTATTTTTTTTAAGTTATAATAATATTTTTGAAGTACTTAAAACTTCTTTAGGCGCGACTAGGGAGTAACTCAGATTTTTTTTCAATAGGATCATAATCTATTACTAGATGGCGCTGTAACAAAGTTAATGGATTCTAAGAAGACATGTATTAGAGTCTAAATCGCGCTATAGAAATTTTTGCAAATTTTAACTATATATATTAAAATTTATAATAGAAATGATACACAACCGGAGGTGTCAAGGGACACCCGAATGGATCGAAGTTCTATTTTAATTACATAATTTTTTTCTGCCTTAAGCGATTTTTATCGTTATATTTTAGCCAATTTGCAAAATATCTTTATAAATTATAGCCTATGTGTTATTCTGATGTGCAAGCTATATTACTATAAATTTCATCAAAATCCATTCAGTAGTTTTTACGTGAAAGAGCAACAAACATGTTCACATCCATACATTATTACAAACTTTCACGTTTATAATATTAATAATAGGATATACAATTCCACTAGACTACCAAAACTTTTCGGCCCCGAGCTCGAACGCGAGCCGGCCACGCGGCCCGGTCACGGGCGAAAATAATTTCGTTGCGCATTATTTTGATTTTGCTATATCTCTTAAGGTATTGATTTAATTTGCATGGTCTGAAGGAAAAAAAATATCTTCATGAAATGCTCAAGCCAACTAATGTATTTAAAATGATAAGGATTAATACAGTATTTGTGTAAATAGCTTTTCAATTACCGTTTTATAATAGAACATTTTTTAAAGTATTAAAATGGATATAGTATGTTATCCTTAAGAGATAGATATATACCATCGCGGACTTTTTTGTAGGCCTTTTTAAGCTGTATAATACTGTAGTACTTTATTTTCATCTATTTCGTAGGGTTCAGCCAGCGTTTGCAATGTAAGCGCAAAATAATGTGTTTATTTACGACATCACATTAGAAACCTCTAAAATTATCAGTGTTTCTCTAGTACATTATGCATATATTATACATATAAACCTTCCTCTTGAATCACTCTATCTATAAAAAAAATCGTCGCGACACCACACTGTTCAATGCGAAATAGAAATGAAAATATCTGGCTTGCTTTCTATAAGAGAGCCGACGAGCGACGCCGCACAGCTTACAATAGCAAAAAGTGTCGTGACAACTTTTCGTAAGAATTTTTTCCGTCCAGCCCCCTTTCACAACGCGCGATAAGGAACTTCGTTCCAAAAGGACACAGAATAATGTCAGGTATTCTCGTAGCTTGTATTAACCTGTATCTTATTGAGGCGACCGGTTAGTGTAAGTGTTATTGCATAGCTATGGTTTGCTTCGGCAAATTTTTTTCTCTCTCTTCGAAAAATTTCGAAGAGTTTTAGTAAAACGAGAGTAGGCGATACCTACTCAAAATTTTCAGTCGAGACTCGATTATCACAAAAAATCTAAATTTGGACCTGTTAATACATCGCTGAGTACAGACAACTTATACACTTTCCAAATTTAAATTCAAAAATCTTAAAATATTTAAGCTGCAATAATAATTATGACAAGACTAGTTATGAAACATAAAAAATCTTTCTATGCGCGTTATAAACCTTTAAACCATCAGTCTACTTATACTAAATCGGTATTATCAGAAATGCAATAATTTGAACATAATTTCAAATCACGGAAATATTGCATTAGAATCCGGCAGGTGCCGCTACGATCAAATTCTGTTTATATGAAATGCTATTTTTACATTACTATAAATTTATACAGAACAGTATTTGTTGTGTCAGCTAATTTTATATAATTATTACCTTCTCATATCTTTGTGCGGTCTCCCTCACAGTTTCATATGGATGATCTACGCCAGGCTGCAGCACGACAGCTGGTAGCTTGAGTCGCTCGCACAGCAAGCGGAATCGTTCATGGTGACCCTCTATACCCGGTATTATGCAGAGGCAGTATCCCGAGATATCATAGTCATACTCCACCTGCAGTTAAAAAATAATAATAATATAGTACTACTGAGATTTCAAGGAGTTTTGGTGAGAATATGGAAATGTCATGTCACGCTCTTGTATTTTATTAATTTGTTTAGCGTTTTGTATTGTTGTATTGAATAAATTTGCAGGTATTTTATGAAATATGATACAGTTAAAGTGCTGAGGTGTAGTGAATATGGTATAATAGTGGTTTGATTTCGTTATCAGTGAGTTGATTTCGTTATCAGCGCCCAATTAATGGTAACGTCTTGACTTAATGACCGACAGTTACTATTAAGGCTACGCAATATGAAGAAGAGATAAATAATATATGAAGAATCATTTTCACGTAAGACAAGACAGTAAGGTCGACTGACTATAGCCTGCTCAAAAAGGCAAATAAATTTAAAAAAAACCTAAGAATACAAACGCAAATAGAATGGTCTAGGATTTTTTTTTTTAATACTTATGATGGCAAACCCAAGATCACAGATGTGTCGTATAGGACCAGACAGTGCGCTCGACGGTCAGTAGATACATATCTGAAGACACCATCACCGTCATCATCTATACTATACGACATATATATTTATCGACAAATATAGATACAATAGCACATTTATATATATATATATATATATATATATATATATATATATATATATATATATATATATATATATATATATATATATATATATATCTGTAAATCAAAAAAATCAAATTAGATCGCACTATGGTGTCGTTACCGGAGGCTAATGAGATCATCATAACTTTTTATCTCACTATATATTTAACGAGCAATTCTTGTATATATATATATATATATATATACATGTAATCTGAATCTCGGAAACGGCTCCAACGATTTTCTTGAAATTTAGCATACAAGGGGTTCCCGGGGGCGATTAATCGATCTAGCTAGGTTTCATTTATAGAAAGTATTATTTTGTCAGTATATTTCGGCAACAAAAATATAATTTTTCATTGTACTAAAACTATTACAATATAAAGGTTTTCAAATTTTGACGCTGTCATTAAGAATAGACATTTAGCTCAGTTGGCAATTCAAGTGGTCTAATCCAAACAAACCGGAGCTCGGTTCGGATCCTTACTTTTTCTTATTTACTTTTTGGCCTTATTTTTTATTAATTATTATCTTTTGCCCGCATTTTTGTCTGCGTAGAAGTCGATAATGTTTTAATAGGATTTTTGTTTGTTTTTTACGTTATTATTTTTATTGTTATTTATAGATAATTATGTATAAATGTTTGTATTCTTATATAGTATAACAATCTTATCCGTGTGGTGATGGAGTAAGAATAAAATTCACCACCCCTCTATCTTACTCGTGGGTGATCGTAAGAGACGACTAAGGGATATAAAATGCATATAACATCTATACAAGAGAAGGAAAACTCAAAACAAAACCTATACCAACAACAGTCTGACCAGCGTGGTATAATAGGTTAACTGCCCTCCCATTATGGAGGAGGCCTGAGCCCAACAGTGGAACGTATATGGGTTGTGATGATGATGATGCTGATAACAATCTTTGTTATAGTGTAGCGAAGGTTGAATAAACATAAAAATCAAATGAAATTTTGTTATATATTATGGACACCAGGCTTTTTCATTTTCATTGCAACCGAGGCGACGGAAGGGTAGTGTACGGCCCCATAACCCACCGTCTTTTCCATCGAAATTAAGTCGACCACTGGTACCGCTTCTTTGACATCCCACCCGCGATTCTACACCTATTACAGTATTCTTTGTAAACAATATCTTTTGTTTTCCTTTCGGATGCTAGAGTTACCAGGCTACTCTGTGAGCTTAATCTGAAGCATGTCACATACAACCGCCCATGGCAGAAGCAGCTTTCTCTCAAGTCTACTCCCGCTACCTTAAGAATATGACCTCGAGCTTTGTTTATGGTAATTGCGAAGCAGACTTTAAAGGCAAACTGCACTCTCTGAAATTCGAAGGAGTAATTTGATGGTATTTGGAGAATCCTAAGCATAAATACAGACTCTGCTCAAGAACAACCGATCAGTATTGTTGAGCCGATTACATTGCAATGTAATGTTTTTTCTTGCAAACTGGTGGCATTGTATAATTTTGGCGCGCTAGCTCTCTATTTTAAGATGTGAGTTGGGAGACCGAGAGCCTTCAGAGTATTCAACTCGACCGGTTATCGGACTCGGGGTTTATAACTTATACAAAAGATTAATTTTAATATTCGACCCCTTCGAATTATTTAAAATATTTGCAAGTAAATAGTATAAAGAAATCGAAACGACCATAGTACCGCACATAGGTAGGTCATGGCGTCTTGCGACCAATCTGATCAGCATTAACATCCTGTCTTCCTATCGTATCTTACTGATTGTTCCTAATATAACTCAGCCTTTTCGTCTCGATTTTTATAAATATGTTGATTAAACCCTGATTAAACAGCGAAAAAAAATATAAAAAATGACTATCTCTCTTTACTAATCATTATGCGGTAAAAATACCCTCGCCAGAATAAAATTAAAATGGGTAATATATCTTATGAGCGATGGATTTCAGTTATACGATTCAATGTGTTATCATGGCTCTCAATTACAATATTCGGCTTAGAAAATTGCTGTCCAACAATTTAAAATTTCAAACGCTACGTTCCTATGACGCCGTGTCCTAAAGTGTATGACCTTTTTATAGCTTAGAAAATTTCAAATGCCGTGTTAATACAGTATTGTGACTTTTGAGACATTCCAATTTTAAAGAGTATTTCCATTGTACCAAGCTTTTATGTGAGTTCAACCTCTTCAGGGTTCCGTACCAAAAGCGTAAAACGGCACCCTATAACTAAGACTTCACCGTCCGTCCGTCCGTCCATCTGTCTATCACCAGGCTGTATCTCATGAACCGTGATAGTTACACAGCAGTCAGACAGAAATTTTCACAGATGATGTATTTCTGTTGCTGATATAACGTCAAATACTAAAACACAAAATAAAATATATATTTAAGGGGTACTCCCATACGACAAACGTGATTTTGGCTATTTTATTTGCTCGATACATTTTTTTATTTTCTATTTTTGTACTTTTGCCTTTTTAATTTATTTTTTCATTTTTTTAATTATATTTAAATATATCTTCCAAACACACTAATAAGAAAATACCGAGCAAGGCAAGGGTCCTCCAGATATTTCTAAATATAACAGCAGATCAGAACACAATTGTGGTTTCATTACATACCCTATTAGTGTTCCCCTTAGTTCAACCTTAGTACCACGTTCGGTATTAAACATTGGTCCATCGACCCTGGATATTAGCCAGGACAATTTGAATTTTTTTGATTACTAAGCGGTTCCAATACTTGGTCCGCACCCCAGTACTCGCAGTGGATCGCTGCGGTAAAAGTATCGGGTATCATTAGTCTTGGTACGCGCGTGTACAAGGCGTACATCGTTCAGCCAGTTGAACGTTGGCAATGAAATAGTATTTCACCGTGGCGCCTAAGAAGCAATCTTCAGTCTTCGAGATCAATACAATTTCATTCAACAAGGCAGAAGAGTTCAACATTAACTTCCGACGTCACAGAGGGCACTACCAGTACTTTAGCAACTTGAAAAAACCAAAGTTTGTGTGAGTGAAGTGCAATCGTGAGTACAGTTTCATTAATTAAATAGCAGTGATAATTTATGAAGTTGTTCAGAAAGTATTTTGGCAGATTATTTTGAACTTTATTTTAAACCAGAGTTTAACTTTAAAAATATCAAGTAATTAATACATAGCCTTTTACAAAGTAGATTATTGACTTAGAATATTTGAAATTATATTAAAAATTGTGCATGTTAGTCTTAACTAGTCTTTAGACTTAGAATAGTTTTATAGAAAACGAGGGAACGGGGAGCTTGTGCCCGATTTCTACCAGATAAAATTTAATTCCTAAACACTTATAAAATTTTGCTGTTATTGTTACTTAGGAAATATTGATGTTTACAAAAACTTTTATATTTCTTTAGTTAGTTAGCTAGTAGTTACTTCAGTTATATTACTTATGCATTTTGGTTGATAGAATTTACGTAACAAAAAATATATTGTATTACTAGAACTTTTACTTTAAAATGCTTATATCAATCAATTCTACATATATATTTTGTTGTTGTTTTCTTTGTTAGCCAGGATGGAAGGTAAAATCAATGTATTAAAAGATCTTCAAAATGTTATTCAAAAGAATAATAATATATGCTAATTTTAAGAAGTGTCCAAAGGATAGACAAACTATAAAATATATAGAAACCAAGCTTGAATTATTGGAGAACGATTGGTCTCTGTTCAAAAATACTAAATCTCAACTTTATAGTCAATTTAAATTAGAGGATCTAGTTCAAAAACTTGACGATATATACGATATCACAGAAGAGTCTTACATATCATGCAAATGTTTAATGAAGTCTAAGCTGAATAAGATGGATGTTAGAGAATTGCAATCACAAAATAGTAAATCTTTTAATTCTTCTAAGATAAACAATTCAGTTGTAAAGTTACCGAAGATAGCTATTCCTATCTTTTCCGGCAAGTACAGTGAATGGACAACTTTTCACGATCTTTTCATGTCATTAGTTCACAATAACGCCTCCTTAGATAATGTACAAAAACTGCACTATCTGAAGAGCCATCTCACGGGTGAAACCGAACAATTGATTAGGCATACACCAATCACAGATGCCAATTATAGTGAATGTTGGTCACAGTTAGTAAAACGTTATGCTAATAAATGATACTTAACTAATTGCATATTGAAAAGGTTGTTCACTCAGAAACGTTTGAGTGTCGAGTCTGCTAATTCCTTAAAGGAGTTATTAGATACCACAACCGATTGTTTAAATCCGTTAAAAAAATTTGGATATCAATGTGAGTACATGGGACGTTATCATTATACATATAGTAACATTTAAATTAGACAATGAAACTCGTAAACAGTGGGAGTCAAGCATTTCTAATGAGTCCAGCAACGAGTTGCCCACCTGTGAACAGTTTAAAACATTTCTTGAAAGTCGTTTTCGCGCGTTAGAATGTATAGAACCTAGAAAGATTATGACTAGCCAGGTCAACAACAGTTCGCATGTTGTTCATAGTTCAAAGGCGATGTTAGCCACAAGGTCTTCAAACTTTAGTCATGTCCATTACTTGGGCCCAAGATTATGTTCATCTGACACAGCCTTAGTTTGTAACGTGACTATTAGTACTTGAAACTAAAGCGAAGACATTTTCTTTGGTACGAGAATCAATCAAACTTTTTACCTGAATATCTTCACATGTAACTGAGCGTACAATACTGACCATTCTATCTAGATCTATAGGTATGATATATTTATGAACGTAGCATCTTGTTCCGTCGAATGCATCTTACCTACGTGCAGTCATTTGACTATAATAACATCAGCAAATTTTATGGAACTGGATTTATTTATCTGGAGCATAGTGGAGTTATAGATAGGACTTCCTATGTTTCCTATTAAGATAGATTATAGTCATAGCTACCACGTGTTTTATTATATTTTAACTTACCGAGATCACTTTATGTGTAAGTGTTGAAAGCACAACTAAGTCCAAGGTAGCGAGCAGTTCGTCTGGATAGACGTCGGATACAAACGTTGCTAGTCCTTTCACGTCTTTTGGTACAATGTCTGTTACGTCATTTTGTAATTCACGAAGTCTGAAAAATTGCTATCTTTATCTATCCAGATATACAATAGTAGTATTAGTATAACTTCTATGCTAATATTATAAAGAGAAAAGAAAGTTTTTTTGTTTGTATGTATGTAATGAATGGCTCAGAATTTACTGGGCCGATCTTAACAATTTTGTCACCAATAAAAAGCCATATTATTAAGAAGTAACATAAGCTACATTCTTTTTCATTCATGCTCCTTCCAACTCGAGTTACGTAAGTCGTGTTAATTTTTTTTTTTGACATACTATAGTAGGGACATAAACTTTCTCTTATACGTCCATTCCTTATTTTATCCATTCTTGTCACGCCACAGATACATGTTAACATTCGCATGTCTACTACTCTACGTCTACTATTCCATCCTGCATAAAGTCTTCTGCTATTCCATCCATCCCACATCAATTCTGTATTTCCCTGCACGATCTAAGTCACCATTACTTTGGATAAGCAAGCCGAGGTATCGAAAGTTCGAGCATACTAGTGTAGGTACTCCATCTAGAAATATGGTTCATTATCCAACCTACAACGCCACTGTTTCAGCATTCTTTGATAAGATAAGAATCTCGTCAGCGAATAGCATGCACTAGGCCCTTCTTTCTTTATCTCCCAAGACACCCATTATCAACAGGAAGAGGTAGACGATCGATTTAGAGAGCAATGGGACACCGAAATATTCAATAACACTAAACTGTCACAAATCCAAAAGCATTTTTCTATTGTTGCCTTACAAGTACTTCACAAGTTTAACTAAAGAGAAAGATAGCATCCAAAATACTAAAACGAAACGTTACTTACTTGTGTAAAGTTAACAGTGGTATCTCCCGCTCGTCTAGTGACAGATTATACATTATATTTAAGAAGGCACATATTGAAGAAATCTTATCATCTTCCATACCCAACTGATGTAGGGATACATCCATATCTTCATGGTCTATGATGTTTACACCTAAAGAATTAAATATATTTAATTTTTATACTTGGACGCAAAAAGAGGGACATTGAAGAACAAATTTAACATGTCTGTGTATCCGTGTGTCTATGAACTTGTGGCATCGTAGCTACTAAACAAATCATTAGATAGATACTAAACAAATCATCAGATTAAGATTCAGTAGGTATGTTTGAAAGATGACATGATCAAGATAGCTTTTAAGTACAGTTTATGAATATCTGTTCCGAACTTTCAGGGAAATCAGATCTTTTTGTAAACTGCCGTAGCGATCTTGAAAGCATAATTTGTACCTATTTAATTTACGTTCAAACAAATATATGACTTAACATTTAAAACACTCGAGTATGACACTACCACCGAGCTATTTTGATGATCGAGCTGGAAGTTAGCGGACGAAACTTGGACTGCCCGTTAATAAACTCAGCACATTTGGGCTAATTAGATTCATCTTAACTAGCTATGTACCCTCGGCACCTTATAGATTTCTTAATTATAATTTCAATACATTTTTTATTCGATAGGTAGGAATATCGATGTATCATATTCACGTTCATGTACAATTTTAAAGTAATTATTAAGTGTGGTTATTATACATTATAAAATACGAATAAGAAATAAACTAATAAAAAGAGAATGAGATTAGGTCAACGCTTCTGAATAGTGCGCAGTCAGAGTGAAACGCTTACTGTCGTCACTATGTAATAAATTCATTAAGCTCAAATTAATTTCATTATATATCATACGTCGTCATCATGATCGTCTTAGTTCATATATGTCACACTAATGGGCCGAGCCTCTTGCTCAATGGAAGGGAAATTGATCTACTTCATTGGTCGCAAGAGGTGGTTGTAGCGTTTTATTTTAAATTTTCCTGCTTTTGCACCAATGTTATATACATATCATAATAATCTCTTAATCTTTCTTTCTCTTAATCGTCTTTTAGGATATCCACGAGTAAGTTAAATGGTGGTAAATTGTATTCCTATTTCGTCACCATACGGAAAGTATGAAAATAAACACCTACGTATCTACCATATGTAACGAAATGATTTTGAATTTTACAACTTTGTTTTTATATTTATCCATATGGACCCATAATTTATAGAGACGCTATTGTAATAAATAAATATCATAATTCCAAGAGCGCTTGGTATCATCACCAGGCTGGGATCCTATCACATATTTAATTTCAATGCACATTAAGCACATTCTACATCTACTTTTTCTTAGACCTTCATCTTATTCTTGAACATAAGGTCCTTCCACATAGAAGCAATATTTTTTATACTATTTTGATTAGAGTTTCCAATATAGGGTTATAACAACTCGAATTTCCATATAATTTCTATTTCCACAAATTGATTTCATAATGTTAAGGCATTTAAAGCCACGTGCTTTGTTGTTAAAAAATTCTATAAACATACGTCTACCCACCCGATAAAAATTTACATCGAATCTAAAATTTGAAGCCGTGGGTTCATATTTAACGTTATTGTGCATTGTCTGTTAAAATAACGGAGCAATAAAATCAAAAGTCATGTTTCATAAGCAAATTTTGTAAGCAACCTACCTGCCAATGCAACAATTTCATCAAAAAGTGCAATCTGTTTGTTTTTCTTTATTTGAGCAACTAATGACACATTTGAGCTGCATTGTGCGTTTTCTACAGCATCCACCATATCAAGATCATTGATTTCTTTCACCTTAAAAATGCAAAAATAATTAATAAAAGTGATTTATTTTTTATATAGCTTTTTAACTGATTCATATTACACGAAATATTAATATTATTAATTGCAAAACCCTTTCTCAGAGTTTGCAAATCGGACTATACATTTAGTTTGTAAAATTGCTACAATCAAATATTTATCAATATTTGCTTAAAGTTATCGAAGTTATATACTTATATTTCTTACATTACTCAAATTAGATAGATCCAGCCACGTAGCCGCAAGTCCTGATTTCATTCTAGATAGGCACACGTTTTCTCCTAAATCTTTAATTGTAGATACCACTGTAAAATTCCTGAAAATATTATTACCATTATGTATTATAAATATAAGGAGAAAAACAAGACCAAAATTTTGTCAAAATAATACAAACTTCAGTGGATGGCGCAATGATCTTGACATTGAATCTAATTTATCTAAAGCATGAGCAAAATCTATAAAAGATTCTTTTTTATTAGCCTTAATTAGTACCACATATATGCCTTCAATATTTCCTGCATTTAATGCATCATCTATGGCTTTATTACAAAATAGATCTTTGGTTAATTCCTTATGAGTTATTTCAAGTTTCACTCCAAGCTTTTTCCACGATCTAAAATAATAAAGTATCGCGTAAATATTTAATAAGGGAGTCTCTGCACTGACATCATAATATTTTAATATTGGTTTTACCGAATTTTGTATAATTGATATGATGACGATTTTGTATTGCAAATATGTAGCCTTTTTGCTCCTCGATATATAAGCGTCTCTGCTAGTTGAACTCCAACAATATCATTATTCCAAAATATTATTTGACATTGGTCAGGATCACAAATAATTCTGTAATTAAATATATATATATATATATATATTATTATATATCACAAAATACAAAGTCAGACAGAACGATCTATAATAGTTATAGCGCTCTGTTACATCGATATACCTTACACAAGTTTTATTACTGACGGATATTTAGCAAACACGAGACTACTATACAGTTACATGAATAATTGATTGGTTTACGAACAATAAAGAGAATAATAGATTTTTTCATAATGTTGAAATTATTATTCGTTTGAATTTCTTTTGATATTACCATTTTATTTTCACATATTTTGTTCAGTGTTAATGTTATGCTAATCTACCTGTAAATAACAGATTTAAGGAATAAAGAATATTTTTTGTTAGGTTTGGAACTTGTCAAAAGTGGATTTACTTTGATGAACCCGGTTGATGAACCCGCTCGACACCTCTAGCCACCACACCAAGTTGTCTCCTGTTGGATGTATGGCGTATGCCTATAGCAACTATTTAGGAGATTCATTTAATGAGTTGGTGAGTCACCGTCTGCTACCGTTCAATACAATTTATGGTATTGAACACAGACGATAGGCTAAAAGTCAGTAGTTTTAAGTTAAGTTTAACTTATTTAAAACTACCATTAAAACTAGTTAGTTTACCAAACTCTCAACCTCACAATCAAATATTAGATACCATCATCATGCAATAGTTTTACACCTACCGTTGGCAGTCTACGAGTGTTATGTATAGGCGTAGAGTATCATCGGTATATGTCTCATCCTAGTATTAGATTAAATTTCTCCAAAGGTCTCTGCGTGTTGAACCCATGTCCCCATGTAAGCTTCCCATAGGGCCAGGCATCTTTCTTGTGGAAGAACCCGTGAACCGGAACGGAAATACAAATAATAATAATAAGATTCTCAAAGTTCAACTTCACATCTGTGCATACCGTCTTATACCTAAGAGACGCACATTTTAAATAAAATTTCTATACAGATGACTAAAAGGTGCTCTGACAAATCCCGATAAAATGGAGAAAACAAATAAAGATAAACGTTTAATGGGGCTCACGGGGGTTATTGTCGGGGCTTGTCGCCAGCTAACGATAGGTATAATAGCTTACAAACCGTCAGTGGCTCTTTGCTGAACAGACGGGCGAAACTCTGAAAATCCGAAAATATCAATGCTGAACATAAATACGACATCGATGAAACTTTGCAGAACAGGGATCCTCTCACTGGTTCTTGCGAATCCATTGGAGAAGATCACGACAAGTTCTATAGATAATTGTGATGCAAAAAAAGAGATCAACTGAGGAAATTTACAAATTAAAATTATGCTATTTCAGACCTTTTTTTTTTGCGGTGGGCTATGGACGTCGCACCCCGCCAAATCGGTCCGGGTGATGGAAGAGGTGGCGCGAGACCCCATTAACCCACCCTGCAAGCATCTCTTCTTCGCCGTGCGAGCGGGCCACCGGTACCCGATCTTTGTCTTCAGTGGCCCGCCCGGCGGTATGCCCTCTCGGGTTCCTCTCTCGTCGACGTCCCGACAGCTTTCGCCGTCGAGGTGTTGCCCTCACGCGGTGGCCTCACGTCGGGTGATCGGACAATTCCCCGGTCCGATCACCCGATGCCTCGGTTAGGGCGGCGTCAGGCGCAGGTATTCATGCCTGCGCCGCCCTGGCCGCGGGCGGGGGCCCGGGTCACGGGAATCCTCCCGGGCCCGTTCCGCCGCCTCCTTCTGCGAGATAACCGCCTCGCATAAGACGACGACCGCGTCCTAATTCCTGACGCTGTCGACCATCGCTCGCGCAACAGCGCAAAGAATAGACCTCATAAAACGCATCGAGAAATACTTTACAGAAAGGAACGCCAACAATCCAAAACTCCAAAAGTTTACTTGTAACATACTGTCTAACCAAAAATTTTAAACAAGAAGGTAAAGGCATTATCAAGTAGAATAAGGAGATAGACAGGACATAATAGAAACCGACTTTAAAGAAATAAAAATAGAAAACATAAAGGTCGCGATAAGAAGAACACACAACTGGAAGACATTAGGGCCAGACATAATACAGAACTATTATCTTAAATATGTAATCAGTATTCATGAACCCCTAGTCAATCTATTTAGAAGGTTAATCCATAATAAAAGGTTTATATTCTAAATACATAGAAGAATTAACCAATCATTACATGACAAGTTATTTTAATACCAAACAATGATAATACTCAACATCCACATTGGATTGATTGGAGACCCATGACCTGCTTATCGACCATATATAAACTTCTTACCACCGTATTTATTTTACCTGTGGTAGCAAACGAACAGGAACTATACCTGGTAAGTGTTACTGTTGCACATAGACCTAGCAAAACTAGAAGCACGGCCAGGCCACTGCCTACGGTAAAGAAAAAGCTCAGCTTATACCCTGTTTGAAAAAGAACATGTTATACATGCTCTTAGGATATACAGATTATACAGTAGCAGGTAGTTCATTCTAGATCTTGCACGTACGTGGGATAAAATAATCACTGAAAACTTTCAGTGTAATCTAGTCTCTACTTTCAGTCTACCGTACCGTTTCCAGGTAAAATGGATGACCGTAACGATTCCAGGTGAAAAAATGGTGGTAAAACGGTGATAGTAGTATCAAGTCAAATAGCTCCTCAGTGCACTTCTCGAGAAAGAGCCGGTAGAGTACACAGAGTAACCCAAACCCTCTTTGCCGCTCCAGCGACTTCAATCTCTCCGTGAGATTGAGATCACCCTCAATTCTAACAGCACACCTTTGCAAGAAGTCAAGTGGGTCTAGCTAAAAGTACATGAAAGTAGCTGCAAGCTGCCCAGTGATGCCTGATCGTATAGTACAAGACGTTGTCTCGCGTGATACAACCTAGCCCTACTTAGCACCCCTAACGTTTTACTTCCCAATTTGCCTTTGTCCTACGAAGGACTTAACTGGACTTTGCTCGGCAGTTCGACATAGAGGATCTCAATATTCTCGAAGATTTGGAGAGTTACTCTTTGAAACTGAGGTACAATGAAAGACGAGTACTTCTTCGCTAACTAAATTCTGTTCATCCCATTCCGAAGTCCGCTCTAGAGAGCGTTTACTTCAGACTAAAGTTGAATCGATCCCTCTTTTCTGTAACATACTTCGAAGGATATTCTGATACTCGGTGTATCGTTCGCACACGCGCCGTCATCCGCATAGCAACGTATACTTTTTATAGAGAACATGTTGATATGTAGAATCAACATCGTCGGGGAAAGCACCGAGCCTTACGACCTTGTGTACACCATCATTAATGGTTACGGTCTCGGAGCAGGAGGCGCCGAAATTCAAACCGTAAAATCGAATCCATAAAAGTAGTTTTATTTCAATTGTGTAATACTCACGTAAACATTAGAAATCATTAAGAACAGGAAAGGTCGTGCCATTTAGTCTGGTCGCTCGGCGCGAGGCCAAACCGTGTGAGGATCCGTCGACGCCCCGACAGCCCGAAAGCTATCAAGGCATCGGCATCATTTAAATAGTGTTGGGTTTGCATATGCAAAGGATAGATTTTATCAGCGCATTTTTTATTATATTTAATTAGAACAGTAGTGATTGATGATTTCAATAGATTCAGCAGCAGATGTTGCGAGTGACAATAAATTAATGCAGTTGTTTCTGCTCGAAGACCTGTGTGTAATTTTGTTTATGCCCTATCATATTTTTTATTGTTATGACCTGCATCTAAGTTTTTTAAGAATATCATTGAATAAGTGTCTGTGATAGCAATATGGAAGTCGTAAGGCTTCATTATGTGAAACCCATTCAGATTTTTTGTGTAAGATATCCCTACGTTTTTTTTATTATATTTTTTTTTTGCAAATCCATTTAGTCTAATTTGTTATTATTTAATTCATTATTTGATTTGATATACTTGTATGCATACATACATACATACATACATATCATCACGCAATATCCCTTGCAGGGTAGGCAGAGAGAACAGAGTACCAGAGAACTCTATCTCTGCATACTTCACTCGCTTCCTCAACATTCATAGTTCTCTTCATACACGCTCGCCGGTTTCGGAGACTCTTGACTCCACCTTCCTTCAGTACATGACCGATCTGGTCTAGGTAGGTTAGTCTCGGTCTCCCTCGGTACCTACATCCTTCCACTTTCGCATTGTATATTAACCAGGCGTTCGTTCGGCATTCTTTCCACATGTCCGAACCATCGGAGCATTCCCTTTCGCATCTTTTCACCAATACTCTCTTTCATACCTACTCGCTCTCTTACGTCGTCGTTACGAATGCGGTCGGTCAGCCTCACTCCACAGATTTTTCGCAGAGATCGCATTTCGACCGCATTAATTTTACTATTATTTTGGTTTTGTTTGGTTCGATTTAATTTTGGTAGACAGTCGCCTCCGAAGCAAAATATTGGACGCAAGAGCCTACAGGGGCCCCACAGTCGACACGGACCACTATCTCGTTATTGCGAGATTTAGTGGTCTGTTCAGAAAGTGGAGGCACTGGCGAGAGCGTGTCCACTTCGGAGGGCTTGAAAGAATAAAGGTTGAAACGTTGCAAGAAGACTGTGTAAGAGAAAAGTATGCAGAGGGTGTCCGAGAACGGCTGACGATGGCAAGCCAGCCGCAATCGGACATTGAAGAATGCTGGAGAGTATTGAAAGAGAGTATGGTAGATACAGCGAAAGAAGTATGTGGAAGTTCAAAGAAGCATAGAAAAACAAATGGTGATGCATGGTGGGATGCGGAAGTGGCAGCTTCCGTAGAGCAAAAGAAGAAAGCGTGGCTGGACTATGTCTCTTCTTTGAATCTGAATGACAGTATGACTGAACAGAAGAAAGAAATATATCGGCAATGTAAGAATGACACCAAGGCCTTAGTGAAAGAGAAACGTGATAGAGCAAGTATGAGTGCAGAAGATAGGCTGACTAAAAACTTCGAGGGTAACACCAAACTCTTTTGGAGGGAGGTGAAGAAGTCTCGGTGTGGTTGGTCAGCCTTCAGAATGAATAAAATAAGGTCTAAAGGTGGAGACATTCTTACACAAACACAAGACGTGTTAAGCCGATGGAGTGAATATTTTGGCGATATGTATGCGGATGCTACGGTTGGCGCCGGTGTTGGATGTGGTTTAGTAGATCAACATTCGACAACGGCGTCCTCCGATGGCATCAGTATGGATGAAGTTGAATGGGCGATAAGAAGTTTGAAAAATGGTAAGGCAGCGGGCATTGATATGGTGTCTGCCGATATGATCAAGCTTGGTGGCTCTTGTGTCTGGGAGGCGTTCCTGTTGCTCCTCAATTTATGTTGGAGCTCGGGAATAGTTCCCAGGGACTGGAATAGCGCAGTCATCGTGCCTTTGTTTAAAAACAAGGGTTCACGTTATGACTGCGCAAATTACAGAGCCATAAGCTTGACCAGTTTGGCAGCAAAAGTGTATGGAAAAAATTATTGAAAGGAGAATGAGGATGGTGTCCGATGGTTTACTGAGCCTGTGTGCGGCTGGATGATGGAATGTCGCCTTGGTTTGACGTCAATATCGGCGTTAAGCAGGGGTGCGTTCTGTCAGCCAGGCTGTTTATCATATATCTGGATAAATGTCTCCAAAGGTTGAACGATATGAATGTGGGAGTCCAGATGGGCGACGCAGTGGTCACTGCTCTGCTTTATGCAGATGATGCAGTCCTGCTGGCACAGTCAGCGATTGACCTGCAGACCCTAGTCGACACAATGACAGAAGATTGTAAGAAAAGGGGTCTACGCGTGAATGTGAGCAAAACCAAAATAATGGTCTTTGAAAGAGATAAAACCAGAACAGATGTAAGAGTAACAATAGGTAATGATGTACTAGAGCAAGTGGATGAATTTGTATATCTTGGATGTGGATTTAGCCGAGATGGAAGGTACACCACTGATATAGAGCGAAGAGTGAATGCGGGAAATAGAGTGAACGGAGCGTTGGGGCAACTTCTCGGCAGCCACCACCTCAGCCAGAATGTTCCGATGGTTCGGACATGTGGAAAGAATGCCGAACGAACGTCTGGTTAAGAAGATATACAATGCGAAAGTGGAAGGATGTAGGTACCGGGGGAGACTAACTTACCTAGACCATATCGGTCATGTACTGAAGGAAGGTGGAGTCAAGAGTCTCCGAAACCGGCGAGCGTGTATGAAGAGAATTATGAATGTTGAGGAAGCGAGTGAAGTATGCAAAGATAGAGTTCTCTGGCACTCCGTTCTCTCTGCTTACCCTGCAAGGGATATGGCGTGATGATATGTATGTATATATGTATAATACCTAATAAGTTATTTTTATTTTCTCTCATGGACACACATACATACCTTTTTTTTTTTATTTTTTTGGCGGCAGGCTACGGATCGGTCACGCCCCGCTAATCCATCCGGGGCGACGGGAGAAGCGGCGCACGACCCCGTAGACCCACCCTGCAATGTACCTCTCTACGCATTGCGGGTGGGCCACTGGTACGCGTTCTTTTCTTCAGTGGCCCATCCGGTCTACCCTCACGGGTATCCTCTCGGGTCGACGCCCTGCCATCTCGACTAATATTATGTCTCGATGTCAGGGCGTCGTCTTCACGCGGTGGCCTCTCTCCAAGGGTGACTAGACTAATCCCCAGTCCGGTCACCCTACATACCTGGGATACCGTCACACATACATACCTGGGATGTGTTTGTAGAATAACGTCACTGTACATGCTCAGCAGCACGCTGCCAAAGTGACGCCCCTTGTGCAGCATTTTGAACGCATTCTGCACGTCACAAGGCGCGTAAGTAACACGCACCAGCGGCACCACGTACCCAGACACTATACCCTCACTTAACAGCTCATGCAACATCTGATAATAAAGAATACGGACATTTACTTACATTTGTACATAACATAATTTAGTATTTCTTATTTGCGAGATTAAATAATTAATAAATTATTATAAACCTGAAAACACAGTGATACAATATGAGAGAAAATACAAATAAAGTATATATTTTCGTCTTTTTTTTCTCTCAAGTTTGCTATCAATTCAAGCGAGCCAGCAGCTCACTTAATAGTAAGTTGTTATTACTACTATACCTTAAAAAGTCGTCCAGCTTCTACTTACTTGTTTAACCCACCAAGCTATTATATTTCTGTTTGTACTGAAAATGATCTCTAAAAATGTACAATTCAGAACTTAATAAACGTTTAAAACTACCAGCGTATAGCCATTCTATAGATTTTCTTAAGTCAAAGACGACTGTGTCTGTAAATCACCATTTTGTGTATGTAATTCGTATATATATATATCGCTTCAATAGATAGAACGCGTAAATGTTGTGAATTTTATCCCAATGCTATATTTACTACGACCATCCGTTATCCATACTGGTATTTTTTTCAGCTGAATATTCAGTAGAAATGGTTGATGGTTTTGAGTGTATATTACTAATTGTAAGAGACCACAGTACAAAACTATATAATATATTGAAGAGATTATCATCATTGTGTATCAGGTCACCACAGTGAGCGTTAAAATTTTCAAGAACTACCCCTTCCACCGATGGATGTTCCAATATTTCATCAATACTCCATTAGAGACCAAAAATAATTATATTGATCCTGAATCGCTACCAAAGTATCTTGAGAGATGTGGAGACATGTGCCGATATGGTCATTTTAACTATGCACAGCAGCAGCAGGATTAATAATTTTTAAGATCCTGATCCAAGTTCTTATACCTGTTTCATCATAATGAAAAGATATGTTTATAAATTACCAGTGGACTTATTATTTGTCGACAGCGGTATAACTTATGCTAATAATTTAAGAAAATAAGGAGAAGAAAATGAACAGGACGCAGATAGTGAAGTAATATTACAAAAATAATGGAGCACTCAGTGTATGGTCAAAAGTTTGGCAAAAAGAACATTGGAAGAATCTGATATGAAGTCCGGACGAGCCTTCACAACCTTCTCTATGTGCAATCACCGGACTGCAGTCATGTCGGATGACAACCGTGTCATCCGACATGACTGCTACACGACGGGATTATTTCCAGTTTGCGAGACGTTCTCTCAACGATTCCTGTACTTGAGTCCCATACAACACGCCGCAGCTTCTTGTACTCTATTTCAACTTTTCACACTTTGCGTACCTTTATCACTTTACCATACGCTTAGAATAAAAAGTGGGATGAGAATCGCTATCCAACCGTCTTCCAGAATAAAACTCACTAATGTTACGTGGGCAATTACTAGACGTGAAGGCTAACCTACCCATACGGGTCTAGAGTAGAGCGAAGATAACTAAATAATTAAAGAAAAAGGGAAATGGAACAAGACATCTATGGCGCAACGCAAATAGGTCGAAATCGTGTACCTGAGTTACCTACGTAACAGTCAATCACTTGTAGCAATCAGAAATAGACTCTCTATCTTGAAATAATTTTAATCTATTGTGATTATATAGCTCATTCCAAATATGTAATAAAATGACGACAATAATGAAGAAGATGATATTAATATTATAATTGTCAGAAGAGATAATGATAAAACATGAAGTACAGTTTATAAAAGTATATAAAATATACCAAGAATTCTTGCTTACAACTTACTTTCATATCGTCGTGATTGTTGTGTGTAAATATAGAACAAAAATCTATAAGTAAATATGATTTCTCAGGATCTAAGTTGTACATCCCACAGATGTAATCATCACGGTCTTGTATTTGCACTGTATCTATTATTACACCATTATATTTGCAACATTTTGCAGACGCCTGGAATATAAGAAATGTTACGTACAAGTATTGTAATAATTTCTGATGTTTGCGCGGGTATTACACATTTGAAATATTTTTTTTTATTGATTCTATCGCGTTTGTATATATTGTTTCCCGACATTTATATATGCTATAGAATCCGTAAAAATAGTTCTATTTCAAGTAAAAGTATTGTTAATAACAATGCATTAAGAATGGTATTATTTTTTTATATAGATCCACAAGGAAGATACTCAGTCCTTTGATAGGTATACTTAAAGCTTTGCGCCTAGCAGTCTTCTGGAGCAATTTAATTTATTAATAAAACATTCAAGATAATCTGCAGATGAAATTGGTTGCAAAAGAAATAGGTTAGTTTAATAATAGTATACTTATACTACTTATTAAGTGGCAGTAAGTATAAGAACTCCAAATATGGAAGCTAATTTTGAGTTAATGGATGAGTGCTCTAGCCGCTGTAAATTGTACGAGTATAATACAATGAAAGATATCAAAATAAACTATACCTGCCTTTAACCTTGGATGTGCTTAGTAAATGACCCCTAAAGAAACACAGATCACACAAATAATACAGGACAAATACGTCATAGACTCGTTATTAAGCAGTTTTTTTACCCATTTCTAGTGACTACAGTCCGTTTTTTTAATCTCAGAGACTAAATTGACATTACATGGGTTAACAGTTTTTTCAATTCTTAAATATTGATGTGCCAGTATCGGCCTATATGCTGCGCGTCTATCTGTAATTTGCATTAATATAAATATGCATCGTATTTTTTACAAGTTACCTTGAAAAATGTAAAGATATTTATTTAGATTTTATATATTCTCGAAAAGTATTGAAACCGCGGTTCTTTGTCACTTCGATTACTACATGTTGTTTTTTTAAATATCTAGCTATTTATTATCAAATAATAAAATTCTACATTAAAAAAATATCACCTATTAGGCAATCATGTTTTGCTGATGGTCCAACTTTTGATTACAAGTACTAACTACTATTTTAGATTAGTTTTTTTATTGCCAAAGTTTATAAAGAAAATGGCATCTAGTGTAGTTCCTATGAAATTTAGGGATGATATATTAAAAATATATAAATGCCGCATTATTTAGTAAAATACACAATAACTGCTGTAGTATATGATAATATAACATATAATATATACTTTGTTTTAAAATTATAAATATTGTCAAATTCTAATAATTATTGGTATTTTTAAAAGCTCCACTGCTTTCTCAGAGTAATGGGTTTAGATTGCTATTTTAGCATCTAGAGAAAGAACTCTGATGGCATCTATTAATTCTTCTTTGTTTGATTTGAAGACATTGAAACATTTGTGTATGTAAGATCGTACGTCCCGTTACACTAGTGTATAGCGCCTCGTGCGGCCATCTAAACTTATGGGATCTTTAATGATACGCTTTATAATAGAAAACTTTAAAGTTAATTGTCTAATAAATATAAATTGTTACGTTTCGATATACTGGTATCGTAGGTACACCACTTTACAAAAAAAGCTAGTATCATTATTTGTAAATTAGTAATTTCATATGTCTATTTGGTCTCTGAGATTAAAGAAACAGTCTATAATACTATACGTATATTTTATCATCCATTATATGGACACTATTTCATTCCGTCATCATACTTTGTGAAATTAAAATTACCCTCTAATAACAATAAATCTATGTAGGTCAATTCACTTACATCTTTAAGGACTCCTTTTACACAAGCAATAACTATATCACAACCCACACCATCTGTGGCTGTGAGGACTTTATCAGAAAAACTGACATCACGAGAATGTCCAATATATTTCTCTGAAAACAAAATATTTTGATGATAGTGAATGTTGAATAGATAAGACTTTAACTAATAAAATTTGTTATTGTTATTAACTCACCTTCTAGTTGAGGAAAACGTTGTTCCAGAAACATTTTTTGTCTATTGTTACTCACACTGGTGAATACTTGACAATGATGTGCGAGCCCTATTGCTATTGCTGCTTGACCGAGTTCATCACTACCTTCATGAATTAGAATACTCATGCCAGGCTCAATACTACACTTGATAACCTTAAAAACAAAATTATTATTTGAATCTTTATTGTTATCATCATAATTATTGTGCAAAATGCCTACATTCTGTATCATTCATAATTTTCTTTATTAAAAAACAAAACTGTTGTTTTTCTATAAGTTAGACCGAATTTAATTTTAATTGGCGTATACTTGATTTGGTGAAAGAATAAGTAGTTTGGATTTGAATCCATTTTATAGTCAATTAGTTTGATTTTATATCTTTTTATTGAACTATAACGGTTAAATAATAATTATTACTTGTGAAATTAATTAATACACTTCATATTTATAATATCTTATACAACTATCATCATCACCGTTTTGCCTTTAGGTGATACTGCTGGAAACAGGTCTCCACCACATCATGCTATATGTAATATTATTAATTAGAAGGATTTCTTTTCGTTCCTAAGTTTTTTTTTTGGGTACTCTGTGGCATCGTCCCACCCGGCTCTGTCCGTCCTAGTTGGTAGAGGTGACACCTAATCCCAAAACTTGCAACGTACCTCTCTACGTCGTGCGGGCAGTCCGCTGGAATTCGATCTTTGTCGTGAGTGGTCCGTTGGCTATTAATTAGAGGGATAATTCACATTATCGCTATGTCTGTAAAGTGAACTGTGGTGCTGCCCACTCTGTCGGTAATCTGTCACACGATTTTTACAACTGCCACGGACAAGTAAGAAATAGCAACAATTGAATTCTTACTCCGTCGTCAAGCAGTGAATATGTACAAATAATACTGTGTTAATTAATCATTTAATACTTACAAGGACATAAAATGCATACGCGTATGCGAACGGCACCGTGGCCGCCTCCTCGAGACTCCAGTGTGCGGGCACTGGCCACAACAGCAGTGGTTCTGCATCCACTTGGGAGCTGGCCGCGCCGCCGTTCACTATACCCATCACACGCTCGCCACTAAATACAAATTCATGTCGTTTACTTTAAAGCAATTAACTGAAGTTATTTTATTATTTACATAACGATGACATACCCGTTAGTGATCCCACTGTAGTACATTCCGTACGTGTTGTTGTCACTTGAAGCTATGCCAATTGTTTTCTTTACGTCAATCTGATTGATTCCAGCGCAATGAATCTAGAAATATAATGCAGTAAAGATTATATATAAGCAATAAAATCACGTGGCTATCTAGTTTATCATCATTATCACAGCCCATATACGTCCCACTGTTGGGCTCGGGCCTTCTCTGTAATGGGAGGGAAGTTAACTTACTATACCGCGCTGGTCACACGTGTTGGTATAGGGTTTTGTTTCGAGTTTTCCTTCTCTTGTATAGATGTTATATGCATTTTATATCCCTTAGTCGTCTCTTACGGTCACCCACGGGTAAGATAGGAGGTGGTGAATTGTATTCTTACTCTGTCACCACCCGGATAATCTAGTTTATAAGATATTAGTAATAAGCGTATAACAACATGTAACATCATTTAACCTTCCTCGGTTCTTCAAATACTACGTACACTTGAGGCCTTCGGGTCATATTGACCCGATTTAAAAAATATCAAGTAATTGTTTTAAATTAAATACACAATCTATATATTTCTAAGACAAATTTATTAAATAAAAATAAGGAAACATTATACGACTATACGTACATATATATATATATATATATATATATTACTTATTTTCTTGGCAACACGAAAAGCACAAAATTTCAGAATATTTCAGACATATATATTTCTTAATTTTTTTACAAAAATTTGAAGTTTTTACATCTTTTGAAGATACACTACACCTTTTCACGAACGTATCCCGTTTCACTGTCACACAATATCCAAAATTTGATGCCATATTTACTTGGTTTGCTTGGCATATATTGTCGAAAAGAAGATCGACCTCTAAATGAAAGTAATTGTTCGCCAATTGCGATATTTAAATTCGGATTATAAAACAAAGGCAACAACTTCACCCATTCATCCCACATATCTCTCACAGCTGCTAATTTATCACTTCTTCTTCTTGCTGCTCAGTCAGAACATTTATCAAAACGCAAAATCGCTACTTTCATCATTAGACTTGAAAACTCCAGCGAAAATAAGAATACCTAGATATGCATCTAACTCCGTTTCATCTAACGCTTCCCATTCATTTCCAAAACGTGAAGAATCTTCTATATTTGTTTGTATCCAAATTATAGATTTTATACGCTTATTTAGAAATAAACCAAAAGAACTTCTAAATATATTTATGCGATTAGAAGCATACCTGGTAATGCCCGGTGTAAGTTTTATTAGGTTTGCACTACTCAAACGACCTCTGACTTCCAAAGGGGACCACACAAATTCACCATTTTTTGATAGCATTTGGTTTTCATTAGCACTGGTCAATACCAGTGATGAAAACCAATATATACAATATTACCAATGTAACGTATCTTGAAAGAGGCTCTTCATCGCTATTTGTTTCGGCACTACTGCTTTCATTGTCTAAACTGGGTTGAATATTGTCGGTAGGATTTTCAACCAAACTATTCTCCGTTTCACTAATTATTTCATCTTAGGCATTTATATTGTAGTTTGGGATTTGCGAAAACATAGGTACAGACAAATTGTAAGCCATTTCAAAAACCAGCGAAACACGTCTGGTCCAAACAATAAATGAATCAAATAAAAGTAACCGTCTCATGTAAGTAATGTAATCTAACCGCATACTAGATGTAAATAATCAAATTTTCTCAAACTACCTTCAACAATAACATGCTAAGTGATTGAGAAATGACTAGCATTTATAATTTTAAGTATTTTCTTAGAATGCAACAAAACATTATTGTTTGTAGAACCCGGGCTTTTCTGACCCGAGGGTCTTTTTCATACTCGGGTATTATTGACCCGAGGAACCTAAGAAGGAAAAAACCTAATTTTCTTAAGATAAAAGACTTCACCATAATTTTATGATACTAACACATAGTGAGTGCATAATTAGTAATTGTCATAAAGCCTTAATAAATTATATTAATAATTACCACTTTTATTGCCAGTTAAATTTCAATTTAAGTAATAATAGCATACTATTTTGTACAAATAAACAGAGATGTATATAGGTGTGTGGTAGCGGCTACGAATACTACCAACCCTTACTTTGCTCGTGGATGTCGTAAAAGACGACTGAGAGCCTTGTAACGACCCGGGTCAACTCCATCTGATGCCGTTTGATCAACAATTACATTCCCAAGTAGGGCTGACGTCTGGCAGGCGGCAGGTCATAAAACTATTGCCAATAATTTTTGCAATATTTACTATGAAAAGAAGAGTACATATTATATCGACCCCAAGTAATTGGGATAAGAGTAAGAGAATGATGAAACAGAGATGTATACAACACAAATAACATGCTTATCTAGGCAGTCACAGTGGCTAAAACTATTAAGGTGTCTCATTTAAATGAATTAAATCTTAGTTTAATAGAACTTATATTTCAGCAAACAACTGTAATATAAATATTATTATATATTTTCGTTCGTAATCAAGTCTTTTTATGTAATATAATATTTTTATGTTCTACGTACTGTCACTGGTACTTTAGACTTTTGCAATCTGCGACTTGGCACCCAACGTAATGAATCGAGTTTGCCTAATCGTTCGCACTCAAGTGTCACAATTTTTGTTAGTTTCCTGTGCTGTGGATTAACCTCACGAAACTGCAAAAATGTTAATTAAATATACACACACACACACATATACATATACATACATATACATATATACACACACACACACACATATATATATATATATATATATATATATATATATATATATATATATGAAAATTTTAAAGAAGTTCTTTGTTTCTTCTTTTTATTAAAAAAAAATCAAAATTTTTATATGAATAATAAAAAAATTGTTTGTCAAAAAATCTCAAAATCTAGCTTCTTCAACGCCATCTAGCAGTCCAGTAATGAAGTTCCAACCCTGAGTATTGTAATACCGTTGCACTGTATTTCAGACGGTCAAAAATAAAAATAGGGATCAAAAACTTTAGGAAAGTAACCTTTTACGCGGGCGAAGCCGCGGGCAGAATCTAGTATATATATATATATATATATATATAAATATATATATATATATATTTATATATATATATATATACATATATATATATATATATATATATATATATATATACTTTATTTTGTTTCTAATCATAGAAAATAAGATCTTACGTCGCCCATTTTGGAAGGTGCACTCAATTCCAGACTCTGTAGACCTCGACTTACTGAAAGTATTTTGCGATATAGAATATATTCCAGCGTAACTCCTCCGCACCTACAAATTATAAATTATAGTAGTTCAAATATTATCAAACTTTACATCTACAGTTGATGTTTGTCTGATACCTGTTTTCACCAACGACCTTTAAATTGAAGACGATGGCTATGACACAAGATCACTTATTGATGATGATGATGATGATGTTCTGCTATTCAACACATACAATATTGATGTTTAAATTACTTTGAGTGTTACAAAATTGGTGTAAATCTTGAAAACGGACATGAAATGAAACGTATATGATATCAACCCTCATTAGCTAGTGAAAAAAGTGTATTTCTTTTTATAGTTTAATCATTTAGTAACTAAAAATAAATAAAACAAAATGAGAATAGTATTGGATTGAATTTATAAGCTTATATACAGAACAATTACCTTGTCCATTCATCAGATACATGTGCTTGCATTACGTTTCTTCCATTTAAATGATAAATGTGATGATTCATATGTTCTTTAACATCGATGCTTAAACGCTTAATGCAGATGGGTGATGACGTTATATGGGGTGGCTGCCGCAACAAGTTCAGTTGTAATATACCATCAATGAATGTAACCCAGTTGTCCTCCCACACGAGCGCCGCCTTGTTCAGCGATACGCAAGCCCACTCCATGCTCTGGAACTCACCGCTGTACTTGTAACCCCTCTCATTTAGCAAATGATACATGTCTTTTGATGTTAGTTCTAACTCTACATTTTCTACTGGAACTCCATTTTCATGGGTATGAAGATCGAAATCGGATTCCATAATAAAGCCTGATATAACTTTGGAGTATGTACTCGTAACCTTAAAATTTATAAAACCAATCATTAGGATGATAACAACTCATTGTTATTTAAAAAATAAATAATATCTATTTATTACCTCAAACCGAGCAGTACCCTGGCACAGAGATACGTTGAGCTTAAGTGGTTTCTGAATAAACAACAAAGGTTGCGCATGAAGCTGTACGTCTTGAAATACGATTGGTGCCCTTCGCTTAGGCAAGTGCATATGCATCGAAAACATGTCCCACACAGCTACCAAGGCAGCCGCGAAAGGATAACACATTCTATCTAAACAAATAAAAAACAAACAATATTAATATTTTCTTTCACTAAGTATTCATCTATATAGATTCTCGTAAACATTTTGTATATAAAGCAGTTCTTACTTCTGATGACGTGCCCTTGTAAATATTTGTGTTCCTTGTCATGTATCGACGTCACGAACTCGCAAATTGTAGATTTTTTTCTCTCATAGAGTTTGAATGTGAAGTTTTCCCTGAAATTATTTACAATGTTATATTAAAATCATGTAGCGGAGATGCAAATGTTGAGATGGATATGCGGTGTGACGAGAATGGATAAAATAAGGAACGAACGTATAAAGAAATGTTTAAAACTTGCGCCAGTGACAGATTAGCTAAGGAGTGAACGCTTGACGTGGTATTGACATGTGATGAGATGCAATGAAAGTGATGTTGTGAGGCAAGTTTGAGTATGAATGTTGAAGGCTTTAGGGGTAAGGGAAGACTGAATAAAAGATAGATGGATGCGTGAAACATGACATGGATAGATAAGAAGTGACCACAGAGATGACGTCTGATAGGGTTGTATGGAAGGAGCAGAAATTGCGTCGACCTCAAATAAATTGGGATGAGCAAGATAATGATGATGATTGAAATCATATTTTTAATTAAATTATTCGGAGATGTAATCATGCAAAAAATAAACAAACTTCCATAAATATACACGTGCATTTACCTTATATTTTGACGCTCAACTTGCCTAAAAATATATTTCCATGTTGACATTCCGTAATTGTAGGCATTGCAATAATGTCATCCATTTAAACTTGTCAAACAATATACAATTGAAATATTAATACATGTATGAAATAGTTACCAGGTTTCAGAATGCATCCACTCCACGAGATGAGACAACATCGGCGTTTCCGTTGACACTGGGAACTGTACTGGTGGGTATAGCGCTTGTAACTTTACAGCGTAACCTTCCATATGTATGCTGAAAATATATAATATCATATATTCACAATAATACATTTCTGTATACTATTATTATGTAAGAATAACTTATTTTGAGATAGAACAAATCTCTGAGCAGCCCCGTTGGTCTGGATTCTATAGTATACTTATCGATACCTACTCAAGAGAAACTTTTGTCTGAGGCGGCTGTTCCGTCAGGCCCATCAAATATTTTCTTTATACATCTGACTAAATAATTCTATAACTATAGGATCTGAACTGGGAACCTTGTCTAATAGGCTGATGAATATTGCAGGAGTATTTATTACCAGATGTAACTAAAGTCCTAAGCTATATTGTCGGTCACCAAGTAATTTATCATCTGGGCAAAGTAACTTAAATTTAAAATAATAGAATTTAAAAATATACGAGTATGGATATCTAAGTTTACTAACTTGCCGATTGCTTGAAGAAGGTTCACTACATTATTTGGACTTTCACGTCTGGTGAGAGGAATGTTTCGGCAGTTTATTGGCATCGATCGTTTTAATATAGCTTGAAGTAGACCATGCGGGGCTACCTCAACAAGCACAGCGTTGGGCGGAATGAGGCGGCACGTCTCTTCAAATAGCACCGGGTTCTGAATAAATATTTTTATTTTAACATCATGTTTTACAGTGGCTCAGCATGTAGCAAATCAAATCAAATCATTTATTCATTTGTATAACATAGTTAATATAAACAATTCAGATGATAAAATTTTATTATGGAGTTTACTATGTCATGCTAAAGTACACATATCGTTAGATGGCTGACATTATACTAGCCGGTCTTGCTTCGCTTGTGTAAATTACTTATATACTAATTATTATCTAAATTTGATTTAATTATTTTTGAAAATAATATTCATATGAGGGATGTTAATACATCACCGATATGAATATTATTTAAAAAAATAACTGTTGGCACAACAATCAGTGTAATAACACATTCGTATTAAATTACACTTCGTAGTCCGTCGAGCATCACCGCCTTCAAGTCCCACGGAGGAATTCTGACTAAACGCATCTTCGTCGGCGGTTTTTTCAATTTACGATTTCAATCTCATTTCATAATTTATTCATCTTTATTATAATAATCATATCAATCTATCGGTTTCGTCGCGTTTCATCTCCTAAAGATATCAATACTGGGCTCGAGCCTCCTCCACTATAGGAGGCAAATTGACCTACTGTACCACGCTGCTCAGACGAGATGGTTTAGGTCGAATTTTCCTTTACTTTCAATCTATCCATGCTGTCAATATTTTTAAGTTATCAACTGCTTGTTGAACAATTGAACGTCAATATATTAATATATTGACAATCCCTCACAGCTTTCTATCTCATTCACTCCATTTATTCATCCAGTAGCCCGTAGATGTTCACTGCTGAACATAGGCCTCTCCACGAAAATGCCGCTCAAAACGGTCCTGTGCCACCTGCATCCAACAATTTCCTGCGACTATCATAATATCGTCAGTCCACCTAGTGCAGGTCGTCTTACGTTGCGTCTCACCGATTTTCACGACTCCAACAGACAAGTAAAGGATGAAAAAAAATATTATAATATATTCTTTTCTCGTCCCCACGCGGAAACTTTATCCTCTCATTTTTAAGAATAATATAATAACAAATGGAAAATGAAATACAACGGTCATATAATCAGACATACGAGATCCGCCACAACATCCTGTTAGAGATGGCATAGGAACGGTATGGACTGCTCCTATGCCGTCTCTGGATATACACACAGTCACAGTACAGTCCAGCCTGCTCGATATCATATTCAAGATACTGTTAACCCTGCACACCAGGGATGTGCACCGCTTATGCATTGTTGAATAGAAGCAATCAACATTCGCGTCCGCAAATATTCCCAAGCACCCTGAATCCATTATTATAAACCCCGTCCACATCTGCATGTGTGAAAAGCTGTATAGTAGGCACGAAACAAAGTTATTTCAAATTTAATGTACAATATGCAAACCTGCAAATATGCATAATTTATAAGGTTTTATTATTATTTTTTTATTTTCTTTCAAACTTTGTTCTAAAAATAATGAACACTACAATAAAAAAATATCCAATTTGGATATACACACACTCGTTTGGAAGCTAAGTAGTCCTTGCTTAGCTTCCAAATGCAGTGCAATATATTTCAGCAATTTGTTTTTATTTATACAGACTATAATCTAGGCGATTTGAAAACTGCTATTTGTCATCATTATTATCTCAGCTCATAAATGTCCCACTGTTGCTGTTCGAGCCTCCTCCATAATGGGAGGGAAATTGACCTACTATATCACGCTGGTCAGACGTGTTAGTATAAGGCTTAGTTTCAAGTTTTCCTTCTCTTGTATAGATGTTATATGCGTATGTAGCATCCCTTAGTCGTTTCTTACAATCACCCACGGGTAAGATAGTGGATGGTGAATTATATTCTTACTCCGTCACGGTAAAACCGACAACTACTCTTTGTACTCACGAGAAAATTATTTGTGTGATACTCTGCAGAAGAATATTTAGCCAATTGGTCATCCCATTTGTCCTGCGGCACTGAAGTGGATATCCAACGGTTGCTTCTAGCTTTTGGATTTTTTATCACTTCTTTTAAGTATTTTAACAGATTTGGTCCTGTAATACAAACGTTAATTATTTACACACATGTTATTACTTCTGAGTTACAGTATTGAGATCAATTGACGTATTGTATTTTACTTTTATTCGACGCATTATTACATATATTATATTTTGAAACCATGTGCATCCACCCCACCTAGCTGTGTGGTAGCGGTTCTCACTTTACTCGTGGATGTTATAAAATGCAACTAAGAGCCTTATAACGACCTGGGCCAATTCCATCTGATGCCGTTTGGTCAACAATTACATTCCCAAGGAGGGTTGACGTCTGGCAGGCGGCCAGTCATAAAACTAATGCAAAGAACTTTTACAATATGTACTATGAAAGAAGAGTAGTAATTACCTGCATCAGCAATGTAACGGGAGTGATACGAAATATTAGAACACTGTACTTCTTTAGCAAATACCCCTTCAGCTGTCAATTGAGATACAAAATTCCGCACCGCTTCAGCTGGACCAGATATCGTGCTGGACGTCGAACTGTTGTGGCAAGCGACGTCAATCTCGGCCGGGCACATCGCTGATATCTAGTTCAGTAATGATATGTTTAATTTACATTTTAAAGGTTTACAATGACTTCAAATTATTATCATAGAATGTATGTATATATAGGCAATGGGTGAGACATAAGGAATAAAAATGCTGGTATAAAATTGTAAATACTCGTATTGCAAGTAATCTCAATTACTTTCATAGTTACATACCAATTACGACTCACACTTTAATCACACCTAAGCAATCGTCCCTGTACAAATGAATATATGATATGTCTAGCTACAATACACGTATATAATAATAAATAAAATATGCCATTATTGGGATCTAACGAATATGTTTAATTATTTAATCCATGCTATGATAGATACAAAATAATAAAACAAGGTAAATAAATAATAATAATAAGGTAGGTAATAATAACAAGGTAATAATAGGGGGGAATAGTCCGGCGCGTGCTCGTTCGCGTCCCCTGCCAGTCTAATTAGACTGCTAATCCGGCTCGATATGCGTACCGCAATGCGGGTTAGGGCGTCCCCCAGAGGCGACGCGTACCGACCCACCCCCGTCGGTACGATCTTCGGCAGTTGCGGCGATGGGGGCCGCCACCCATCACGCCTTGCCCAGTCAGGCGAGTCGAGGAGAGCTGAGTGCCGGGTGGGCACGTGGAATGTAAGAGGTTGTGTGGAAGGTAAGTTGCACGAGCTGATATCCGTCATGGCGGACAAACAGCTAGACGTGCTCTGTGTAACAGAGACCAAGCGAAGGGGCAGCGACGCCTGCGATCTTCCTGGTGGCGGGATGGCTCTGTGGTCTGGTGTACCACAGAGCGATCGAGCCAGTATGGGGTTAGGAGTGCTGTTGTCCTCTCGCTTGGCCTCAGGTGTGAAGGATTACGGAATGTATGATCCCAGACTTCTTTGGGCCCGTATAAAACTAGGTGTCACCAAGGTATTCATGGTTGTAGCATATGCTCCCATAGGATCCTCGGTGGCTTCAGACCTAGAGAATTTTGGGATAATGTTAGGGACGTTCTGGATATGGCAGAAACCAGTGAACGCGTGATTGTATGCGGAGATTTGAACGGATGGGTGGGGACCAAGCGTCCCGACTATGAGGACGTACTTGGTCCATTTGGTGATAAGAGAGTGAACGACGCAGGTAGGCTCATAGCAGATGTATGCATGTAGAGAAACCTTATTGTGTCAAATACATTTTTCCAACATAAGGACATCCATATGTATACATGGAGAAGGAATGAACAGAAAAGTATAATAGATTTAATTTTGGTAGACAGTCGCTTCCGAAGCAAAATATTGGACGCAAGAGCTTACAGGGGCCCCACAGTCGATACGGACCACTATCTCGTTATTGCAAGATTTAGTGGTCTGTTCAGAAAGTGGAGGCACTGGCGAGAGCGTGTCCACTTCGGAGGGCTTGAAAGAATAAAGGTTGAAAGGTTGCAAGAAGAGTGTGTAAGAGAAAAGTATGCAGAGGGTGTCCGAGAACGGCTGACGATGGCAAGCCAGCCGCAATCGGACATTAAAGAATGCTGGAGAGTATTGAAAGAGAGTATGGTAGATACAGCGAAAGAAGTATGTGGAAGTTCAAAGAAGCATAGAAAAACAAATGGTGATGCATGGTGGGATGCGGAAGTGGCAGCTTCCGTAGAGCAAAAGAAGAAAGCGTGGCTGGACTATGTCTCTTCTTTGAATCTGAATGACAGTATGACTGAACAGAAGAAAGAAGTATATCGGCAATGTAAGAACCAAGGCCTTAGTGAAAGAGAAACGTGATAGAGCAAGTATGAGTGCAGAAGATAGGCTGGCTAAAAACTTCGAGGGTAACACCAAACTCTTTTGGAGGGAGGTGAAGAAGTCTCGGGGTGGTTGGTCAGCCTTCAGAATGAATAAACTAAGGTCTAATGGTGGAGACATTCTTACACAAACACAAGACGTGTTAAGCCGATGGAGTGAATATTTTGGCAATATGTATGCGGATGCTACGGTTGGCGCCGGTGTTGCATGTGGTTTAGTAGATCAACATTCGACAACGGCGTCCTCCGATGGCATCAGTATGGATGAAGTTGAATGGGCGATAAGAAGTTTGAAAAATGGTAAGGCAGCGGGCATTGATATGGTGTCTGCCGAGATGATCAAGCTTGGTGGCTCCTGTGTCCGGGAGGCGTTCCTGTTGCTTCTCAATTTATGTTGGAGCTCGGGAATGGTTCCCGGGGACTGGAATAGCGCAGTCATCGTGCCTTTGTTTAAAAACAAGGGTTCACGTTATGACTGCGCAAATTACAGAGCCATAAGCTTGACCAGTTTGGCAGCAAAAGTGTATGGTAAAATGATTGAAAGGAGAATGAGGATGGTGGTTTACTGTATGAGACACAAGGAGGTTTCAGGAGGGGAAGAGGATGCATGGATCAAGTGTTCTCTCTGCGCAACATTGTGGAGAAGCATCTGGGTCTAGGTCAGAGGGTTTTCTGCAGTTTTGTGGATCTGGAGAGAGCATTTGACACGGTTGTACGAAAGGAACTTTGGGACATTTTACCGGAGTATGGTATTAACGATAAACTGCTACAGGCTGTGCAGTCCAGTTACATGGGCTGTAGAGCCTGTGTGTGGCTGGATGATGGAATGTCGCCTTGGTTTGACGTCAATATCGGCGTTAAGCAGGGGTGCGTTCTGTCAGCCAGGCTGTTTATCATATATCTGGATAAATGTCTCCAAAGGTTGAACGATATGAATGTGGGAGTCCAGATGGGCGACCCAGTATATAGGGGTCTACGCGTGAATGTGAGCAAAACCAAAATAATGGTCTTTGAAAGAGATGAAGCCAGAACAGATGTAAGAGTAACAATAGGTAATGATGTACTAGAGCAAGTGGATGAATTTGTATATCTTGGATGTGGATTTAGCCGAGATGGAAGGTACACCACTGATATAGAGCGAAGAGTGAATGCGAGAAATAGAGTGAACGGAGCGTTGGGGTAACATCTCGGCAGCCACCACCTCAGCCAGAAGGCACGTGTAGCAATACATAACGCAGTGCTTGTCCCAACATTACTGTATGGAAGCGAGAGTTGGGTATGCAGAAAAGAGTATGAAAGTAAAATTAATGCGGTCGAAATGCGATCTCTGCGGCAAATTTGTGGAGTTAGGCTGACCGACCCCATTCGTAACGACGACGTAAGAGAGCGAGTAGGTATGAAAGAGAGTATTGGTGTAAAGATGCGAAAGGGAATGCTCCGATGGTTCGGACATGTGGAAAGAATGCCGAACGAACGTCTGGTTAAGAAGATATACAATGCGAAAGTAGAAGGATGTAGGTACCGAGGGAGACCGAGACTAACCTACCTAGACCAGATCGGTCATATACTGAAAGAAGGTGGAGTCAAGAGTCTCCGAAACCGGCGAGCGTGTATGAAGAGAATTATGAATGTTGAGGAAGCGAGTGAAGTATGCAGAGATAGAGTTCTCTGGCACTCTGTTCTCTCTGCCTACCCTGCAAGGGATATGGTGTGATGATATGTATGTATGTATGTAAATAAATAACAAATAGTGACACAAGATTTTTAAGTGGAAGTTTTAGTTCTGTTAAATGTTATCGCCCATCGAAAGGTTGCGATTCCAAGAGTGTGCTCTGGCAACATTAGCGTTACGGTTGAGTGGTTTCGTGGCGAAAACGGGTATAAATAGCGGTTAAAGACGCGTAGACGAGATTCTGTTGTCATATCTAATCTGTGGTAGAAACTCTGTTTATAAGTTATATGTATTTATAAATGTTTAAGTGTATATCTATGTCATTTCTTTATTGTATTCTTATATAAACAAGTATCACTTGAAAATTCAGAAACAGCTATCAATAAGCTTTTTGTATTATATAATGATGTTATCCGTACTTGTTCATATCCAAGTCCAACAGCGGCCATAGCGCCGTGTATCAGTGTAGACTCCACCGACACTTTCCCGCGACTATACGCCGCCAGCACCATCTCTTCTGCCGTCAAAGTGCCGTCAGCGTACGCAGACCCCATCTCACCCACACTGTGACCTGGAATCAGTTAAATTTATATTACGATTATAACAGCTAGTAGCCCAACTCTCGTCTCAATTCTTAAATTGTCGTAATATAATTTATCTCTGCACATAAAATACTTTGTCCTAATTGATTGACTCACGGATCAACGAACAGCGTAAACCTCTGATTGTAGAGACTTAAAACTTGGAGGGTGTGTTCTTTATATAACGTAGGCGTCCCACAAGAGAGAATATTTCAAAATTCTACTCGTAAGGCGATAAAAAAGGTGGATAAAGTTTGAATGATTCCTTGACAATGTGGTTTCATGGTTCAATCTCCGTCAAATTATGCACAAACATTCTTTAATAGAAGTGATGGAAAACATATCCCGTATTTTATTGCAATTCATCCTCTAACTGCTCTAACAGGATTAAAAAAAACCGGAGGTGTCAAGGGACACCCGGATGGAACGAAGTTCTATTTTAATTATATAATTTTTTTCTGCCTTAAGCGATTTTTATCGTTATATTTTAGCCAATTTGCAAAATATCTTTATAAATTATAGCCTATGTGTTATTCTGATGTGCAAGCTATATTACTATAAATTTCATCAAAATCCATTCAGTAGTTTTTACGTGAAAGAGCAACAAACATGTTCACATCCATACATTATTACAAACTTTCACGTTTATAATATTAATAATAGGATATACAATTCCACTAGACTACCATAACTTTTCGGCCCCGAGCTCGAACGCGAGCCGGCCACGCGGCCCGGTCACGGGCGAAAATAATTTCGTTGCGCATTATTTTGATTTTGCTATATCTCTTAAGGTATTGATTTAATTTGCATGGTCTGAAGGAAAAAAAATATCTTCATGAAATGCTCAAGCCAACTAATGTATTTAAAATGATAAGGATTAATACAGTATTTGTGTAAATAGCTTTTCAATTACCGTTTTATAATAGAACATTTTTTAAAGTATTAAAATGGATATAGTATGTTATCCTTAAGAGATAGATATATACCATCGCGGACTTTTTTGTAGGCCTTTTTAAGCTGTATAATACTGTAGTACTTTATTTTGATCTATTTCGTAGGGTTCAGCCAGCGTTTGCAATGTAAGCGCAAAATAATGTGTTTATTTACGACATCACATTAGAAACCTCTAAAATTATCAGTGTTTCTCTAGTACATTATGCATATATTATACATATAAACCTTCCTCTTGAATCACTCTATCTATAAAAAAAATCGTCGCGACACCACACTGTTCAATGCGAAATAGAAATGAAAATATCTGGCTTGCTTTCTATAAGAGAACCGACGAGCGACGCCGCACAGCTTACAATAGCTTACTATAGCAAAAAGTGTCGTGACAACTTTTCGTAAGAATTTTTTCCGTCTAGCCCCCTTTCACAACGCGCGATAAGGAACTTCGTTCCAAAAACTCTAGAAAGTTAATTTGGAGGTAATTTGGTCAAGGTTAAACTCTTAAAGTAGCTAGATCAGCTTTGAGGAAAAGCTACTTTTCTAACTACACCTAGAGTTGTATGTGACATACCCCCGAGTAAACGTATGGAGTAGCATGGTGATTCTAGCATCCGAAGGAAAAACAAAAAAAAAGATTACAAAGAAATACTGCGGTTTTAAGGTGATAGGGCTACAATCTTGACAGTTTTCAGTCTACAGCAGCGGGCCAGTCCAACCGGAGTAGCATCACACTCTTTCAGAAAATCAACGACTGTGCAGTGGCAAGGTACTGCTGTTCTTCGCTTGGTAAGCCGAGCAAGAGAGAGCCGGTAGCCCAGCAGTCACTCCCGTGAAACTCTCACCAGATCAAAGACTTCGTGTTCATAAAATATAACAAAATTTTATTATATTTTATTTTCATGGTTTATAACCCTTAAATCCACTATAATAAATATTGGTATATTTAATTTTATTACAACATATATATTTTTTTTAACCCTAGAAAGATAATCATATTTTGTAGTACGGAAAAGATATTCGTGCGTAAAATTGACGCATGTATTTGAATTAGCTGTAACTCTAGGTTTATTAGTTTATTTCAATGAATTGTATGTTATTATATATACACATATATTAGAATAATTAATACTGCAGATATTTTTTTTTATATTCATTTATATTAAAAAAAAAAAAAAGTTTAAACTTTCTCTTTAAATCAATGAAATTTTATAACACTTACTCTTTCAAATGAAAACTTATTCTTTATTCTAATATTCAGTCTCCTTTTTAGTAGAAAATCAACAGTTACCTTATCCTATTCTTTATCAACATAAAGTTATATAAAAATAAGTTACAAACAGCTTTGGCACATATCAACGAGAGGCCGATGTGGAGACTGGTTGTTCAGTACTGCTTTGCCCTTCTAAGATCTCACTTCCACTTGGCGTCGGCTGTTCTTCTTGTACCTCGTTTAAACAAAACTTTTTGTGTCGCTCTGCACATCATTTTCACTTTCGTGGTCCGCTACTTCACCGTCGGTGTCCTCCCACGGAAGCTCGTCGCCACTTTGCCTAAGAGAGCCCAGGACCATATGTCTTCGTATAAATTTCTACTACCCATATATTTGCTTCAATATCTATAAAATTTAAATTATAATATTAGTTATGATATTAAGTACTAAAAGATACGAAACACAATAATACTGTCATATAAGCCAAAATCGTAAAAGTCACGTTAAAGATAATCATGCGTAATTTTGACTCACGCGGTCGCTATATTTCAAAATCAGTGGTACTTACCTTATTGACACTTATGCCACGTGGCAGCTCCCAGCGACAAATGAGAAATAATAAATGTGTCCTAAATGCACAGCTATGGGTTCGCGCTAATTAGAAAGAAACAGCAATTATTCGAAAACGCATGCGTAAATTTTACGCAGACTATCTTTCCAGGGTTAAAGGTTGTAACTTTTAAAAATAATAATTTTAAATCTAAATAGAATTTTGTTTTTGTGCTGGCAATGAATTATTATCAAAAATTATGGATCAAAATTTAATAACTAATACGGTATCGGGTAGATATAAATCTCTGTAATAACGATGACTTGTTGGTTGTGAGATACTTTTGAACTCCCGCCATCACGAACGCTGTAAAGTGTTCGAAATGTTTGGCAAATAAAAATCAAATACAAACGCAATAGAAGCCATAGAAATAATTTCATTTTAAAAGTATTAAAAATTAAAAACTATTATGTCTTACCAATAAGACCATCAGGAGTCAAACCCAGTTCTCGTAGAATGTCAGTCAAACCAATTTGAACAGCAGCGATTCCCACAAATGAATGTAGAATATTGTCAAACATTGTTTTGTCAGGTGAACAGATAATATCAACTATATCAAGTCCTTTTGGAGCTAATGCCTTCTGACAACTGTAAGACACGTGAGTAATAAAATACTTTAATATAACTAAATTGATGTTGAAATTTATTTTTAGTGTTTAATGCATATATTGAAATTTATATCACATATAGACAACAATTTTTCATGTCAATGCATGTTTATCTCGTCGCTAAAGATAATCCTGATTGTTGTTATATTATGGTAGGTAAATAGTTCACACCAATATGGAGTTTGAAAGTTTATCGGCAGTTAGATGCGTTAAGTTAGTTTTTTTTATATTCATGTTTTTGATAGTGCTAGGTCCACGCTGTTGACAGTTCTCAGTCTACAGCCGCGGGCCGGTCCGTCCGGGATAGTAATACACTCTCGTAGAAGACTGACATCTGAGTAATGGAAATGTGCTATTGCGCTTCGTTCGGCGAACGAGAGAGCCGGGAGCCCAACTAGGTGGGGTTGGGGTTTGTAATGGTAGGCAGTGGCCTAGCAATACCCTTGGTATTGCAAAGGTCCAGTAGTAACATTTACCATCAGGTTTGCTGCTTGCTCTTTTCCCATCATAAGCAATTAAAAAAAATAAAAGTATGCGAGTCGCACCTTTTGTACTGTCAATAATGATACTATGATACACGTTTGTGCGTCACAGAAGATTAGTTGCGACTAGTTTATATTAATTAGGTCGCTTTACAAGTATAGCGCACGTAAACAAAAGTCGCTGTGAGTAATATTGGCTCGTACAACGCATATTTGAACGAGATTTGGCGATTTATTTTGTCACCATCTTGCTCTTATTATACCAATTACTTGGCGTCGACGCAATATGTCATCTTTCATTGGCCATTCATTTTGTATTTATTAAAATCTTGCAAATCTAAAGAAAGCCTACATGTGTTACTTAAATTATTGTACATAGATTAAGATGCTAGATTAGCAAATTGGTTAGGTTAATTTTACTCATCGTTGGATATGAACATGAGTCCATAATTGTGAGAGTTGCTGTTATATTTTTTTTTATAATGGTTAGAAAAACTGTTTTTGAATGTATACAGTACACGATTTTATCATAAGGGATATCCGAATCCGTAAAAATATTGGAAGCACAAGAAGAGAAATTTACATTTAAAACATTGTCCATAATAAAACAAAAGTAAATATGGATCCTAAGATTGATGAAATATTTTGAATCAAAGAAGCGCCAGTCCATTTCATACTTGAGATAGGTATTAATTCAGTAATAAAAATTGATTTATTTTCGAAGTTAAAAGTACATCTTATCGCCCATCGAAAGGTTTTTTTTTCTATTCCAAGAGTGTACTCTGGCAACATTGGCATTACGGTTGAGTGGTTTCGAGGCGAAAACGGGTATAAATAGCGGTTACAGACGTGTAGACGGGATTCTGTTGTGATATCTAATCTGTGGTAGAAAGCCTGTTAATAAGTTATATGTATATTTAAATTTACTGAAATTTTAGCATTTAATATGCTTAATTTATAAAATCCGATTACGAAATGAAAAATTGATGTCGCAAGCGGGATTCGAACCCGCGCCTATTGGGATTCCGGCCCAATCGTGCTGCCACTACACTACCGCGACCAATTGTAGGACATGCAAATTTTCATCTCGTATTGTATTTACGTCTTAAGGTGACGGTGTGCTATCTACCCGACAATGTTTACACAATGTTATAGGTTTAATACTTCAAACTTTACAGTTAGAATTGTATTAAACGATGACACAACCTTGTTATTTAAATTTACTGAAATTTTAGCATTTAATATGCTTAATTTATAAAATCCGATTACGAAATGAAAAATTGATGTCGCAAGCGGGATTCGAACCCGCGCCTATTGGGATTCCGGCCCAATCGTGCTGCCACTACACTACCGCGACCAATTGTAGGACATGCAAATTTTCATCTCGTATTGTATTTACGTCTTAAGGTGACGGTGTGCTATCTACCCGACAATGTTTACACAATGTTATAGGTTTAATACTTCAAACTTTACAGTTAGAATTGTATTAAACGATGACACAACCTTGTTATTTAAATTTACTGAAATTTTAGCATTTAATATGCTTAATTTATAAAATCCGATTACGAAATGAAAAATTGATGTCGCAAGCGGGATTCGAACCCGCGCCTATTGGGATTCCGGCCCAATCGTGCTGCCACTACACTACCGCGACCAATTGTAGGACATGCAAATTTTTATCTCGTATTGTATTTACGTCTTAAGGTGACGGTGTGCTATCTACCCGACAATGTTTACACAATGTTATAGGTTTAATACTTCAAACTTTACAGTTAGAATTGTATTAAACGATGACACAACCTTGTTATTTAAATTTACTGAAATTTTAGCATTTAATATGCTTAATTTATAAAATCCGATTACGAAATGAAAAATTGATGTCGCAAGCGGGATTCGAACCCGCGCCTATTGGGATTCCGGCCCAATCGTGCTGCCACTACACTACCGCGACCAATTGTAGGACATGCAAATTTTCATCTCGTATTGTATTTACGTCTTAAGGTGACGGTGTGCTATCTACCCGACAATGTTTACACAATGTTATAGGTTTAATACTTCAAACTTTACAGTTAGAATTGTATTAAACGATGACAAAACCTTGTTATTTAAATTTACTGAAATTTTAGCATTTAATATGCTTAATTTATAAAATCCGATTACGAAATGAAAAATTGATGTCGCAAGCGGGATTCGAACCCGCGCCTATTGGGATTCCGGCCCAATCGTGCTGCCACTACACTACCGCGACCAATTGTAGGACATGCAAATTTTCATCTCGTATTGTATTTACGTCTTAAGGTGACGGTGTGCTATCTACCCGACAATGTTTACACAATGTTATAGGTTTAATACTTCAAACTTTACAGTTAGAATTGTATTAAACGATGACACAACCTTGTTATTTAAATTTACTGAAATTTTAGCATTTAATATGCTTAATTTATAAAATCCGATTACGAAATGAAAAATTGATGTCGCAAGCGGGATTCGAACCCGCGCCTATTGGGATTCCGGCCCAATCGTGCTGCCACTACACTACCGCGACCAATTGTAGGACATGCAAATTTTCATCTCGTATTGTATTTACGTCTTAAGGTGACGGTGTGCTATCTACCCGCTTGCGACATCAATTTTTCATTTCGTAATCGGATTTTATAAATTAAGCATATTAAATGCTAAAATTTCAGTAAATTTAAATAACAAGGTTGTGTCATCGTTTAATACAATTCTAACTGTAAAGTTTGAAGTATTAAACCTATAACATTGTGTAAACATTGTCGGGTAGATAGCACACCGTCACCTTAAGACGTAAATACAATACGAGATGAAAATTTGCATGTCCTACAATTGGTCGCGGTAGTGTAGTGGCAGCACGATTGGGCCGGAATCCCAATAGGCGCGGGTTCGAATCCCGCTTGCGACATCAATTTTTCATTTCGTAATCGGATTTTATAAATTAAGCATATTAAATGCTAAAATTTCAGTAAATTTAAATAACAAGGTTGTGTCATCGTTTAATACAATTCTAACTGTAAAGTTTGAAGTATTAAACCTATAACATTGTGTAAACATTGTCGGGTAGATAGCACACCGTCACCTTAAGACGTAAATACAATACGAGATGAAAATTTGCATGTCCTACAATTGGTCGCGGTAGTGTAGTGGCAGCACGATTGGGCCGGAATCCCAATAGGCGCGGGTTCGAATCCCGCTTGCGACATCAATTTTTCATTTCGTAATCGGATTTTATAAATTAAGCATATTAAATGCCAAAATTTCAGTAAATTTAAATAACAAGGTTGTGTCATCGTTTAATACAATTCTAACTGTAAAGTTTGAAGTATTAAACCTATAACATTGTGTAAACATTGTCGGGTAGATAGCACACCGTCACCTTAAGACGTAAATACAATACGAGATGAAAATTTGCATGTCCTACAATTGGTCGCGGTAGTGTAGTGGCAGCACGATTGGGCCGGAATCCCAATAGGCGCGGGTTCGAATCCCGCTTGCGACATCAATTTTTCATTTCGTAATCGGATTTTATAAATTAAGCATATTAAATGCTAAAATTTCAGTAAATTTAAATAACAAGGTTGTGTCATCGTTTAATACAATTCTAACTGTAAAGTTTGAAGTATTAAACCTATAACATTGTGTAAACATTGTCGGGTAGATAGCACACCGTCACCTTAAGACGTAAATACAATACGAGATGAAAATTTGCATGTCCTACAATTGGTCGCGGTAGTGTAGTGGCAGCACGATTGGGCCGGAATCCCAATAGGCGCGGGTTCGAATCCCGCTTGCGACATCAATTTTTCATTTCGTAATCGGATTTTATAAATTAAGCATATTAAATGCTAAAATTTCAGTAAATTTAAATAACAAGGTTGTGTCATCGTTTAATACAATTCTAACTGTAAAGTTTGAAGTATTAAACCTATAACATTGTGTAAACATTGTCGGGTAGATAGCACACCGTCACCTTAAGACGTAAATACAATACGAGATGAAAATTTGCATGTCCTACAATTGGTCGCGGTAGTGTAGTGGCAGCACGATTGGGCCGGAATCCCAATAGGCGCGGGTTCGAATCCCGCTTGCGACATCAATTTTTCATTTCGTAATCGGATTTTATAAATTAAGCATATTAAATGCTAAAATTTCAGTAAATTTAAATAACAAGGTTGTGTCATCGTTTAATACAATTCTAACTGTAAAGTTTGAAGTATTAAACCTATAACATTGTGTAAACATTGTCGGGTAGATAGCACACCGTCACCTTAAGACGTAAATACAATACGAGATGAAAATTTGCATGTCCTACAATTGGTCGCGGTAGTGTAGTGGCAGCACGATTGGGCCGGAATCCCAATAGGCGCGGGTTCGAATCCCGCTTGCGACATCAATTTTTCATTTCGTAATCGGATTTTATAAATTAAGCATATTAAATGCTAAAATTTCAGTAAATTTAAATAACAAGGTTGTGTCATCGTTTAATACAATTCTAACTGTAAAGTTTGAAGTATTAAACCTATAACATTGTGTAAACATTGTCGGGTAGATAGCACACCGTCACCTTAAGACGTAAATACAATACGAGATGAAAATTTGCATGTCCTACAATTGGTCGCGGTAGTGTAGTGGCAGCACGATTGGGCCGGAATCCCAATAGGCGCGGGTTCGAATCCCGCTTGCGACATCAATTTTTCATTTCGTAATCGGATTTTATAAGTTATATGTAGTTATAAATGTTTAAGTGTATATCTATGTTATTTGTTTGTTGTACTAATAATATACATATGTAAATCTAAAGTACCTAAATAATACTATTTCTTTACAAAACTCAGGATTAAATAACTAATCTGATAAAATGATAATAAAAAAAATGGAATACTGGGATATAACAAATAGCCTACTTTTTAGTATATATGTATATTATATATTACTTTGCTTCTTTAGTTACCTATAGGAAATTTGGGCAGAATGTTTAATAAAATGAACAAAATTAGTACGAAATAGGTAGAATTGTATTCTATTCTATTGTATAGTTGTTAATTAGTGAGCTGTGATATGACTGTGTATGATACTGCGTCTGGTGCGACTTCTGTGATGTTCTGTATACAATCCTGACTAATTGTTATGAAATATGTAAGCCTCCAATTGTGCTTTACCGTTGTGTTTTACCGTATTTTATAATAATTTGATACAATTATTGGTTGTTTTTGAGTGTAGTTTGTTAGAAGCTTAAAAGAAAGTAAATATTTACCGTTCTATAGCCGACGCAAATATTGGTATCCGCATAAGTTGAGTTCCCATACCAGGCCACTGCGAGCCCATACCACTATATACGAACCACAATGGCCGCTTCGCATTATTAAAATAATCTGCCTTTTCAACTATACTTATTGTTTTGTTTTTCTGTGCATCGGTATCTGAAACAGACTCGCATATAAAAAAATATTTACTCATTTGAACTAGTGAAGCGTTGCCATCATTCAAGCAGTTTTTGGCAAAGTAATTTAGAGTTCATCTAAATATTATCAAATTAAAACAAATCATGCATTCTTTAAAATAATAATTATATTGTGTTTATTACCATAACAGCAGACAAAAATATATGAGAATTCTGGCTATCATGCTAGTTATATACCAGAGTCCGTGTCCTCCCCATTAACAATACAAAAATTTATAATAGAAATTAAATGTAATTGAATATTGAACTCTATTTACTTAAAAATACATAAGTAAATATAAACTAACATTTATAATTTCATTACACAAAATAAATTATACAGTCATCATCATCATCATCATTTCAGCCTATTGCCGTCCACTGCTGGACGTAGGCCTCCCTCATGTTACGCCACAGAGTGCGGTCCTGTACCGCTTGCATCCAACGACGCCCAGCAACCTTCACCAGGTCGTTTGTCCACCTAGTAGGGAGGGCGTCTAGTGGTGAGTCGTATTTATCGTCGCTGTGAAATATCAATGATAATTTAAAATCACATCTTGTAATAGTGACAACCAAACACCAGTAGCAGCGACTGTGATCTGACGATATATCGTATAAACATAACCGTGATACTATGACGCACTTAGCAGCAGTCTCTTAGATAATAAAACGCAGTTACTGTGATAAAATATTATGTTTGTCACATTCTCTCCCATTGAACTCAATGTATCAGAGAGAGATAAACCCAATAAATTGCTACGAAAAATTAAGTTTATCTCGTTCCTACTCATCTAACTAAATACGATAGAAAAGGATGTGGCTAGTGCTACGGTGCAAGTTACTAGCTCTTACTCGTTTTGACGCATGTTATCATATGCGTGAGAAAAAGAAGCAACTAATAAATTGCTACAAAATAATAACTTTGTCCTACTTTATTATAATGTGTTGGAAAAAAATTACAGTGATACGAATTATATATTCTTGTGTAGTTTCAGACTTTCAGCACTAGCGTTTGAGTAAGATGTACTTTGATATGGGTGAATGACTTATCACATTTTGGTCGGAAATAAATCTACTTTTACGCAATATGATTGGGCATAATAAAATTGGGAAGGTTATGCCGAGTATCAGAAATTAAATTTATATCATTAAATTTTTGTTTTAATGTTTACGTTATAAAAAGAACGCTTCTAATACTGCCAACTTGTAATTTTTTAAATAATTTCATTATTACTATTGATTAAGGTTATGCTCTTCTAGTCATATTATACAACTTCTAGCCATAATTATTAGTATAACTATAATTTGCTAGATGGCGCTATTACAAGAAACCTCTTAGAATATTGCAACAAATATTAACTTTTCGAAACAACTACCTGCCTAGTATTTTATCACAGTTAACTGACACTAGTATTTTTAAATAACTGTCGCTGTGATATCTAGTGTCTGATTTTGCCTAGTATAACCCAAGTTTAGGGGCGTCCTATACTGCTTCGTCCGGTACATGGTCTCCACTCTAGAACCTTTTTTACCCAGCGGTTGTCGGTTCTTCTAGCGATGTGGTCTGCCCATTGCTACCTCCGCGTGCTAATTCTTCATGCTATGTCGGTTACACCCGTTCTTCTGCGGATTTCCGTACATCGGATTCTATATCGCAGAGAAATCCCGAGCATAGGCCGCTCCATAGCACGCTGAGAGACTTTGAGCTTGGTTATGAGGCCTACATTTAGGGACCACGTTTCTGTGCTATACAGTAATTAATCAAAGTTTAACGAGTATGACTGCTAACGCGTGCGATAACTGTATAGACGGGTGCGAACCACTTGGAAACGATGTCACATCAACTGTGGTCGGCAGCGAATTGTGTCGGTGATCAAAGAGTGCTGCTTTATATACCTTGGCTTGCTTTTAATATAACCAATATTCACAATTTGTGTGTGTGTGTGTGCGTGTGTGTGTGTGTGTGTGCGTGTGTGTGTGTGCGTGTGTGCGTGCGTGTGTGCGTGTGTGCATGCGTGTGTGCGTGTGTGCGTGCGTGCGTGCGTACTCACACACATTCGTATACTCATAGGAATAGGTGTTAAAGTGTGGGTGCGTATATATGTGCTACTTTGTGCCATGTAGATATTTATCATCATGTTATCATTCCTAGAAGATTCTCAGTTTCTTCATAGCTAACACTTCTAAATTATCACTCTCTCATTTTTCAAATGCTTGCCGGGTAATTACATGAGTACCTTTAAGATCACCCTTTGTTGAGCACAAACCTATCACCGATTACCCTTTGTTCGGAACACGTAAAAGAGTTCTTTGCCAACACCTGCTCGAGCACCAATATAGCAACTCATTAAGCATTCATCTAAAACTTTGTATGTTTGGATTAGCATGTATATCAGCTTTATCACTATTGCTGTAATTCCTATTATCTAGTCATTCTAACTGGTCAACTGAAATTGCACCTAAATATTTAAGGAAAGCGACCTTGAGTACAAATTTTGATTCAATTTGAGTATTGCAACCCGTTATTGCAAAGGTAGTGTAGTAGTATTTATAAACTTATATTTACAGGCGATTTGCCCGGAAATTTCTTATTAAAACAAATATTTGGTTTTGCTAATGCTTAGTGAAAGTGGGATGCCATTCAATGAAGTCGTTATCATGGCTAATCTTATTTGAATTAAACCTGATTTGCAGACTGTCTAACATAAGATCGTGCTCATTACACCAAAGACTTCACTCCCAATGGATGTGGTGAACTGTTTTAAATACTAACTAGTAGGTTTAAAACAGAATAGTTTACTTTTAAAATGCCTATGATCAATGAAAAATTACCTAGATAGTAATTAATTTCCAGGCATGCTAATTATATGCTAACAAATTATTGCTGAAAAAATTAAACGGTCTTGATACCATTATCAAAACAACGTTGCGATAGTTTGTTATGTTTATACCGAGTATAATGTATCCTCTTCCCAGGTGGCCGGATATATTTTTAGAGTGTATGTTGTGTAGTAACGATATTTCCTCAGCGTCGATACCACGCGATTTTAAGCTTTTGAATATTTTTTGGACACTTGACTCTTGTCTCCCAGACAACGTAACAAGATACGGTATTGAAGTACTATATAGAGATAGATCCTGTAACAATAAAATAATAAAAGCAAATAAAAGTATACAAATAACGGAAATAATTATATAATGTACTACCTAATACTATGTCAAGTACTGAATGTACTGATACATTTCTTAATTAAATATAATTTACCTTAGGTTTATAATGTCCATGAAGCAGTACGTGTGAGTTGGCACCTGTCGCAGAGATACCGTTGATAGCGGTGTAGGTGCGTCTAAAGGGCTGGTGCTCGGTAACGATACGCATCTTGCCGCTGTCTAATGCTGACACATCTTTACGTGGTTGCTCACAATTCAAATTAGCTGCAAGTACACCTTTGTGGTAGCCCAATAGAACCTGCATTGTTTACGTAAAATAATTTAATTAAAGCTTGTTGAATGAGTATAATTAGTCGATATCAAATGCATAGATAGTCTGTGTTATGAATTTATGATGGTAACATTATCTTATATTCTCTAAGTCTGTATACTTGTACTTTTTCTATGCATGCAACACTTCTAACTTGTAATCGAACTGTGAAGCAATACATACGTTTAACAAAATTAAGTCGTTTCCTTGCAAATAAAACAAAACCAGCAGAACATACACAACATATGGTCGCAATCGAGCCGAATCGTAAGCAAATTATACAAAAGTGCACCAAATTGCATCACGTCATTACGCCACACTTATACGACGCCGTGTACAAAGAGAGATGGCCGCCGCTGTATGATTCCACGGCGAAGAAATTACCAAGTGAGTACAAAGCACAAGTACTGCCTTCTTTCATTGTGGACAACTATTTGTAAAAATGAGTACAGAAAAGTCCAAAGATCCCACAGAAAACGAAGAAAAATTGATCAACGCGTTAGAAGATGTCGCCATTTTGTTAAGAAAATCACAAGTTAATCTTAAAAAAAATCCAAAATCACGCTTAACCAAGGGATATTTAGAATCAAAATTAAAATGCAACGATGAATATTGGACAACCTTTAAATCCACATATAGCAAACTTGTATTATGCACAACCAAACAATCACGTGGCACAATACCATTTTTCAAAAACGAGGAATTTCATGCTATCGAAGAATTATATTTATGTGTTCAGGCGGATATTAGAGATATGATTGCAACATTACTAGAAGCAGGCTCAGCAAATAGTACACAAAATACATCGTGCATGTTGCAATGTGAACAAAGACAACATGTAAAATTATCAATTATACACTTGCCTAAATTTACTAGTAAATATGAAGAGTGGCCAACATTCAACGATCTATTTAAATCATTAATTCACGAAAATACGTCCATAACCAAGATACAAAAATTACATTATTTGAAGTCTAGCATGTCTGGTGAAGCTGAAGGTCTATTGAAACATGTACAAGTTGTGGAAAACAACTATGAACAAGCCTGGGACATTTTAAAACAATGTATCGGAAACAAAAGGTTAATTATCAATTCATTATTAAAGAAATTATTTAGTTTGAAAAAGATTTATAGTCAAAGCGCTAATCAAATTAAAACAATATTAGATATTACTATGGAATGTTTGAACTGTTTACAAAATCAAGGAATATCCATTAAAAATTGGGATCCTATCATAGTGCACCATGTAGTGCAGAAATTAGATGCAGAAACCCATAAAAATTGGGAAGAATATTCACATAAGCAAAACTCGGAGGAGCTTCCGACATGGGTGGAATTAAAATCATTTTTAGAAACAAAGTTTAGAACATTGGAATTAGTAAGTACTACACCTACGGCTTTTATAGTAAAGGATAAACACCATACCAAGGAAAAGGTATGTCATGTTTCAACAACACCAGATAAATCTTGTGTGAAATGCAAGGAGACACACACACTAAGTCATTGCAAGGATTTTGGCAAACTGCAAGTAAAAGAAAGAAATGAGTTTGTAAAGAATAACAAATTATGCTACAACTGCCTAGGACATGGACATTCTTCATGGAGTTGTCGAGTACCATTGTGCTGCCGCATCTGTAAGAAACGTCACCATACATTATTACATGAACAAATAGAGGATAAACAACAGGGAAACATACAATCTTAATACCACAAGACAAACATAGTTCAAGAGAAAGATAAACAAAACTGTGAAGAAACAAATGACGCAATAGCAATTCATTTAGCAACAAAGAAGCCTACAGCCTTACTCGCTACAGCTTTGGTTCCTGTAAGAGATAGTAAAGGACAGACATCCATATTGCGTGCATTAATCGATCAGGGCTCACAGGCCAACTTCATTAGTGAAAGAGCAGCACAAATGTTAAGAGTAAAGAGAATACCTACCAAATGTGCTATAACTGGTGTGGGATCAACAAAAACAGCTGTTAATCATATCATAAAGATTGAATTATTATCAAGACATGATGAAGGCTTTAAGTTAATGATAAAGGCATTTGTCATGGCAACACAATTAACTACACATCTACCATTTAAAACAATACAGAGATCTAGTCACATGTGGCCGCACTTACAAGATCTCCAGCTAGCTGATCCTCTTTTTAATCAAAGTGGACAAATAGATATGCTACTAGGAGTTGATGTGTACTCCCAGATTATTAAGAGTCAAGTCATCAAGGGTCCACCTAACACTCCATGTGCTCAAAATACAAGCTTAGGATGGATTCTATTCGGAAATGTACAAGATGAAGTTTCTACTACAGAATTAGTGGTAATGCATTCTACCATTGATATTGATAGTATGCTGAGACAATTTTGGGAGGTAGACACAGACTCAAAACAGAAATTAACGAAGGAAGAAAAACTTTGTGAGGAGATATATGCAAAAACATACAAACGAAAAGCAGATGGAAGATATATAGTGAAATTACCATTTAATACAGAAACTCCTAAGTCACCTGAAGGGAATACGAGAGAAATAGCACTAAAAAGATTTAAGCAATTAGAAAGGCGATTTAGGATAGATCAAACCCTTGAAGAAGACTATAGAAAGGTAATTGATGAATACAGGGAGTTAAACCATATGGAAGAAATACCAGAGGATGAGATATCAATTCCATCAGTCTATCTACCACATCATGCAGTGGTGAGGGAAGACAAAGAAACAAGCAAGGTGAGAGTAGTATTTGATGCTTCATCAAAGGGATCAAATGACGTCTCACTAAATGATGAGTTGATGGTAGGCCCACAACTCCAAGAAGATATGAGATCTCTAATCATGAGATGGAGAATGAGACAGTTTTGCTATACAGCTGATGTGAAGGGCATGTATCGCCAAATTTTAGTGACTAAAGAAGATAGTGATTATCAACGTATACTCTGGTCAGATGGTCCAACCAATGAGGTCAAAGATTATCGTCTCCTCAGAGTAACATTTGGAACAGCCTCAGCACCGTACCTTGCAGTTAAGACACTTCAACAAATTGAAGAAGACTAGGGCAAATATCATCCTAGAGCAGCACAAAGAATCAAGGAAGACTTCTTTGCTGATGATATAATGTCAGGTGAAGATACATTGAATGAAGCCATAGATACTGCAAAGAATATGTCTGCTATACTGGAAAGAGGTGGCTTTAAACTACAAAAGTGGGCATCTAATAGTCCAGAACTACTGAGAAAATTTTCACCTGCAGAATTAAGTGCAAGAGTAAACCTTGATATCAAGGTAGATGGCACGACACGGGCACTTGGTATCTCCTGGAACATGGGTGAAGATAAATTTCAATATCACCTCAGTATGCCTGCAACTGAAAAAATAATAACAAAGAGAATAATATTAGCTGAAATACAAAGATTGTACGATCCGCTTGGCTGGCTAGCTCCTGCTCTTATACCTGCAAAAATAATGATACAAAAATTATGGCTTGAGAAAATTGGCTGGGATGATGAAGTAAATCGTGAAACAAAAATTTAATGGTTAAACATAAGGAAAAGTTATGAACATTTAAAAAATATTAAGTTGGAACGATGGATGCATACTAATGAGAAAGTAATGAAGAATATTACTATACATGGGTATTGCGACTCATCAATAAAGGCATATGGCGCAGTTGTTTACCTGAGAGTCCAAGATGAGAGTGGAGATTATAAGATCAGTCTAATCGCTGCCAAGACACGAGTGGCTCCTGTCAAATGTATTTCATTGCCACGACTAGAGTTATCTGGCGCAGTCCTATTGTCTACTTTACTAAAACAAATAAGCGAAGCCTTACGAATCCCTAAGGATCAAATATATGCATGGATTGATTCCACAATAGTTTTATCATGGCTCCAAGGTGACCCAGGAAGATGGCAAACATTTGTAAGAAATAGAGTTGTTACTATTCTTGACAACATAGGTAATAACTGGTACCATGTTCAATCCACATGTAATCCAGCTGATATTGCCTCCCGAGGCATGCTACTGCCAGAATTAATAGATAACAGTTTATGGTGGAATGGACCAGAATGGTTGAAGCAGGAAACCATAGAAATGTCGACTCCAACAAATATAAATACTGATCTGGAATTAAGAAAAAACCTAACAGTAAACTTAAAAACCAACGAAATTTCAGAAAATAACAGTTTATTAACACAATTTGAAGATTTTGATACAATGTCAGGAGTTGTTAACCACAATTTCCCTTTGCCGAAGATTTTTACACTATAAAAAGGAAAAGAATGTACGAGATAATTTAGTGATGACAACTGAAGAGCTTGAATTGTCACTGCAAATATGTATAAAATTAGCACAGAAAGAAAGATTCACCGAAGAAATTGATGGCCTGAAAAAGAAAGGAAAAATTAAAGGGAAAAGTATTTTAAAATCATTGAACCCATTTTTAAGTTCAAACAGTATACTCAAAGTGGGTGGAAGAATCAAACATGCTAATATTGATGAAGAGAGAAAGCATCCTATAATTTTAGATGATAAAAATAAAATTACACAGTTAATAATAGCAGAAGCTCACTTAAAAACTTTACATGGAGGATTACCATTAATGTTGAACTACATAAGATCAAAATATTGGATATTAAGGGTTAAACAATTAATAAAAAGGTATGTGCATAAATCTATGATATGTGCTAGGTATAATGCCACTGTGAGAAGTCAGTTAATGGGTGACTTACCTAAGGAACGTGTGACACCTGCCAGGCCCTTCCTGAATAGTGGTGTGGATTTTGCTGGCCCATACAAGATATTGATGTCACGAGGAAGAAGTGCCAAGACAAGCAAAGGCTATATTGCCATATTTATATGCATGTCCACTAAGGCCATACATTTAGAAATGGTTGGCGATTTAACATCAGAATCCTTTATTGGTGCTTTTAAAAGATTTGTAGCTCGAAGAGGCAAATGCAATCACATACGGAGTGACCAAGGACGTAACTTTATAGGTGCCAATAGAGAATTGTGCACTGCATGGAATGAAGCTAAACTAGAATTTGAAGATGACATAATGCAGAAACTTGCAGCTGATGGTGCACAATGGCACTTCATTCCTGCTCATAGTCCTACATTTGACAGACTATGGGAAGCCGGGGTTAAATCCATGAAACATCACCTTAAGAGAATCTTAAACAGCAGCCTAACATTTGAAGAAATGACCACAGTATTATGCCAAATAGAGGCACGTCTTAACTCACGACCTTTATGTCCCATTGAAGAAAATAATATAGACAGCCTAGAAGTACTTACTCCAGGACATTTTCTGATCGGTGAAGCCCCAATCACAGTGCCTTCACCAAGTTTAAAGAATATTGCTGTAAGCAATTTAACACGATGGCATCTTACACAAAAAATCTTAAATGATTTCTGGCATATCTGGCAACAAGAGTACTTGTCACGATTGCAGCTACGACCCAAATGGTTAAAAAGAGTTGAAGAATTTAAAAATGGCCAGATAGTTCTCATAAAGTCTGACAGCTTGCCTCCTGGAAAATGGAATCTTGGCCGTGTAATAGACAAACACAGGATTAGATGGAATAACAAGAGTTTATAGTGTGAAAAGTGGAAACAGTATTGTGAAAAGACCTGTTACTAAACTATGTCTCATGCCTGTGGACACTGAATAGACATATAGTGAGTGATAAATGTGTTTGATAATTTCAAATAAATTCTAGTGTTTTAATAGTGTCAATCTTAGAAGCAGTGTTATCATAAGTGCTAAGTTAATACTTATAGGTATGTAACTGTAATTCTTATAAACTGTTCACTGAGTTATCCTACTTATGTTATGTACTTGTTTTAGTTATAAACTTCTATTATTGTTAGTTATATTTAGGTAGTTTTGTATTCGTCAGTTTCAGTAGATATATGAATTTTGTATTGATATTATATAACATTATCAGTACATATATTTTGTTGAAACTGTAACCAACTAATAACTAAGTTTGATTTACTGCTGCAAACATGTATAATTCACAGTAATTTCATTTAGTGTTTGCAGACATTCTGGATTTTTGTAATTTTTTTTGTTCTAAACTAGTGACTATAGAAGGTTAAATTTTGTATGTAATAATTTAGCTTATTATTGTAACTGTTAAAGAAACTATTATGTGTCTACATTGTTATATTTAACTATTGATTTAAAGGCCCATCGGTCCTTTGGTGGGCGGTATGTTGAATGAGTATAATTAGTCGATATCAAATGCATAGATAGTCTGTGTTATGAATTTATGATGGTAACATTATCTTATATTCTCTAAGTCTGTATACTTGTACTTTTTCTATGCATGCAACACTTCTAACTTGTAATCGAACTGTGAAGCAATACATACGTTTAACAAAATTAAGTCGTTTCCTTGTAAATAAAACAAAACCAGCAGAACATACACAACAAAGCTTATTATTTAAACCTTTGACATAAAATTAAACATGTATAACATTGTATGACAAACCTTAGTGATACTACAAAGCCCACTAGCTGCTATAGATAAACCAATGTTTGAGGTTACGCTTCCTACAAACAGCGTGTCTTCTCTGTCTTTGCAATATGCATCTGCAATCGCTTCTAATTCATATTTATCTGCATACGGTACACCTTGAAATAAATATTTACCTTTTATTTATCTATGGAAAATATAACCTATCAAGATGTCTATATAAATGATTTGAAATTTAGTCAGATGACCTATGGTAAATTTATAATAGTGGTAGTACTACGCTGTTGACAGTTCTCTGTCTACAGCCACGGACCACTGAACGGCGTCAGTCTGGGGTAGAACCACACTCTCGCAGAAGATTGGCGACTGAGTAATGGCAATGTGCTATTACGCTTCGTTCGGTGAGCGAGAGAACCGGTAGGCCAACTGGGTGGGTTTGGGAATAGTAGGCAGCGGCCTAGCTATAGCCTTCGTTATAGCAAAGGTCCATGGGCGGCAGTGACACTTACCATCAGGTGTGCTGCTTGCTCGTTTGCCACCATAAGCAATAAAAAACATAAAAATCACTTTTTTAGGCGGTAGAAACATTATACAGAAAAGGTCTTTAATTTAAGGTATATGATAAAAATATGAAAACAGACAAAGAAGTGGCAACGGAATTTGAAAACGATTTTACAAATATGCTGTACTAGCAACAAAATTCGTTCGTCGTCTCCCATTTTAGCTGCATTGCTCCTTAAACACGGTGTCTAGTGAAATATGACAATCCCTTTGAATTTTCGTATGCCAATGTGAATGATATCCTAAACTCTTTTAAAACTCTCAACTTAAAAAAAAGCAGGTCTGTTGGGCTTATCTGTAAAAATGTTAATTTTATAATTTCTATTATTGCTTCCCCCACCTGGCATCTGTGTTTAATGGTTGTATTGCCCCAGTTGTATTGCCTGAACTCAAGAAAAAAGGTAGATTAATTTCTTTACACAAATCTTGTATGTCAGATGTTAAAAATTTTCATCCTATTTCCATAATTTTATTATATTAAATAAAGTGTTTGAGAAAATATTGCTTAATCAAATGTCAAGTTATTTTAACAGACATGATATTTTTCGTAAAAATCAATTTGGTTTAACTGAGAATTGTTCTATTACTGATGCGTATGTGGAATTGTTAAATAATATTTTTGCAGTCTGGGATTGGGCATTGGGTATATTTTGCGATCTGTCTAAGGCATTTGATAGTCTGCACCACGTAACCCTTATTAGAAAATTGTACCACTATGGGATCAGGAATAACGCTCTTGAACTTTTAAGTTCTTACCTAAGGGACAGAGTTCACAGGGTCGATGTCAATGATGAATGATCATATGGTTTTATTATTATAATAGGCGTTCCACAAGGGTCTGTTCTTGGGACATTTATCTTCCTTGTATACATTGATGACTTACCCCATAAATAAAATACGCACCACAAATAAAGACGTAAATATGAAACGAAGCGAGATTTGCATGTCCTACAATAGTTCACGGTGATGTAGTGGCAGCACGATTGGGCCAGAATCCCAATAGGCGCGGGTTCGAACCCCGCTTGTGTCATCATTTTTCGCTTCGTAATCGGGTTTTTATAAATAATTAAGCATATTAAATGCTAAATTTCAGTAATTTAAATAACAAGGTTGTGTCATCGTTTAATACAATTCTAACTGCAAAGTTTGAAGCATTTAGCCTATAACAATGTATAAAAATTGTTGGGTAGATGGCATACGTCACCTTATAGACGTAAATATGATACGAAGCGAGATTTGCATGTCCTACAATAGTTCACGTGGTGTAGTGGCAGCACGGAATCTCAATAGGCGCGGGTTCGAATCCCGCTTGTGACATCATTTTTCGCTTCGTAATCGGGTTTTTATAAATAACTTTTTCTGAATAAATAACTTTAATAAAGTGTTTTTTCATTGACTACTCTACTAAAATGTCCCGTTTTGAGTCAAAGAATAAATGGTCACGTTAGTTATATATAACAGATTCAGCCAGCTTTTTAAGCATTGGTATGACCAAGAAAGTATGTGGAACTTGACAAATATATATTTTCTCAAAAATAAATATTATAATGTTACCTGTGCCGTATGCTTCTACATATTCTACTGCTTCAGGCGGCACTTGTACTTCATTGTATACGTCTTTAATGAATTTGGCTGTAATATCGCTACTCCCATTATAACCATGTTTAAGTCCTGTTGCGACGTTAGTAACACATTCAGTTTTAACGTTTATTATTTGAGCGTAGTACCTAGAAATTATCAATACATCTGAGGTAAATACAAATAAGTTGAGAGTATAATATACTATAATATAAGAGATTTCTACCTATGTATTGACTCATTACGATATCTCTGGAACCATAAGGCCTACAAACTTTGAATTTGATAAATGTATTCCCTTCGCCGAGAAAAGGTCAAATAAGAACGGATTTTACGAAATTCCACCTGCAAGGGGGGTTTCTGGGGTGTAGAAATCACATTTTTTTAAATATAGCTCCTACAGACTTCAATTTCGGTAGGTATATTTGTGTTACAATACCTCTGTATTATTTGAAATAAAACTACTTTTACGGATTCTATCGCGTTTGTATTTGATTTATAATTTCCCGACGTTTCGAACACTTTACAGTGATCATGGTCACGGGAGGACTGAGGTGTCTTACGTCCAATATGTCATTGTTATTACAGAAATTTATTTATATCTACCCTATAAGATATTAAATTTTGACCCACATTTTTATACAAAATTAATACAATTCATTGCCAGTACAAAAAGAGAATGATTCTAAATATAAAATTTATGTTGTTTATGATTTTTTTATTATTAAGGTATTTAATTTATGATAATTATTATTGTGGCAATTTTACAATTTTTACAAAACTAACAAAAACTATTCAGCTACTACCGGATCGGAACGCGGCCACTCTGAGAAAGATCCGGCGAGAAAACTCAGGAGGCATGATACTAATTTTATTATTGAATTTTTGAGTGGCGGCCTACTTTATTTTACTAAAATTAATTAAATTAAAATTTAACTATTATTGTGGATCAAATCTATACAATAAGTGCTCACAGTGTCTTGCAGTCTTGTGGTGGTTTTCTTAGTTTTATTTTTAATTAAGTGAATGACAGGATCCCAGATTGATGATAATACCCAGCCATCCTCCCTATTGAAATTTTTATGTTTTTTGATTTCAATAGCCTCGCGAACCATTCTAGGAAGGTATCGGTGTTCTTTTGCTGGGTATTATCATCAAGCTGGGATCCTGTCATTCACTTAATTAAAAATAAAACTAAGAAAACCACCACAAGACTGCAAGACACTGTGAGCACTTATTGTATAGATTTGACCCACAATAATAGTTAAATTTTAATTTAATTAATTTTAGTAAAATAAAGTAGGCCGCCACTCAAAAATTCAATAATAAAATTAGTATCATGCCTCCTGAGTTTTCTCGCCGGATCTTTCTCAGAGTGGCCGCGTTCCGATCCGGTAGTAGCTGAATAGTTTTTGTTAGTTTTGTAAAAATTGTAAAATTGCCACAATAATAATTATCATAAATTAAATACCTTAATAATAAAAAAATCATAAACAACATAAATTTTATATTTAGAATCATTCTCTTTTTGTACTGGCAATGAATTGTATTAATTTTGTATAAAAATGTGGGTCAAAATTTAATATCTTATAGGGTAGATATAAATAAATTTCTGTAATAACAATGACATATTGGACGTAAGACACCTCAGTCCTCCCGTGACCATGATCACTGTAAAGTGTTCGAAACGTCGGGAAATTATAAATCAAATACAAACGCGATAGAATCCGTAAAAGTAGTTTTATTTCAAATGTGTAATACTCGCGTAAACATTAGAAGTCATTACCTCTGTATTATGTTACGTGTGTTACAATACCTCTGTAAACTTAGAATGTCTTTTTAAAAATGCCACTTCTAAAGGGGATTAGGTGTAGTAGGGCGTAGGTGTTAACCCAAAAAATTCACATTTTCCAATACTGCCCCTACAGACTTAAAATTTCGTGTGGACTTTCTTTCTGCCATATAAAGGTCAGATGAAGTAGGATTTTAAGAAATTCCTTCTCCAAAAGGAATCCTATGTCGCGAAAGTAAACTACACAACTGAACTGACGTAACCGAAGCGAAGTGAGGGCGGGTCGCTAGTATATAAATATAAGGAATCATAATTATGATAACAATAATCAAATAATACACATACAAGGATATGTGTTATATCCATCCATCAACCCGTAAACGTCCACTGTTGGACATAGGCCTCCCCACGAATGTGTTATATACAAACCATGAATACGTTTATTAATAACAGTCATTAAACTGTATCAACAATCTCCTTGGGAATACAATTGTTGCCCAGACGGCAATAGATGGAGTTGTTCCAGGTTGATGTAAGGCTGTTAGTCGTTTTTTACGACACCCACAAGCAATGCAAGGGTTGGTACTATTTTTATGATCGTAGCTCACTTAAAAGGCCCCGCTCCGATACCACTCTCGCACAACTCAAAATGGGATGCCTACTTATATTGTGGTAGGGCCACACTGTTGATAGTTCTCTATCTACAGCCGCAGGCAGGCCCGACCGGGGTGGTACCACACTCTCGCAGAATATCGACGTATGAATGGTGGCTTTTGCCGCTGTGCTTCGTTCGGTGAGCGAGAGAGCCGGAGCCTAACTTTCCGGGTGTGTTTTCGTGTGGTGGGTTCTGGTGATGCTTGAAATTTACGGTGGTAAGGTCTTGGTTGGGGCATTGGGCGTGAGGGGCTGATATGGGGTACAGGGAGACCCGGTGGGAATGGTCACCGCCGGCCACCTGCCGGTCAGCAGGGGACCCGAGCCCAGGACTATCCCCCCTGGGAGGCTGTCCCGCCAACCGGCGAAAATCCCGTTGCGGAGTCGTCGTGCCGGAGTGGGAAACCGGAGTGGAGCCCGACGACTACGGGCGGGGGGGCACCGGGGGCCCTTCCGTGCTTCGTGTCAGCTCCTCACAAAACCCACCCTCCAACCATGTACTATGCCCCGCACCTTTTTTTTTTTGGCATCACCGGACCCCATTCCACGAAAGTACACTCCCTTCCTCTTCTTATACAAAACCCATGAAAAGGAAACACAAAAAGAGAAGGTTTTACACGGCGGTCCCTCTATCCACATTTGACGTGGACTTTTGTAACATTAGGGGTTTACACAGCAATCTCGACGCCGTCCACCAACACCTCGAGACGGCGCGGCCTGCCTTGCTCTTTTTAACGGAGACGCAGATAAGTGCCCCGGATGATATTTCGTACCTAAATTATCCAGGCTACGAGTTGGAACACTCCTTCCACCGTAAAGCTGGGGTGTGCGTGTTCATCCGGGATGACATCTGTTGTCGCCGCCTTAGGGCCCTCGAGCATGGTGACCTGTCAATTTTATGGTTACGCGTAGACTATGGAGGGTATACCCGCATCTACGCGTGCCTCTACAGGTCCCATGGCAGTGATTCAGGGTCAACTCAGTTATTCGAGAACGTTCAATGGGGGATTGACGAAATATTGGAGCAGTGTCCATCAGCGGAGGTGGTGGTTCTTGGAGACTTTAATGCTCATCATAAAGAGTGGTTGGGGTCCCGAACCACTAACCTCTTGGGTAGGCATCTCTTCAATATGGTCTCGGCCTATGGTCTCTCACAACTGGTAACACAGCCCACCCGTGTTCCAGACATTGAGAGCCATGAGCCGTCTCTACTGGATCTTCTGCTGACTACACACCAGCACGGATACCGGGTAGTGGTCGAAGCTCCTCTTGGGTCATCTGACCACTGCTTGGTCCGTAGCAAAGCCCCTATTGCGAGGCCTAATCGCTCTAAAGCGACTGGGACTCGCAGAGTCTGGCAATATAAGTCAGCAGATTGGGATAGGCTTCGCGAGTTCTACGCATCCTACCCATGGAAGCAGCTTTGCTTCGCCTCTAGGGACCCTGGCATTTGTGCGGATTGCGTTACCGATACCGTTATTACGGGGATGGAATTATTCATCCCCAACAACAAAATACCGGTCGGTGGCCGCAGCCGGCCTTGGTTTAATAAAACCTGTAGGACGGCTGCACAGCAAAAGCAGTCCGCATACCAGGCCTGGAATAGGGCCCAAAACTGTCGGGACCCAAATGTCAGGGAGGAGAAGCGAAAATTTAATGCTGCTTCTAGATCTAGTAAGAAGGCTATTGCCAGAGCCAAGGCGGAACATGTTGCCAGAATCGGCGAGCGATTGGAGAGCTATCCCGCCGGGAGTCGTGCATTCTGGTCGCTCGCCAAAGCTGCCCAAGGCAACTTCTGCCAGTCCAATCTCCCACCACTGCAGAAAAATGATGGCAGTCTAGCCCACAGTGCAAAGGAGAAGGCCGATCTTTTAGGTCAATTCTTTGCCTGTAACTCGACTTTGGACGCTGGAACCGCCACACCACCTATCATCCCGCGGTGTGAAAGCTCTCTGCCTAAAATCCGCATTACGCAGCGAGCGGTGAGGCGGGAGCTGCGGCTAATAGACGTACATAAGTCGAGCGGGCCGGATGGCATCCCTGCAGTGGTCCTGAAAACGTGCGCCCCCGAGTTGACCCCCGTCCTCACGCGCTTATACAGACTTTCCTATGATACTTGTAGGGTTCCATCTTCGTGGAAGATAGCCCATGTCCACCCGATCCCAAAAAAGGGAGACCGGTCGGACCCGTCGAATTACAGGCCGATTGCGATTACATCCTTGCTCTCCAAGATAATGGAGAAAATAATCAACCATCAGCTTCTGCAGTACCTTGAGGATCATCAGCTGATCAGTGACCGCCAATATGGGTTTCGTCATGGCCGGTCGGCTGGTGATCTTCTTGTGTACCTCACACACCGTTGGGCAGAGGCCTTGGAGGGCAAGGGTGAGGCGCTAGCGTTCAGCCTAGATATCGCGAAGGCGTTCGACAGGGTTTGGCACAGGGCCCTTCTATCGAAGCTACCATCATATGGAATCCCCGAGGGACTCTGTAATTGGATCACCAGTTTTTTGGATGGTCGGAGCATAAAAGTAGTCGTCGATGGCTCCTGCTCCGAGACCATGCACATTAATGCTGGTGTACCACAAGGCTCGGTGCTCTCCCCGACGTTGTTTATTCTGCATATCAATGACATGCTCTCCATAGAGAGTATTCGTTGCTATGCGGATGACAGCACGGGTGACGAGCGATACACCGAGCATCAGAATGTCCCTCGGAGTATGTTACAGGAAAGACGGGCTCAACTTGTGTCTGAAGTCGAGCGCTCTCTAGGGCGGGCCTCAAAATGGGGTGAACGGAATTTAGTCCAGTTCAACCCCACTAAGACACAAGTTTGCGCGTTCACTGCGAAGAAGGACCCTTTTATCATGGCGCCTCAGTTCCAAGGAGTAACTCTCCAAATCTCCGAGAGTATTGGGATCCTCGGCGTCGAGCTATCGAACAAAGTCCAGTTTGGGAGTCATTTGGAGGACAAAGCCAAATTGGCAAGCAAAAAGTTGGGCGTGCTGAGCAGGGCCAGGCGGTACTTCACGCCGAGTCAACGTCTTGTGCTATATAAAGCACAAGTTCGTCCTCGCATGGAGTACTGCTCTCATCTCTGGGCAGGCGCGCCTAAATATCAGCTAGACCCACTTGACTCCCTACAAAGGCGGGCAGTTCGAATCGTCGGTGATCCCAATCTCACGGACAGACTAGAGTCGCTGGAGCGGCGGAGAGACTTTGGGTCACTCTGTGTACTCTACCGGCTCTTTCACGGAGAGTGCTCTGAGGAACTGTTTGACTTGGTACCACCGTCACCATTTTACCACCGTACCACTCGACACCGTAGCAGGGTTCATTCATTTCACCTGGAAACGATATGGTCCTCGACCGTACGTTTTCAGCGATCATTTCTCCCACGTACATGCAAGATCTGGAATGAACTACCTGCTGCTGTGTTTCCCGAGCGCTATGACATGTCCTTCTTCAAACGAGGTTTAAGAAGAGCTCTTCCTTCACGGTAGGCAGCGGCCTGGCTGTACCCCTGGTGTTGCTGGGTCCATGTGCAACAGCATTACTTACCATCAGGTGTGCTGTTTGCTCGTTTGTCACCGTAGACAATAAAAAAAAAAAAAAAAAACTCGCTGTACGTGCGCCGACAGAAAGCGCGAGGAGAGCAGCTATCCACGCGCTTAGTTTTTATTTTGTGTTTATCTGTTAGCCGCAGGGGGCTTTGAACACGGACTATGGGTGAGCGCAAAGGGCTCTCAATCCGAACCACACGCTTAGAGTTAACAGTCGTTTAGCGCTTTTCACGCCAAACTCGTTTGTGTTCAATCTTAAATTACACGTATTTTTAAGAAAAATATCGCTGCCTTCGATGGATGGGGTGGAGACCGAGGCTAGCTGCATCCACTGTGCATTAACGCAGATCCGCCATGTATATATGTATGCCCCATGTATGATATATTTTGCTTCAAAAAGGGCGGTTCCCTGGTAGTCTTGGGAGTTGGCGGATCTCTGGGCTGCCTGCATGCATGCAGTCAGCGGCGCAAACTCAAACGTAACCTCTGGGTCGCCCTTTCATGGGGCGCTGTGTAAGCTCTATGCGCAAGGCCCCTCCTTACCGAAACTCTCCAGCCCAGCCTCTCACCAGGATTGTAGAGTACCTATTACCAGGGCGGGTGGAGCACACCGTCTTGGTCATGGCACTGCTGGATAGTGACCAGAAGGCTGACGGGTCCAATGCCCGATTCGGTTTTCCGGAGGAGCGTTGGACGATCGCGGCCTTGTTGCGTCTGAAGGCCATAGTCGCGGAGGTGTGTGCAACACTATCCCTCCCAGCAAGCAATCCGGTTGGACTGGCCTTGGTGCGGTATTCAGACCTTCGGAGGCCATCCAGTTGGCAGTGATGGAGTGGTTACTGTGGTTAGGTCGGCAGCATGGAAACATTTCCTTCCGACTGGTGCAGGTTTTAACGGGCCATGTTTACTTCCGCACGTACCTGCACACTTAGGACTCTCTTAAGGCGACCACGGAGGGCCATGGCGGTCAGGGCCATACGCAGATACCTCACTTGGTGACGGAGGCAGCATGAGTGTTGGTTGGAATACCCCCTTGGGACCTGGAGGCGGGAACGTTCGTTTGACTCTAAGCGAGTTTTAGCGACGCGGGAAGGGGGAAGCCCCCCAGCGATATGGCCGCCCAGCCGGTGCTGATGGAGTGGTTAGGTCGGCAGCATGGGATCCTTTCCTTCCAATTGGTGCAGATTTTGACGAGACATGGTTGCTTCGGCAAGTACCTGCAAATGGTCTGCAAGACAGTCGTCTCGTGGAAGGAGGTGGTGGGTCCAAGAGGAAAGCCTCTTCAGTGAGACGCTCTGCTGCCGGCGCTTGGGGCGGCACAGAGACCGCCGGGCCAGCCAAGGACGTCAAGGAGTCGGTACTAGTGGCAGGTCCCATGGCAATGGGTGGAGAATACAGTTGGCTATGGGAGCACGCGCCATACTTTCGTCGCCACGGACGAAACGGACGTCTTATATCTAGACAATAGCGTGACTACAATAAAAAAATAAAATAAAAAAGGCTACTATGTGTATTAATTATGAATGATAATATGATATGAGCAAAAACTTCGATCTAATTAATTACAAAATGCTTCTAGAAAAATGTTAACGGTAAGGTATCTAGTAGACTCTGCTCAAAATTAAATACCTCAGCTAACCACTCAAGCGTCCACCTCGCGCAAGCGACACTCGCTTCACCTGTCCGCGCAACGAATGCCACTTAATTATTTTGAATCGCGCGAGTCCTTCTCTACAAAAACGAACTACTATAGCTACACTCAATTAAAAAATATTCCCGAAAAGTTGAAAATATATAGAATTTAATTTAGTTTTAAACAAATTTCCTAAATTAATAATAAGGGAAGAAAATATAGCTTAAAATTAGGGATATGCAAGAAAAAAAAAATCTTTTTATTTCGAGTTTTACAAGAATATATGAAAGTTAGTGTGAACAATTTATTTTATACAATAAACTATATGATATACCCTTTAAAATGACACCAGAATCGACACCAAAATCGCAATATAAATGTTTATTTTTGTAACACAATAAAAAACTGCGTGTCTAGGAGTTTTACGAGTTGAGACCCTTGACGCTAGGGATATTCGATATACATCGATGCATCGAAAACATCGATATTTACAATGCGATACATCGAATCGATCCGATGTTTTGAAGAGCTATCGAAATACTCGATGTATCGATGTTTTTTCATAAAACATCGAAATGATGATAACCGGTAATAACCAGTAAATGCTACAAAAAAGACCTTTTTTTTTTTTTTAGAAATCTATCATAAAAAAGACCTTTTTTTTTTAAGAAGTAACACTTTTGATATGACTTTAGAAAAAGTACTCGATGTTTAAAAACATCGATGTTTTCATCCGATACATCGAAAGACATCGATGTACAGTTTCGATTTATCGAATCGAAAAAAACATCGATGTTTTTTCAAAGTGGACATCCCTACATCACGCTCGCCCGAACGCCAGACTAAGCTTAGTCTAAAAAAAAGTGGTAAAAGCCATGGGCAGGTATAGGACTGAACAAAAATCTGTCGTTCATCGTTCTCAAAAAGTTTCCTACATATATCTGCTTGCCAACCTAAAGATTGCAATGGTGATATTTTAAAAAAAGTGTGTAACGGATTTTGCTGTCTTATTTTAAAAAAATAAAATTCAATTATTTAATTAAAATTACATTTTACCTTAACGCGTCCTTTGCCTTCTGTATAAAAATAATATTTACAACATCTGCGAGTACGTAGCCGTCAGCATTCTCAGCAAAAGATTTAGTTTTCCCATCTTTTGATACCATAGCAAGTCTGAAATTGAGTAGTTTTTTTTATTTTTAGTTCCTTTTTTTATTATACTACGTGTATATATGAAAAGTGTCAAGTCGATGCCGGTGTCGTTATTTTTAGTGTAGGAATTTCATTACAGTAAATAAGCTGTTTATAGTTCTGTTTAGGGATTGGCACGGATTTCAAAGCTATCAACAGGTAGCACATACAAATGATAGTAATTTAAGTTATATTGTACTTTTCAGTTTTTGAAGTCAGTTTTTTTTTATTATTAGTTCTATTGAGAACAACTTCAAGTGCATTGATATTTATTTCAAAAATGACTGGAACACGTATATTTTTTTTATTATTAGTTCTATTGAGAACAACTTCAAGTGCATTGATATTTATTTCAAAAATGACTGGAACACGTATATTTTTTTTATTATTAGTTCTATTGAGAACAACTTCAAGTGCATTGATATTTATTTCAAAAATGACTGGAACACGTATATTTTTTTTATTATTAGTTCTATTGAGAACAACTTCAAGTGCATTGATATTTATTTCAAAAATGACTGGAACACGTATATTTTTTTTATTATTAGTTCTATTGAGAACAACTTCAAGTGCATTGATATTTATTTCAAAAATGACTGGAACACGTATATTTTTTTCCTATAAACTAACACATAATTTATGTACGTGCTCAGTCACAAAATAAAAATAAAACCTAAATGTAAAGTAATATTAATTATTGCAAATATTTACCTTGCGTGATGAATTACTATTTGAGGATGCAGGCATAAATTAGAACCACCAACTATAGCTGCTTCACAATCACCGCGGCGAATGGCGGTGCACGCCATCTGTAGAGCAGTAGCGGAGCTAGCATCGCCGTTATCGACAGACAAGGACGGACCTTTAGCATTTAACCAGTACGATATGCGATTTGCATGCATTGTTCTACTACACCTAAAATGACAAATTAACCATTTACTCTAAACAAACTAGTGAATAGACAATTACTATCTTATCTATATACTTAATAAATTTATTTTGAAAGGGACATAACATACAATTTTAAATGACATGGTATAATGGACATTTTTATTTTATTTTTACATACATACATACATATCATGACGCTACATCCCTTGCAGGGTAGGCAGAGAGAACAGAGTGCCAGAGAACTCTATCCTTGCATACTTCACTCGCTTCCTCAACATTCATAATTCTCTTCATACACGCTCGCCGGTTTCGGAGACTCTTGACTCCACCTTCCTTCAGTACATGACCGATCTGGTCTAGGTAGGTTAGTCTCGGTCTCCCTCGGTACCTACATCCTTCCACTTTCGCATTTTTATTTTTCGTTTAACTTTATTATTATTGTTATTCTATTTACATTTCATTTATATGACATAAATTTATTAAATTATTTAAGTACAAATATATATGATAATTTTACTTGAATTGTGTAATGTTTGTAAAAAATATTATTATTAATGCTTATTAGAAATCAAATTTATATTAATCAAAATTATAAATGTAATATTGTATGTCGTGAATGTCAACGACGAAATATGTGAGACCTATTTATACACTATTAACTGCACATTGTAAACCGTATTTCATGCAATAAATTTCATTTCATTACTTCTGTTTTTCATAATAAAAGACACCACCCCATTTTTTTCATCAATAGAAAGTCAAATAATCGAAAAGTAGCATAAGATATAGTTACAGTAAAAAAAAAAAGAAATTGATATTTTTATGTTGCATTATTGTAACCCAAGGCATTAAAACGAAAACTTTATAGGCGTATGATTGTAAACTATTGATGATATACTATAAGAATATACTACGGATTTATAGGTTTTATTAATATCTACAAAAAAAATTATCAAAAGCGGTGTGTGGTAGTGGCTACGTACGGCGTAGCGGCTAAGAATACTACCAACCGTTACTTTGCTCATGGATGTCGTAAAACAAGACTGAGAGCCTTACAACGACCTGGATCAACTCCATCTAATGTCGTTTGGTCAACAATTACATTCCCAAGAAGGGTTGACGTCTGGCAGGCGGCCGGTCATAAAACTATTGCCAATAACATTTAAAATCATCATCATCACAGCGCATATATGTCCCACTGTTGGGCTCGGGCCTCCTCCGTAATGGGAGGGAAAATAATCTACTATACCGCGCTGGTCAGGCGTGTTGGTATAGGGTTTTGTTACGAGTTTTCCTTCTCTTGTATAGATGTTATATGCATTTTATATCCCTTAGTCGTCTCTTATGATCACCCACGGGTAGGATAGGGGGTGGTGAATTGTGTTCTAACTCCGTCACCATACGGATAGCTTTTACAATATGTACTATAAAAGAAGAGTACATATTGTATCGACCCTAAGTAATTGGGATACGAGTAGGAGAATGATAATGATCCTAGTAATTATCAGTGATTTAAAGTATGTGGACAGTTGTGGTTTTTTATGTAATATAGATATCCTGTTTAAGTTGGTGTCATAACTTACCCCAATAAGCTTGCACCAATATCTGGAGTGTGATTGATAAAAACTTTTTGCTCAGTATCAGAAAATGAAAAACCAATGAATACACCAACTTTCTTTCCATTTAAATGTGCTGGATTTAATCCTGAAAAATATACAGTAATGATTATTAAAGTGAAACTTTTATTAGATCATCCCAAACTTTTTCGTCTGTGTGTTGCATGTCGCGTGACGGTCGGCCGCGGAGTAGGGATAAAGTGGAAGGCGCTCGTTAGAGCAATATGGCAGCGTAGTTCGCATCAGCTGACCGTGTAGTGTATATCAGTTTATAAACTTACAAAAATGTAAGCGTTAAATTGTAAATTTTTGTGTCCGTTCACAATCTATCGATAGTTTATAATCTCACTAGATTGTTTATAAACTAAGGATTCGTACAATTATCCGGTGACATATAGACTATAACTCATTTGTGCCAGTGCTCCACACTATTTTGTTCATTTCTGTCAGTGTTTAATGTAAATGTTGTTATTTATTTTAATATGTGTGTATCATCTAAATATTTGTTAAATATTATGTACATATGTCGTACTCTAAGACACAGATTTGAATAAAAATATTAGTTTCATACCTAGTCTACTTTTATCATTTGTCATTATCATTCCCATTTGCCAAGGAAAAAATTAAGATTGATGATGCGATTTGTATATCCTTAATGGAATACTATTCCGAAAATTTTTAGTTAAATGTCTACAATGTGAATAAAAGTTTCACTTTTATCGTGGTTTCATAAAAGCACATAATCTTTTGTTGTTATTATGAGTGTTTTGATATTACTTCAGTATATAGATCTAATATATTAGACTAAACAACTTATTTAAGTTCTATAAATAACTTTAATTGATATTAACCTGCATCATATATCGCTTGAAATGAATGCTCAAGCAACTTTCGTGCCATAGGGTCCATGACTTGTCCAAGACGATAGTGAACCATAAAAAACTGGGCGTCGAAGCGATCTAAATTTGGAGCTTGGCCCACGAAATGAGATAGATCTGGATGTTTCAAATCCCATCTTGAGTCTGAATTAGAAACTGTGTTTACCTAAACATTAAATCATAAAATTTAAAGAAGTGATGACTATTTTACACCTTTAGATAGGATACAATCTTGAAGGTGCTGATTTTTAGGATACTATCTTTCAGCAGTTTCATCACAAATGTAAGTCCCCGTCTACCGGGTGGACTGCTAACAACCTTGAGTAATTGATTTAAGGCTTAGAAACCTTTAAAAGACATACTAATATAGAACGGTGACTATTAGTCCGTTGAAAAGTTACATTGCAGCTTGCGTTTTTCAAAGTACGCAATTTTATTATTGGGATATTGAGGGAGAGGTCAGTTAGTGCTTAACCCCAAGTTTGTGGGGTTGGAACCCTTGTCCCGCGGCTGCTATGTTGGCAGACACCCTGTCTGCCAATATAGCGGCCAATTTGTTGAGAAATTTGCCCATATTGTTGTTAATAACGTTTTTATTTGTTATTTTGTTGAAAAATATTATGTGAACAAAATTGTAGACTAAGCAATTTGCTACAAATTATAACTTTACATTTTTTTTTTCAGTTTAATAGTATAAAGATATGGCGAAAAAGACGTTTACACCCTGTCTACCAATATACCGTCCCGCGGTGCGCTTGCAACCCCACAAATTCGGGGTTAACCTCTTACTGACTTCCCCCACACATCCCAACCATATAACTACTTACTTTGAAAAACGCAAGGTTAGGCCAAAAAAAAGTAACAATTCAATTGACTATTTCAAGATATTTCAATTATTTGCATTGCACCAAACCTTTATGTAGATTCCTTTCCAATTAAAAGGGGATAGAGTTTTCAACATACATACATATCATCACGCCATATCCCTTGCAGGGTAGGCAGAGAGAACAGAGTGCCAGAGAACTCTACTTTGCACACTTCACTCGCTTCTTCAACATTCTATAATTCTCTTCATACACGCTCGCCGGTTTCGGAGACTCTTGACTCCACCTTTTTTCAGTACGTGATCAATCTGGTCTAGGTAGGTGAGTCTCGGTCTCCCCCAGTACCTACATCCTTCCACTTTCGCATTGTATATCTTCTTAACCAAACGTTTGTTCGGCATTCTTTCCACATGTCCGAACCATCAGAGCATTCCCTTTCGCATCTTTACACCAATACTCTTTTTCATACCTACTCGCTCTCTTACGTCGTCGTTGCGAATGCGGTCGGTCAACCTAACTCCACAGATTTTCCGTAGAGATCGCATTTCGACCGCATTAATTTTGCTTCATGCTCTTTTCTGCATACCCAACTCTCGCTTCCATATAGTAATGTTGAAACAAGCACTGCGTTATGTATTTCTACACGTGCCTTCTGGCTAAGGTGGTGGCTACCGAGAAGTTGTCCCAACGCTCCGTTCACTCTATTTCCCGCATTCACTCTTCGCTCTATATCAGTGGTGTACCTTCCATCTCGGCTAAATGAATGAGTTTTCAACGTGTGTCAATATAAAATATTATTTAACCAAAGAGTATTAATATCAATTTTAAAGCATCTCACCCTCAAAATAATTTTGTACTCCTTTTTAATCTTATTAAGAGATAGTTTTCAATAAAATATGAAACGCAATCATCAATTCTGTTAAAAAATGTTTATGCAATATTTTAAATAGATTCGACCAAGGAATCACGTTGTCCCATATAAAAGTTACTGCATTTTCAACCCCTTAGGGGTATAATTTCAAAAAATCCTTTCTTATCGAATTCCTAGGTCACACAAAGAACACGCTCTGGAAATTTCAGGTCTCTACGATCATTGGTTTAGGCTGTGCGTTGATCCATCACTCAGGACAAAGCATTTTATATATATAGATTTAGATTATCAATTTGTTAAACGCTTACCTTATTATAAAGTATGTCTTCAAACTCCTCTATATTGTTCGCATTTGGGTATATTCCAGACATTCCTGAAATGACAATACTATCATCTTTTAATATCGGTTCGATGGTATGATTAGCAGGGTCTAATTTTTGTGGAGCCGGTGATGATTCTTGAGGGGTAGGTGTCATTGCAAATTCGGGTTGTGTTTCACACGTTTTATTAGAAGTACTGATTATAAAATAAGGAGGTTCAACCTTTATATACTCTTATATAATTATATTCAAATTAATATAATATTCGTATATCATAAATTTAATGAAATTCACATTACAGTTGAAGTTATTCATAATTTATTGAGTTCATTAGCAAAATATAATTTAAATAAAATGAATTTAATATATTTAGTAGTTTAAGAAATTTTATTTATATTATCGTAGTGAAATAACAATTCAACATCATCATCATCATTGCAGCCTATTGCCGTCCACTGCCTGTATCCAGCGACGCCCAGAAACCTTCACTAGGTCGTTTGTCCACCTAGTGGGGGGGCGTCCGACACTGTGTCGTCCGGTACATGGTCGCCACTCCAGAACCTTTCTTCCCCAGCGGTTGTCGGTTCTTCGAGCGATGTGGCCTGCCCATTGCCACTTCAGCGTGCTATGTCGGTTACACCCGTTCGTCTGCGGATTTCCGTATTTCGTATTCTATCTTGCAGAGAAATCCCGAGCATAGCCCGTTCCATAGCACGCTGAGCGAATTTGAGCCTGGCTATGAGGCCTACATTTAGGGACCACATTTACGTGCCGTAAGTCAGCACTGGTAACACACACTGGTCATAGACATATGTTTTCAGACACTGAGATATATTGGATGAGAAGATCCTCTTAAGTTTTCCGAACGCTGCCCAACCGAGTTGGATTTGTCGGCTGACCTCTTTCTCGAAATTGGATTTACCTAACTGGACTGTTTGTCCAAGGTAAACATAATGATCGACAATTTCGAGAATCGCATTGCAGACTAGGACCGGTACAGGAATAATATGGGCATTTGATATGACTTTCGTCTTGTCCATGTTCGTTCGTAAACCCACTAGTTGGAATACCCTGCTGAGATCCTTGAACATGGTGCCCAGGTCCTCCATGGATTCTGCCATAACGACGATATCTTCTGCGAATCGAAGGTGAGTGATGTATTCGCCGTTGATGTTGATGCCGAGTCCGGTCCAGTCTAAGAGCTTGAAGACATCTTCCAGTGCAGTGGTGAACGGTTTCGGAGAGATGACATCTCCCTGTCTCACGCCTTTCTGCAACTGGATCGGTTTCGTACTCTTATCCCGAATACGGACTGACATTGTGGCGTTCCTATACAAACACTTAATTACTTCGATATAACGATGGTCGATTTGGCACCGCTGAAGGGACTGCAGCACCGCCCAAGTTTCGACTGAATCAAAGGCTTTCTCATAGTCCATAAACGCTATACACAGAGGCCGATTGTACTCCTCGGTCTTCTGGATAATCTGCCGAAGCATGAGGATATGGTCTATGGTGCTATAGCCTTTTCAGAAGCCAGCTTGTTCGGGCGGCTGGAAGACATCAAGCTTGCAAGTGAGTCGATTGGTAATGACCCTCGAAAACAACTTGTAGACGTGGCTCAAGAGTGAAATGGGTCTGTAGTTCTTTAGAAGAGCTTTGTCGCCCTTCTTGAAGAACAGAACTACCACACTCCTGGTCCACGACTCTGGAACGTCGCCCCCGAGGATAACGGAATTAAATAGCTTCTGAAGGGCTTTTAAGACCGGCTTGCCGCCTGTCTTCAGGAGCTCAGGCGTAATCCCGTCATCTCCCGGTGCCTTACCGTTTCTTAGTTGTTCGAGAGCCTCCGCAAAAAAAAAAAAAGTTGTTCGAGAGCCATTCTGATCTCGCACAAGCTAATGTCCGGGATTTTTTCGGTATAGTTCCGAGTTAGCTTGGATCTGGGATCTTGGACCAAACCGACAACAGGATTTCGAGATGATTTATATAACTGTCCATAGAACCTTTCGACCTTTCCCAAGATCTCACTTTGGGATGAAATGGTAGTGCCGTCATCGGTCTTCAGCTTAGTCATTTGGCTTTACTCAATAGACAGATCTTGCGCGAACACTTTTGAGCCACGGTTCCGCTCTATCGCTTATTTAATACGGAGCGTATTAAATTGGCGAATATCGCGGCGCACAGACCTGGAGATCTGCCTATTTAGCTGTCTGTATTCGGACCAATCGGCTGAAGACTGTACTGTCATTTCTTTTCTCCGCTGCATGAGCTTGAGAGTCTGGTCAGAAAGTTTTTAGGTCTATTAGCGCAGTGAGCCTTGAAAAACTTCGACCTAACCGCGTGAACAGAACCTGTTGTTCATATCGTTCGGAGATTCGCACTCGTCTAGACAATGGAAGTGATTGTGTAGTTCGAGTTAATAGCTATCGAGGTTCTGGTATTGGACAGGTGTAGGTCGGAGGGTAGACTTCATCAAGTGTGACCGTTCGACTTCTGTGTGGATATTTAAAGTGCCTCGTACTATTCGGTCATCGTGTCCTACAAGCTGAAGTCTATCTCGTTTTTTGTTGAACCATCGGGGCTAATCCAGGTCCATGTCCTTTGTGGCTGCTTTCTGAAGAAAGAATTCATCATAATGAGGCTTTACTTCTCCACAAATTCAGTCAGATTCTGGCCCTCTTGTTTCTCTGTCCATATCCATGTTTCCCTACTCTCAACTCATCATCACTCCCTTTGCCTAGGTTCGCGGTAAAGTCTCCCATAACCACCGTGAAGTGGGTTTTGGACGCGTGTATGGCTTTCGAGATATCCTCGAAAAGACCTCCACCTCGTAGTCGGAGTATGCCGAGGTCGGTGCGTATACCTGTATGACCTTCAACGAATACCGTTTGGTAATTCTGAGTATAAGGTATGCTACCCTTGCCGACACACTCTCGATCCTCTCCACGTTGCCTACGAGAGACCTGCGAACGATAAACCCTATACCGCCTTGGGACGGGTGATCTCCCTCCCGGTAGAAGAGCAAGTTTCCAGAACGTAGGATTATCGTGCCCTCGCCCTCTCTTCGCACTTCTGATAATCCTACAATATCCCAGCGGATTTTGCTCAGTTCCTCTTCCAGCTCAATGACCTCCTCATCGGTCCTGACTGTCCGAATGTTGTGTGTTACCAGAGCCAAAGGTCGTTTTGATTGGTAGCCGGATCGCTGCCGGAGATTCTTCGCACCCCCTACTTCATTGCTACCAGGCCCGCTACCACGATGAGCCTGTAGGATAGCGGAGCTGCCATGACTGGAGGCCGTTTTTTTATGTGTGTTGCTATTATGAGGGGTTAGAGCCGTAATCGCTACGCTTGGTAGGCGGGTTGGCGATCGCAATGTGGTGTAATACGTATCCCAGGAGAGAGCTGCTGCCCACTCTCCTGGTGAACCCTTTAGTCGATTTTTACGACTCCCACGAGCAAGCAAGGGGTGGTGACATATGTATTCTATCCCATCGCCACACGGGGAATAATAATAACAATTAGCAGACTTAAATAAAAATATACTCCACTATCTTAAAATGACGGCCATGTTTTAACTACTATAACTACGTATAGGCTTTAGTTACAGCCAGGCACTAGTAGTAGGAGCACTCTGTTGGAATTTTTTTGTCTAGAGCCGCGAGCAGGTATTTACGGGGTAGTACCACACTCTCGCATAAAATCGAAATCTGAGTAATGACAATGCACTGTATACACACATATACCTTCTTCGCTTGGTGATCGTCAACAGTTCAACTTTCAGGGTCAGTTTGGAGTTTTTATTGGTAGGCTCAACTATACTCTTGAGATCGCAAAGGTAATGGCCGGCAGTAACACTTACCATCAGGTTTGGTACTAGCTCGTTTGCCACCGCAAGCAATAAAAAAAATATGATACGAGGCGAGGACCTACATGAAGGATACCAATATGCTTAGGATAGCTTCATGGTAAAGCTCAGCCATATTCTGTATTAGAACTATGGTGTTTCTTAATTCCATTAAACTTGCGAACCATTGTAGACAAGCGAATGGTGTTCTTTTAGAGATCTACTAAGAAAGAATTTTACGCTATTCCGCCCCTAATAGGGTGTAACAGAGGAATAAAGTGTGTATGGAGAGAAAAAATCTTTATCGATTCGAAAAAAATAAGTAAACATATTTCACCATTCTCAATTTTCATCTCCTAAATGAGAAGCAGAGTAAAAGAGTAGGTAACAAGTAATACTGGATTAAATTCTACGGTGATATATTTATTTACTTATAGAGTTGAAAATTAGCACAAGTAGGTTGCTACACAACTAACTTTTATGTCTCGCTAAAAATGAGTATTCTGGTATGCAGTATCTGAAGTTATATTTCTGCCCAATTTTTGTGAATTATGTTCTTGACCCGCTATGTTTGTTCCATCTGGGGTGACGGAAGGGCGGCGTGCAGTCACATAACCCACCGTATTAGTTCTCAGTGGCCATTGGGACGGCCATGGCTCAAACGAATGCACAAATCACCGATTCGTTGACATTCCTGGCCGGCCTGGCAGATTCCCTATTTGGGTAGCCTCGCCATCAACGACGCACCAGCGCCACCGGAGCGTCACTCTCACGCTACATATATATATATACATATATATATATATATATATATATATATATATATATATATATATATATATATATATATATATATATATATATACCATATCTATCTATATATATATATATATATTTATATAGTAGGCGGCAATGCGTTTCTGCTCTAAGCTTGAACCCTTAGGTTTAAAATACAGGTTAAGTTTAGCTTGAAAAATATCCACTGTATAACTCAAATAATGAATCATATCTAACGAGGTCTCACAATAGTTTGACAATCATCTAGTCCTAACCTTATTAGATCTAAAGTACCCTATTGAAGTACATATCGGTGCCAGTTCAGTTGGTTACGGTGCAATTTTGATTCAAAAGAAAGACGTCCAATTGTCAATGGAATATAGCATTTCAGGAACTATTTGTACGGTCAAAAATTCGCTGTTATGACAGAATATCGTGACCTAGATGACTCATAAGAAGTTAGATCTTAGGGCGTTTTTGCAGTCATTAAAGATAACTTGTTGAATGCGATACATATTAGTCCTCTCCTGACCATGAACGGTGTAAAATATTAATATGGGGATAGAATTAGCAAAAATATTTTTATTTTTGCATATATTTTCTTAATTTTAATAACAGAAGTTGATGCTCTTTTTAAGAGTCACATAAATGTCACATTAAATATGAATGCAAAGTCACATTGCCCTTATACCTCATTTACACCTCGTATTTTAAATTAGGTTAAATTAAAATTACAAATTTTGTAGTAATAATGTATGTAAAAGTGATTTGATTTCAAAGCAATCTAATTATCACAATATAAAGTGACAGCACGAAGGAGGAAGAGAGAGACCCGCTCCACGCAGCTACCACAAGTAGACCTCTCAGTGAGCATGACCGATACCATGTACTACTAACGCTAACCAAAGTAAAAATGCGTTAGGCAAAACACGCTACGCTGTACATGTATGTAAAATCATTATAAAAAAAAACAAACAGTTCACAAAGACAAGGTAATTGCTGAGTGAGGAGCTGCTCATAGCCAGTCTGTACTACCGCTTAGATAATCCGAGATTTTATAATAACCTTTCTTACAGAGACTGTTCTTGACAGCCCTTTTAAATTTATAGTTTATTATAGAAGCATATACATTGCCACATGAATGACCTATTAATTCTTTCGAGGCAAGTCGTGTGTACAACTAATTTGTCCTTATTCTGAATATTAACACAATAAATGTCACAATACATTTCAAAATTATTGATATTTCTTTCTACATACAATACGTTTTCGTAAATATATTGTGATACAACAGTCAGAATATTTATTTCTTTAAATTTTTCTCGATATGAAACTCTTGGGCCTAATTTATAAATTGCGCGGACAGCCTTTTTTTGGAGAACAGATATACTACTCAGATCCGCGGAGCATCCTCACAGTAATATGCCGTATGACATGAGACTATGAAAATAAGCGAAATAAACTATTCTAGCCGTTTCAATATCGGTCAATACTCGAGTTTTTTTTGACTGCATAAGCCGCTGAGATAAGCTTGCTTGACAGTTTTTCAATATAAAAGCCCCATTGCAGTCTAGCATCTATAGTAATACCTAAAAAACGCTTGATGCGACAAGGTCCAAGCTCAATGAGAGGGATCAAGAGCTTCAACACGCAGCCAATACCAACTACATACTCGTGACCATTTGTGTTTTTTTGGGCATTGTTCTTCTATGTTTGGGGTACAAACTGTACCGAAAATGTCATCGAGATTGGATGGAGCAACAGATACGTGAATTTGCGTTGAGGCGACCCGCAAGCTACTTTAGAAAATTACAGAGTAAGCCACCAAGTGAGGCAACTGTCTAACCATGTATACCTACACCGTTCCTGTAACCTTCGTTCCTGTTAAATATAAATTCGCGTAAATAAACTTGTAGTTCCGTATCATTCTGTTTCGTAGTACGCAGTGCTCAAAAACATGGCCAAAGTGCGCGAGTGCATAAAATGTCGAAAAAGTAATTAATTATTGTGAAAATTGAAAAGTGTGTTAAAATGGGAAAACAACATGATGACCTTGGACTGAACTGGTATCAATATAAACATTTAATTTTTCTTTTATTCTAGTGAGCGAATCCCTATATATATAATTTTGTAAAATTTATGTTAATTTCGTCGTTTTAGTATTGTGTTTTATATTATAACTAGCTTCCGCCCGCGACTTCGTCCGCGTGGAATGGTTACTTTGGGCTAACGTTAACTTTAACTCGCGAATTAGTTTACGTAAAAGGTGGAAATATGTTTAAATAATACATACGTTAAAGCTGTTTTAGGTACCTACATGACCCTTTTATTAGTAAGAGTAGAACATTAAACCTTAAATAAAAGTTTTGGGTCTTATCTATACTTTCTATAGATATACCATATACAATCATCATTCTCCTACTCTTATCTCAATTGCTTGGGGTCGATACAATATGTACTCTTCTTTCATAGCACATATTGTAAAAGTTATTGGCAATAATTTTATGACCGGCCGCCATATACCATATACAATGTATGTATATTATACATACATACATATATACATACATACACTTACGCCTATTTACGATTACACATACTTTTAATGTGTATGACATCGCTGTGTGGTAGCGGCTACGAATACTAGCAATCCTCACTTTGCTTGTGGATGTCGTAAAAGACGACTAAGAGCCTCGTAAGCCTCGCAGCGTAATGTTGTATAGCCTAAAGCTTTCCTCCATAAATGGACTATCCAACAAAAAAAGAATTTTTCAAATCGGACCAGTAGTTCCTGAGATTAGCGCGTTTAAACAAACAAACAAACAAACTCTTCCGCTTTATAATATTAGTATAGATATATATATATATATATATTTACCCATTATCCAAAAGTGGATGTAAGACAGCTCTTCGACATTGGCTTTTATTTTATATTTATATTATCGTTTATCTTCAATAATGATTGTTTCTGTTGCATTGCCGAGACGTTCTTTTTTTTTTCATAAAGCCCATTTTGTTTGTGAATTCATCGAATCGTTCATTCATAACTGGGAATTACTGTATAACTTTGAATTAAGCGTCTATGTTTACTATGGCAGCTAACAAAAAGTTTAGTAAAATAAAAACATGTTTTATAAAATTTACTTTCAATCAAGTAAAATTAATGCGGTCGAAACGCGATCTCTGCGGCAAATCTGTGGAGTTAGGCTGACCGACCGCATTCGTAACGACGACGTAAGAGAGCGAGTAGGTATGAAAGAGAGTATTGGTGTAAAGATGCGAAAGGGCATGCTCCGATGGTTCGGACATGTGGAAAGAATACCGAACGAACGTCTGGTTAAGAAGATATACAATGCGAAAGTGGAAGGATGTAGGTACCGGGGGAGACCGAGACTAACCTACCTAGACCAGATCGGTCAGGTACTGAAGTCAAGAGTCTCCGAAACCGGCGAGCGTGTATGAAGAGAATTATGAATGTTGAGGAAGCGAGTGAAGTATGCAGAGATAGAGTTCTCTGGCACTCTGTTCTCTCTGCCTACCCTGCAAGGGATATGGCGTGATGATATGTATGTATGTATGTACTTTCATCATCATCATCACAGTCCATAACTGCCCCACTGTTGGGCTCGAGCCTCCTCCGTAGTGGAAGGGAAATTAACCTACTATACCGCGCTGGTCAGACATATTGGTATAGGGTTTTGTTTCGAGTTTTCCTTCTCTCGCATAGATGTTATATGCGTTTTATATCCCTTACTCGTCTCGTACGATCACCCGCGGGTAGTATTCTTACTCCGTCACCACACGGAAAATTTACTTTACTTGTATTTTATTTTTATAATGGACTTAATAAAATATTTATAACCTCGATTTTAATGTCAATTTGGTTAACCTCAATGTATGCTAAAATTTATTAATTTGAATGTACATACGTATATATATATATATATATATATATATATATATATATATATATATATATATATATATATAAGCCCTGTCATGAATTATTTTATAACCAGTTGGTTTATTTATTGGCTACAGCAGAACGTGCGAAGCAAGAACAGAAATTACAATGACACCTATCCTTCAAGAACCAGCACTGGCTCCAGATGCATTAATCACGTCAAATGATACCATCGAACCGATATTAAAAGATGACAGTATTGTTATTTCAGGAATGTCTGGAACATATCCAAATGCAAACAACATTAAGGAGTTCTCAGACATACTTTATAATAAGGTGAGTATTTGATATTTTGGTAATAATGAATAATTGTATAGTGTAATATTATTATGTCTGCCAATCTTAACGACCATGGCAATACCCTCACTTTGTGGTGAGGCCTACATAAATAGAATAATGTATTTATAATTACTATTTTTATAATAATAATAGTTTTAGTTCTTCGTCACATCATATAATAGAATGTATAAAAACTAATTATTAAGTACATTTTCCCGCGTGTTGTGACGGGGTAAGAATAAAATTGTTGTCACCCCTCACTTGCTCGTGGTTGTCGTAAAAATCACCTTTTTTTTTTTTTTTTTTGCGGTGGGCTATGGACGTCGCACCCCGCCAAATCGGTCCGGGGTGACGGAAGAGGCGGCGCGCAACCCCATTGACCCACCCTGCAAGCACCTCTTCTTCGCCGTGCGAGCGGGCCACCGGTACCCGATCTTTGTCTTCGGTGGCCCGCTCGGCGGTATGCCCTCTCGGGCTCCTCTCCTGTCGACGCCCCGACAGCTTTCGCCGTCGAGGCGTCGTCCTCACGCGGTGGCCTCATGTTGGGTGACCGGACAATTCCCCGGTCCGATCACCCGAAGCCTCGGTTAGGGCGGCATCAGGCGCAGGTACTCTCGCCTGCGCCGCTCCGGCTGCGGGAGGCGGCCCGGGTCACGGGAATCCTCCCGGGCCTGTTCCGCCGCCTCCTTCTGCGAGATGACAGCCTCGCAGAAGGCGGCGACCGCGTCCCAATTCCTGACAGTGTCGACCATCGCTCGCGCAACAGCCGGCAGCGTCAGGTCGGCACCGTTGACAGTCATGGCTCAGTCAGATGATCATGGCCAGTCAGAGCCATTCGTGGGTACCGCACGGTGTCTACCGAGGCGGCATGCCTATTGGCCGGGACAGCCCCGTGGGACCTAGAGGCGGAGATGCTCTCCGACCTCTACCGGCGGGTTACCTCAATGCGCGAAGAGGGTGGCTCCCCATCGTTCAACGAGATAGCCACCTGGCGCGAGGACGCCCGCCGAGAAGTCATCGCCCGTTGGGCTACGCGGCTGGAGAGGCCTAGACACGGTGTTTTTACCGTTGAGGCCCTCCGGCCCGTACTGATGGAGTGGATGGAGCGGCGGCACGGAGTCCTCTCTTTCCGGTTGGTGCAGGTCTTGTCGGGGCATGGTTGCTTCGGCAAGTACCTGCACACGTTCGTGCGGAGGGAGTGGACTCCGTCCTGCCACCATTGCAGTAGTGACGAGGACACGGCGCAACATACGCTCGAGGTATGTTCGGGCAGCGCCGTGACCTCGTCGCTGTCATCGGTGCCGACCTGACGCTGCCGGCTGTTGCGCGAGGGATGGTCGACAGCGTCAGGAATTAGGACGCGGTCGCCGCCTTCTGCGAGGCTGTCATCTCGCAGAAGGAGGCGGCGGAACGGGCCCGGGAGGACTCCCGTGACCCGGGCCGCCGCCCGCGGCCGGGGCGGGGAATTGTCCGGTCACCCGATGTGAGGACGCCGCGTGAGGACGACGCCTCGACGGCGAAAGCTGTCGGGGCGTCGACAGGAGAGGAGCCCGAGAGGGCATACCGCCGAGCGGGCCACCGAAGACAAAGATCGGGTACCAGTGGCCCACTCGCACGGCGAAGAAGAGGTGCTTGCAGGGTGGGTCAATGGGGTTGCGCGCCGCCTCTTTCGTCACCCCGGACCGATTTGGCGGGGTGCGACGTCCATAGCCCACCGTAAGAAAAAAAAAAAAGGGTACACCACGCAGAGGTTTCTGGCATCGTACCCCGTCGTAAAAATCACCTAAGGTCCATCAGGCGAGTCTTCAGAAACTCTCTCCTAGGAAACGTATAATACCTCACTGTAATCACCAACCCGTCTGCCAAGTTAAGCTAATACGGCTTTAATCTCAAATATGTGAAGCAAAGATATAAAACCAGACACGACAGCTACACTATCTTATGAGCACATTATGTTATCGGGCCCGGGAGCGATGGAGTAGGGGGTGTGAAGAATCTCCGGCAGCGATTCGGCCACCATAAAAACGACTCTTGGCCCCGTAGTAATACATAACATTCGGACGCTCAGGACTGATGAGAGTGTGATCGAGACGGAAAAGGAATTGAAAAAAATCTGATGTGATATTAAAGGATTGTCAGAAGTACGGAGAGATGGTGAGAGCACGATAATCCTCCGATCCGGAAACTTTGACTTTTACCAGGAGGAAGATCAACCATCCCAAGATGGTAGAGGGTTTATCGTTCGAAGGTCTCTCGTAGACAGTGTGGAGAAGATCAGGACTGTGTCAACAAGGGTAGCGTACCTTATACATAGAATTAGCATACGGCATTAGTAGCCCCGCCCGTGTGGCGACGAGATAAAATACAAGTGTCTCCATCACTTGCTTGCCCGTGGGAGTCGTAAAAATCGGCTAAGGGTTCACCAGGGGAGCGGGCAGCAGCACTCTTCTGGGCAATGTATAACATCTCACTGCGATCGCCAACCCGTCTGCCAAGTGTGGCGATTACAGCATTTTCCCCGGGAGCGGGTGATGCAAAGAATCTCCGGCAACGATCCGGCTCCCAATCGAAACGACACTTGGCCCTGGTAACACAAAACATTCGGACACTCAGGACTGACGAGAAGGTCATCGAGCTGGAAGAGGAATCGAGCAGAATCCGTTGGGACTTAGTAGGATTACCAGAAATGTGAAGAGAGGGCGAGGGCACGGTAAACTTGTCCGGTCTTGCAGCTTTCACCGTTGGCGCGTCGTTCTCACGCGGTGGCCTCACTTCGGGGTGATCAGGCTAACCCCCGGTCCGATCACCCGCTGCCTTGGTTAGGGCGGCATCAGGCGGAGGTACTCGCGTCTGCGCTACCCAAGGCGCTGGCAGCGGTGCGTGTCGCCGTAGAGGAGTTCCTAAAGGGCACACCCCGTCGCTTCCTTCTGCGAGATAACTGTCTCGAGGAAGGCGGCGACCGCGTTCCAGTTCCTGACGCTGTCGAACATTGCTTTTTTTTTCTTTTTCTTTTATTTTTATTGCTTTTGGTGGCAAACGAGCAAACAGTACACCTAATAGGAAGTGTTATTGCCGCCCATGGACCTTTACGGCCGCTGCCTACCAATACAAACCCCAAACCCACCCAGTTGGGCAGCCGGGTCTCTCGCTTATCGAACGAAGCGCAATAGCACATTGCCATTACTCAGACGTCGATCTTGAGAGAGCGTGGTACTACCCCGGAAGGACCGGCCCGCGGCTATTGACAAGTGAATTAGCGGGGAAAATTGACAAGTGAATGAAGAAGTCCAAGCTGCCATCAAGCTAATTGTCCCTGGTGAGTTAGCAGCCCACGCGAACATAGAAGCTATGAAAGCAATAAGTATGTTTCACAAAAGTGTTGAAAGAGACAGCGCGAACAAAATGTAATTACTTTTTATTGAAAATTTATGTATTTATTCATAATATTATAACGATAGATCTAAATTATGTTAAAAATTAGTTTTATGCTTTGTGCCAATCAGTTATTGGTTATTGTATAACCGTATGGGGCGGAGCTACTAAAACTCTTTTATTAAAATTAGAAAGAGCTCATAGGGCAGTTTTAAAGGGTATGTATATACCCATAAACCATTCCGATATCCTACAGCTCAACTGTACAATGACTGCAAGGTCTTAACCGTTCGACAGTTGTACGTACTCCGTTCAGTGCTTAGAATACATGTTGTATGTATGTAGTTCTATGCCTGTATGTAGTTCTATGCCTCTTGCCGATCCCAACAAACGTAAAATTTATCCGCGAGGTATTAAACATAAGACATGTTTTGCCAGACATCAGTATTACGTTATATCAATTCATATCTACCAAAAAAATCTCAAAGAACTGCATATACTTAATTTAAACAAACACAACCTAAAAAGTAAAGTAACTGATTGGCTTCTAAAACAGGATTACTCAAATACGGAATCATTACTCACATACACTGTGTAACATAAACATACAACCACTAATCACACAATACACACCCATACACACACACACACACGCACAGACATACACACACACACGCACGCACAGACACACACACCCGCACATACTCCGTGCACTCACTGCTTCTATACGCACTCTCAATTTCTATATCTTTATTATTAACTAAATAATCTAAATATAACATTCACATTTTTCTTTTTAGTTTTATTCATTTTTCTTCAGTATACTATTGACTTTTTCCTTTTTAAATATAAATTTATTAACCCCGTCTCGTATGATACAGGCTTGATTATAGTTTACGAGACTAAGTTATAATAGTGTTACACATACTGGAAATATCTTAAGTAAATTATTGTAAATTTGTAATGTTTTGACTAAATATATTATTATTATTTTAAATCTGTATTTTATTGTAAAATATAATTTACAAATAAATAATTTTGAATTTATTTGTAGTATTTATTTTTGGATAATAGTTATAAAAATATAATTAAAAAAAAATATAACTGTCAACAGCATGGTCCTACCACTATTAGGCACTATTGCCACCGCTCCATCCGCTCGATCATCAGCGGTCGGAGGGCCTCCATGGTACGTACACCCAATCGAGGCCTCTCCAGCCGTGCTGCCTAACGAGCGATGGCACCCCGGACACAATGCCGCCCTCTTCGCGTATGCTAGATACCCGCCGGTAAAGCTCAGCGAGCATCTCCGCCTCCAGGTCCCACGGAGGTGTTCCGGCCAATGCGCACGCTGCTTCGGTCGCCAACGTGCGGTATCCGCGAATGGCCTTCTCATAACAAAAGTGATTTTGAATAAATATATTATACTACTACTACTTGGGGGGGGGGCATAGTCCGGAGCGTGCTGGGGGGCATAGTCCGGAGCGTGCTCGTTCGCGTCCCCTGCCAGTCTAATTAGACTGCTAATCCGGCTCGATATGCGTACCGCAATGCGGGTTAGGGCGTCCCCCGGAGGCGACGCGTACCGACCCGCCCCCGTCGGTACGAACATCGGCAGTTGCGGCGATGGGGGCCACCACCCATCACGCCTTGCCCAGTTAGGCGAGTCGAGGAGAACGGAGTGCCGGGTGGGCACGTGGAATGTAAGAGGTTGTGTGGAAGGTAAGTTGCACGAGCTGATATCCGTCATGGCGGACAAACAGCTAGACGTGCTCTGTGTAACAGAGACCAAGCGAAGGGGCAGCGACGCCTGCGATCTTCCTGGTGGCGGGATGGCTCTGTGGTCTGGTGTACCACAGAGCGATCGAGCCAGCATGGGGGTAGGAGTGCTGTTGTCCTCTCGCTTGGCCTCAGGTGTGAAGGATTACGGAATGTATGATCCCAGACTTCTCTGGGTCCGTATAAAACTAGGTGTCACCAAGGTATTCATGGTTGTAGCATATGCTCCCGTAGGATCCTCGGTGGCATCAGACCTAGAGAAGTTTTGGGACAATGTTAGGCAAGTTCTGGATATGGCAGAAACCAGTGAACGCGTGATTGTATGCGGAGATTTGAACGGATGGGTGGGGACCAAGCGTCCCGACTATGAGGACGTACTTGGTCCATTTGGTGATAAGAGAGTGAACGATGCAGGTAGGCTCATAGCGGATGTATGCATGGAGAGAAACCTTATTGTGTCAAACACATTTTTCCAACATAAGGACATCCATATGTATACATGGAGAAGGAATGAACAGAAAAGCATAATAGATTTAATTTTGGTAGACAGTCGCCTCCGAAGCAAAATATTGGACGCAAGAGCCTACAGGGGCCCCACAGTCGACACGGACCACTATCTCGTTATTGCGAGATTTAGTGGTCTGTTCAGAAAGTGGAGGCACTGGCGAGAGCGTGTCCACTTCGGAGGGCTTGAAAGAATAAAGGTTGAAAGGTTGCAAGAAGAGTGTGCAAGGGAAAAGTATGCAGAGGGTGTCCGAGAACGGCTGACGATGGCAAGCCAGCCGCAATCGGACATTGAAGAATGCTGGAGAGTATTGAAAGAGAGTATGGTAGATACAGCGAAAGAAGTATGTGGAAGTTCAAAGAAGCATAGGAAAACAAATGGCGATGCATGGTGGGATGCGGAAGTGGTAGCTTCCGTAGATCAAAAGAAGAAAGCGTGGCTGGACTATGTCTCTTCTTTGAATCTGAATGACAGTATGACTGAACAGAGGAAAGAAATATATCGGCAATGTAAGAATGACACCAAGGCCTTAGTGAAAGAGAAACGTGATAGAGCAAGTATGAGTGCTGAAGATAGACTGACTAAAAACTTCGAGGGTAACACCAAACTCTTTTGGAGGGAGGTGAAGAAGTCTCGGGGTGGTTGATCAGCCTTCAGAATGAATAAAATAAGGTCTAAAGGTAGAGACATTCTTACACAAACACAAGACGTGTTAAGCCGATGGAGTGAATATTTTGGCGATATGTATGCGGATGCTACGGTTGGCGCCGGTGTTGGATGTGGTTTAGTAGATCTACATTCGACAACGGCGTCCTCCGATGGCATCAGTATGGATGAAGTTGAATGGGCGATAAGAAGTTTGAAAAATGGTAAGGCAGCGGGCATTGATATGGTGTCTGCCGAGATGATCAAGCTTGGTGGCTCTTGTGTCTGGGAGGCGTTCCTGTTGCTCCTCAATTTATGTTGGAGCTCGGGAATGGTTCCCAGGGACTGGAATAGCGCAGTCATCGTGCCTTTGTTTAAAAACAAGGGTTCACGTTATGACTGCGCAAATTACAGAGCCATAAGCTTGACCAGTTTGGCAGCAAAAGTGTATGGAAAAATTATCGAAAGGAGAATGAGGATGGTGTCCGATGGTTTACTGTGTGAGACACAAGGAGTTTTCAGGAGTGGAAGGGGGGTGCGTTCTGTCAGCCAGGCTGTTTATCATATATCTGGATAAATGTCTCCAAAGGTTGAACGATATGAATGTGGGAGTCCAGATGGGCGACTCAGTGGTCACTGCTCTGCTTTATGCAGATGATGCAGTCCTGCTGGCACAGTCAGCGACTGACCTGCAGACCCTAGTCGACACAATGACAGAAGATTGTAAGAAAAGGGGTCTACGCGTGAATGTGAGCAAAACCAAAATAATGGTCTTTGAAAGAGATAAAACCAGAACAGATGTAAGAGTAACAATAGGTAATGATGTACTAGAGCAAGTGGGTGAATTTGTATATCTTGGATGTGGATTTAGCCGAGATGGAAGGTACACCACTGATATAGAGCGAAGAGTGAATGCGGGAAATAGAGTGAACGGAGCGTTGGGGCAACTTCTCGGCAGCCACCACCTCAGCCAGAAGGCACGTGTAGCAATACATAACGCAGTGCTTGTCCCAACATTACTGTATGGAAGCGAGAGTTGGGTATGCAGAAAAGAGTATGATAGTAAAATTAATGCGGTCAAATGCGATCTCTGCGGAAAATCTGTGGAGTTAGGCTGACCGACCGCATTCGCAACGACGACGTAAGAGAGCGAGTAGGTATGAAAGAGAGTATTGGTGTAAAGATGCGAAAGGGAATGCTCCGATCGTTCGGACATGTGGAAAGAATGCCGAACGAACGCCTAGTTAAGAAGATATACAATGCGAAAGTGGAAGGATGTAGATACCGAGGGAGACCGAGACTAACCTACCTAGACCAGATCGGTCATGTACTGAAGGAAGGTGGAGTCAAGAGTCTCCGAAACCGGCGAGCGTGTATGAAGAGAATTATGAATGTTGAGTAAGCGAGTGAAGTATGCAGAGATAGAGTTCTCTGGCACTCTGTTCTCTCTGCCTACCCTGCAAGGGATATGGCGTGATGATATGTATGTATGTATGTGTATTATACTGCTACCTTGTAATTCTTTAAGGAACTTACATTGATTAATGTTTTGCTATTCCAGTCATAATAGTATAATTTTCTAGATGGTGTTATCTCAAGAGAACCTCGGAGAATATTGCAGCAATAGACAATAGGTAATACCTATTATGTGGAAATAGTGTAAGCAGAAAGGTGGAATTACGGCCTGCCTAGTATTTTATCACAGTTACTGACACTAGTATTTTTATATCACAGTCGCTGCGATACCTAGTGTCAGTATCATATTTTGTCTAGTATAAACCAGTCCAATATAAATGTGATTACATATTTATCATATGTTGAATTGGGTGGAATGTAAACAACACACAATAGTATACGCTAATAGTTTACGCTAATAGTTTAAATTTACAATAGCTACAACAACTTTTATATGGCAAGTGTAGTTATCAATATCAAGTTATTTAGCACCGTAAAATAAAGGGGTGACCTCAGGAATCACGCTTGAGATTGTCCAGCTTCTCTTCGCTTCTCTGCTACGCCTGTAGCATGACAGACGGCCAGCCTTGTGACAGACCGCGCATTGCGGTAAGCCTTATACAATTGGTGTGCGGGACGGGCCTCCCGACAAATGTGTTGTAGTTAGCTGACGTCCCGTTTGGTCGCTGGTTCGGTGGTAAAGTGGACTGTATTTTGTATCTCGCCGGGACCAGGAAATTATTGAAGAAATAAAACTCTTGAATGAAGTAACAAACGTGCTTCGGACGAATATTAGACCATTGCTGCCTAGCTCCCACGTACTATTGCTTGAAGTTCACTATCTTGCTATATCTCCATATTAATATATTTGCGGCCACACAATGTCGATTTATTGTGTCGCTTAGGTACAACGAAACTTTACCGTAACGACAGCCGAGCCGGGCAGTGCGAATGGTGTTAATATTCATCCTTGTTTTACACTTATCTTTATTAACATTTTTGCTTATAACTTTAAGACTATACTAGTTACAGTTACGATATATAGCTTATTTTTCGTGTAATTTAATTATCTATCTATTACAACTGTTACCTTAGCCCTAGGTATCGATTTAGGCTTCATTCAGGCACTAAATACCACAATTTTAATACCTTTTAGTACTGTTAATCTATTTTAAAATACTATATTTCCAAAACTATAATACCTAGGATGGTGGTTTTTACTGCGTTTGATGGGCCCTATCGTATGCTTTAATAAAACACCAAAAAACATATATATTTATTACAAGTTCTACAAGATAAATAACAAAATTGGGGCATAGTTAAGAACAATAAATTTTTATACAAGTTATGTAAACAATAATAGTTGCAGCCTATTTTAACATTAATTAAATATTATTATACCTCTAATTAACCTATTTTAATGTTCTTTAATTATTATCTTTGGAAGGATCTTAGGAAGTCTATCTGCATGCACAAAAGGGATTTATGACAGTATTAAATTGGTTAAAGTGCCATCAACTGACACTCAACATTGACAAGACTAAATACATTGCTTTCAACTCAAATATATATAAACACACACTCAACTTACTTAATATTACAGCTCACTCATGCAACTATACCTCACAAACACACTGTTCATGTCCATTACTTCAAAAGTCAATGAAATAAAATACCTGGGTGTTGTTATCGACCAAAATCTTAATTTCAAAGGACACATCAATTTACTATCGCTAAGAATTAGGAAACTAATTTACATCTTTAAAAATCTCAGAAATGTAGCTAGTAAAAAAGTTTTGAAAATCACTTATTATGCTTTGTGTCAATCATTATTGACTTACTGCATCTCATCTTGGGGTGGAGTCGGAAAAACATCCATGCTAAGAATTGAAAGAGCCCAAAGAGCCTTATTGAAGGTTGCACATAGGCTCCCCTTTCTTCACCCAACGACAGAATTGTATTCTCATTGTGAAGTGCTAACGGTTCGGCAACTTTATATTCTACGAGTTGTCTTATTGAGGCACTCGCTTCTAGGGTTCAGCCCGAATATGAATGCTAACAAACGTATAAAAAGTAAAGTTTGTACTACTAGTTTACATAAAACGAGCCTATCACTTCGCTTCTTTGATTTCCTAAGTAATTATTTATACAATAGGATTAATGCTATATTATCTTTATATGCTTTGAATAGGTTCGAGTGTAAGCGAGTGCTCACGGGCTGGCTTTTAAAACAGACCTATGATTACACAGAACAACTCTTAGTTGTGCCACAATAGTTTCACGCTGAAATACCACATTAATTTTGGTCTTTACTACATTCACCCAAATACACAATCACACGGGTCAATATAGAATACAAAGATCTTAACTACAAATACACACACACACGCACACTCACACCCACATATACACTTCCATACATACATATACACACACTCACACAAACACGCACACAACATACATAAATATACACACATATAATATTTATTTTTTCTTATTTTATCTTTCTTTTAACTTATTATTGTAAGTCAATTAAATCTCGTATGTAATTGAAAATTTTGTTACGTGTATTTCTCAATGTGATCCAGGTGGGGCCTGGTAATCTGTATGACAGGGCAACCTAGTTCAGATACCAGTCTCCCACAAAGGATGGTTCTATTTAATTTGTAACATTGTTAATGAGATACCTTTGTGGAAGAAAACAATAAAAAACTATTATTATTATTATTATTGTATCTCCATTTATTCACGGGATCTTCCGTAGGGAAGATACCCGGTCCTTTGGTAGGCTTACATGGGGATATGGATCCAACACGCAGAGGCCTTTAGAGAAATTTAATCTAAATATTGGGATGGGACACCTACCGATGACATTCCACGTCTGCACATAACATACGTGGAATGCCAGCACTCGGCAGTAATTAGTGGGCCGTGTCTATCACCTCCTCAAAATAGTAATAGACGCGCTAGCAGCGAGAGTCATTGCCGTGCCGCCTCGCTCCTTTGGGGCCAAAGCCTGGGGGCCTGTATGGGCGATGGGGAGTGCAGGCCGCAAACCCGCAAAACGCCTATGTGTTTTGCGGGTTCATTGTCCACCGCACTTTAGTGTTATACTGAGATTCAATAGGAATCTCAGTATAAATACTCATAGGAGTAGTATAAAAACTTTATTAATTAATAAACGGTTTTTTTTTACAAAACTTCTGTAATGTCAATGACTTATTTGACGCGAAACATCTTAGTTCTCTCATGACCAAAAACGCATAAAAGTATTCGAACCGTCAGAAAAAATTAAAATCAAGTGTAAACGATAAAATCTGTAAAAATAGTTTTATTTCACATCCATTACTTTGTGACCTATACCTTCGTTACTTTTGTGCAAATCACCACAAACAGTGTTTTAAATGGAAATTGTTAAGTTATTATAGGATTATTTCAGTTTACAGTTGTAACTAAAATGAACAAAATTTTATGTACCTATTCACATGAATTCCACGTGTGGCGACGGGAATAGAATACAAAGGTTACTGGACCTCTATAGGACCCCTTACTTGCCCGTGGGAGTCGTAAATATCGGCTAAGGGTCTCACCGGGAGATTGGGCAGCGGCTATCTCCCGGGAAACTTAATAACATCTACTGCGATCGCCAATCCGCTCGCCTAACGTGGCGATTATGGCATTATACCCCCCAAAACAAAATATGAATACAAAAAAAGTCACGGCCCCAGTCACGGCAGTTCCGCTGTTCCACGGCTCATTTTGGTAGCGGGCCTGTTGGTAGCGGGACAGGGGGTGCTATGAATCTGCGGCCGCGATCCGGCTACCAAAAAACTTGGCCCTAGTAATACACAACGTTCGGACGCTTAGGACTGACGAGATGGTATACTGGGAGTCCCGGGTCGTCCTGCCGGCGATTATACGCTGGAGTCGTGCGATCCATGGCACTGAATGGAGCCCCTATTTGGGCGGATTCCCTCACCGCCCGCAACAGAGCCCTTTTGCGAAGACCGCAGAGGGTCATGGCGGTGAGGGCTATTAGGGGCTACCGTACGGTGTCCTGGACCGCGGCAACGCTGTTGGCGGGCGACCCACCTTGGCCGTTAGTGGCTGAGGCTCTGGCGGAGGCCTACCGAATCCGCGTTGCGGCGCGGGCCGCCGGCGAGCAAGTCTCCGTTAGGAGACTGGGCAGAGCATTGGAAGTGGCCCGAAGGGAAGTCATCCGGCGGTGGAAAGATGAACTGGAGTCCCCCATAGCAGGGCGGGGTACTGTAGAGGCGGTTGCGCCACATCTCCACCGCTGGATCAACAGAAGGCACGGCAGCCTGAGCTTCAGGGTGGTGCAGGTGCTTACCGGACACGGGGTCTTCGGTAAGTACCTGCACAGAATTGGGAGAGAAGAGGCCCCAGGGTGCCATGAGTGTGGCGCGCCAGTGGACGATGCGCGCCACACGTTGGAGGTATGCCCCGCCTGGGGGCCCCAGCGCCGCGTCTTGTCGGTGGTTGTTGGAGGGAACCTGTCGCTGTCAAACGTCATCTCAAAGATGCTCGACAGTGACAGGTGCTGGTCGTCGATGGCCTCCTTTTGTGAGGAGGTCATTTCTATAAAGGAGGCCGCGGAGCGACAACGCGAGGCACTTGCGTCCGCAGACTCGCTCCGCCGGCGGCGGCCAGGGAGGAGGAGGCGCCGATATGCGCAACTCCTCCCACCGCCATGAATGACGACAGGGCGTGGCCCGACGGCCAAGCGTTGGGTTGCCGGGGATCGAATGTCAGTAGACGATCTCTCCGGTACCCCGTAAAAGCGCGGAAGGGGCCGCTGTGGTTTTAGTGGGTATTCCGGCCGCCAACTATCTATGGCCGGTGAGTCCCACACTCCCCCTTCGTCTGTCACCGGCGAGGGGCAGCGCCTAAATGCGTTTCCACAGCGTGAAAAAAAAAAAAAAAAAAAAGGACTGACGAGATGGTCATCGAGCTGGAAGAGGAATTAAGCAAAATCCGATGGGACATTGTAGGATTATCAGAAGTGCGAAGAGAGGGGGAGGGCACGATAATTCTCCGGTCTGGAAATCCGCTCTTCTACCGGGAGGGAGATCACCCATCCCAAGGCGGTGTAGGGTTTATCGTTCGTAAGTCTCTCGTAGAGAACGTGGAGAGGATCGAAAGTGTGTCAACAAGGGTAGCGTGCCTTATACTCAGAATTACCAAACGGTATTCGTTGAAGGTCATACAGATTTACGCACCGACTACGACATACTCCGACGACGTAGTGGAGGCCTTATACGAGGATATCTCGAAAGCCATCCACACGTCCAAACCTCACTTCACGGTAGTTATGGGAGACTTCAACGCAAAACTAGGCAAAAGAACAGACGATGAGTTGAGAGTGGGGCAAAATGGATTTGGACAGAGACACCAAAGGGGCCAAAAACTGGCCGACTTTTTGGCGAAGGAAGGCCTCTTCATGATGAATTCCTTCTTCAAGAAGCGGCCACAAATAAAATGGACCTGGATTAGCCCTGATGGATCCACTAAAAATGAGATAGACTTCATCGTGACGGACAAACGACAAATATTCAATGATATCTCTGTGATCAGCAGGATTAAAACTGGGAGTGATCAGCGGATGGTTCGAGGCACATTGAATCTTCATACGAAAGTCGAGCGGTCTCGCTTGTTGAAGTCTACACTCCGACCTACACCTGTCCAATACCAGAACCCCGATATCTTCCAACTCGGATTATATAATCGCTTCCAATGCCTGGAAGAGTGCGAATCTTCGAAAGATATGAACAACAGGTTCGTGGAAACTGTCCACGCGGTCGGGTCAAAATTCTTTAAGGCCCGTCGCGCTACTAGAACAAAAAATCTTTCTGACCAGACTCTTCAACTCATGGAGAAGAGAAAGGAAACACGGTACAGTCTTCAGCCGATTGGTCCGAATTCGGGCAGCTTAATAGACAAATCTCTAATTCTATGCGACGCGATTTTCGCCGATTTAATACACTGCGTATTAAAGAGGCGTTAGAGCGAAATCGAGGCTCCAAAGTGTTCGCACGAGATTTGTCTATTGGGCAGAGCCAGATGACTAAGCTGAAGACCGATAACGGTACTGTCATTTCTTCCCAGAGTGAGATCTTGGGAGAGGTCGAAAGGTTCTATGGGCAGTTGTACAAATCATCTCTGAATCCTGTTGTCGGCTTGGTCCAAGACCCCAGATCCAAGCTAACTCAGCAATATACCGAAGAAATCTTAACAAAAAATTTAAAATTATCTTACCAAAAAAACGTATAATCCTACTTTATGTAAATAAAAATATATTAAATAGAAAAAAATGGATTTTTATTTCGTAACGTAAGTTACTTTTTAGATTCCTAATTTAAATCAGCAATATCACTACTTTAAATTTAATGATTTAATGTTTAGGAGAATACAGTGTCGGATTCAAGCTCAAGATGGGATTTAGAACACCCGGAGTTAACACACTACGTGGGCATGGCTCCGGATTTAGACCGCTTCGACGCTCAGTTCTTCATGGTGCACTACCGTATAGGACATTCCATGGACCCTATGTCACGCAAGTTACTTGAGCACACGTTTCAAGCGATTTATGACGCAGGTTAATATAAAGTTCTTTATATAACTTAAAAAGTTATTATATTTATATCGTATGATTGAATGTATATTGTTATTATCATTTATTATTATTATATTATATAGTTGTTATATTTAATTCTTTATCAGTAGCAGAGTATTGAGTTCTTTATGCGACCACTGAGGTTACAGGGAGGGCACGGCGCAGCACACGATCACTCTCTGCATGGCCTGGCTTAACCGGGCAACCCAGCTAGAGTCATGGTGCACAGCATCAAAAACTTGTCTCGGGGAAGGAGGCCACAGAGCGGGTCCTAGAGACACACTTCACCATCGGCGCGTAGGGCAACCCAGGCGTGCGTACCCGCGCCAGATGACGCCCTAGCCGAGGGCGTGGGTGGCTGGGTTAGGGATTAATTCACTGCCCATAGAGAGCCTTGAGGGGCGCTGGGGTATCGAGATGGTGTCCAGAAGTATAACCCACCGGACGGGGCAGTAATGACAAGGTCCGGATACTGCTGATCCGCTCACATAGTGCTAAAAAGATACATGTGCGGCAAGTTATGGAGTCTTGCACCATCACCTCCGTAGCTCCGGGCGATAGCCAGTCCCCAAGAACCATTTTGTTGACAGTTTTTACTTCCAATCAGGTTCACCCGACTATGATAATATCACACTTTCACAGTAAATATACATCTACTTAGTAGCAATTTGCTGTTTCACTTTGTTCAATATGCGAGAGAGTAGAGGCCTCGGTTCGGTGTTAGGTTTGTCGAGGCCTTCCGGCTGGTGCTAATGGAGTGGTTGGGTCGGGGTCTCGTTCCGACTAGTTCAGCCTTGGCATGGTTGCTTTGGCAAGTACCTGCACATAGCCACGAAGAGGGAGGACATCGTTTTACTATCACTACGATTGCGTCGAGAACACAGTGCGGCACACACATCGAGGTCTATGTAGCCTAGACAGAGCAACGCTGTGTACTCATCGCAATCATAGATTACACCCTAACGCTTTCGACCATCGCTAAGGCGATGCTCCACAGCGTCAGGAACTAAGGCGCAGTCGCCACCTTCTACAAGACATTCGTCTCGCGGAAAGAAGCAACAGGATGGGTCCGAGAGGAAATCCTCTTTGGTGACTTGCTCCACCGCCGGCGCCTGGGATGGCGCAGTATCTGTGCCTGATACCGCCCTTGCCGAGGCCGTGGGTGACTGGACCGAGGACTAGTCCGTCAACTGTAGAGAGGCTGACGGCGTGAGGACATCGACGGGGAAGAGTAATCGAAAGGGTAACCCGCCGGGCTGGCCACGGACGTCAAAGATTCGGCACGAGTGGCTGGCCCATGCTGACCTATGGTCATCTATGCATAATGTCAGCTTCTTAATAAACTCACTCTTCAGCCATGTGCATTTTTTTTGGTATCATCAAATCGACTGTTCGCATACCCATCCTTTTCTACTCTTTTTAGTCAAAATAATTAGAAAAAAGACAAGTATAATGAGTAAGCTTTTTATCTCCCTATCCACATTTTATGTTAAATTTTACAATATCAGAAATCCACATAGCAACCTCGGCTCCTTCCACCAATATCTGGAGATAGGATGATCAGAAGCCTTTTTATTAGGAGAGACCCAAATAGGTACCCCAAATGATACTTCGTACATAAATTACCTCTGCTACAAGCTAGAGCACTCCCTTCGTCGTAAAACCAGGGTGCATGCAACGAGATATCTGTTACCACACTCTTCGAGGTCTTACACAAATCACAGCGTTAACAAAAAAAAAAACAAAAAAAAAGGTGGCTAACTCTCTAGGGGAGACATCGCCACCCTCCTCGCGAGTAGACATTCACCTATATATTTCGGCGAGCATTTCCGCCTCCAAGTCCCACGGGGACGTTCCGGCTAACACGCATCCTGACTCGGTCGCCACCGTGCGGTATCCGCGGATAGCCCTGATCGCTATGGCTCTCTGCGGTCTCCACAGAATAGCCCTAAGACGGACGGTCAGAGCCCTCACCCATACGGGTGCGCCGTACAATGCCATTGAACGGATTACCCGCGCGTTTAGCCGTCGACTTTCAAAACTGGATCCGCCCAAATTGGGATTAAGCCGCGAGAGGGCGGACGCGGCGCCGACCAGCCGGAGAGCAAGTCTCCGGAAATGCTCCCGAAACTACCAGTGCCCGTCGAGCACCAAACCCAAATACTTCATACGGGCCTGGATACTGATGGGGACGGAGATGACTACTATCGAGACGCCGACGGGTGGCCCCATGCGCAGCCCATGAAACAGGAGGGCCTCCGTCTTATCTAGAGCCACCCTCAGTCCCAGCGTCTCGATTCGCCTGACCATCTCCTCGGTGCCGAAAGTGGCCAGGCTCATCGACGAGCATGTCGTCAGCATAGCAAATTAAGCCCAGCCCCGGGGGCGGGGAGACTCCCTCTCAACGCCCAGTCGTAGCCGATGTTCTACAGAGTCGGCCTTAAGCCCGCCCCCTGCGGAACACCGCAAGACATAGGCGTGCGCACAATGTCCCCTGTGAATGAATGTGACACTATGCCCGTGCAAATAGTCTGCCACTAGCCGCCTCAGGTATAAGGGCACTCCGTGATACCGGAGCGCCTCCCTGATGCAGCTGAATGGCAGACTATTAAATGCGTTGGCGATGTCCAAAGACACCGCCAACAGCAACCCTTCGCCAGTGACGGCCTCCGTCGCCGTCTGCCTTAGGCACAGTAGAGCAACGATCGAACGCCCCCTTTGAGCACCGAATTGAATGTCCGACAAGTTGGGCCCCACCTCGTCTAGGTGCCAGACGATGCGGGCAGCGAGGATACGCTCCAACAGCTTGCACACATCGTCCAACAGCACGATAGACATAGGCCTAGTCGAACAGGCATAGTCTAAAGAGACTGACGGCAAATCCGGGGACCGTCCCGTTTTTGGCATGAGCACCAACCTCCCCTGCTTCTAGCACTCAAGGAACTGTCCAACCGCTAGACAGGCGTTGTACAGTTGCCTGAGGCGAGGCTTCAGGTGCTCGAGGAGAATCATCAACGCCCGGGCGGGTACTCCGTCTGGGCCGGGGGCGGTGTTGGTGGAACGAATCTTCGCCACTACCGCCCTAACTTTTTCTCTTCATACATATATCTAAACACCAAACACAAGAACCAAAAATTCAATGCCGCTTCTAGGTATTGTAAGAAGGCTATTGCCAGAGCTAAGAAGGAATATGTTGCCAAAATTAGTGAGCGATCGGCAATTTCATCGGGATCGATGGCAAAAATATACGACGTATTCTAGTTGCTTCTCATGGCATTCGAAAACAACTTTTGCAACTTCTACAACTCACTGTTGAAAGAACGCAACGGTAACAGTCTGGCTCACAGTGCACAGAAGAAGGTCGGTATCCTGAGCAAAGTTGATGCCTCAAACTCGACTTAACAGGTTCCCTGTCCCATGAATCATATGTGATTCATGACGCAATATTTGTACCATCTTTACTACGTACATGTATCAAATATGAGCAAAGCCATAGGTGATTTCAAAAGCTTTTTTTCAATGGACATAGTAGAATAAATTAGATTGTTAGGACATGGACGTGTGGGGTACACTGTCTAGATTAAAATAAAGTAAAAAACTGTTGTAATTTATTCATATTGTTTTTTGATATATCGAACTTAGAAAACCGGAAAGTAAGTTAGGAAACAGTTTGGCTGCTTTTTCGTCACAAAATATAAATATGTCAATCAAATGTCATAAATTACTTCTGATTTTCTTTTGGCACATATAGGAAACAAATAAATCTACTGTCAAAATATATAATAGACAATAAATTAGTCATACCATATGATACACGGGACGTATGGAATTAAAAATGAAACGGCACGCTCATATATCATATGTGATCAATTTTTTTTTACTATTTTTCGTAGTCCAAATGTATATGGGTACCTTCAAAATTAATGAATAATATACAAAAACACTAAACAAAACTATAATTCGAAAAAAAAAACAAAACGTGTTACATAGAAAATTCACAATTGTATGGGGACAAGGAACCTGTTAAGACGCAAGAATTGCTACACTACGTGCGATCCCGGGGAGTAAGAGCTCTGGGGTACGATGCCAGAAACCTCCACGTGGTGTACCCTGAGTGCGAGCGACAGTCCCCCAGATCCTTCTGTCGAATTGTCGCTCGCAGCGAATTTCTGGCGCGAGGGGAGGTTCCCCAGCAATGGGTTGAGCCCCAATTCGCTCCTGACCCTCTAGTTGTAGAGGTTACAGGATGCGAAATTTCGGACGGGTCCGGTCATACATTAATTTGAGGGCTGGGCAGGCTTATGCCACCGCCGACATAACGTAAACCTGATATCTTGCTTCAAGACATATTGTCATGAGGCGTAGTTTCAGGAGCAAGGGTCTTGGTTTAACCGCCCGGACCGCGAGGAAGACAACCTCTATAAATAATTCGACTTTCGAATTCGGAAATCACCCAGAATCTTAAGTTCTGGCGTGCGGCGAGAAGATGCATGGCAGATGGGCTGTTCTGTTCTTAGCACGCTCCAGCCAGGGTACCGGCCGACCCCCTGGTTGGTAAATGTAGGCTTGCCCGGGTACAGGGATCTCTGCCCGGGTCGACGCTCTATTTCTCCCATAATCGTGGGAATCAATATGGATTTTACTTCTTTTACACCTACACCAACTCAAGACGGGAATCCAGAGGATTCCCACATCACGGCCTCGTCAAGCCAATGTAAAACTGACCAAAACGACGCCTCGTCCTTAGGACTGGAGGCGTCCGCCGAGGGCCCGGCACCGACCACAGAGGCCCCCCTCTCGAAGAAGAAGAGGCGCCGGACCCGGTACACATGGGGGAAAGCGAACCCTCACGAGAGGCAGCGGGCAGCGGCAAAAAAGCAGGAGCGGGATGCCGCCAAACTGAAGAAGGACGGCGGCAGATCAACTGCAGAGCCGTCAATGGACGAGGGCGACAGTACTGTCGCAGAGCCGTCCAGAGACGAGGGCAGTGGATCTGCCGATTTAATGGACGAGGGCGGTAATTCCGCAGAGCCGTCCAAGGAGGCCAGCGGGTCGGCTGAGGAAGCCGCCGCCGCCAAGTCGTCGTCGCGTCCTGCGGCGGCGGCCCTAACCGCGGCACTGATGGTAAGGGAGGAGGCCCTCCCCTCGAAGGTGCGGAAGCGCCCCCTGAACAGGGAGGACAGCTCGGGCGCCGATTCCGAGGGGAGTGCTGTCATCATGCCTCCTCCCAAAGTTCCGGCCTCTCGGAGAGGGCGAGGGGCCGCGGCGTCGGGAAGGACGACCCACTCCCCGGCCGGCGGAGTGCGTGGAGGGGCGGAGGCTCGCAAGCGGGCCGACGACGAGGCGGTCGCCGCGAGGGTGCTGGGGGTGTTGTCCGGCATCCCTCCCACAGAAGTGGCGGACGCTGGTGCCCGCACGAGCGGTAACGCCCCGGACATGGAGGCCCTGCAGGCCGAAAACGCCCGCCTTGGTGGCGAGGTGTCAGGCCTGCGGGCCCAGAATCGCCGCTTAGAGGCGGAGCTGGCCGCGGTAAGGAGGGCCAACCGCGTCTTCTCAAAAGATGTGGCCGATCTGAGGGCCCAAATCGCGCGGCTCGTGCCGCCTACGCCGCCGGCCAGTGCTGGCCGCCGAGCTGTCGCCGCTCCGAAACCGCCCCGAGGCGCTGGCCGCCCAGTGGTCGCCGCCGCGCCGAAGACACCTCCGACCACGGAGCGTGCGCCGCCAACCAGCGCCAGCCCACCCAACGCCGTGGAGCAGGCCCCTACAGCGACCCAGCCGATAACATCGACCCCGCTGCCCGCGGTGGGGGGCGTGCCGGATGAGGCCTTGCGCGCCATTATCGACACCGTCGGTAATCTGGTGGATGCGCGCTTGGCCGTTCTGGAGGCAAGGCTGCCTCCAGAACCACGTGTTCGGCCGCCTCTCGCCGCGGACAAGCGGCCATATGCGGCACCAGCCCCCGCCCCGCTACCTTGTCAGGGTGGCCGCGTGGGGGTGAGCTACGCCGCAGCCGCGGCTGGGCCAAAGAAGAAGGGGCCTGCTCCGAAGAGGAAGACAGCACCGGCTCCTGCCGGACCGCAGTCGTCGCCAGCACCGACACCGCCAGCGACGACTAGAGCGCCCGCGACCGCGCCTCCCACGCCTGGCACGCCCGCTGCGCCCGAACAGCGCTCCCCAGGCAGGAGCCGAAGGAGGCGGGAGGAAGAGGAAGAGGCCGCGCAAGGGGCTCCGGCCGCCGAAGACAGCCGCAGTGGTGATCACTGTGCTGCCTGAGGCGGCAGAAAGGGGCCTCAGCTATGAGGCCGTTCTGAGGAAAGCCCGGCGGGAGCTCGACGTCTCCGACATAGGAGGCGTCGAAGCCAGGACCCGCAAGGCCCGGACAGGGGCTCGGATTTTAGAGTTCCCTGGGGCCGAGGGTACCAGGACGGCCGATAGCGTGGCGTCGAAGCTACGAGGTCTGTTCGCTGAGGAGGGTGGCGTCAAAATCGCCAGACCCGTAAAGTGCGCCGAAATGCGCATCGCGGGTCTGGACGACTCCGTGACGGTGGAAGACATCCGGGAGGCCATCGCCTCGAAAACCGGGTGTCCCCTGGACACCGTCCGAGTTAGCGCCATCCGGCCCGGTCCGGGCGGCGTAGGTGCCGCCTGGGTGCAGTGCCCAGTGGAGTCGGTCAGGCAACTGGCCGGCTCAGGCAGGCTCCTCGTGGGCTGGAGCTCAGCGCGAGTCACCGTGCTGGAGCACCGGCCTGCGAGGTGTTTCAAGTGCATGGCGGTCGGGCATACCCGGCCAACATGCACTAATTGCTTTGACTGCGGCGGACTCTGTTTCCGCTGCGGTCAGACTGGGCACATGGCGGCATCTTGCGCCGCCCCGCCCCACTGCCCCGCGTGTGCGGCGGGCAATAAGCCTGCCAAGCACCGCATGGGCTCTGGGGCGTGTAGACCTCCAGCTTCGGCTCCAAAGGGGCGGAGCGGCCTTTCGACCACGGCCGCGCCCGCTCCTAGCGCGGCCCGATCGCCCGCCGCAAGCCAGGAGGTGATAATGGACACGGCCCATTAATGGCTGCCCAGTCCACTCACCTCCTGCAGGCCAACACCAACCACTCCGCCGGTGCGCAGGATCTCCTCCTGCAATCCATGGCGGAGTGGTCGATCGGTGCAGCCGTAGTCGCGGAACCGTACTGTGTGCCTGATCGCCCCAATTGGGTGGTCAGCCGGAACGGAACCGCGGCAATCGTCGTCTCCACGCAGCGGCATTGCCCGTCCTTGTCCCTTTTGGATAGGGGCGAGGAATTTGTCGCTGCGGAATGGGGAGGGGTCACACTCTACAGCGTTTACCTCTCCCCTAACAGGAGAATGGACGATTTCGGGGCCTCCCTCACCACCTTGGAGGCTTCGATACGGCGACTGGCACCGGGCCTCGTCCTGGTCCTGGGGGACTTCAACGCCAAATCCACGGCGTGGGGGTCCCCGATGACGGACGATCGCGGGCGGGCGATCGTGGAGTGGGCGGCGTCACTGGGCCTCTGTGTCCTAAACAGAGGCTCAGTGAACACGTGTGTGCGACAGCAGGGTGGGTTGATAGTGGACTTGTCGTTCGCTAGCCCCGCTGTCGCACCACGAGTGAGGAACTGGCGTGTCCTGGAGGAGGCGGAGACCCTGTCGGATCACCGTTACATCCGGATGGAGGTCTCCCCTCTCCGGGACCCCAGCAGGGGTCACAGGGCGGACCGAGCTCCCGCATTTCCGCGGTGGGCTGTGGGGCGGCTGGATAGGGACCTACTGGCGGAGGCGGCCATCGTGAACACGTGGCTGTCCTCACCACCCCCAGCGGACGGAGTGGACGTTGAGGCTGTCCGCATCCGCAGTGCGTTAACGCAGGTTTGCGATGCGGCCATGCCCAGGGTGCGGCGTCTACCTCCGAGGCAGGGGGTCTACTGGTGGTCCCCAAGACTGGCGGACCTTCGTGCGGCGTGCATTAGTGCCCGAAGGTCCTACACCCGCAGTCGGCGGCGTCGCCGCGATGTTGAGCGGGAGGGCCAGCTGTACGAGGCGTACCGCAGTGCGCGTACCGCCTTTCGGCTGGCCATCCGGTCCGCCAAGGACGCAAGTTGGCAGGAGATGCTGGATGGTCTCGACCGTGACCCCTGGGGTCGCCCGTATCGCGCGTCGCTGAATAAGCTTCGCGCGCAGGGCCCCCCCCTCACTGAGACCCTCCAGCCCGACCTCCTTCGTAGAGTGGTCGAGGAGCTGTTCCCGCGGCAGTCGGAGCACACGCCCCCGGTCATGGCTTCGCCAGATCACGACCGGGAGGCCGTCGAGAGTGTTCCGCCCGTGACGGAGTCGGAAGTGGGGGCAGCCGTGGCGAAGATTCGTTCCGCCACCACAGCCCCCGGCCCGGACGGAATCCCAGTCCGGGTGTTGACGTTGCTCCTCGAGCATCTCGAACCTCGCCTCAGGCGACTGTTCAACGCCTGTCTGACGTCTGGACAGTTCCCTGAGTGCTGGAAGGAAGGGAGGTTGGTTCTCCTGCCAAAGCCGGGACGGCCCCCGGATTCGCCGTCGGCCTACAGGCCCATTGTGCTTCTGGACGATGTGGGTAAGCTGCTGGAGCGTGTCCTCGCTGCCCGCATCGTCCAGCACCTGGAGGAGGTGGGGCCCGATCTGTCGGACGCTCAATTTGGGTTTCGGAGGGGGCGTTCGACCATCGGGGCCCTGCTACGCCTGAGGCAGACGGCCGCGGAGGCTGTCGCCGGCAAAGGAGTGTTGTTGGCGGTGTCGTTGGACATCGCCAACGCCTTCAATAGTCTGCCATTCAGCTGCATCAGGGAGGCGCTCCGGTTCCATGGAGTGCCCCTGTACCTCAGGCGGCTGGTGGCAGACTATTTGGAGGGGCGCAGTGTCCTCTACGCGAGCCCCGCAGGGGACATTGTGCGGACGCCCATGTCGTGCGGTGTTCCGCAGGGGTCGGTTCTGGGGCCGACTCTGTGGGACATCGGGTACGACTGGGCGTTGAGAGGGAGTCTCCCCCCCGGGCTGAGCGTTATTTGCTATGCTGACGACACGCTCGTCACAGCCCGGGGCAGGACATTCGAAGAGGCGGCGAGCCTGGCCACTCTCGGCACCGAGGAGATGGTCAGGCGAATCGAGGCGCTGGGGCTCAGGGTGGCCCTAAACAAGACGGAGGCCCTACTATTCCATGGGCCCCGTGTGAGGCTGCCCATCGGCGCCTCGTTAGTCGTCAACTCCATCCACATCAGTATCCAGGCCCATATGAGGTACTTGGGTCTGGTGCTCGACGGGCGATGGTGGTTCCGGGAGCATTTTCGCCAAATTGCTCCCCGGCTGGTCGGCGCGGCGTCCGCCCTTTCTCGGCTCATGCCGAATGTGGGCGGACCCAGTTTCGAGGGCCGACGGCTGTATGCGGGGGTGATCCGCTCAATGGCCATGTACGGCGCACCCGTGTGGGCGAGGGCTCTGAACGCCCAGCTCAGGGCGGTGCTGTGGAGGCCACAGCGAGCCATGGCGGTCAGAGCCATTCGCGGGTACCGCACGGTGTCGACAGAGGCGGCGTGCCTATTGGCCGGGACACCCCCGTGGGACCTAGAGGCGGAGATGCTCTCCGACCTCTACCGGCGGGTTACCTCAGTGCGCGAGGAAGGTGGCTCCCCATCGTTGAGCGAGATAGCCACCTGGCGCGAGGACGCCCGCCGAGACGTCATCGCCCGTTGGGTTACGCGGCTGGAGAGGCCAAGACACGGTGTCATTACCGTCGAGGCCCTCCGGCCCGTACTGATGGAATGGATGGAGCGGCGGCACGGAGTCCTCTCCTTTCGGCTGGTGCAGGTATTGTCGGGGCACGGGTGTTTCGGTTTGTACCTGCACACGGTCGCGTATAGGGAGTGGACTCCGGCCTGCCACCATTGCAGCAGTGACGAGGACACGGCGAGACACACACTTGAGGTGTGTCCGAGTTGGGACGGGCAGCGCCGTGCTCTCGTCGCTGTTATCGGTGTCGACCTGACGCTGCCGGCTGTCGCGAGGGCGATGGTCGACAGCGTCAGGAACTGGGACGCGGTCGCCGCCTTCTGCGAGGCTGTCATCTCGCGGAAGGAGACGGCGGAACGAGTCCGGGAGGATTCCCGTGACCCGGGCCGCCGTCAGCGGCCGGGGCGGCGCAGGCGCGAATACCTGCGCCTGATGCCGCCCTAACCGAGGCTTCGGGTGATCGGACCGGGGAATTGTCCGGTCACCCGACGTGAGGCCACCGCGTGAGGACGACGCCTTGACGGCGAAAGCTGTCGGGGCGTCGACAGGAGAGGAGCCCGAGAGGGCATACCGCCGAGCGGGCCACCGAAGACAAAAATCGAGTACCGGTGGCCCGCTCGCACGGCGAAGAAGAGGTGCTTGCCGGGTGGGTCAATGGGGTTGCGCGCCGCCTCTTCCGTCACCCCGGACCGACTTGGCGGGGTGCGACGTCCATGGCCCACCGCAAAAAAAAAAAAAAAAAAAAAAAAAAAAAAAAAAAAAAAAAAAAAAAAAAAAAAGGGGAGACATCGCCACCCTCCTCGCGAGTAGACATTCACCTATATATTTCGGCGAGCATTTCCGCCTCCAAGTCCCACGGGGACGTTCCGGCTAACACGCATCCTGACTCGGTCGCCACCGTGCGGTATCCGCGGATAGCCCTGATCGCTATGGCTCTCTGCGGTCTCCACAGAATAGCCCTAAGACGGACGGTCAGAGCCCTCACCCATACGGGTGCGCCGTACAATGCCATTGAACGGATTACCCGCGCGTTTAGCCGTCGACTTTCAAAACTGGATCCGCCCAAATTGGGATTAAGCCGCGAGAGGGCGGACGCGGCGCCGACCAGCCGGAGAGCAAGTCTCCGGAAATGCTCCCGAAACTACCAGTGCCCGTCGAGCACCAAACCCAAATACTTCATACGGGCCTGGATACTGATGGGGACGGAGATGACTACTATCGAGACGCCGACGGGTGGCCCCATGCGCAGCCCATGAAACAGGAGGGCCTCCGTCTTATCTAGAGCCACCCTCAGTCCCATCGTCTCGATTCGCCTGACCATCTCCTCGGTGCCGAAAGTGGCCAGGCTCATCGACGAGCATGTCGTCAGCATAGCAAATTAAGCCCAGCCCCGGGGGCGGGGAGACTCCCTCTCAACGCCCAGTCGTAGCCGATGTTCTACAGAGTCGGCCTTAAGCCCGCCCCCTGCGGAACACCGCAAGACATAGGCGTGCGCACAATGTCCCCTGTGAATGAATGTGACACTATGCCCGTGCAAATAGTCTGCCACTAGCCGCCTCAGGTATAAGGGCACTCCGTGATACCGGAGCGCCTCCCTGATGCAGCTGAATGGCAGACTATTAAATGCGTTGGCGATGTCCAAAGACACCGCCAACAGCAACCCTTCGCCAGTGACGGCCTCCGTCGCCGTCTGCCTTAGGCACAGTAGAGCAACGATCGAACGCCCCCTTTGAGCACCGAATTGAATGTCCGACAAGTTGGGCCCCACCTCGTCTAGGTGCCAGACGATGCGGGCAGCGAGGATACGCTCCAACAGCTTGCACACATCGTCCAACAGCACGATAGACATAGGCCTAGTCGAACAGGCATAGTCTAAAGAGACTGACGGCAAATCCGGGGACCGTCCCGTTTTTGGCATGAGCACCAACCTCCCCTGCTTCTAGCACTCAAGGAACTGTCCAACCGCTAGACAGGCGTTGTACAGTTGCCTGAGGCGAGGCTTCAGGTGCTCGAGGAGAATCATCAACGCCCGGGCGGGTACTCCGTCTGGGCCGGGGGCGGTGTTGGTGGAACGAATCTTCGCCACTACCGCCCTAACTTTTTCTCTTCATACATATATCTAAACACCAAACACAAGAACCAAAAATTCAATGCCGCTTCTAGGTATTGTAAGAAGGCTATTGCCAGAGCTAAGAAGGAATATGTTGCCAAAATTAGTGAGCGATCGGCAATTTCATCGGGATCGATGGCAAAAATATACGACGTATTCTAGTTGCTTCTCATGGCATTCGAAAACAACTTTTGCAACTTCTACAACTCACTGTTGAAAGAACGCAACGGTAACAGTCTGGCTCACAGTGCACAGAAGAAGGTCGGTATCCTGAGCAAAGTTGATGCCTCAAACTCGACTTAACAGGTTCCCTGTCCCATGAATCATATGTGATTCATGACGCAATATTTGTACCATCTTTACTACGTACATGTATCAAATATGAGCAAAGCCATAGGTGATTTCAAAAGCTTTTTTTCAATGGACATAGTAGAATAAATTAGATTGTTAGGACATGGACGTGTGGGGTACACTGTCTAGATTAAAATAAAGTAAAAAACTGTTGTAATTTATTCATATTGTTTTTTGATATATCGAACTTAGAAAACCGGAAAGTAAGTTAGGAAACAGTTTGGCTGCTTTTTCGTCACAAAATATAAATATGTCAATCAAATGTCATAAATTACTTCTGATTTTCTTTTGGCACATATAGGAAACAAATAAATCTACTGTCAAAATATATAATAGACAATAAATTAGTCATACCATATGATACACGGGACGTATGGAATTAAAAATGAAACGGCACGCTCATATATCATATGTGATCAATTTTTTTTTACTATTTTTCGTAGTCCAAATGTATATGGGTACCTTCAAAATTAATGAATAATATACAAAAACACTAAACAAAACTATAATTCGAAAAAAAAAACAAAACGTGTTACATAGAAAATTCACAATTGTATGGGGACAAGGAACCTGTTAAGACGCAAGAATTGCTACACTACGTGCGATCCCGGGGAGTAAGAGCTCTGGGGTACGATGCCAGAAACCTCCACGTGGTGTACCCTGAGTGCGAGCGACAGTCCCCCAGATCCTTCTGTCGAATTGTCGCTCGCAGCGAATTTCTGGCGCGAGGGGAGGTTCCCCAGCAATGGGTTGAGCCCCAATTCGCTCCTGACCCTCTAGTTGTAGAGGTTACAGGATGCGAAATTTCGGACGGGTCCGGTCATACATTAATTTGAGGGCTGGGCAGGCTTATGCCACCGCCGACATAACGTAAACCTGATATCTTGCTTCAAGACATATTGTCATGAGGCGTAGTTTCAGGAGCAAGGGTCTTGGTTTAACCGCCCGGACCGCGAGGAAGACAACCTCTATAAATAATTCGACTTTCGAATTCGGAAATCACCCAGAATCTTAAGTTCTGGCGTGCGGCAAGAAGACGCATGGATGGCAGATGGGCTGTTCTGTTCTTATCACGCTCCAGCCAGGGTACCGGCTGACCCCCTGGTTGGTCAATGTACGTACGGCCTTGCTAAGCCAACAGAAAACTGGCACAAACGACGCCTCGTCCTCAGGACTTGAGGCGTCCGTCGAGGGCCCGGCACAGACCACTGAGGCCCAAAAGCCGAAGAAGCGGCGGAAGCCGAAGCGAATTGATTTCCGAAGGGCTTCCCCCTCCAGAAAAAAGCTTCAGGAGAAGCAGTGAGAGCGCAACGTGCGTGCGCGGGTTGCCGATAAATTGGAGAAGGATGGCGGCAGATCCACTGCAGAGCCATCAACGAACGAGGGCGACAGTTCTGTCGCACAGCCGTCCAGAGACGAGGGCAGTGGATCTGCCGACATGATGGACTAGAGCGGTAATATTGCCGCAGAGCCGCCCAAAGACGCCAGTGGGTCGGCTGAAGAAACCGTCGCCGCCAGGTCGTCGCCGTGCCTTGCGGTGGCGGCCCTGACTGGGGCCCTGACGGCAAGAGAGGAGGCCCTCCCCTCGACGGTGCGGAAGCGCCCCCTAAACAAGGAGGGCAGCTCAGGTGCCGATTCCGAGGGGAGCGTGGTGATCATGCCTCGCCCCAAAGTGCCGGCGTCGCGCAGAGGGCGAAGGGCCGCGATGACGGGCGGGACGACCCACTCCCCGGCCGGCGGAATGCGTGGAGTGGCGGAGGCTGGCAGGTGGGCCGATAACGAGGCGGCCACCGCGAGGGTGCTGGGGGTGTTGTCCGTTATCCCCCCCACCGAAGTGGCGGCCGCTAGTGCTCGCGCGAGCGCCCCAGTCACTCAGATGGAGGCCCTGCAGGCCGATAACGCCCGCCTTAGTGGCGAGGTGTCGGGTCTGCGGGCCCAGAATCGGCAGCAGGGGGCCGAGCTATCGGCGATGCGGCAGGCGAACCGCCTGCTGTCAAAGGACGTGGCCGACCTTAGGGCCCAAATGGCGCGTCTCATGCAGCCTGCGCCAACCGCGCCGCCGACCAGCGCTAGCCGCCAAGGAACCAAGGTCGCTGTCCCCAAGAAGACCACGCCACGGCGCACGCCCTCCAGCTGCAGGGCGTGCGCCGCCAGCCATCGCTAGCCCAGCCGCCGTTGCAAGAAAGCCGTCAAACGTCATGAAGCGGGCCCCGGCAGAGGTCCAGCCGGCGACACCAACCCCGCTGCCCGCGGTGGAGGTCGTGTCGGACGAGCCCCTGCGCGCCATTATCGACACCGTCGGTAATCTGGTCGATGCGCGCTTGGCCGTTCTGGAGGTAAGGCTGCTTGCAGAACCACGTGTTCGGCCGCCTCTCGCCGCGGATAAGCGGCCATATGCGGCACCAGCCCCCGCCGTGATAACCCGCCGGTAGAGGTCGGAGCGCATGTCCGCCTCTAGGTCCCACGGGGGTGTCCCGGCCAACAGGCACGCCGCCTCTGTCGACACCGTGCGGTACCCGCGAATGGCTCTGACCGCCATGGCTCTCTGTGGCCTCCACAGAACCGCCCTGAGCTGGGCGTTCAGAGCCCTCGCCCACACGGGTGTGCCGTACATGGCCATCGAGCGGATGACCCCCGCATACAGCCGTCGGCCCTCGAAACTGGGTCCGCCCACGTTCGGCATGGGTCGAGAAAGGGCGGACGCCGCGCCGATCAGCCGGGGAGCAATCTATCGGAAATGCTCCCGGAACCACCATCGCCCGTCGAGCACCAGACCCAAGTACTTCATATGGGCCTGGATGCTGATGTGGATGGAGTTGACCACCAGCGAGGCGCCAATGGGTGGCCTCACGCGGGGCCCATGGAAAAGTAGGGCCGCCGTCTTGTTTAGGGCCACCCTGAGCCCCAGCGCCTCGATCCGCCTGACCATCTCCTCGGTGCCGAGAGTGGCCAGGCTCGCCGCCTCTTCGAGTGTCCTGCCTCGGGCTGTGACGAGCGTGTCGTCAGCGTAGCACACCAAGCTCAGCCCGGGGGGGAGACTCCCTCTCAACGCCCAGTCGTACCCGATGTCCCACAGAGTCGGCCCCAGAACCGACCCCTGTGGAACGCCGCACGACATGGGCGTATGGTCGAACGCCCCCTCCGAAACCCAAATTGAGCGTCCGACAGATCGGGCCCCACCTCTTCCAGGTGCCGGACGATGCGGCCTAGGCACGGTGTGGAGACCGTTGAGGCTCTCCGGCCCGTATTGATAGAGCGGCACGGAGTCCTCACCTTTCGGCTGGTGCAGGTATTGACGGAACACGGGTGTTTCGGGTTGTACCTGCACAGGGTCGTGTATAGGGAGTGGAATCCGGCCTGCCACCACTGCAAGAGTGACGAGGACACGGCGCAACACACGCTGGAGGTGTGTCCGGGATGGGAGCGGCAGCGCCGTGACCTCGTCGCTGTTATCGGCGCCGACCTGACGCTGCCGGCCGTCGCGAGGGTGATGGTCGACAGCATCAGGAACTGGGACGCGGTCGCCGCCTTCTGCGAGGCTGTCATCTCGCAGAAGGAAGCGGCGGAACGAGTCAGGGAGGATTCCCGCGACCCGGGCCGCCGCCAGCGGCCGGGGCGGCGCAGGCGCGAATACCTGCGCCTGATGCCGCCCTAACCGAGGCTTCGGGTGATTGGACCGGGTAATTGTCCGGTCACCCGACGTGAGGCCACCGCGTGAGGGCGACGCCCCTACGGCGAAATCTGTCGGGGCGTCGACGAGAGGAACCCGCGAGGGTGAACCGCCGGGCGGGCCACCGAAGTTAAAAATCGGGTTCCGGTGACCCGCTCGCACGGCGAAGAGAGAGGAGTTTTATGGTGGGTCTATGGGGTCACGCGCCGCCTTCTCCGTCACCCCGGACCGATTTGGCAGGACGAGACGAATCCATAGTCCACCAAAAAAAAAAACAAGAAAAAAAAGTGCCGGACGATGCGGGCAGCGAGGACACGCCCCAGCAGCTTACCCACATCGTCCAGTAGCACAATGGGCCTGTAGGCCGACGGCGAATCCGGGGGCCGTCCCGGCTTTGGCAGGAGAACCAACCTCCCTTCCTTCCAGCACTCAGGGAACTGTGCAGACGTCAGACAAGCGTTGAACAGTCGCCTGAGGCGAGGGTCGAGATGCTCGAGGAGCAACGTCAACACCCAGCCTGGGACTCCGTCCGGGCCGGGGGCCGTGGTGGCGGAACGAATCTTCGCCACGGCCGCCCCCACTTCCGACTTTCGACTAATTTCGTTGCGCATTATTTTGATTTTACTATATCTCTTAAGGTATTGATTTAATTTGCATGGTCTGAAGGAAAAAAAATATCTTCATGAAATGCTCAAGCCAACTAATATATTTAAAATGATAAGGATTAATACAGTATTTGTGGAAATAGCTTTTCAATTATCGTTTTATAATAGGCCATTTTTTAAAGTATTAAAATGGAGATAGTATGTTATCCTTAAGAGATAGGCATATACCATCGCGGACTTTTTTGTAGGCCTTTTTAAGCTCTATAATACTGTTGTACTTTATTTTGATCTATTTCGTAGGGTTCAGCCAGCGTTTGCAATGTAAGCGCAAAATAATGTGTTTATTTACGACATCACATTAGAAACCTCTTAAATTATCAGTGTTTCTCTACTACATTATGCATATATTATACATATAAACCTTGCTCTTGAATCACTCTATCTATAAAAAAACTGCATCAATATCCGTTGCGTAGTTTTAAAGATTTAAGCATAAATAGGGATATAGGGACAGAGAAAGCGACTTTGTTTTATGTTGTGTCGTTACAACTTTGGTGTGTTGGTAGTAATTTTTTCCGTCTAGCCCCCTTTCGCAACGCGCGATAAGGAACTTCGTTCCAAAAGAAAAAAAGGGAGTAAGAGCTCAATTTGTCGAATTCGTACTACACAGGCTTAAACTGCGGCTTCTAGATGACCGAGACGACGAAAGGGCGGCATATCTCCATAACCTTTTTTTTTTTCTTTTTTGCGGTGGGCTATGGAGTTGCACACTTGAAACGCTGCACGACATGGACTTTCGTAATGGTATGGGCACACCCCGCTAAATCCATCCGGGGCGACAGAAAAAACAGTGCGTGCCCCATAGACGTGCCCTACATATGTCTTTCGCCGTGCGAGTGGGTCACCAGAACCCGATTCTTGTCTAACATTCCCTAAACCTAGATCGGGGCTGACGTCGCTAAAGTTCGGGGCGATGTGGGCAGCCAAGAGCCTCTCGAGTATCTATCCTACACTGTTCAGCAACACAATGGGCTTGCAGGCTGCGGCCAAGTCCGGGCACCATCCCGGCTTCTTGACATTCTGTAAATACGCGCTGTTTTAATTATCGACGATCCCTATTTTACGGAAGGATTGGAGTCGTTGGAGTAGCAAAGACATTCGGGTTTCTCCATGTACTATATCGATTATTTAATGGAGAATGCTCCTAAAAGCTGTTTTATACGATACCGTTCATGTGGTATCCAGTCCAGAGATCTTCTCTGGACTGGATACCGCAATATGCGCTACCATATCATCTAGAAACGATATATCGTCGACTGTAAAATTTCAGTCATCATTCCTCCCACGCACGAGCAAGCTCTGGAATAAATTTCCTGTCCCTAGCCCCTTTGGTAAATGGACATGTCATGCGAGAGCGACATGTGCGTGCATCTTCCATTCACCTTCCAATAAGGTTTAAGAAGAGATTTTGTTCTTACAGAATGCAGCAACGTAACTATGTCGCTAGTATTCCTGAGATCTATGAACAGCAGTTACTACCCACTATTAAATGGGCTGCTTGCTCGTCCGCCACCTAAAGACAATAAAAAACAAATAAAAAATAAAAATTAAAGTGTAATGATGTTGAAACACTCAGGATAATGACTTATTGTCATATTGACTTATTGTTATGGTATAATTTTTAGGTTTAAGTCCAGCACATTTAAATGGCAGGAATGTTGGTGTATTCGTTGGCTCTTCATTTTCTGAAACAGAGAAAAGAAATATATATAATAGTACATCAGTAGTAGGTGCCGGCATATTAGGGTAAGTTTTGATACAGTCATATACAAGACCAGCTATTTCACACGGCTTCGCCCGTGTGGATATATTAAACTATGGCTAGTTGTTTGAATGGCCAAAAGTAATTAGTAAGATAAAGAACTAATAACTAAAAAAAATATAACACTTTTATATTTAGACTAATGTTAATTTTATTTTATGTTTTTTTTTTACTAAATATAAGTTTATTTTATTTTTTTATATTACTTACCAATTATTCAGGGTGAACGCAATATGTACTCCTCTTCCTACATATCGCAAAAGTTATTGACAATAGCTTTATGACCAACCACCTGCCTAGCATCAACCATCCTTATGAATTTATTTTCCCGTGTGGCGACGGGAAAATAATACAATTGTCGTCACCCCGTACCCGCCCGCTTACTCAACCACTGTTGGACATGGGCCTCCCCACGAGAATGCCATTTGCAAGAGTCCTGTGCCACCTGCATCCACCGGTTTCCTGCGACCTTGATAATGTCATCAGTCTACCGAGTGGGGTGTCGTCCTACGCTGCATCGTCCGATTCGTGGTCGCCACTCGAGAACCTATCTTCCCCAACGGTTATCGCTTCGTCGAGCGATGTGGCCTGCCTATTGCCACTTCAACGTGCTAATTCTTCGGGCTATGTCGGTTGCACCCATTCCTCTACGGATTGCCGTATTCCGGATTTTATCACGTAGAGAAATACCGAGCATAGCCCTCTTCATAGTACGCTGAGCGAATTTGAGCCTTTTTATGAGGCCGACATTTAGAGACCACGTTTCAGTGCCGTAAGTCATCGCTGGTAACACACACTAGTTATAAACCTTTGTTTTCAAACACTGCGGAAAGTTGCATTCGTCGGCTGACCTCGTTCACAAAATTGGATCTACCTAATTGGACTGTTTGTCCCAGGTAAATATAGTCGTCGACAACTTCGAGAATCGCATTCCCAACCAGAACCGGTACAGATATGACACGGGCATAAGACATGATTTTCGTCTTGTCCATGTTATATTGAGCATGGTGCAAAGGCCCTCCAGGGATTCTGCCATGACTACGATATCATCTGCGAATCGAAGGTGAGTGATGTATTCGCCAATGATGTTGATGCCGAGTCCGGTCCAGTCTAAGAGCTAGAAGACATCTTCCAGCGCAGTGGTGAACAGTTTCGGAGAGATGACATCTCCCTGTCTCACGTCTTTCTGCAACTGGATCAGTTTCGTACTCTTATCCTGGATGCGGACCGACATAGTAGCATTTTTATAGAAACACTTTATAGAAGCACTTTGATATATTGATAGTCAATTTGGCACATCTGAAGGGACTGCAGCACTGCCCAAGTTTCGACAGAATCAAAGGCTTTCTCATAGTCTACAAATGCTAGACACAGAGGCTGATTATACTCCTCGGTCTTCTGTATAATCTGGCGTAGCGTGTGGATGTGGTCTGTGATACTATAACCTGTTGGAAACCGGCTTGTTCGAGTGGCTGGAAGTCGTCTAGCTTGCGCGCGAGTCGGTTCGTAATGACTCTTGAAAACAATTTGTACACGTGACTCAGGAGTGAGATGGGTCTGTAATTCTTTAAGAGCGTTTTATCACCTATCTTGAAAATCAGCACCACCACACTCCTGGTCCACGACTCTGGAACGTCGCCCCTAAGAATGACAGAATTAAATAGCTCCTGCAGGGCTTTTAAAACCTGCTTGCTACCTGCCCTCAGGAGCTCTGTAGTAATTCTGTCATCTCCCGGTGCCAGCCTTTCCGTTCTTTAATTGTTTCAGAGCCATTCTGATCTCGTACAAGCTGACGTCCGGGATTTCTTCGGTATAGTGCCGAGTTAGCTTGGATCTGGGATCTCGGACCAAGCTGACAATAAGGTTCAGGGATGATTTATACAACTGGCCATAGAACCTGTCGACCTCTCCCAAGATCTCACTCTGGGATGAAATGATAGTACCGTTATCGGTCTTCAGCTAAATCGCGTCAACCAGCGAATATCGCGTCACGTAGATTTGGAGATTTATCTATTAAGCTGCATAGTGATTTCCTTTCTCCTCTCCATGATTTAAAGAATCCGGTCAGATAGCTTTTTTGTTCTAGCAGCGCGACGGGCCTCAAAGAATTTTGATCCGCCCGCGTGGACAGTTTGCACAAACCCGTTGTTCGTATCGTTCAAAGATTCGCACTCTTCCGAGCATTGGAAGCGATTATGTAATTCGAGTTGAAAGCTATCGGGGTTCTGGTATTGGACAGGTGTAGTTCTGAGTGTAGACTTCATCAATAGGGACCGCTCGACTTTCGTACGAAGATTCAATGTACCTCGAACCATCCGGTGATCACTCCCAGTTTTTATCCTGCTGATTACAGAGACATCATTGAATATTTGTCGTTTGTCCGTTAAGGTGAAGCCTATCTCATTTTTAGTGGATCCATCGAGGCTAATCCAGGTCCACTCCCTTTATAACCGCTTTTTGAAGAAAGAATTCATCATAAATTAATTGTAGTACGACCACGCTGTTGACAGTTCTCTGTCTACAGCCGGTGGCCGGTCCGTCCGGGGTAGTACCACACTCTCGCAGAAGTTTGACGTCTGAGTAATAACAATATGCTATTGCGCTTCGTTCGGTGAGCAAGTGAGCCGGCAGCCCAACTGTGTGGGTTTGGGGATTGTAATGGTAGGCAGCGGCCTAACTATACCCTTGGTATAGCAAAGGTCCATGGGCAGCAGTGACACTTACCATCAGGTGTGCTGCTTGGTCGTTTGCCACCATAAGCAATAAAAAAAAATAAAGAGGCCTTCCATCTCCAAAAATTTGGCCAATTTTTGGCCCCTTTGGTTTCTCTGTCCAAATCCATATTGCCCCACTCTCAACTCATCGTCTGTCCTTTTGCCTAGTTTTGCATTGAAGTCTCCCATAACTACCGTGAAGTAGGGTTTGGACGTCTGGATGGCTTTCAAAATATCCTCGTATAAGGCCTCCACTACGTCATCGGAGTATGTTGAAGTCGGTACATAAACCTGTATGACCTTCAACGAATACCGTTTGGTAATTCTGAGTATAAGGTACCCTACCCTTGTTGACACACTTTCGATCCTCTGCACGTTATCTACGAGAGATTTACGAATGATAAACCGCCGCCTTGGGATGGGTAATCTCCCTCCCAGTAGAAGAGCAGATTTCCAGACCGGAGGATTATCGTGCCCTCTTCCTCTCTTCGAACTTCTGATAATCCTACAATGTCCCATCGGATTTTGCTCAATTCCTCTTCCAGCTCGATGACCCTCTCGTCGGTGCTAAGCGTTCGAACGTTATGTGTCACCAGGGCCAAAGGTGGATTTTTTTAGTATCGCGGCCGGAGATACCTAGTACCCCCCTGCCCCGCCACCAACAGGCCCGCTACCAAAACGAGCCCGTGGAACAGCGGAACTGCCGTGACTGGGGGCCGTGACTTTTTTTGCATTCATATATATTTTGGGGAGGTAATTATGCCATAATCGCCACGCTTGGCCAGTGGATTGGCGATCGCGGTAGATGTTATTAAGTTTCCCGGGAGAAAGTCGCTGCCCAATCTCCCGGTGAGACACTTAGCCGATTTTTACGACTCCCACGTCGATACCCACCTACCTACATATATCCATCGTCACCATTATCATCATGATAATATATTTCATTAATAAATTTTAGTACATATATAAATAGATGGTGAACTTAATATTTTTTTTTCGTTTAAGATTTTCCGGGTCGAAAGCCCTGATCGGGTACCGGTGGCCCGCTCATACGGCGAAGAGAGGTGCTTGCAGGGTGGGTCCATGGGGTTGCGCGCCCCCTTTTTTGTCGCCCCAGATCGATTTGTCGGGGCGCGACCACATCCATGATCCACCCTGCAAAGGAAAAAAAAAAATAGAGTCGAAAGCCCTCAGCGCTTACTAATAGTATGCAAGCAGTTAAAGCCGCTAACAGTTAAACACAATAAACATTTTTCTTTATTTTTAAATATTTTTTTTACACTGGCCATAAAAAAAAAAGTTCCTACGGACCGGCGGAGTGGTTTAGATATGTATGTGCTTGTAGGAGATAAATGGTTTCAGTAGCCATTAATGAACTGTCCATCACCTCCTTCAGAGTGACAGTGTGGCACTCGCCAGCCAGCTGGAGCTCGACTGGAATACCCACAAACCCACAGTGGCCCCTTCCGCGCTTTTACATTATCTACCTTCTGACCACGACCTATCTTCCCTCAAGGTGGTGAAAACAGTTTTCTTACTTCTTTCTTTTTTTCTTTCGTTTAGTTGTATATTAGAATTCTCCAGTCACTGGTTACATGAAATTAAATTATCAGTAAATTGCCACATTGTAATTTTAGGGTTAATAAAGCAATGAATGCAAATCGCATATCATACTGGTTAAATGCCAAGGGCCCTTCAGTGGTGGTCGATAACATCGATGGTAGCTCCACTACTGCTCTAGAGCTGGCATGCGCCGCCCTGCGCCATGGTGATTGTGAATCAGCTATTGTTGGTGGTTCACATTTGTGTCTGCAGCCTTATTCGGTTATTCATCACGGAAGGTAAACATTTTTATTAATTAGAATATAAATATTTTTTTGTGCCGCTTAACTTGTGTTAGAAAAATTATATTTTGATTTATAGGAGAAAATCCATTCGCCCATTAGCTCATGAACATCCACTATTAGACATAGCCCTATTCACTAGAATGTAATAACTTTCGTTTTTGTGTCATTTAATTTTCACCTTTTGGGAGGCCTTGGCTTCTTTTGGAGAGAGGTTTGATTAGGACGGTGGAAATACTTGATGTAGGAGAGGGATAGTTGTGCTGGTAGATGTGAATAGGATGGATATAGTAGGGACGTGTAGGGGTGGATGAAGCTAAATTGTAATAAACATATGGATTTGAGTATGGTAGATTGACTGGGATGGGTAACAATGATTGGTCAATAGGTGTTAAAAAATAATGATAGATGGAGGTGGATGGAAATGGATAAGGTTAGATAGTGGTAAACAGGAAAGGTTGTAGATCGATGAGGATGGACAGGAACGCATCGAATTTGATGGCAATGCATTGCATGAATTGCGGGATAACAAAATATATTGTTTTTGGTCAGTTATATAAAACTAATTATTGGCATCATTGGATTCGATAGTATAATTGATTATTGAAATAAAAACATATGATTTTATTTAACAAAAAAACATTTTTTTTTATTTGGTGAATTCCTATAAACACCAAATTTGATGACATATGTAAGTCATTCATTAATATAAACACACACATACAAACAAAAACCAAGCGCTCACGATAAAATAGAGTAGGTAACTTGATTCCTTTGTCGGTACCGATCGGCTTGTCTCATCCCTGCCGCCCGCGCTGCGCGTCCGCAGCGCCAATTCGTCACTTTCGTCAGTAACGATTTGACCGTGACCTAATTAGCAGCACCTGTTAATTGTTTTGTTGTTTATCTCCAAAAATGGCAGATCAAACAAGATATTCGAATCGCGAGTATTATGAGATGGTACGGTGCTACATTTTAAGTTTGTGGGGTGAAATTAAGAGACGTGTTTACGTTAAAGAAGCACAAAGTTATGAGGATCTTCGTAGTAAAATTATTATTCCATTTAATGAAGTGAAAAGTAATAGCTCGAACACAAATAATATTAAAACACAATTTAAGAAGGCGTGCTCATCTTTGTATTGAAAAAAATGGACTTAATTTTGAACAATTGCTAAAATATCAGTGATAGTGTTTTTTCATAGGGCTAAATGAATAGGTAAGTTTAATTGTTGTTAATAGTTGATTCCACTTTTTAAATACGCTAATAAATACGAACATTAGTATGCGATTTTAAAATAATAAACTAATATTTTAATGTTTATTATGACGGCCCTAATCCTGTTAAAACTATGAAGGAAAATTGGAATCGTAAACTTATTTACATGTTGAATGTGTGGGTAATAAACAGTATCAGTGTGTGTATTCGCTATAATTTAGATAGGTATCAATAACTTTTAACATGAACTTGTGTGCGTAATGTGATAATTTCGTTATGAATGGCCGTGCGTAATAACGATAGTTTGTCCATAAATTGCGAAAATTTTTAGATATTTTCAAATGAAAATAAATGGCTAATTACTAGTGATTTTAAATATTTGTCATTTTTTATATAACCCTAATTATATCTAGAACATCATAAAAAAATGTGGGTACTCTTAGAAAAACAATCCTGTATATATATATATATATATATATATCGGCGCAAATACAACAATACACCTACTATAAATAATTAGACGAATTAATTTAACAGTTAAATTACTTCATAAATCATCAATTGATTACTTAAAGATTATTTTAATGTTAAATTAACATTAAGAAACATGTGATTATTTCTCTCATTATAATTTTTATACTAAAAATTGTAAACACGTGCACGTGCACGTGCTCCGAGCTCTATAAATACGGACGCACTGTCGTAATACATTCATTCGTTCGAGTCTTTGTGCGGAACTCTCTGGGGCGATGTTACGCTACTCGTTGAGAATACAACATTTAAACAGTTACTTGTGGAGTTTTTATTTCGAAGATCAAAACCGTACCATGAGTAATTCACGTAACTAACAACAGTGACGTCGGCAATGGTGACGTCACACCTTTTAAAAAATACAATGGTGGTGCCTCCTGCGTCATGATTGGTTCCTCCTTCGTCATATATATATATATATATATGTGTCGGAGAAGCGTCGTTTCCATTGATGTCGTCATCAGTAGTTGCAGATTTAGTAGGCGTCATCAGGATAAAATGCGGGCACAAAACAACGATCGATGTCTTGTAGTGTTTTATTTAAGTTTTAACAACGTTTTATTCTTATGCAATAATTTGGTAATCAAAATAAACCGTTAAAACCGAGCAGCGAGTTCGTGGCACTTAATAGCACGTAATCCCGAGAGTGGTTTTGTGGTGGGCTCTGAAAGAGAAAGGTGTGCCTCTAAAGTATATTAGGTTAATCTGTGCAATGTACTGGCGATCCAGATCGTATGTAAGATCTGCTGTTGGAGACTCCGATGGGTTCAACGTTGAGGTGGGCCTGCACCAAGGGTCGGCGCTAAGCCCCTACCTCTTCCTGTCGATAATGGATGCTTTAACATCGGAGATACAGAAAGACCCACCCTGGTGCATGCTATTCGCTGATGACGTTGTTCTCGTCGGAGAAGATGGGCTTGAGGTCCAGAGCATGCTGGAGAATGTTGGCTTGAAAATCAGCAGACCTAAAACAGAATACATGTTCTGCGATTTCGGCGGTCTCTTCATTGTTACACCCATAGCTCTAGATGGAGTACTTATACCAGTATGCTCGAACTTTCGATACCTCGATTCGCTTATCCAAAGCAGCGGCGACCTGGATCGTGCGGTAAAGCATAGAGTTAATGCGCGATGGATGAAATGGCGGCAGGTCACGGGTACAATATGTGATCCCAGTACCCCTTAAATTAAAGGGAAAATTTACAAAACTTTAATAAGACCTGCTGCTATATTGTATGGATCAGCATGTTGGGCGACAAAAGCGACGGATGAGAGACGATTACATGTAGCGGAGATGCGAATGTTGAGATGGATGTACGGCGTGACGAGAATGGATAAGATAAGGAATGAGCGTATAAGAGAATGTTTGAAAGTAGCGTCAGTGACGGATAAGTTAAGGAGTGAACGTTTGAGCTAGTATGGACATGTGATGAGACGGGATAAGGATATTGTTGCAAGGAAAGTTTTGGGTATGAATGTTGAAGGCTTAGGGGTAAAGGGAGACCGAAGAAAAGGCGGATGGACTGTGTGAAGCATAATATGTATAAACAGGGATCGGCTATAGAAATGACGTCTGATAGGGCTGTATGAAAAAAGAGGACATATTGCGTCGACCCCAAGTAGTTGGGATATGAGCAAGAGAATGATGATGACATACATACATAGCCTCACGCCTATTTCCCAGAGGGGTAGGCAGAGACTACGGATTGCCACAAATCACGATCCTGACATACCTCCATCGCTTTATTCAGGCTCATCACAGTCTTCATGCATGCTCTACGATTACGCGTAATCTTAATCTGACCTTTCACTAACACATCTTCAATTTGATCCAGGAAAGTACGACGTGGTCTTCCCCTTGTAATCGTTCCACTCACACTCGCTTTGTATACTTGTTTAGTCAACCTTTCTTCACTCATTCTTTCCACGTGTCGAAACCATCTCAGCATACCCTTTTTTATCTTTGTCACTACGTCGTCATTCACACCACAGCGCTCTCTTATAACTCTATTCCTAATTTTATCTTTCAGACTTACACCACACATACTACGAAGAGCTCTCATCTCTACAGCATTTATTCTACTTTCATGTCTTCCCTGCCAAACCCAACTTTCACTGCCATACATGAGAGTGGGAACTAATACTACCTTATGTACAGCTAGGCGTGCCTTTTTAGACACATCTACTACTCTTCATAAAAACGTACAGTGCCCTATTCACTTCATTACCAGCACTAACTCGTCTTTCAACATCATCATCATTTTTACCATCACTAGTAAACAGTATACAAATTCTTTCACCTGTTCCAATCCCTCACCATTTATAAAAATATTACATTCCGTCATACGTTTATCCTTTTCAAAGACCATTACTTTCGTCTTACTTACATTTACTTTCATACCTTTTCTTTCAAAAGCATCATGCATAGTAGTTACCATCGCCTGTAAGTCTTCAGCCGACGATGCAAGTAAAACCTGATCATCGGCATAAATAAGACATTTGACGAGTAACTCATTCATTCTTAAACCACATTCATTATTTTTCAAATGTTGCAAACAGCTATCCATAAATAGGTTAAACAGCCACGGTAACGCTACACATCTCTATCTAACACCTTTATTAATGTTAAACCATTCAGTGTAGGACCCGTTTATCCTTACGCAGGCTCTGGAATCCTTATAGATGGATTTCAGCGCCTGAATAAGATGGCCATTTACCCCATACATAGATAGTACCGACCACAGTTCATTCCTCCTCACTTTGTCATAAGCCTTCTCCAAAACAATGAAAGCGCGCAAAAGACTTTCTGACCTTTAGCCAAAAATTTTTGCGTCTTCTGTGAAAGGTGATTTGACTTGAGTTGTACCCTTTTTGTGATTTTTTTAATAGAAACTATCAGAAAAGAAATATGATTTTTTGGTCTATCTCACGTGCTTTTATCTGCTATAGTTTCGGAAATAATTTTGTGCAACGTGGTATAATTGACAAAATTTTGGCAAATGTAACTGTGAATTTAGATACATTTCAAGTTGTAAACCTTTATGTAATTGATCTACACATGTTTTCGTGCCTTGTGGTATAAGATCGATTATATTAAAATTCACATTTTATTTTTCAGTATTTTTATTGTGAATATTAATATATTTAGAGTTATATCACTTTGAACCGATCTTGCTTACAACTCAATATGTACCTAATAATTTGAATCTAAAGCTACGCCTAATTAGTGATAAGTGATATATCTCATCTTACATCATTCAACACAACAATTATTTTTTTACGTGTAAACTAATATAAATTGAATTGTATCTAAAATACAAACCAAATCAATTTGCTTTTTATGAATAACAATATGTGCTAAGTGATACAAGAGCGAACATGAGGAGAGTGGCGGGGATACGCGAGGCGAAGTGAGCTAGTGTTGCTGCTGCAGCCTATAGAGAGTAAAGTCACAAGTTCTCTTGCACAGAAAGCCACTATGGCCGCAACAAAACGACTAAGAAATTCTTCAATCTAATCTCAATTTACAAGTTCTTTATAATTCGTACAAAGTGAAGACTGAAACTCCAATCAGCAAAAGCATTTTCAAAAAGGTATTTGATATCATGTATTTGTCTTTCAAAAAGCCATGCGTAGATACTTTTCTAAATGTGACTTCATAAATAAGAAGCTTAAGTACGCATCCGAGGCACAGGCTGCAGATTTGAAAAGAGAACATCAAGATGCATTTAAAGCTGCTTACGAAGAAAAGAAAAAAGATGAAATATGCAATTGGCTCAGTCATGTGAAGATGGTCATAACATTTGATTTGCAACAATGTTTGCCCACCCCATACCTGCAAGCGAATGTAGCATTTTATAAGAGACAGCTTTGGACATTCAATTTAACCATACATGATTGTAAGACAAAAAGCTTTCTGTTACATGTGGCTAGAATGTGAAGGGAATAGAGAAGCAAATGTCTATCTATAGTCATAAGTCAACCGCCGGATTTAAACCCAAATGCCAAGAAGCTGATCATGTACTCTGATATTTGCCCGGGTCAAAATAAGAATTCGATTGTTACAACAATGCCGATGCTGGTTGCTAAACTATCTACTCAACTACAATCTATTGAACACAAATTTCTCGTACCCGGTCATACTCACATGGAGGCTGACACCGACCATGCGTTGATTGAACGTAAGAAGAAGCACACAAATATGGACATTCATTTGCCAACAGATTGGTACCAGCTATTGGGTACAGCTTCAAACAAAACAGCTAAATTCATATCATTCATTGTGGTAGGACCACGTTGTGGACAGTTCTCTGTGTACAACCGTGGGCCGGTCCGTCCGGTGTGGTACCACACTCTTGCAGAAGATCGACGTCTGAGTAATGGCAATGTGCGATTGCGCGTCATTCGGTGAGCGAGAGAGCCGGCAGCTCAACTGGGGCGGGTTTGGGGTTTGTATTGGTTTTGGGTTTGTATTGCACTGTATTAGTTTGGGGTTTGTTGGGGTTTGTAGTTGATAGTGGCCTAGCTATATCCTTGTTTTGCAAAGGACGGCAGTGACACTTACCATCAGGTGTGCTGTCTGCTTGTTTGCCACTATAAGCAATAAAAAAAATTCACAGTTATCGATATGACTCGTGATATGTTTTATGACTTCAATATTTCTTCAAAACAATTTTATAATTTAAAAAAAGAAAACCAATACAGACAATGGAAAATTTCTGTGGTGCGACATTCGATCTATTTTGTATACCAAAGAAAACAATATATCCCGTTTTTCTTACAAAAAAAGAATTCAAGAATGTTGAGTATATGGACATGGATTGTTCTAAACAGGGTATAGCTTACGACATGATTACAATAAATACGGCATCGAAAGCCTATCACTCGGGGTACTATCCCAGAAACCTCCACGCGGTGTACCCTGGGTGCGGGCGGCGGTCCCCAGTTCTTCTGTTGTACTGTCGTCCGTAGCGAATGTCTGCGCGATTTCGCTCCTTACTCTACTACAGTCGTAGTTGAGGGTATAGGACGCGAAATATTGGGACGGGCTCAGTCACTCATTTATTTGAGGGCTGGGCAGGCACATGCCACCGCCCACACATCGTAAACCTGATTCTTTGCTTGTCTTAGTTTCAGGAGCTAGGGTCTTGGCTTAACCGCCCGGACCGCGAGGAAGACAACCTCTATAAAGAGTTCGAATTAATTCGAACTCGGAAATCACCCAGAATCTTAAGTTCTGGCGTGCGGCGAGAAGATGCATGGCAGATGGGTTGTTCTGTCGTTAGCACGCTCCAGCCAGGGTACCGGCTGACCCCCTGGTTGGTAAATGTAGGCTTGCCCGGGTAAAGGGATCTCTGCCCGGGTCGACGTTGTGTATCTCCCCTACTCGTGGGAATCTCATGGATACCAATTTAAAAAACCTTTTTAACACCGACGGGAATCTGTGTGATTCTTACACCACGGCCTTGTCAAGCCAAAGAAAAACTGACAACGACGCCTCGTCCTCAGGACTTGAGGCGTCCGCCGAGGGCCCGGCACAAACCGTGGAGGCCCAAAAGAAGAAGAGGAAGTCGCCTCGAAAGACTCGGGGCAACGGCCTGAGCCACAAGAGGCGGCTGGAGGAGCGGCGGGCGCGCAGGGAGGCTGCCGCCGCTGAAGAGAAGAAGGACGGTAGACTCGCAGCAGAGCCGTCGATGGACGAGGGCGACAGCGATGTCGCAGAGCCGTCCGAAGACGAGGGCGGCGGATCTACCGTCAGAATGGACGAGGGCGGTGATATTCCCGCAGGGCCATCCAAAGAGGACAGCGGGTCGGCTGGTGAAGGCCCCACTAGGTCGTCGGCGCGTCTAGCAGCAAAGACGCCGCCGGCGACCGCGACTAAGAAGGAGGGGGCCCTCCCCTCGCAGGTGCAAAAGCGCCCCCTGACCAAGGGAGGCAGCTCGAGCGCCGAAACCGAGGGGAGCGTGGCCAACATGCCTCCACCCAAGATCCAGGCCTCCCGAAGAGGGTGAGGGACCTCGGCTATGGAAAGGGCGGCGGTGGTCGCTGTCCGCGCCGGCGAGGCCACGGATCTGCAGGCCGAAAATGTCCGCCTTAGAGGCGAGATGTCAGGCCTGCGAACCCGAAACAGGAACCTGGGCGACATGCTGGCGGAAATGCGTCGGGCAAACCGCCAGCTGTTGATAGACGTGGCCGACCTCAAGGCCCAGGTGGCGCTGTTCGTGTCACCTGCGCCAGCCGCGCCATCCGCCAAAGCCGCCTCGCGCTGCGGCGCCGACTACGTTGGGTAATGGCGTCACCGTCACACCCGTCCCCGCGGCGAGGAAGACGCCTGACGCCGCGAAGCGCGCGTCGCCGGCTGACGCTGGCGCAGTCGCCGCGGCGAAACTCCCTGTCCCGGTGGTGAGGTTGACGCCTCTCCTCGCGGACCGCTTGCCGCCGGCTAGCGCCCCTGTGGTGCCAAAGCCGCCAGGCGCCGTAGAACGGGCCCCTGAGGAGGCTCAGCCGACCCCGTTTGAGGTGGGAGGCATATCGGACGAGGCCCTCGCTAAAATCATCGGCGCAGTGGGCAAGCTCGTCGATGCGCGCTTCGCCGTTCTGGAGGCGAGGTTGCCTCCAGAACCACGTGTCCGACCACCTCTCGCCGCGGACAAGCGGCCGCATGTGGCACCAGCCCCCGCCCCGCTGCCTTGTCAGGGTGGCCGCGTGGGGAGCTACGCCGCGGCCGCGGCCGGGCCTAAGCCCAAAGGCCCCGGCCCAGCTCCGAAGGGATCCGCCCTGAGGAGGAAGACGGCTCCGGCTCCTGCCGGACCGCTGAAGTCGCCCGCAATAACACCGCCGGCGACGACCAGCGGGGCTGCGACGAGACCTTCCGCGTCTGGCACGACTGCCGTACCTGAACAGGGTTGGCAGGTGGCCGAGCGCGACAGAAGGAGTCGCGGCCAAAGAAGGAGAGCGGAGGCCAAGCGCGCCGCTGAGGTCCCCGCTCCACAGGCAGGAGCCGGACGGAAGAAGAGACCGCGCAAGGGGCTCAAGTCGCCGAAGACGGCCGCAGTGGTGATCACTGTGCTGCCCGAGGCGGCCGAGAAGGGCCTCAGCTACGAGGCCGTCTTGAGGAAGGCCCGGCGGGAGCTAGACGTCTCCGATATTGGAGGCGTCGAAGCCAGGATCCGCAAGGCCCGGACGGGGGCTCGAATTCTCGAGTTCCCAGGGGCCGAGGGCGTCAAGACGGCCGACAGCGTGGCCGAGAAGCTGCGAGGTTTGTTCGCTGAGGAGGGTGGCATCAAGATCGCCAGGCCCGTCAAGTGCGCCGAAATGCGTATTTCGGGTTTGGACGATTCAGTGACGGTGGAAGACATCCGGGAGGCTATTGCCTCGAAAACCGGGTGTCCCATAGACACCGTCCGGGTCGGTGCCATTCGTCCCGGTCCGGGTGGCGTAGGTGTTGCCTGGGCGCAGTGCCCGGTGGAGTCGGTCAGGCAACTGGCCGGCTCAGGCAGGCTCCTCGTGGGCTGGAGCTCGGCGCGGGTAACCGTGCTTGAGCACCGGCCTGCGAGGTGCTACAAGTGCATGGCGGTCGGACACACTCAACTGACGTGCACTAATTGCTTCGACTGCGGCGGATTGTGTTTCCGCTGCGGTCAGACCAGGCACGTGGCGGCATCTTGCGCCGCCCCGCCCCACTGCCCCACGTGTGCGGCGGGCAATAAGCCCGCCAAGCACCGCATGGGCTCTGGGGCGTGCAAACCTCCAGCTTCGGCCCCAAAGGCGCGGGGCGGCCCTACGACCACGGCCGCTCCCGCTCCTAGCGCGGTCCGATCGCCCGCTGGCGAGGAGGTCATGGATACAACCCGATAATGGGTACACCATCCATGCACCTCCTCCTGCAGGCCAACACCAACCACTCCGCCGGAGCGCAGGATCTCCTCCTGCAATCCATGGCGGAGTGGTCGATTGGTGCAGCCGTAGTCGCGGAACCGTACGCGGCGTGTATCAGTGCCCGAAGGTCCTACACCCGCAGCCGGCGGCGTCACCGCGACGTCGAGCGGGAGGGCCAGCTGTACGAGGCGTACCGCAGTGCGCGGACTGCCTTTCGGCTGGCCATCCGAGCCGCCAAGGGCGCGAGTTGGCAGGAGATGCTGGACGGTCTCGACCGTGACCTCTGGGGTCGTCCATATCGCGCGGCGCTGAATAAGCTTCGCGCGCTTCGAGCCTCGCCTCAGGCAGCTGTTCAACGCCTGTCTGACGTCTGGACGGTTCCCTGAGTGCTGGAAGGAAGGGAGGTTGGTTCTCCTGCCAAAGCCGGGACGGTCCCCGGATTTGCCGTCGGCCTACAGGCCCATCGTGCTCCTCGACGATGTGGGTAAGCTGATGGAGCGTGTGTTCGCTGCCCGCATCGTCCGACACCTGGAGGAGGTGGGGCCCGATCTGTCGGACGCTCAGTATGGGTTTCGAAGGGGGCGTTCGACCATCGGGGCCCTATTACGCCTGAGGCAGGCGGCCGTGGAGGCCGTCGCCGGGAAGGGAGTGCTGTTGGCGGTGTCGTTGGACATCGCCAACGCATTCAATAGTCTGCCATTCGGCTGCATCAGGGGGGCGCTCCGGTTCCATGGAGTGCCCCCGTACCTCAGGCGGCTGGTGGCAGACTATTTGGAGGGCCGCAGTATCCTCTGCGCGGGTCCCGCAGGGGACATTTTGCGGACGCCCATGTCCTGCGGCGTTCCACAGGGGTCGGTTCTGGGGCCGATTCTGTGGGACATCGGGTACGACTGGGCGTTGAGAGGGAGTCTCCCCCCCGGGCTGAGCCTGGTGTGCTACGCTGACGACACGCTCGTCACAGCCCGGGGCAGGACACTCGAAGAGGCGGCGAGCCTGGCCACTCTCGGCATCGAGGAGATGGTCAGGCGGATCGAGGCGCTGGGGCTCAGGGTGGCCCTAAACAAGACGGAGGCCCTACTTTTCCATGGGCCCCGTGTGAGGCTGCCCATCGGCGCCTCGATAGTGGTAAACTCCATCCACATCAGCATCCAGGCCCATATGAGGTACTTGGGTCTGGTGCTCGACGGGCGATTGTGGTTCCGGGAGCATTTCTGACAGATTGCTCCCCGGCTTGTCAGCGCGGCGTCCGCCCTTTCTCGACTCATGCCGAACGTGGGCGGACCCAGTTTTGAGGGCCGACGGCTGTATGCGGGGGTCATCCGCTCGATGGCCATGTACGGCGCACCCGTGTGGGCGAGGGCTCTGAACGCCCAGCTCAGGGCGGTTCTGTGTAGGCCACAGAGAGCCATGGCGGTCAGAGCCATTCGCGGGTACCGCACGGTGTCGACAGAGGCGGCGTGCCTGTTGGCCGGGACACCCCCGTGGAACCTAGAGGCGGAGATGCTCTCCGACCTCTACCGGCGGGTTATCACAGCGCGCGAGGAAGGTGGCTCCCCATCGTTGAGCGAGATAGCCACCTGGCGCGTGGATGCCCGCCGAGACGTCATCGCCCGTTGGGCTACGCGGCTGGAGAGGCCTAGGCACGGTGTGGAGACCGTTGAGGCCCTCCGGCCCGTATTGATAGAGTGGATGGAGCGGCGGCACGGAGTCCTCACCTTTCGGCTGGTGCAGGTATTGACGGGGCACGGGTGTTTCGGGCTGTACCTGCACAGGGTCGTGTATAGGGAGTGGACTCCGGCCTGCCACCACTGCAGGAGTGACGAGGACACGGCGCAACACACGCTGGAGGTGTGTCCGGGATGGGAGCGGCAGCGCCGTGACCTCGTCGCTGTCATCGGTGCCGACCTGACGCTGCCGGCCATCGCGAGGGCGATGGTCGACAGCATCAGGAACTGGGACGCGGTCGCCACCTTCTGCGAGGCTGTCATCTCGCAGAAGGAAGTGGCGGAACGGGCAAGGGAGGATTCCCGCGCCCCGGGCCGCCGCCGGTGGCCGGGGCGGCGCAGGCGCGAATACCTGCGCCTGATGCCGCCCTAACCGAGGCTTCGGGTGATCGGACCGGGGAATTGTCCGGTCACCCGACGTGAGGCCACCGCGTGAGGGCGACGCCCCGACGGCGAAATCTGTCGGGGCGTCGACGAGAGGAACCCGCGAGGGTGAACCGCCGGGCGGGCCACCGAAGTTAAAAATCGGGTCCCGGTGACCCGCTCGCACGGCGAAGAGAGAGGAGTTTTTACGGTGGGTCTATGGGGTCACGCGCCGCCTTCTCCGTCACCCCGGACCGATTTGGCGGGGCGAGACTAATCCATAGTCCATCAAAAAAAAAAAAAATAGGCTATCACTCCAAGATTACAATTGCAACCAAAAAGAAGAACGATTTATTAGATTTACTGTGTTTTCTTCATGAGATCGCTCACGAGTTTTACAGAAGTCTGAGCTGCAAGATGTCAAGGACACTGCTCCGGATAATGATTCTGATGATGAGTAACTTCTGTATCATCTTACTTCCAAGACCTTATAGGTTTTATTTTTAAGTAGGTACGAATCAGTTGATTGGAAGTGCAAGACGTGTTCCGGTGGAGCCAAAGTGAAGCGCGTCTCGTGTATAATGCCTGACATCGAAGATGATACGGAGACAGAACTCGCTACACCCAATACCCAAACTGGTGACATCAAACATCAATTACTGCATGACATTCGTGTCGAAGTGAGAGAAATTATTAGGGAAGAATTACAACGTACATTAAAATTCCACTCTGATAAAATTGATGAATATGAGAGGAAGATACAACTATACGACAAAGCTCTAAAGAATGTGGAAAATCGATGTACAGACTTACAAAACAACTGGAAAAATATTAATATTAAATATGAGGTACTCGAAAATAAGATTAATCAATTGGAACAGTTACAAGTAGCCAACCAGGTGGAGATTTGTGGTATTATGGAAACGGAGAACGAGAATACTGGAGAAATTGTGAAGAAGATTGCAGATCTAATCTAGCAGAGACGGGAAGATATAGTAAAAGTTTACAGAAGGAAAAAGAGATATACAAATTCATCAAGCCGTAAAAATTTCATAACACCTATTACAGTAGTATTACGCGAAGGAATTCGTGATATGTGGCTAGATAGTGCAAAGAAGTCACAGCTATCGGCTGCTACGTTGGGACCAAATGTAGGCGAGAAGGTCTATCTACGTGAGAGCCTCACCCCGGCTACCGCCTATCTATTATGGAAAACTAAAAATGAACTCAGCGGTTTGTTTGATTATATCTGGTGTAAACATGGTAATATTTTAGCTCGTAAAAGTGAAAAAGAAAAACAAATTTATACTATTCGTTCTACAGCGGATATAGAAAAGGTAAAGTCATCGCATCTGACATGTGAGTAATATTTATTTTTTATTGTTCCTATTGCTTTTTTTTTTGTTCTCTAAGTGTATTGTAATTGAATACCTATAATCTGGATACAACAGATCACAATATAATTGAATTTAACTGTCATACATGGGATGATTTTACCTATAATTTAAAATATTCGGAAAATAGTTTAATTATGTTGCATGTCAACATCCGATCAATTAAAAAAAATTTTGCACAGCTCGAGCTTATTGTTACAAGCTCAAAATATATTATTCATTTAATTCTTATAACGGAAGCTAATTTGAAAAACAATGAAGTGTCATTATTTGGGCTTCCTGACTATACACTTTATTCAGAACTAAGAAGCCATCGTAGGGGTGGTGGTGTGTTGTTATATGTTCATAATTCAATGTATTTTAATAGGATAAATCATATTGTTAATGAATTTGAGTGTATTTCTGGCGAGCTTAATGTTGGCAAATACAAAATGGGCGTGTCTGTCGTATACAGACCGCCTACTACAACGAAATATCGTTTTGTAAAGGAATTATCCTCATTATTAGCTACATACTCATATAAACAGAACCATATAGTCATGGGTGATATGAATTTAGATTTGAAATGTAATAATCCTACTGTAAGACAATACTTGGATTCCCTATGTAGTCTTGGTTTTATAAGTGGAGTAAATTCATATACGCGTATAGACAAATGTAGCAATCGTATAAGTAAATCATGTATCGATCATATACTCATTCGAAATACAAGCTATAATACTATTAAGACGGCCGTAGTAAGTAGTGCGCCGGCGGATCATTGTATAACCGGCTGCGCGATCACGGGCGCGCTCGGTACGGGTGAATCTTATCATCTAAAGCAACCGATAACGATCATTAACGACCGCGCAGTAAATAATGAATTAAATAACGTTGATTGGAGTTTACCTTTACAACATGATAATCCTAATGACATTATGCATTTTATTCACAGCAATTTTTCTCGCATATATAAAAAACATAAATACACTACATATAAAAAAAATAAAAGAAAAATATGCAGTTGGGCAGATGGTAAACTCAAAAATATGTGTAAAAAACGTGATGAACTATATTCTATATGGTCAAAGGATAAAGATAATATGACGAAGAGACTATTGTATAATAAATATAGAAATAAAACAAATAGATATACGCAATTAATTAGGAACAAAAAAATAACGTGTGACGTAACTCAAAATTTCAAAAATACTAAAAAAAATTGGTCGATTATAAATAATTTAACTGACAAAATTATGCAATGTATAGAGGATATACTTTTAAAAAAATTTAGGATGCCTCCATTAACCTTGGCTAATAAATTTGCGACTGAATTTGATCATAGTACTAGAATATGCAGCATCTGTAACATACCCATTCTTCACCGCTCTACTTACGAAATTATACCGGACCGAACTATAAGAATGAAACGAGCTAATGATTTATTAGTTAAGAAAATTATTAATCAAATAAATTTAAAAAAAAGCCCGGGATATGATGGCATACGCGCCAAAGATATTAAGTTTGCATCAGACAAATTGGTACCAGTTATAATGCATTTAATAAATTGCTGTATAAAGACTGGCACTTACCCTGATATTTTAAAAATTGGAGTTATAAGACCAATTTATAAGAAAGGAAAGCATGATGACTATGACAATTATCGACCCATCACTATATTGTCCTGTATAGATAAGATTATAGAAAGATATTTAGGCAATGAAATCAATCACTTTCAAAGAACGAATAACATCATAAATGAAAATCAATTTGATTTTCAAAAAAATAAAAGTACCACGCAACTATTGTGTAAATTTACAAATGAAATAAACACATGTCTTGATGCTAAAATGCATGTAATAGCATTGTTTATTGATTTCAGCAAGGCGTTTGATATGCTTAATTATGAGATACTATATGATAAGCTGACGCGAAGTGGAATACAAGGCCCACTTCTTGAACTCCTTAAAAATTATCACAAAAATCGCTATACCACAGTTAAAATAAAAAATCTATTTAGTACAGCCATAATGACTACCAAAGGAACTGCACAGGGGTCTATAATTGGCTCTAGCGAGTACCTATTGTACGTGAATGACATTAGTAATGTGATTACCTCGGCCTCCGTATACCAATTCGCAGATGATACGTGTCTTTAGCTAGCCATAGAGATATCAGTGTGGCTCAGAAAGCAATACAATATAACTTCGATCAGCTGTGTAAATGGGCTCACGACGTTGGACTGGTGATAAACGGATCTAAGACAAAAATTGTTCACATTCACTCGTCACATAACAAAAGTATCGCTAGTCCAATAATCGTGGCTCATGAACATCATTGTTTGCATGGACGAGTTACTGAATGTCAGTGTCCAATATTGCAAGTAAACACATGTGTATCGGCCTAGTCATTGACACTCGATTCTGTTGGAGTCCACACAAGGATTATGTGTGTAATAAACTAAGATCCATTATTAGCAAAATTAGTATCTTAAAACATAAATTACCATATAAGACTCTCAGATTGATTTATATGGCGCTAGCAGAGTCGATTGTCAGTTAATGGTCTCAGTAGTTACGGCAGAACATATGAAACATATTTAAAAGAAATATATCACTTACAATTAAGATTACTAAAAATGATTGTACCTAAACATATTAGAGAACGATATAAAAATAATGAAAGTGAAATATTTAAATATTGTAAAGTGATGAATATCTTTGACAAATTTAAATTTAGCATTCTCTCTGAAATTAATAAACCCTCATTGTTGGTAGAGAAAAACAGACCCAACTTTCTAAGAATAATTTCTAATAGAGATAATTACAAATTACCAAGGACGAATAATTGTTATGGAGAAAGAGTCGAAAGATATTTACTTCCTTTCTTGTTAAATAGTCTTCCTGATAAATTACAGCAAATGTACAACTCAAATCCTAAACACTTTAAATATCAACTCAAAAAAATGTATGTAAGTAATAAATAAGAGTAATAGGTAATATTGATACTTATAAATTGTAATAACAACGACTCACCGCAACCCAGATAAACCCTTCGTGGTTTACGTGGTACGGTTTATTATATTGGAGATTTACTTTTTAAGAATATTAGAAATAAATAAATAAATAAATAACTGTACCGTGTAAGTTTTAAAGTATTAGCAATTTTGTGTTTTATTTTTCTAGATTTTATTAAAGATTCCATACCATGGCTGTGCTGTTGTTTTGTACTAAGTAGATTTACATTGATTGTTGTGATAGCTGCGTAAGATTGATCTGTGCCATTTCTTAGTATTTAAGTTTACCACGTACCGCTTGTATGCATTTCAAAAAATCTCAATTTATCTCTTCATAATTTTAAAGTTATTTGTAAGTTAATTCATAATTTAGAAAACCTTAATAAATGTTAATATTTTTAAATTGTATTCATTTACACCCTAAATAAGTATTTTAACGAGGGGTATAACTAGATTTGTATCATTTAACACATATTTACAAAAACTAGAATTTTACCAAACTTATACATTTCTGCAAAAATATGAAAATTAGGGATTTACAAGTAAAAAATCGAATCTTTGGAGAAGGATTTATATAATTTATTTCAGGAACAATGTGTTTTGATCATTTTCTTAGAAGTTATTCGATTCTTTTTACAAATTCTATATCAAATTACTGAAATTTTTAGCATTTAATATGCTTAATTATTTATAAATACCCGATACGAAACGAAAAATGATGTCACAAGCGGGGTTCGAAAAAAAAAAAAAAAAAAAAAAAAAAAAAAAAAAAAAAATTCAGTAATTTGAATAACAAGGTTGTGTCATCGTTTAATACAATTCTAACTGTAAAGTTTGAAGTATTAAGTCTATACAATGTGTAAACATTGTCCGATAGATGGCATACGTCACCTTGAAGACGTAAGATATAATATGATTCGAAATTTGCATGTCCTAAAATAGTTCACGATGGTGTAAGTGGCAGCACGGTTGGGCCGGATTCCCAATAGGTGCGGGTTCGAACCCCGCTTGTGACATCATTTTTCGTTTCGTATCGGGTATTTATAAATTCTATATCAGTTTACACAAAGACAACATAACGGTGGAACCGGATATATATATATATATATATATATATATATATATACACATATATATATATATATATATATACATATATATATATACATATATATACTAAGAAAAAGTTAATAATACAAAACTATTTCATTCTAGACTTGACATGATGTCAAAAGATGGGCAAACAAAATCTTTCGCTGAAAATGCTGACGGCTATGTACTTGCAGATGCAATAAATGTTATATTCCTACAGAAAGCAAAGGATGCGCTAAGGTAAATATAATTAGCTTTAAGAAAATAAACTACTACTATAGATATATTATACGTTTTTGTGAGTAGGTAAGGTGTTGTCCGCTTAGAAAGGATCTGACTGGTGTTGTGGAGTAGATGGAGGGGCAGCACAGCGTCGCCTCTTCCCGGCTGGTTTAGATCTTGATGGGGCATGGTTGCTTCAGCAAGCACCTGTACACACAATCGCGGGGAATTATATTGTATTCTTTTGACTGGCTATCGTTTGGACACACCCCGCCCTATTCATCCAGATAACGGATGACTGGTGTATAAACCCGTTGCCTATTCTATTCCCTTCCCATCACCATTCGACTTATAGCTGGTAACGGTTTCTTGATCTCTGTAACCAGCCCGGCGAGTTTCTTCTTTTAGGTGCTGTCGACGCCCTAAAATACAGTTTTTTGTTGCCGGGACGTCGTTGTGGGGTACACGCGCTTGCGTGGGCCAATTCATGGGCGACAAAGCGTACTATGATATAAGAGTTTCTCTCCAGCGCCTTTCACCGTTTCCTTCTGCGGGAACACTGCCTCGTAGTTGCTATAATATTATATTAGTACCATATATACATACATACATATCATCACGCCATATCCCTTGCAGGGTACGCAGAGAGAACAGAGTGCCAGAGAACTCTATGCTTGTATACTTCACTCTCTTCCTCATCATTCATAATTCTCTTCATACACGCTCGCCGGTTTCGGTGACTCTTGACTTCACCTTCCTTCAGTACGTGATCAATCTGGTCAAGGTAGGTTAGTCTCGGTCTCCTCCGGTACCTACATCCTTCCACTTTTGCATTGTATATCTTATTAACCAGACGTTCGTTTAGCATTCTTTCCACATGTCCGAACCATCGGAGCATTCCTTTTCGCATCTTTACACCAATACTTTCTATCATACCTACTCGCTCTCTTACGTCGTCGTTACGAATGCGATCGGTCAGTCTAACTCCACAGATTTTCCGTAGAGATCGCATTTCGACCGCATTAATTTTACTTTCATGCTCTTTTCTGCATACCCAACTCTCGCTTCCATATAGTAATGTTGGGACGAGCACTGCCTTATGTATTGCTGCACCTGCCTTCTGGCTGAGGTGGTGGGTACCGTGAAGTTGTTCCAATCCTCCGTTCACTCTATTTACCGCATTCAATATTCGCTCTATATCAGTGTTGTACCTTCCATCTGGCCTAAATCGACATCCAAAATATACAAATTCATCCACTTGCTCTAGTACATCATTACCTATTGTTACTCTTACATCTGTTCTGGCTTCATCTCTTTCGAAGACCATTATTTTGGTTTTGCTCACATTCACGCGTAGACCCCTTTTCTTACAATCTTCTATCACTGTGTCGACTAGGGTCTGCAGGGCAGTCGCTGACTGCACTAGCAGGACTGCATCATCTGCATAGAGCAGAGCAGTGACCACTGAGTTGCCCATCTGGACTTCCACATTCATATTGTTACCTTTGGAGACATTTATGCAGATATATTATAAATAGCCTGGCTGATAGGACACACCCCTGCTTAACGCCGATATTGACGTCAAGCCGAAACGACATGCCATCATCCAGCCGCACACAGGCTCTACAGCCCATGTAACGTGACTTCACAGCTTGCAGCAGTTTACCCTTAATACCATATTTCAGTAAAATGTCCCAAAGTCCCTTTCGTACAACCGTGTCAAATGCTCTGTCCAGATTAATAAAACTGCAGAAAACCCTCTGACTTAGAGCCAAATGCTTCTCCACAATGATGCGCAGAGAGAACAATTGATCCATGCATCCCTTTTTACTCCTGAAACCTCCTTGTGCCTCACACAGTAAACCATCGGACACCATCCTCATTCTCCTTTTAATAATTTTACCGTACACTTTTGCTGCCAAACTGGTCAAGCTTATGGCTCTGTAATTTACGCAGTCATAACGTAAACCTTTGTTTTTAAACAAAGGCACGATGACTGCGCTGTTCCAGTCCCTGGGAACTATTCCCGAGTTCCAACATAAATTGAGGAGCAAGAGGAACGCCTCCCAGACACAGGATCCGCCAAGCTTGATCATCTCGGCAGACACTTTATAATAGTGGTAGGATTACGCTGTTGACAGTTCTCTGTCTGCAAGCCGTGGGTCGGTCCGTCCGGGGCAGTTCCACACTCTCGCAGAAGATCGACGTATGTGTAATAGCAATGTGCTATTGCGCTTCGTTCGGTGAGCGAGAGAGCCAGAAGCCCAATTGGGTGGGTTTGGAGTTTATATTGGTAGGCAGCGGCCTAGTTATACCCTTGGTATTGCAAAGGTCCATTGGCGTCAGTGACACTTAGCATCTGATGTGCTGCTTACTCGTTTGCCACCATTAACAATAAAAAATAAAAATAGACACCATATCAATGCCTTTTTTTTTTCTGTTGACTATGGACTCGTCTCGCCCCGCCAAATCGGTCCGGGGTGACGGAGAAGGCGGCGCGTGACCCCATAGACCCACCGTAAAACTCCTTTCTCTTCGCCGTGCGAGCGGGCCACCGGGACCCGATTTTTAACTTCGGTGGCCCGCCCAGCGGTTCACCCTCCCGGGTTCCTCTCGTCGACGCCCCGACAGATTTCGCCGTCGGGGCGTCGCCCTCACGCGGTGGCCTCACGTCGGGCGACCGGACCATTCCCCGGTCCGATCACCCGAAGCCTCGGTTAGGGCGGCATCAGGCGCAGGTATTCGCGCTTGCGCCGACCCGGACGCTGGCGGCGGCCCGGTTCGCGAAAATCCTCCCTGGCCCGTTCCGCCGCTTCCTTCCGCGAGATGACAGCCTCGCAGGAGGCGGCGCCCGCGCCCCAGTTCCTGAGGCTGTCGACCATCCCCCTTGCGACAGCCGGCAGCGTCAGGTCGGCACCGATAACACCGACGAGGTCACGGCGCTGCCGCTCCCATCCCGGAAACACCTCAGGCGTGTGTTGCGCCGTGTCCTCGTCACTCCTGCAGTGGTGGCAGGCCGGAGTCCACTCCCTATACGCGACCCTGTGCAGGTACAAACCGAAGCACCCGTGCCCCGTCAATACCTGCACAGGCCGAAAGGTGAGGACTCCATGCCGCCGCTCCATCCACTCTATCATTACGGGCCGGAGGGCCTCAACGGTCTCCACACCGTGCTTAGGCCTCTCCAGCCGCGTAGCCCAACGGGCGATGACGACTCGGCGGGCATCCACGCGCCAGGTGGCTATCTCGCTCAACGATGGGGAGCCACCTTCCTCGCGCGCTGTGATAACCCGCCGGCAGAGGTCGGAGAGCATCTCCGCCTCTAGGTCCCACGGGGGTGTCCCGGCCAACAGGCACGCCGCCTCTGTCGACACCGTGCGGTACCCGCGAATGGCTCTGACCGCCATGGCTCTCTGTGGCCTCCACAGAACCGCCCTGAGCTGGGCGTTCAGAGCCCTCGCCCACACGGGTGCGCCGTAAATGGCCATCGAGCGGATCACCCCCGCATACAGCCGTCGGCCCTCGAAACTGGGTCCGCCCACATTCGGCATAGGTCGAGAAAGGGCGGACGCCGCGCCGACCAGCCGGGGAGCAATCTGTCGGAAATGCTCCCGGAACCACCATCGCCCGTCGAGCACCAGGCCCAAGTACCTCATATACGAGACGTCTAGCTCCCGCCGGGCCTTCCTCAAGACGGCCTCGTAGCTGAGGCCCTTCTCGGCCGCCTCGGGCAGCACAGTGATCACCACTGCGGCCGTCTTCGGTGACTTGAGCCCCTTGCGCGGTCTCTTCTTCTGTCCGGCTCCTGCCTGTGGAGCGGGGACCTCAGCGGCGTGCTTGGCCTCCGCTCTCCTTCTTTGGCCGCGACTCCTTCTGTCGCGCTCGGCTACCCGCCAACCCTGTTCGGGTACGGTAGTCGTGCCAGACGCGGAGGGCCTCGTCACAGCCTCGCTGGTCGTCGCCGGCGGTGTTGTTGCGGGCGACTTCAGCGGTCTGGCAGGAGCCGGAGCCGTCTTCCTCCTCAGGGTCGGTCCCTTCGGAGCTGGGCCGGGGCCTTTGGGCTTAGGCCCGGCCGCGGCCGCGGCGTAGCTCCCCACGCGGCCACCCTGACGAGGCAGCGGGGCGGGGGCTGGTGCCACATGCGGCCGCTTGTCCGCGGCGAGAGGTGGTCGGACACGTGGTTCTGGAGGCAACCTTGCCTCCAGAACGGCGAAGCGCGCATCGACGAGCTTGCCCACTGCGCCGATGATTTTGGCGAGGGCCTCGTCCGATATGCCTCCCACCTCAAACGGGGTCGGCTAAGCCTCCTCAGGGGCCCGTTCTGCGGCGCCTGGCGGCTTTAGCGCCGCAGGGGCGCTAGCCGGCGGCGAGCGGTCCGCGGGGAGAGGCGTCAACCTCACCATGGGGACAGGGAGTTTCGCCGCGGCGACCGCACCAGCGTCAGCCGGCGACGCGCGCTTTACGGCGGCAGGCGTCTTCCTCGCCGCGGGGACGGGTCTGACAGTGACGCCATCACCCAACGTCGGCGCCGCAGCGCGAGGCGGCTTTGGCGTCGCAGCGGCTGCTGAGTGGCGCGGCTGGCGCAGGCGACACGAACAGCGCCACTTGCGCCTTGAGGTTGGCCACGTCCATCAGCAGCTGGCGGTTTGCCCGACGCATCCCCGCCAGCATGTCGCCCAACTGCCGGTTCCGGGTCCGTAGGCCTGACATCTCGCCTGTAAGGCGGACATTTTCGGCCCGCAGATCCGTGGGGTCGTCGGCGCGGGCAGCGACCGCCGCCGCCCTTTCTTGTACTGAGGCCCCTTGCTCTCTTCGGGAGGCCTGCATCTTCGGTGGAGGCATGTTTGCTATGCTCCCCTCGGAGTGGGCGCCGCAGCGCGAGGTGGCTTTGGCGCCGCAGCGGCCGCTGAGTAGCCGGCCTTGGCCGATGGCGCGGCTGGCGCAGGCGACACGAACAGCGCCAGCTGGCGGTTTGCCCGACGCATCTCCGCCAGCATGTCGCCCAGGTTCCGGTTCCGGGTCCGCAGGCCTGACATCTCGCCTCTAAGGCGGACATTTTCGGCCCGCAGATCCGTGGGGTCGCCGGCGCTGGCAGCGACCGCCGCCGCCCTTTCCACACCCGAGGCCCCTCGCCCTCTTCGGGAGGCGTGCATCTAGGGTGGAGGCATGTTGGCCACGCTCCCCTCGGAGTGGGCGCCCGAGCTGCCTCCCTTACTCAGGGGGCGCTTTCGCACCTGCGAGGGGAGGGCCTCCTCCTTCTTAGTCGCGGTCGCTGGCGGCGTCTTTGCTGCTAGACGCGCCGACGACCTAGTGGGGCCTTCACCAGCCGGCCCGCTGTCCTCTTTGGACGGCCCTGCGAGAATATCACTGCCCTCGTCCATTCTGACGGTAGATCCGCCGCCCTCGTCTTCGGAGGGCTCTGCGACATCGCTGTCGCCCTCGTCCGTCGACGGCTCTGCTGCGAGTCTACCGTCGTCCTTCTTCTCTTCAGCCCTGCGCGCCCGCCGCTCCTCCAGCCGCCTTTTGTGGCTCAGGCCGTTGCCCCGAGACTTTCGAGGCGACTTCCTCTTCTTCTTTTGGGCCTCCACGGTTTGTGCCGGGCCCTCGGCGGACTCCTCAAGTCCTGAGGACGAGGCGTCGTTGTCAGTTTTTCTTTGGCTTGACAAGGCCGTGGTGTGAGAATCACACAGATTGTCGATGAAAAGTTTTTTAATGTTGGTATCCATATGATTCCCACGAGTAGGGGAGATACACTACGTCGATCCCGGCAGAGATCCCTTTACCCGGGCAAGCCTACATTTACCAACCAGGGGGTCAGCCGGTGCCCTGGCTGGAGCGTGCTAACGACAGAACAACCCATCTGCCATGCATCTTCTCGCCGCACGCCAGAACTTAAGATTCTGGGTGATTTCCGAGTCCGAATGTTACTTCGCACTCTTTATAGAGGATGTCTTCCTCGCGGTCCGGGCGGTTAAGCCAAGACCCTCGCTCCTGATACTACGCCTCAAGACAACGTGTCTTGAAGCAAGATATCACGTTTACGATGTGTGGGCGGTTGCATGTGCCTGCCCAGCCCTCAAATGAATGAGTGACTGAGCCCGTCCCAATATTTCGCGTCCTATAACCTCTACTACGACTGTAGTAGAGTAAGGAGCGAAATCGCGCAGATATTCGCTACGGACGACAGTACAACAGAAGAACTGGGGACCGCCGCAAGCACCCAGGGTACACCGCGTGGAGGTTTCTGGGATAGTACCCCAACACGTCTCGTGTTTGTGTAAGAATTTCTCCATCTTTAGACCTTATTTTATTCATTCTGAAGGCTGACTAACCACACCGAGACTTCTTCACCTCCTTCCAAAAGATTTTGGTGTTACCCTCGAAGTTTTTAGTCAGCTTGTCTTCTGCACTCATATTTGCTCTATCACGTTTCTCTTTCACTAAGGCGTTGGTGTCATTCTTACATTGCCCATATATTTCTTTCTTCTGTTCAGTCATACTGTCATTCAGATTCAAAGAAGAGACATAGTCTAACCACGATTTCTTCTTTTGCTCTACGGAAGCTGCCACTTCCGCATCCCACCATGCATCACCATTTGTTTTTCTATGTTTCTTTGAGCTTCCACATACTTCTTTCGCTGTATCTGCTATACTCTCTTTCAATATTCTCCAGCATTCTTCTATGTCCGATTGCGGCTAGCTTGCCATCGTTAGCCGTTCTCGGACACCCTCTGAATACTTTTCTCTTACACACTCCTCTTACAACCTTTCAATCTTTATTCTTTCAAGCCCTCCAAAGTGGACACGCTCTCGCCAGTGCCTCCACTTTCTAAACAGACCACTAAATCTCGCAATAACGAAATAGTGGTCCGTATCGACTGTGGCGCCCCTGTAGGCTCTTGCATCCAATATTTTGCTTCGGAGGCGACGGTCTACCAAAATTAAATATATTATACTTTTATGCTCATTCCTTCCTCATGTTTACATATGGATATCCTTATGTTGGAAAAATGTGTTTGACACAATAAGGTTTCTCTCCTGCATACATCCGTAATGAGCCTACCTGCGACGCGTTCATTAAATAGTATCATCATATCTGAAATGCCTCGTTTCGATGGGTGATAACATATTACCTATAGTATATTTTGACAATAGTGTACAACTAAAAGAATGTACTACTATAACTACTTATTGATACTCGTGCGATTAATAGCTTATTTTAAACAGACTTCTAAAAGGAGGAGTTTCTCAATTCGAGTTGTATTTTTTTATGTATGTACACCGATTGCACTGAGATTTATAATCTGATTTACGTGTTTTTTTTTAGTTTGATGCGGAATAGCTACCATTTGGTTCCATAAAAAGTAACCGTAGTTTGGTCCAGAAATTTTCATTTTATGAACCTTTTTTATTTATGGTGTCGGAGGCGCCTATGTAAAACTACATAGCAAGATGTCGCGACAAGTGGCATTCACCTCGCTACTAATTATAATGTCATATCATGTACTTTTTTGTGTAACCTTCATTAAATTAATTAAACTAACTGCAATAGCGCATATCTTTCGTAGGCCTACCCAGAACTTAAAAGTCCACCAAGTAATATATGACAATAATAAGCAAAGAAATGTTATAGTTACCTGATGTAATCTAGAAAAATCTTACTGTAGTTTATAGAAAAACCTATTACAGACACTAAAAAGTTAAAAATAAAAAACTACGTTTAAAAAACCGACTTCAAAAACCAAAAAGTATAAAATAACTTAATAAAGATTTAATTTAGTACATCTCTTATCCAAACCTAATACCTTTAATATTAATAATAAAATACTATTGTTCGTATGTGCTACCTATTGATAGGTTTGAATTCGGCGCCAAGCCCTAAACAAAATTATAAACAGCTTACTTACTGTAATGAAATTCCAACACTAAAAATACCGACACTGGCACCGACTGCAAACCTATTAATAGATAGCACATACAAATGACAGTATTTTATTTTTACTATTAAAAGTACTAGGTTGTGGTAAGAGGTGTACTAAATTAAATCTTTATAAAATTATTTTATACTTTTTGGTTTATGAAGTCGGTTTTCTTGAACGTAGTTTTTTTATTTTTTACTTTTTAGTATTTGTAATAGGTTGTTCTACAAACTACAGTAAGACTTTGACTTTAACTGTTTATTATTAAGCTGATTTGATAATAACTGTATTTATGAATTATAAGTACCTAGCCTAAAAATGGAATATTTCTTGCCTTACATATGTGTTTACATATGTATTATTTTTTACTGTACATGGATTAATTTCAAATGTTTTGATTATGTCAGGAACTATGCACAAGTAATACACGTTAGAAGCGACTATGTGTCAACAACTGGCGAAACAACAGGACCCAATAATAGCTATGTATGCAATAGTGATACTACAGCTAAGTTTATTAAAGAGTTTTACAATGAAGTACAAGTACCGCCTCAAGCAGTAGAATATGTAGAAGCATACGGCACAGGTAATCGTTATCATAATAATCATCATCATTGTCATCATCTTCATAATCATCCTCATCGTTCAGGCTGTTTCTGTCCACTACTGGACGTAGGCCTCCCTCTTAGAATGCTACAAAGCGGCACGGGACTGCTCCAGTGCTGATTGCACCCAATACCTCTCAGCAACCTTCACTAAATCGTCGCTCCACCTGGTGCGTGGGCATCCTACACCGCTTCATCCGATGGGTTTTCACCAATCGAGACCCTTTCCTCTGTAGTTGTAATCGTTTCATCGAGTGATGTGGTCTGTCTATTGCCTTTTCAGCGTGCTATTTCGGTTGCACCCGTCCTTTTACAGATTTCCGAATTTTGTATTCTATCTCGCAGAGAAATTCCGAGCATAGTCCGCTCTATAGCATTCTAAGTGACTCTGAAATTAGTTATGAGACCAACATTTAGGGATCACGTTGCCACGCCATATGTCATCACTGGTAACACACATTGGTCGTAGACTCGTGCTTTCAGACACCAAGATGTGTTGGATGGGAAGAATCTCTTAACTTTCTCGAACGCTGCTGAGATGAGTTGAATTCGTTAAGTAATCTATTTCATGTTATTATATTTTTAAAATTCTAACATTTTCAATACTTGTCATCATCCAGATTATCTCAGCTCATAATATGTCCCACCTCCTCCGTAATGGAAGGGAAATTGACCTACTGTACCACGCCGGTCAGACGTGTTGGTATAGGGTTTTGTTTCGAATTTTCCTTCTCTTGCATATATGTTATATGCCTTTTGTGTCCCTTAGTTGTCTCTTGCGAATACCCATGGGTAAGATGGGGGTGGTGATTTGCATTCTTACTCCGTCACAACACCGAGAAATTTTAACACTGGTATTACACAAATAATGATGGTATACAGATAAAGCTCTTAACCTCCCGTGCTCGTTGGAACTGTGTTACGTCAAGGTAAGATCATCTCTCATTACCCACTCTAATATTAAACTCGCAAGATTCTTTTTTAGAGTTCCGTACCCAAAGGGTAAAAACGGGATCCTATTACTGAGACTTCGCTGTCCGTCCATCCGTCCGTCTGTCACCAGGCTCTAACTCAAGAACGGTGATAGCTAGACAGTTGAAATTTTCACAGATGATGTATTTTTATTGCCGCTATAAACACAAATACTAAAAATAAAATAAAATAAATATTTAAGAGAGGCTCCCATACAACAAACTTGATTTTATTACCGTTTCTTGCTCGATACTTACTACGCTTGCTACGATACAGGTAGACACCTGTCGCCGTTATTAGTATCGAGCAAGCTTTAACTATTCACAGAATATTTAGTTTTATGTTCTCTTTTTAATATAATTAATTAAAATATTTAAGGGATAATAAAATAAAAAATAAATAAATATTTAAGGGGGCTCCCATACAATAAAAGAGGTTTTTTTATATATAATGGTACGGAACCCTTCGCGCGCGAGTACAACTCGCACTTGGCGTATTTTTTAGGTATGCTTTGCAGTTTACAATATTCAGAACAATAAGGTGGGACTTACAAATGGTGTAAATAAGGATATCTACCTAACTGGACAGATTGTCTTAGGTAAACATACTGATCGAATTACCAATTAGGACTGGTAGTGGATTAATAAGACATGATGTTCTTCTTGTCCATGTTCATTCATAAAGCCATAGCCTACTGTGATAGGCGTTAAGCATAGTGCTAAAGTCTTCCATAGATTTAGCCATAATAGGTAACCATTAGAGCACTGTGGTAATATAGGTTCAATGCCTGTTTTTTTTTCGGTGAGTTATGGTCTGATCACTCCCCACTAAATCCATCCGGGAGCACAGATGAAGCGCACGAGACCCTATAGACCCACCGCGCAATGCACCTCTCCACGCCATGCGAGTGGGCCACCTGAACCCGGTCTTTGTTGTCGATGGCCCACCCGGCATGGGTTCAATGCCTAGAGACCCCTTTTTTTTCCAGTGCTCAAATGAATGAGTAACTAAGCCTGTCAAACTTCGCGTTCTTTATCCTCTATGATTAGAAGGCGTTAGAGCAAATTTGGAACACATCCCACAAACACATCTGGACTCACTTTATCCATTCCGTGCATTCCGTCGTGGGGTTAGAAGGGCGACGTGTGGCTTCATAACCCACTGTACTAGATATAGATACTATAGTTCATCTAATCTAAGAAGTGCATTTTGACGTTTTGCATTTTTTAATACACAATAACTTCGGTCAAACGTATACACATGATTGTAAACACTAAATCTGAAATTTTAAACAACCATTAAGTTATTTACATAATTAACATTGCGGGTAACTTTCTTGTACAATAATCTAATGTTGAAACTCGTAAAAATCATTTAAAATAAAAATAACATGGTAAATAGTAATTGTCATTGACGACCTAACAATGTCACGTCATCACGTTCTATACAGTAGTGCTTGACAACTTCCAATTCACGAATATCCAAATAATCGGTAAAAATATTAGAATAATACAATTAATCGAATAGAGATTTTGACAGAGATGTAGATTGACACTTTGATTGATGAGGAAATAATTATTAATGATCGCGACGCTGATAATTCAAGTAATAGTAGTAATTCTTAATAAATAGCCGTTTTCAAATCCAGTTTTTGTTATTAATTAACCTAATCCTACTAAATATGATGAATAGATTCTATGCTGGAATAATTCAATTTGTTTAGTATTAATTTAGCACTTAATTTATTCATCACCTTTTTGAAAAATAAAAAATAAACCGATTATCTATATCTATACATATAATAAGTGAGTAGAAAACCCGAGTCTGTACATTTGATAAATTTATTAAAAAATGAATCTAGGCAATAAGATAACGCTAACAGAAACCAAAAATCTTTTTTTGGAATTTTTTGTCTGTCTGTATGTCTGTAATCGCTAATCTCCGAAGTTACTGAATGGATTGTTTCTCAGTTTTGATAAGAAGATTAAACCCAATTCAGAGCAACATTTAGTCTTTGTTTCATTGAAATCTGATGTCTTTAAAAAAAGTTATGGTCATTTAAGTTTTTAAAATCATCGCTCGCCTTTTACGTCACTAGAAGGTTCAATTCAAAATAATTATTTAATGTATCTATAACGTAAGGAAAATATTTGTATTACTTAATATGTAGTAGTTTCATGAATTCAGCTCATATACATCCCACTGCTGGGCTCAAACCTCCTGCAGTGTTGAACGGAAGTTGACATACTATATAACGTTGGTCAAGTAGTCAAAATAAATGTTAAAACTATTTGTGATGAAAAATAATGTTTTAATTAGTTAATAGTTTATAATTTAGCTATAAATTAATAAAATGCATGATTTATTTAGTTAATTAAATGAACAATTAATGGCGCTGAAAATTAAGTTTAAATCTTTCGTTATATTTTCAAAAGTTACTACATCATAGAGCGTACAAAACGTACATTCTTAGTTAAGATGCTACTTTGGGGCGAGTATGCAAAGTGCACCCAAAGTTTTTGTTATTGTTTGGCCATTCCTTCCGGGGCAACAGAAGGGCGTGGTGTGGCTCCATAACTGATCACGTTCTCTCCACATCGCCATCAGGCTGGCCTCTGGTACCGTTTACTTGACATCCGTGGCCGGTCCGGGGTTTACCCTTTCAGGTATCGCCGCCGTCGGCTCCCCAGCAAACAACAGCGTTGTATCGGTCTCACGTCGTCAGTGTCTTTGCGAGTGGTAGATTAATTCTCATGGTCCATATACCCGCGACCTCAGTTAGGATAGCAACAGGTGCAGGTACTCGCGCCTATAACGTCCGATGCGCCGAGGTAAAGTGTGTCAGCATGGAGAGTCTCCTCTGTGACACGCCCCGCTGTTTCTTCTGTGGGACGACTGTCGGCGGCAACCGAGTACCAGTTCCTGACGCTATCGAACATCGTTTTAGCGATGGTCGACAGTGCCAATTTGGCATCGATGATTGCGATGAGTTCAAGGCACTAATCTGCCCAGGCCACACAAACTTTGACCATATGCAGCGCCGTGTCCACGTCTCAATCGTAGTAGTGGTTGGATGGTATGCTCTCCCTCCTTGCGACCTTTAGCAGATACATGCCGAAGCAACCATGACCCATCACTACCCCAGTCACCTTAGCAATAGTGAATACTATTACTGCCGCCTCATCATTCTCCTACACTTATGCGAATTACTTGGGGTAGAAACAATATGTACTCTTCTTTCATAGTACATATTGTAAAATTTATTGGCAATAGTTTTATGACCGGCCGCCTGCCAGACGTCAACCATGCTCGGGAATGTAATAGTTGACCAATCGGCATCAGATGTAGTTGGCCCAGGTCGTTATAAGGCTCTAAGTCGTCTTTTACGACATCCACGAGCAAAGTAAGGCTTGGAGGGTTGGTAGTATTCGTAGCCGCTACCACACAGCGCGCCTGTTGCTGCATATTGTACCTCGCACAACGAGGGCCTACTTATTTAGATTTTTATACACTGTTGATAGCATAGAGTACGTTTCAAGCAGCTTGCAGAGCAGTTGAAGGTGATCAGTGCTGAGATGACACCCTTGAGGAGGCCTGTAACAGCCTTACCCCCATTCATTTGAGTCTTTTGCTATTAATGATGTTATTGTTTTACAGTCTTTCAAATCCTTTGACATTATAATAAAAATATCCATCTAAAGATATCCTACGCTACTAAAGCGCGACATGGACCAAGAAATTCATTTTTTATTAATTCTTTTGTAATGAAAGCAATTTATTATATATTTATCCGTGCGGTTACGCAGTTAGAATATATTTCACCACCCCCTTTCTTACCCGTCGGTCGATCACCCACAAGACGACTAAGGGATCTAAATATATATTACACATATGGAAGAAAAGGCAAAATTGAAACCAAACCCTATACCAACACATTTGACCAGCGTGGTATATTAGGTCAATTTCGCTCCCATTACGGACGAGGCTTGAGCCTAATAGTGAGACGTATATAAGCTTAGATGATAGAAAGCCATTTTTCCTAGATACCCCAGGTATAAAATGAGGATGGGTACTACCCCAGAAACCTCCACGCGGTGTACCCTGGGTGCGGGCGGCGGTCCCCAGTTCTTCTGTTGTACTGTCGTCCGTAGCGAATATCTGCGCGATTTCGCTCCTTACTCTACTACAGTCGTAGTAGAGGTTATAGGACGCGAAATATTGGGACGGGCACAGTCACTTATTCATTTGAGGGCTGGGCAGGCACATGCCACCGCCCACACATCGTAAACCTGATTCTTTGCTTGTCTTAGTTTCAGGAGCGAGGGTCTTGGCTTAACCGCCCGGACCGCGAGGAAGACAACCTCTATAAAGAGTTCGAATTAATTCGAACTCGGAAATCACCCAGAATCTTAAGTTCTGGCGTGCGGCGAGAAGATGCATGGCAGATGGGTTGTTCTGTCGTTAGCACGCTCCAGCCAGGGTACTGGCTGACCCCCTGGTTGGTAAATGTAGGCTTGCCCAGGTAAAGGGATCTCTGCCCGGGTCGACGTGGTGTATCTCCCCTACTCGTGGGAATCTCATGGATACCAATTTAAAAAACCTTTTTAACACCGACGGGAATCTGTGTGATTCTCACACCACGGCCTTGTCAAGCCAAAGAAAAACTGACAACGACGCCTCGTCCTCAGGACTTGAGGCGTCCGCCGAGGGCCCGGCACAAATCGTGGAGGCCCAGAAGAAGAAGAGGAAGTCGCCTCGAAAGTCTCGGGGCAACGGCCTGAGCCACAAAAGGCGGCTGGAGGAGCGGCGAGCGCGCAGGGAGGCTGCCGGCTTGCCGCCGGCTAGCGCCCCTTTTTTTTGAGGCTCAGCCGACCCCGTTTGAGGTGGGAGGCATATCGGACGAGGCCCTCGCCAAAATCATCGGCGCAGTGGGCAAGCTCGTCGATGCGCGCTTCGCCGTTCTGGAGGCAAGCTCCACCTCTCGCCGCGGATAAGCGGCCGTATGTGGCACCAGCCCCCGCCCCGCTTCCTTGTCAGGGTGGCCGCGTGGGGAGCTACGCCGCGGCCGCGGCCGGGCCTAAGCCCAAAGGCCCCGGCCCAGCTCCGAAGGGATCCGCCCTGAGGAGGACGGATGACGGCTCCAGCTCCTGCCGGACCGCTGAAGTTGCCCGCAACAACACCGCCGGCGACGACCAACGAGGCCGCGACGAGGCCTTCCGCGTCTGGCACGACTGCCGTACCCGAACAGGGTTGGCAGGTAGCCGAACGCGACAGAAGGAGTCGCGGCCAAAGGAGGAGAGCGGAGGCCAAGCGTGCTACTGAGGTCCCCGCTCCACAGGCAGGAGCCGGACAGAAGAAGAGACCTAGCAAGGGGCTCAAGTCGCCGAAGACGGCCGCAGTGGTGATCACTGTGCTGCCCGAGGCGGCCGAGAAGGGCCTCAGCTACGAGGCCGTCTTGAGGAAGGCCCGGCGGGAGCTAGACGTCTCCGATATTGGAGGCGTTGAAGCCAGGGCCCGCAAGGACCGGACGGGGGCTCAAATTCTCGAGTTCCCAGGGGCCGAGGGCGCCAAGACGGCCGACAGCGTGGCCGAGAAGCTGCGAGGTTTGTTCGCCGAGGAGGGTGGCATCAAGATCGCCAGGCCCGTTAAGTGCTCTGTTCCTAGCACGCTCCAGCCAGGGTACCGGCCGACCCTCTGGTTGGTAAATGTAGGCTTGCCCGGGTACAGGGATCTCTGCCCGGGTCGACGGTTTTTCTCCCATTCTCGTGGGAATAGTCATGGATTTGCCTAATTTACCAAAAAAAGACGGGGATCCTACGGATTCCCACCCTACGGCCTTGCTAAGCCAACATAAAACTGGTACAAACGACGCCTCGTCCTTAGGACTGGAGGCGTCCGCCGAGGGCCCGGCACCGACCACAGAGACCCCCCCCTCGAAGAAGAAGAAGCGCCGGACGACGCGGTTCACATGGGGGAAAGCTGCGAAAGCGAACGCTCGCGAAAAGAAGCGGAACTCTGAAAACCGCGAGCGTTACGCGCGCGAGTGGGACAAGGACGGCGGCAGATCCACTGCAGAGCCGTCAACGGACGAGGGCGACAGTTCTGTCGCAGAGCCGTCCAGAGACGAGGGCAGTGGATCTGCCGATGTGATGGACGAGGGCGTTAGTTCCGCAGAGCCGTCCAAGGAGGTCAGCGGGTCGGATGAGGAAGTCGCCACTGCCAGGTCGTCACCGCGTCCTGCGGCGGCGGCCCTGACGGTAAGGGAGGAGGTCCTCCCTTCGAAGGTGCGGAAGCGCCCCCTGAATAAGGAGGGCAGCTCTCGCGCCGATTCCGAAGGGAGCGTGGTAATCATGCCTCCCCCCAAAGTGCCGGCGTCGCGCAGAGGGCGAGGGGCCGCGATGACGGGCAGAACGACCCACTCCCCGGCCGGCGGAGTGCGTGGCGTGGTGGAAGGCAGGCAGGCCGATAACGAGGCGGCCGCCGCGAGGGTGCTGGAGGTGTTGTCCGGCATCCCCCCCACCGAAGTGGCGGCCGCTGGTGCCCGCGCGAGCGCCCCAGCCGCGAGTATGGAGGCCCTGCAGGCCGATAACGCCCGCCTCAGTGGCGAGGTGTCGGACCTGCGGGCCCAGAATCGACAGTTGGGAGCCGAGCTATCGGCGGTGCGGCGAGCGAACCGCCTGCTGTCAAAGGACGTGACCGACCTTAGGGCCCAAATGGCGCGGCTCATGCAGACTGCGCCAACTGAGTCGTCGACCAGCGCTAGCCGCCAAGAAGTCGAGGTCGCCGCCGCCCCTAAGAAGAGGACGCCAGCCATCGCTAGCCGGGCCGCTGCGGCAAGGAAGCCGCCAAACGTCGCGGAGCGGGCCCCGGCAGAGGTCCAGCCGGCGACAACAACCCTGCTGCCCGCGGTGGAGGGCGTGCCGGACGAGGCCTTGCGCGCCATCATTGACACAGTCGGCAATCTGGTCGATGCGCGCTTGGCCGTTCTGGAGGCAAGGCTGCCTCCAGAACCACGAGTTCGGCCACCTCTCGCCGCGGATAAGAGGCCATATGCGGCACCAGCCCCCGCCCCTCTGCCTTGTCAGGGTGGCCGCGTGGGGGGCAGCTACGCCGTGGCCGCGGCTGGGCCCAAGTCCAAGGGGCCCGCCCCCGCTCCCACGACGAAGAAACGGAAGGCGGCACCGGCTCCTGCTGGACCGCAGTCGTCGCCAGCACCAACACCGCCAGCGACGACTAGCGCGACCGCGACTGCGCCCTCAGCGCCAGGTACGCCCGCTATGGCCGAACAGGGTTGGCAGGTGGCCGAGCGCGGCAGAAAGAGTCGCGGCAAGAGGAGGAGAGCGGCGGCCAAGCGCGCCGCTGAGGTCGCCGCTCCCCAGGCAGGAGCCGGAGGAGGCGGCACGAAGAGGAAGAGGCCGCGCAAGGGGCTCCGGCCGCCGAAGACAGCCGCAGTGGTGATCACTGTGCTGCCTGAGGCGGCAGAAAGGGGCCTCAGCTATGAGGCCGTTCTGAGGAAAGCCCGGCAGGAGCTCGACGTCTCCGACATAGGAGGCGTCGAAGCCCGGACCCGCAAGGCTCGGACAGGGGCTCGAATTTTGGAGTTCCCTGGGGCCGAGGGCACCAGAACGGCCGATAGCGTGGTATCGAAGCTGCGAGGTCTATTCGCCGAGGAGGGTGGCGTCAAAATCGCCAGACCTGTAAAGTGCGCCGAAATGCGCATCGCGGGTCTGGACGACTCCGTGACGGTGGAAGACATCCGGGAGGCCATTGCCTCAAAAACCGGGTGTCCCCTGGACACCGTCCGGGTTGGCGCCATCCGGCCCGGTCCGGGCGGCGTAGGTGCCGCCTGGGTGCAATGCCCAGTGGAGTCGGTCAGGCAACTGGCCGGCTCAGGCAGGCTCCTCGTGGGCTGGAGCTCAGCGCGAGTCACCGTGCTGGAGCACCGGCCTGCGAGGTGTTTCAAGTGCATGGCGGTCGGGCACACCCGGCCAACATGCACTAATTGCTTTGACTGCGGCGGACTCTGTTTCCGCTGCGGTCAGACTGGGCATATGGCGGCATCTTGCACCGCCCCGCCCGCGGCAGTCGGAGCACACGCCCCCGGTCATGGCTTCGCCAGATCACAACCGGGAGGCCGTCGAGAGTGTTCCACCCGTGACGGAGTCGGAAGTGGGGGCAGCCGTGGCGAAGATTCGTTCCGCCACCACGGCCCCCGGCCCGGACGGAGTCCCAGTCCGGGTGTTGACGTTGCTCCTCGAGCATCTCGAACCTCGCCTCAGGCGACTGTTCAACGCCTGTCTGACGTCTGGACAGTTCCCTGAGTGCTGGAAGGAAGGGAGGTTGGTTCTCCTGCCAAAGCCGGGACGGCCCCCGGATTCGCCGTCGGCCTACAGGCCCATTGTGCTTCTGGACGATGTGGGTAAGCTGCTGGAGCGTGTCCTCGCTGCCCGCATCGTCCAGCACCTGGAGGAGGTGGGGCCCGATCTGTCGGACGCTCAATTTGGGTTTCGGAGGGGGCGTTCGACCATCGGGGCCCTGCTACGCCTGAGGCAGACGGCCGCGGAGGCTGTCGCCGGCAAAGGAGTGCTGTTGGCGGTGTCGTTGGACATCGCCAACGCCTTCAATAGTCTGCCATTCAGCTGCATCAGCGAGGCGCTCCGGTTCCATGGAGTGCCCCTGTACCTCAGGCGGCTGGTGGCAGACTATTTGGAGGGGCGCAGTGTTCTCTACGCGAGCCCCGCAGGGGACATTGTGCGGACGCCCATGTCGTGCGGTGTTCCGCAGGGTTCGGTTCTGGGGCCGACTCTGTGGGACATCGGTTACGACTGGGCGTTGAGAGGGAGTCTCCCCCCCGGGCTGAGCGTTATATGCTATGCTGACGACACGCTCGTCACAGCCCGGGGCAGGACACTCGAAGAGGCGGCGAGCCTGGCCACTCTCGGCACCGAGGAGATGGTCAGGCGTATTGAGGCGCTGGGGCTCAGGGTGGCCCTAAACAAGACGGAGGCTCTACTATTCCATGGGCCCCGTGTGAGGCTGCCCATCGGCGCCTCGTTAGTCGTCAACTCCATCCACATCAGTATCCAGGCCCATATGAGGTACTTGGGTCTGGTGCTCGACGGGCGATGGTGGTTCCGGGAGCATTTTCGTCAAATTGCTCCCCGGCTGGTCGGCGCGGCGTCCGCCCTTTCTCGGCTCATGCCGAACGTGGGCGGACCCAGTTTCGAGGGCCGACGGCTGTATGCGGGGGTGATCCGCTCAATGGCCATGTACGGCGCACCCGTGTGGGCGAGGGCTCTGAACGCCCAGCTCAGGGCGGTGCTGTGGAGGCCACAGCGAGCCATGGCGGTCAGAGCCATTCGCGGGTACCGCACGGTGTCTACCGAGGCGGCATGCCTATTGGCCGGGACACCCCCGTGGGACCTAGAGGCGGAGATGCTCTCCGACCTCTACCGGCGGGTTACCTCAATGCGCGAAGAGGGTGGCTCCCCATCGTTCAACGAGATAGCCACCTGGCGCGAGGACGCCCGCCGAGAAGTCATCGCCCGTTGGGCTACGCGGCTGGAGAGGCCTAGACACGGTGTTTTTACCGTTGAGGCCCTCCGGCCCGTACTGATGGAGTGGATGGAGCGGCGGCACGGAGTTCTCTCTTTCCGGTTGGTGCAGGTCTTGTCGGGGCATGGTTGCTTCGGCAAGTACCTGCACACGGTCGTGCGGAGGGAGTGGACTCCGTCCTGCCACCATTGCAGTAGCGACGAGGACACGGCGCAACATACACTCGAGGTATGTTCGGGCTGGGACGGGCAGCGCCGTGACCTCGTCGCTGTCATCGGTGCCGACCTGACGCTGCCGGCTGTTGCGCGAGCGATGGTCGACAGCGTCAGGAATTGGGACGCGGTCGCCGCCTTCTGCGAGGCTGTCATCTCGCAGAAGGAGGCGGCGGAACGGGCCCGGGAGGATTCCCGTGACCCGGGCCGCCGCCCGCGGCCGGGGCGGCGCAGGCGCGAGTTCCTGCGCCTGATGCCGCCCTAACCGAGGCTTCGGGTGATTGGACCGGGGAATTGTCCGGTCACCTGACGTGAGGCCACCGCGTGAGGACAACGCCTCGACGGCGAAAGCTGCCGGGGCGTCGACAGGAGAGGAGCCCGAGAGGCCATACCGCCGAGCGGGCCACCGAAGACAAAGATCGGGTACCGGTGGCCCGCTCGCACGGCGAAGAAGAGGTGCTTGCAGGGTGGGTCAATGGGGTTGCGCGCCGCCTCTTCCGTCGCCCCGGACCGATTTGGCGGGGTGCGACGTCCATAGCCCACCGCAAAAAAAAAAAAAAAAAAAAAAAAGGCCCGCTAAGTGCGCCGAAATGCGCATTTCGGGTTTGGACGATTCAGTGACGGTGGAAGACATCCGGGAGGCTATTGCCTCAAAAACCCGGTGTCCCATAGACACCGTCCGGGTCGGTGCCATTCGTCCCGGTCCGGGTGGCGTAGGTGCTGCCTGGGCGCAGTGCCCGGTGGAGTCGGTCAGGCAACTGGCCGGCTCAGGCAGGCTCCTCGTGGCTTGGAGCTCGGCGCGGGTAACCGTGCTTGAGCACTGGCCTGCGAGGTGCTACAAGTGCATGGCGGTCGGACACACTCGACCGACGTGCACTAATTGCTTCGACTTGTTATACTGGACCCTTTCAGAGGGTTTTTAAAAAAAAGATTTCAATTATTTTACGATCATTTACTTAATGAGATTATGTTATAAAAAGAACGTGTGTATTGGATGGATGCTCGGAGCGGACTGGCTTGGGAGTGAAGCGTGGAAGGGTCGCTGTGTATGGAATGCTGAGTCAGGAGAAGAGAGTGCCTTGTGGGCAGAAAGGCTTACAGGAGGAGAGTGTAACAGCCCCCCAGTTAAGAGGAAACTTACAGGTGAGAAGTAAGTTGACGAGGGAAAGTAGCAGTTTTAGGATATACGAAGACGAGGGACAGGGGCAGGAGTATCATCTTGAAGAGATCACATTTCTAGGGATTCTTCTGGAGGAGGATTACATCTAGAAATCTTAACTAACTTATAATAATGATACAATTTATAAGAAATAAATGATAGTAAAATTAAAACTAGTATAATAGTAGTATATGAATAATAATTGCCGTAAAGCATAATATGAGGTTTTTCATTAACTTCTTCGAGGTTTATTTTAATTTGATCGGTTATTTTATTGTATTTCGTGAAAAGAGTTTCTATGTTATCAATATGTTTCAGGTTAACAAAGGGCACCTTTGAACTATTTTTTAGATAAGTTTCAAAACTACAACAAGTATCATTAATTATCTCAAAGTGTAGTATGATAGGCTTTGTTGTGATTTTAATACTATATTTAGGTATAAGCTTATTGCCTTTGCAATATCCAGTACATTCGTTGGGTAGTGTCAGAATGCCAGTTCCAAAAATGGAGAATTCGGATGTCTCTCGATTATTGCATTCTATGGTTAATTTAGAATTTTGACTCATAATATACAACCATTGGTTATTATGCAATTTATGAAAGGTTTCAAAATCGCCATTTACGAATTTAGTATCGCAGAGTGATGGAACAGACGCCAAAGTTTTTGAAATAACCTCAGTTTCACAGATTGGCACGGCTAATGTAGAATAAACATTAGGAATTTCACAAATATAAAACTGTGTATTCATGACCTTACAATTACTTAACGTGCTTAGCTTACAATATAAAGAATTATCTCTAGTTATACCTAAATATTTAGTGGATGGAATAATTGTAGTATATACTGTTTCGTTTACAGATTTAAGCATAATAGGATAAGGTATAGTATGATATAAATCAAATTCTTTGGCGTTTACCAAAGGTATTTGTAAGACAAATATAATCTTGTTCCCTGTGTAATAACTAGATACATCAGATACATTTTCTAGAACGTGCATGTTTTCAAGCGTGAGAGGTACAGGTAGTTGTTTGGAGTCAGGCAAAAACCTATAATTGTCTACAAGATCGGAGAAAAGTTGTTTTGGCGTAATGATAGATGGGTACAGAATGTTTGATTTACTAAACATAATAGCGTTAACAATATCTTCTAATTTAAATGATAGGGTTAATAAACTACTTTCTAAAATATTTGATAATTCTAACACTTCTGATCTTAAAACTAATTTGTCATTCTTTATTGATAGATTATGTATGTTTTGACTTAAATCTTCAATAGCACAATTTAGAGTTGCTTCATTAGTATTGATTTTCTCGATTATTTCTTTAAGTGATGACAATGTTGATGTTGTAATCATTATGTTTTCTTTCATAGTACTTGCTAATTTAGTTTGATCATTTTCAATAATTTTTATTGCCTCACTGTATTTCACGGCATCGTTCTCATCCATATTGCCAAACAAGTGCTTAATGACGGTGCCAATTCCGCCAAACCAAGCTGATCTCTTAAGATTCTTTGAGATTAAGAAGGAAATAGAGTCAAAGTCTCTGACTACATCAGAGTAACGCGATGTCAGTGGTTGAAATATGTGATAGCATTCGTTGTTATTATATACACTACTTTGCTTACATAAGACGTTAGAGACTCTTAAGATTTCTTTGATATTTTCTAAGTGAGGTTGTACGAAAGACAAATCTACTGGTATAATTACATCTAGAGTGTCATCGGTTATTTTTACAGAACCAATGGGATCAATGTATATACCAGCGTCGTTGGATGCAGATCGTATATAATCTTGATTGCCCAAAATCAGGACAGGATAAACGAAACCCGTTCTGGAATAGAAGGTAATATGAGTTAAATTCGCTATGCTAGGATTCGATGTTAGTGGCTAGTTTCATTTCGTCAAAATGGTGTTTGACGTGACGTCGATTTATTAAAAGTGAAGCAGTATTATTGCCATGGATCTTTACAATTTTATACGGGCCTTTCCATATTGGAGAAAGGGCTTTTCTAAGACGTAAGTGATTCTTTAGATAGACAAAGTCTCCGATTTTATATTTAATTGGACGTGAGCGTTGATCATAGTGAGTTTTAGAGTTTGTTTTAGATTTTTGTATATGTTCTATTGCTTTTTGTCGAGAATATTTCAATCGATTCTGTAGTGTGCGAACATATTCGGAATATGTGGCACCGGATGTTTCTTCGTAAATAGAGTTGGGTATGTAAGGTTTGTGACCAAATAGAAGTTCGTATGGGGAATATTGAGTAGTCGAATGGATAGCTGTATTATACGCAAGCATGGCCGTATATACGAAACGAGGCCAGTTATTTTGTTCCGGGTTTACGTAGGACTTAAGGTATTCTTTCAAGGTGCTATGGCTTCTCTCAAGAGCACCCTGGGTCTGAGGATGGTATGGGCTAGACCATAATTGTTTGATTTTTAGCATATTGCAAGTCTGTTTAAAGAGCTCTGCTGTAAAGTTAGAACCCTGGTCCGTAAGTATCATTTTAGGGATACCAAATGAAGTAATGAAGTGGACTAAACATTCACACGTTTCTTCCGCCGTTGTGTTAGTAATGGGGTAGGCTGCTGAGAATTTTGTAAGATCATCTTGAAGGGTTAATATGAATCTGTACTTGGCACTACCTGCTTCTGGTAGTGGTCCTACTATATCCAAGGCTACGCGTTCAAAAGGACGTGTGGAGAGGGACGTTATTTGCATAGGTGCACGATTAGTTTTTCTAAGTGCTTTGTTTGTCTGACATTGTAAGCATTTTTTTACATAGTGATCGACGTCCGTGCGCATACCTTTCCAGTAATACTTTTCTTGAATACGTTTTAGCATTCTAGACGATCTAAGATGACCAGCTGTAGGTATATCGTGATTTTCTTTCATAATTTTGGGTATCTCACTTAAAGTAGGATATATTATGTTATTTTTGTAAATATGAATAGTTATTTTAGAGTTGTGGAATAGATATAGTAACATATTATATAATTTGATATACTGATGTGTGTCAAACGGATTATTGAAGTCTGATATTGCTATTTCGGTAGGTGCCTGACCATCTGAATCGAACATTAGTTCGTTTCTTATGGATTTAAGGCATTTATAGATGTCTTCATAGGTACATGTATCGAAGTGATTCTTTTTTGTAAAAAGAAAATAATATGTTCTGTCTAGGATTTTATATTTTAGAAAAGAATGTAATGATCTTTCTAGCAGATTGAATTAATTCTGGTCTTCGATATTTGATACGACTTCTCCTATGTATGGGATCGACTCGTCCATGTCTATAGAAGTTGGAATAACGATTTGTTTCTTATCGGTTTTAGATAGGCTTTCGTTATGTTCTATTATAATCGCGTTACTATCAAAATCTTTAGAAGTTTTCTTAAGGAAGTCGGAGTAATTACCGTCTAGAGTCTCTGAATTATTAGCATTTGGATCTTCAAGGAGTGGGATAGGATCTGAAGATTCGATGGAAGGAGAAGGTAGATTTTCATTTACAATTATGTCTTCTAAATCATCGATATTTCCTAATTCTGGTAAATCTTCAGGTGGAACAAGGTCTTCGAGCTGTATTAAGTCATCAGGAGGAAGAGTAGGAGGTATATCTGGATTAAGTATTTCATCGGCATTCGGTGAGTATGGATTTTGCGAAGACGTAGTGGGACGTGGGAATAGGTTCAATTGGATTCATTAATTCTATTGGAGGATACCGGGACAACGCATCTGCTGCATTGTTTAGCTTGCCTTTTCGGTAAACTATTTCGTATTCATATTCCTCTAGTTTCAATCTCCATCTCTGGAGTTTACTGCTAGGGTCAGTATGGTTGAAGAGCCATCGAAGGGGCCTGTGATCAGTGACGATAGTGAATTTTCGTCCATAGAGATATGGACGAAATGTTTTGCAGCCAAATATGATAGCGAGTAATTCTTTTTCCGTTGTGCTGTAGTTACATTCGTTTTTATTGAGAGTACGGGAAGCATAGGAGATTGGTTTGTCCTTGCCTATGTCCCCTTGAGAAAGAATAGCGCTGATTGCGTAGTTAGATGCATCGGTTGTCAGGAGGAAGGATTTAGAAAAATCGGGATAAACTAGTAAAGGTGCAGAGGTTAGTTTCGTTTTAAGGATTTCAAAAGATATTTGGTGTTCATTTAGCCATGTAAAGTCAACATTCTTCTTTAGTAGGTTTGTAAGAGGTTTTGCTATGCTTGAAAAATCGGGTATGAATCTACGGTAATAGGATACGAATCCCAGGAATGATTTTACATCTTTGGGTGATTTGGGTATGGGAAAATTATTTACTGCACGTAGTTTCTCAGGGTTTGGTTTGACTCCTTTGTCGGTGATGATGTGCCCTAAGTAAGAGACTTCTTTTCGAAGAAATTCACACTTATCGGGTTGTAGTTTTAATTTGAACTGTCGGAGTCTTTCGAAAATGTTGGTAAGGTTGTCTACGTGGCTGGGGATGTCGAAAGAGTATATGACTATGTCATCCAAGTATACGAAGCATTGGATGCCTTGTAGTCCGGATAGTGCAGAATTCATTAGCCTTTGGAATGTTGATGGTGCATTTTTCAATCCAAAAGGCATGCGTGTGAATTCGTAATGTCCTGTAGGAACTGAAAATGCGGTCTTAGGGGAGTCATTAGGAGACATATTGATCTGATGGAAACCGGAAGCGAGATCTAATGTACTAAAGTATTTACATTTGCCTAATTGATCGAGAATTTCTGATATATTGGGTATGGGATAGGAATCGCCTATAGTTATGTCGTTGAGTTTGCGGTAGTCTATCACTACTCGCCATTTCCTTTGCCCGGAGGCGTCTAGCTTTTTGGGTACTACCCATATCGGTGATGACCATGGAGACATTGAAGGTTTAATAATGCCTTGTTGCAGCATTTTATCGACTTGGGATTTTACTTCGTATTTATGACATTCGGGAAATCTATAAGTTTTGACATGTATAGGATTGTCAGAAGTGGTTTTGATCTCGTGCTGAATAGCATCTGTGGAGGTTAACCTATCGTCGGGTAGATGGAAGATGTCTGAGAATTGAGAACACACCGAGTATAATGCATCGCATTCTTCCGGATTTAAATGGGATACTCTAAGTGATTTTAGAACCTCTTCTGTGCGTTTAAGGTTATTATTGAACTCGTTTGCAGTGGTTATCAGAGTTGAGGCATTTATTTGAAACGGTTCTAATCTTAGTTTGAGGTTAGAGTTGATAGTTTTAGATTCTTCAGTGGTATTGACGACAGATATATTTATACGATTGTTATCCTTAACTTGAACTATGCAGTTTGCTATCAATAGGTCTTCGGAAAGATGTTGATTGATTATTAATCCCTCTTTAATTTCGGGGTTAGCGACTGTACATTCAATGATAGCTTCGCTGCGTGGGGCAATATTGTATACTGGTTCATTAAAGTGCATTTTAAGTTTAAGGTTCTTTAAATTTAAGGTGTCATTAACATAGTCAATTTGACTATTTGTAGAGCTGAATATGTCGCTGCCTATTACTCCATCGTATGGGAGGTTAATATTGTCGACTACATTGAATGTATATGTTGGATGTTCATTTGGGATGTTTGTTTCATCGTGTGTCGAAAAAGATATGGCGATTTGTCCTAAAGTGCGTATAGGGTTGTCGTCATTAGTGTCTATACCCTTAATTCTATACCTAATGAATTCATTAATAGGGGTAGTGTTAATAATGACGGACTTTTTGATTACGCTTATGGATGCACCGGTGTCTACAAGGAGTGACAAGGTCTTGCAGGAGATTGGACTGGTTACCTTTACATACGGTAAGTATCTTTTTGATATATTAGTCGTTATTTCATAAATTTCGTAATTGATTATTGATTTTTCTTTTACGGATTGAGTGGTTAGAGTGTTGGATGAGTCTACGGTTTGGGGCTGATTACCCTGTTGCTTGACTTTAAGGTGGCCACGAGTTTCGGGCTGGTTACCGCGTCCATGGGCCGTTGAATGCAAGAGATGACCACGAGTTTCGGGCTGGTTACCGCGTCCATGGGCCATATGAGTAAGATGATGATGACCACGAGCTTCGGGCTGGTTACCGCGTCCATGGGCCATATGAGTAAGATGATGATGACCACGAGTTTCGGGCTGTTTACCGTGTCCATGGGCCATTGGGTTATTGGTGTCGTCTATAAAGTGGTAGGTTTGTCCCGTGCGACACCCGATCGGGACATTTTTCAGTTTAAATTATTGTCATCGTTATCATTATTGTCGACGGTATCGTAACCTTCTTCCTCGTTTAAGAAGTTAATTTGGGGTTTGAACTCTGTTCTTGGCTTGAAATTGGATGAGCTTGGTTGAGAGTTGGGATGGAAGGTTCGATTCCTATTTTCAAATTTTTTATTGTTGTATTCTCGTAATCTACAATATTCAATAACATGACCGTTCTTCTTACAATAGCGACAGAATGGAAGAAAAATCTCTGGGAGGAATAAATGGTTGGGTATTAGTCGGATTAGTCGATTGTACGCGTTTATTAACGTAAGATTCTGGTTTTCTATTAAAATTATTTTTAAAGGAAAATTGCTGTATTTTCTCTTCTGATACTGCACAGTTTATGGCTTCGTTTAGGTTTTTAGGATCTTTGCATCTAACGAAGTTCGCAATTCTGGGGTTCAAACCTAACATAAAGGTATGGAGGGCGAGATCTTCCATCGCCGCTAGTCTGCCAACAAGTTCTGTTTTCTTTGAATTAGATACAGTGATTTCGGTTAGTAGCCTTTGTAGGCAGGTCTCCACCCGTAAGGAAAATTGGCTAACCGACTCTTGAGTCCCTTGTCTACATTCTTGTAATTCTGTAAGTAGGTGAGCGTAGTGTTTGCGCTCACCAAATTGAGTTTTAAGGAATTCTTTTAAGGATAACCAGCTCTCGAATTCTTTAATCGAGCATGCAGTTTCAGCTTTGCCTTCTAATTGGCTTAGGATATATTTGAAGACGACATGTTCTTGTGAATGGCTTGCGAGTGAAATAGCACTATCGCAGTTTCGTAAAAATGCTGTTAAATTGTCTCTATTACCATTAAACGGTTTTATAAACTTTAGTACCACTGGTAGTGGAATTTCTTCGTAAATATCTTTAGTTAATGGTTTAGACATGTTTTATGTATATATAAAAATGTGAAGATAGAAGGAGAACAAAAAAGAAACAAAGAGAATATAAAAAGTAACTATAAATTAAATCAAAATAATTTCAAGGTAGATCCACAGGTAAACACCTGTATGCAATACTGATAACGCTGGTGCCGGGAAATACGTGGGCGTAGTTATGATCTTGCGTTGTTCTAAGAAATGACTTATATCTATTATGTCTAACTATTTGAGATTAAACTATCCTTATGAATACTTCTATGATTATGAAAACTTAGTGTTAAATAATATTTATTCACTAGAAGTTTTTTGTTTGTTTGAATGTATATATGTAATTCGTCACTCACGCGATAAGGATGCACTTGTAATTCATGTTTATTTCTTTGTTCTGGGTGCAGGAACTCGTTTAGTACGCTGGTATCTGACGCTCTTGCGCCTCGGGGATGACGTCACGGCCTGGTCGGTGCTGGGTACTCTGCTGTTGACTCGTAGCAAAGGGTGCATAGGGTCTAGCAGCTTCTGACCACTTATTACACAGTGGACACAGGGGTGATGACTTCTTCAGGTCAAACTCGTGCACTGACGGTGATGATTTAGGGTTCATTCGCACACAGACGGTGATGTGTGGAATTCACTCGCGCACTGACGATGATGTATGGAATTCACTCGCGTACTGACGATGATGTATAGAATTCACTCGCGTACTGACGGTGATGTGTGGGATTCGAACCTGGGATTAAACAATCCCTTTCAGCTGCACCAAATGTTACACTGGACCCTTTCAGTGGGTTTTTAAAAAAAAGATTTCAATTATTTTACGAGCATTTACTTAATGAGATTATGTTATAAAAAGAACGTGTGTATTGGATGGATGCTCGGAGCGGACTGGCTTGGGAGTGAAGCGTGGAAGGGTCGCTGTGTATGGAATGCTGAGTCAGGAGAAGAGAGTGCCTTGTGGGCAGAAAGGCTTACAGGAGGAGAGTGTAACAGACTGCGGCGGATTGTGTTTCCGCTGCGGTCAGACCGGGCACGTGGCGGCATCTTGCGTCGCCTCACCCCACTGCCCCGCGTGTGCGGCGGGCAATAAGCCCGCCAAGCACCGCATGGGCTCTGGGGCTTGCAAACCTCCAGCTTCGGCCCCAAAAGCGCGGGGCGGCCCTACGACCACGGCTGCTCCCGCTCCTAGGGCGGTCCGATCGCCCGCTGGCGAGGAGGTCATGGATACAACCCGGTAAAGGGTACACCATCCATGCACCTCCTCCTGCAGGCCAAAATCAACCACTCCGCCGGAGCGCAGGATCTCCTCCTGCAATCCATGGCGGAGTGGTCGATTGGTGCAGCTGTAGTCGCGGAACCGTACGACGTGCCTGATCGCCCCAATTGGGTGGTCAGTCGAAACGGTACTGCGGCAATCGTCGTCTCAACGCAGCGGCACTTCCCGTCCTTGTCCCTTTTGGATAGGGGCGAGGAATTTGTCGCAGCGGAGTGGGGAGGGGTCACGCTCTACAGCGGGGACTTCAACGCCAAATCCACGGCGTGGGGGTCCCCTACGACGGACGACCGCGGGCGGGCGGTCAACGAGTGGGCGGCTTCACTGGGCCTCTGTGTTCTGAACAGGGGCTCGGTGAACACGTGTGTGCGGTGGCAGGGCGGGTCGATAGTGGACTCTTCGTTCGCTAGCCTCGCTGTCGCGCCACGGGTGAGGAACTGGAGTATCCTGGAGGAGGCGGAGACCCTGTCGGACCACCGGTACATCCGGATGGAGGTCTCCCCCCGGGAACCCGGTAGGGGTCACAGGGCGGACGGAGCTCTCGCGTTTCCGCGGTGGGCTGTGGGTCGTCTTGACAGGGATCTACTGGCGGAGGCGGCCATTGTCAGCACGTGGCTGTCCTCACCACCCCCAGCGGACGGAGTGGACGCTGAGGCTGTCCGCATTCGCAGTGCGTTAACGCAGATCTGCGATGCGGACATGCCCAGAGTGCGGCTGCGTCCACCTCCGAGGCAGGGGGTCTATTGGTGGTCCCCAAAGGTCCTACACCCGCAGCCGGCGGCGTCACCGCGACGTCGAGCGCGAGGGCCAGCTGTACGAGGCGTACCGCAGTGCGCGAACTGCCTTTCGGCTGGCCATCCGAGCCGCCAAGGGTGCGAGTTGGCAGGACATGCTGGACGGTCTCGACCGTGACCCCTGGGGTCGCCCGTATCGCGCGGCGCTGAACAAGCTTCGCGCGCAGAACCCCCCCCCCCAACCGAGACCCTCCAGCCTGACTTCCTTCGTAGGGTGGTCAAGGAGCTGTTTCCACGGCAGTCGGAATACACACCCCCGGTCATGGCTCCGCCAGATCAAGACCGGGAGGCCGACAACGACGAGAGTGTTCCGCCCGTGACGGAGTCGGAAGTGGGGGCGGCCGTGGCGAAGATTCGTTTCGCCACCACGGCCCCCGGCCCGGACGGAATTCCAGTCCGGATGTTGACGTCGCTCCTCGAGCACTTCGAGCTTCGCCTCAGGTAGCTGTTCCACGCCTGTCTGACGTCTGGACGGTTACCTGAGTGCTGGAAGGAAGGGAGGTTGGTTCTCCTGCCAAAGCCGGGACGGTCCCCGGATTTGCCGTCGGCCTACATGCCCATCGTGCTCCTCGACGATGTGGGTAAGCTGCTGGAGCGTGTGCTCGCTGCCCGCATCGTCCGACACCTGGAGGAGGTGGGACCCGATCTGTCGGACGCTCAGTATGGGTTTCGGAGGGGGCGTTCGACCATCGGGGCCCTACTACGACTGAGGCAGACGGCCGCGGAGGCCGTCGCCGGGAAGGGAGTGCTATTGGCGGTGTCGTTGGACATCGCCAACGCATTCAATAGTCTGCCATTCGGCTGCATCAGGGAGGCACTCCGGTTCCATGGAGTGCCCCTGTACCTCAGGCGGCTGGTGGCAGACTATTTGGAGAGCCGCAGTATCCTCTGCGCGGGTCCCGCAGGGGACATTGTGCGAACGCCCATGTCGTGCGGCGTTCCACAGGGGTCGGTTCTGGGGCCGACTCTGTGGGACATCGGGTACGACTGGGCGTTGAGAGGGAGTCTCCCCCCCGGGCTGAGCATGGTGTGCTACGCTGACGACCCGCTCGTTACAGCCCGGGGCAGGACACTCGAAGAGGCGGCGAGCCTGGCCACTCTTGGCACCGAGGAGATGGTCAGTTGGATCGAGGCGCTGGGGCTCAGGGTGGCCCTAAACAAGACGGAGGCCCTACTTTTCCATGGGCCCCGTGTGAGGCTACCCATCGGCGCCTTGATAGTGGTAAACACCATCCACATCAGCATCCAGGCCCATATGAGGTACTTGGGTCTGGTGCTCGACGGGCGATGGTGGTTCCGGGAGCATTTCCGACAGATTGCTCCCCGGCTTGTTGGCGCGGCGTCCGCCCTTTCTCGACTCATGCCGAACGTGGGCGGACCCAGTTTCGAGGGCCGACGGAGTTAAAAATCGGGTCCCGGTGACCCGCTCGCAAGAAAAGGCGAAGAGAGAGGAGTTTTACGGTGGGTCTATGGGGTCACGCGCCGCCTTCTCCGTCACCCCGGACCGATTTGGCGGGGCGAGACGAATCCATAGTCCACCAAAAAAAAAAAAAGTATAAAATGAGGAGACAGCGTAAAATAACTTTGGCAGTGGCTATGTCAGAAACTGCAGCTACATTACTTCTTGGTGATAAAACAGCTCACACATTGTTTAAAAACCCGATAGATTTATAGAGCAATATCAATAACAAGCAATACATTTAAAGTGTTTTTTGTTTTATTGTGTATGGTGGCAAACGAGCAAACTGCACCCACTTCTTTTTTTAGCAGGCGATGGTCTCGACACACGCCGTCCATTTCGTACGCGTGGCCCCATAACACACCGTTTTCTCTCCCCATCACCATTGGGCCTTTCGAATACCATCCCCCGTTGACGCCATCGGCCGGGCGTCGCTCTCACATGGTCAGCCTCTCTGCGAGTAACGGACTATTCCGCGTTCCAATTACCTGCGGCTTTGGCTAAGGCAGCATTAGAGGCAGATAATCGCACCTGCGCTGCCCCGCCGCCTCCTTCAAATTGCCACTGTTCAGACATTGCTTTTCTGCAAGAGTGGAGTACTAGGTCCGTCTGGGGGTGAGATCCGCCTGTGGCTGTAGACAGAATACTATCAACTGTGGCTTTTACACTATTAGTGTTTTTATTTAGGATTGCTGTCTAATCGTTTGCGATAATTGGATAAAAAAAAGTCGTAGACGCCGATCGAGCACTACGAAATATTGATCGTAATGAAAAGCCAATGGTGCTTTTCTTTGAGATTTTTGCCAAATCCTCCCAGTTTAAACCCGAGGAAATAGAACCGATGAGATCAATGCACTGAATCAGTGAACTGAAGTATTCTTATCTGTGGCCCAAGTAGAAAAGCTGACCCTAACCATCAACATGGAAGCAAAGCCAAGGTGGCCATTCACATTCATGTTGCACAAGTGCAAAACCAAGACTTGATGCAAGAGATTCGCAGTGCTCCCTTAAACAGCATTTTACGATTGCCTTGGCAAAGAAACGATTGTCAACATTTCGTATTCTTAATACCAGTACACGGAGAAATAATAGCCCCACTCCCGTTAAGTCGTATGTACCAAATTATTGATAGTTGTACAGTTACTGCCACTAGATGAATAGAATTTCATTAATTTAATTGGATTTTTCATTTCTATGAGGATTTTTTATTTCTATGAAAAAAAAACGACTGTGTTATTTCAACAGCGAAAGTTGCAACACTAATTCACGCTTAAGAATTTGCCTATGTTTTAATGAAAATGGTTAAGTGGTGGTAAGTAAGTGAGGATGGTGTCCGATGGTTTACTGTGTGATACACAAGGAGGTTTCAGGAGTGGAAGGGGATGCATGGATCAAGTGTTCTCTCTGCACAACATTGTGGAGAAGCATCTGGCTCTAGGTCAGAGGGTTTTCTGCAGTTTTGTGGATCTGGAGAGAGCATTTGACACAGTTGTACGAAAGGAACTTTGGGACATTTTACCGGAGTATGGTATTAACGGTAAACTGCTACAGGCTGTGCAGTCCAGTTACATGGGCTGTAGAGCCTGTGTGCGGCTGGATGATGGAATGTCGCCTTGGTTTGACGTCAATATTGGCGTTAAGCAGGGGTGCGTTCTGTCAGCCAGGCTGTTTATCATATATCTGGATAAATGTCTCCAAAGGTTGAATGATATGAATGTGGGAGTCCAGATGGGCGACTCAGTGGTCACTGCTCTGCTATATGCAGATGATGCAGTCCTGCTGGCACAGTCAGCGACTGACTTGCAGACCCTAGTCGACACAATGACAGAAGATTGTAAGAAAATGGGTCTACGCGTGAATGTGAGCAAAACCAAAATAATGGTCTTTGAAAGAGACGAAGCCAGAACAGATGTAAGAGTAACAATAGGTAATGATATACTAGAGCAAGTGGATGAATTTGTATATCTTGAATGTGGATTTAGCCGGGATGGAAGGTACACCACTGATATAGAGCGAAGAGTGAATGCGGGAAATAGAGTGAACGGAGCGTTGGGGCAACTTCTCGGCAGCCACCACCTCAGCCAGAAGGCACGTGTAGCAATACATAACGCAGTGCTTGTCCCAACATTACTGTATGGAAGCGAGAGTTGGGTATGCAGAAAAGAGTATGAAAGTAAAATTAAAGCGGTCGAAATGCGATCTCTGCGGGAAATCTGTGGAGTTAGGCTGACCGACCGCATTCGTAACGACGACGTAAGAGAGCGAGTAGGTATGAAAGAGAGTATTGGTGTAGAGATGCGAAAGGGAATGCTCCGATGGTTCGGACAACATGTGGAAAGAATGCCGAACGAACGTCTGGTTAAGAAGATATACAATGCGAAAGTGGAAGGATGTAGGTACCGAGGGAGACCGAGACTTACCTATCTAGACCAGATCAGTCATGTACTGAAGGAAGGTGGAGTCAAGAGTCTCCGAAACCGGCGAGCGTGTATGAAGAGAATTATGAATGTTGAGGAAGCGAGTGAAGTATGGAGAGATAGAGTTCTCTGGCACTCTGTTCTCTCTGCCTACCCTGCAAGGGATATGGCGTGATGATATGTATGTATGTATGTATGTATGGTTAAGTGGCTGCCAGAAGTAGTTGATAGAATTTGAATTTTTTAAGTTACAAACAGGGGTGCGTAGTTAAACTGAATGTCACGCGGACGAAGTCGCGGGCATCAGCTAGTTAATTATAAAGACTAGACTATAAGTAGTAGAGATACAAAAAGAAATCCATTTTTCTCTGTTGTTGCAAAACAGAGAAAACACAGTAATAGATAGTACGAGAGCCAGAGTTATATAGTATAGTTATATATAGATATATGTTTGAGGAATTTTATTATTATATCACTAAAGATGATTGTTATAATTAGTCCATTATTTTGAATCTTTATGAAGCAAGCGAGGTAGCTTGGTGTAAATAGATCGATCATCCAATTGAATATCTTCTCATTTTATTAATGTCTTAATATAGTCACAACAATAATATATATTATAGATAAATAGAACGCAAGTGTATCCTTTCAGGTATACCACATGCAGATAAATGTGAATTGGAAGCGATAGCAAAAGTTTATTGCAAAGATAGACAAGACACACTGCTTGTAGGAAGCGTCACGTCAAATATTGGTTTTTCTGGACCTGCTAGTGGAGTTTCCGGTATTACTAAGGTTTGCCATGCAATTTTATACATAGTTAATTTTATGTTAAGGTTTGTAAGCTTTAAATAAATTACTTAATGCAAACAATGCAGGTTCTATTAGGTTACCACAGAGGTGTACTCGCAGCCAATTTAAACTATGAGCAACCACGTAAGGATGTGTCAGCCTTAAATAGCGACAAGATGCGTATCGTCACTGAGCACCAGCCCTTCAGACGCACCTATACGGCTATCAACAGTACCTCTGCGTCAGGTGTCCACTCACACGTACTCCTACATGGACATTACAAACCTAAGGTAAATTATTATCGTAACTATGAAGTGGCACAGTGTTATTAGTGCCTACATTGATTGTATTATTTTTATGTTTTTTTTTGTTACAGAATCTGTCTCTTCACAGCACCTCAATACCGTACCTTGTTGTGTTATCTGGTAGACAGGAGCCTAATATCGAATGTATTTTCGAAAACATAAAATCGCATCATGTCGACGCTGAGGAGATAGCGTTACTACACAACATACACTCTAAGAATATATCCGGTCACCTGGGAAGAGGATACATCATACTCGGTACATTATATCTTGACACATCTCATTCTACTCCGCCTATATGACAGGCTCATTCTAATGGTGGCTAACTTAGACCAGCTAGGCTAAGACTCTCTTTTTCGAGACAATTGACCCCAAATTGCTGACAATTACTTCACAAGTGTACTTAAGGTTAAGACCCAATCACCGAAGACAAAGACAGGGTTCCGGTGGCCCACACTCACGGCGTGGAGAGGTATTGCGGGGTGGGTCTACCGGGACGTGCGCTGCTTCATTTGTCACCCCGGACCGATTTACTATTTATTTACCGGATTTTTTTTCGGCATTTAACGGCTATTATTTGGTCACACCCCATGTGACCAAATAATAGCCTGCCGAAAAAAAAGGACCTAATAGATTTATTTACCAATGTCATTCTGTAAATCCAAGACATTGTCTTGTCGTTTCATGAAAAACGCTGTTTAGATAAGTTCAAATCTGTCATTATTCACCTAATAGCCGGAAGCCCATCTGGGTGTGTTTGGAGATTTTATTGGTAGGCGACGGCCTAGTTATACCCCCTTGGTATTGCAAAAGTCCATGGGCAGCAGTGACACATACCATCAGGTGTGCTGCTTGCTCGTTTGCCACCAATAAGCAATAAAAAAATAAAAAATAATATTTAAAGGTGAACAAAGATCTTTCGACATATGAACAAAAATCTCTCGACATATTTATTGATATTAGGCAAGCTTTCGATACTATATCTGTGCCGCACCTATTAGTAAGGACGAAGGTAGGTAGGGTAGGAAAGGTAGAGTATAGGAATTTGGGGTTATGCTCTGAGGTTTATAAGGATTATTTATTTGATAGAAAGCGATGTGTAAAAATTTATTGCTAGATCCGAATCCGTAAGTCCGTGAGGCAGAGCGTGACTCTGCCTCACGGACTTTTGGTATTCCGCAAGGCTCGGTTTTAGGCCCAACACTCCTTCTCTACGTTAATTTCCCTATACAATTTCTATATTCAGTCTAGTTATATTGCTGCGTAGGCTGATAATACAGTCCTTCTAAACCACTGAAATTGGGCTGAGGTGTTTACGTATTCTGAACATGCACTAAATCGTGTTATGTGAAGGCTATCTAATAGTCTCTTATCTCTAATCTTAGTGAAATTAATTACTTAATTTTTTCGCTGTCGTCACGGATGTAACCTTCTCTAGATATGTATCCTCTTAGAGCGCATGTATGTTCTCCAGAACCATGAATCCTGTCCTGTGTAAAGTCCATCTAGGCAAGTAAAATATCTTTGAGTATATATTGACTGGCTAGTTGAAAGAAGCATAATACCTCTCTTCTCGGATGCGTAAATAATCTTCATTTTAAAAAAACTGCGTATCTGGTAAGCTCTAACCGTTTATTTACGGTGGAACAGCCAAATCTCATAACATGGCATTGGAGCGTTCACCGAGAACTGTACTTAAAGTTGAATCCTTCAAACAATTTAGGTATTCAACCGCTCAATTATATTTCGATTGTAAATTAGTGTAAGATAGCTTTTTATACTTGAAACTGTAATTAAAAAATATACTTAACCTGAGCCCCAGCGCCTCGATCCGCCTGACCATCTCCTCGGTGCCGAGAGTGGTCAGGCTCACCGCCTCGTCGAGTGTCCTGCCCCGGGCTGTCACGAGCGTGTCGTCAGCGTAGCACACCAAGCTCAGCCCGGGGGGGAGACTCCCTCTCAATGCCCAGTCGTACCCGATGTACCACAGTGTCGGCCCCAGAACCACCCCTGTGGAACGCCGCACGACGTGGGCGTCCGCACAATGTCCCCTGCGGGACCCGCGCAGAGGATATACTGGACACTGCGGCCCTCCAAATAGTCTGCCACCAGCCGCCTGAGGTACAGGGGCACTCCATGGAACCGGAGTGCCTCCCTGATGCAGCCGAATGGCAGACTATTGAATGCGTTGGCGATGTCCAACGACACCGCCAACAGCACTCCCTTCTCGGCGACGGCCTACGCGGCCGTCTGCCTCAGGCGTAGTAGGGTCCCAATGGTCGAACGCCCCCTCCGAAACCCATACTGAACGTCCGACAGCTCGGGCCCCACCTCCTCCAGGTGTCGGACGATGCGGGCAGCGAGGACACGCTGCAGCAGCTTACCCACATCGTCGAGGAGCACGATGGGCCTGTAGGCCGACGGCAAATCCGGGGACCATCCCGGCTTTGGCAGGAGAACCAACCTCCCTACCTTCCAGCACTCAGGGAACCGTCCAGACGTCAGACAGGCGTTGAACAGCTGCCTGAGGCGAGGCTCGAAGTGCTCGAGGAGCGACGTCAACACCCGGACTGGTATTCCGTCCGGGCCGGAGGCCGTGGTGGCGGAACGAATCTTCGCCACGGCCGCCCCCACTTCCGACTCCGGCCCGGGCGGAACACTCTCGTCGTCGGCTTCCCGGTCTTGATCTGGCGGAGCCATGACCGGGGGCGTGTGTTCCGACTGCCGTGGAAACAGCTCCTCGACCTTACGGTCGAGACCGTCCAGCATCTCCTGCCAACTCGCACCCTTGGCGGCTCGGATGGCCAGCCGAAAGGCAGTCCGCGCACTGCGGTACGCCTCGTACAGCTGGCCCTCCCGCTCAGCGTCGCGGTGACGCCGCCGGCTGCGGGTGTAGGACCTTCGGGCACTGATACACGCCGCACCAAGGTCCGCCAGTCTTGGGGACCACCAGTAGACCCCGGCCTCGGAAGCGGACGCCGCCGCATCTGGGCATGGCCGCATCGCAGATCTGCGTTAACGCACTGCGAATGCGGACAGCCTCAGCGTCCACTCCGTCCGCTGGGGGTGGTGAGGACAACCACGTGCTGACAATGGCCGCCTCCGCCAGTAGATCCCTGTCAAGACGACCCACAGCCCACCGCGGAAACGCGGGAGCTCCGTCCGCCCTGTGACCCCTACCGGGTTCCCGGGGGGAGACCTCCATCCGGATGTACCGGTGGTCCGACAGGGTCTCCGCCTCCTCCAGGACACTCCAGTTCCTCACCCGTGGCGCGACAGCGGGGCTAGCGAACGACAAGTCCACTATTAATCCGCCCTGCCGCCACACACACGTGTTCACCGAGCCCCTGTTCAGAACACAGAGGCCCAGTGAAGCCGCCAACTCGATGACCACCCGCCCGCGGTCGTCCGTCGTAGGGGACCCCCACGCCGTGGATCTGGCGTTGAGGTCCCCCAGAACCAGGACGAGGCCCGGTGCCAGTCGCCGTATCGAGGCCTCCAATGTGGTGAGTGAGGCCCCAAAATCGTCCATCCTCCTAGTGGGGAGAGGTATACGCTGTAGAGCTTGGGGAGCTACGCCGCGGCCGCGGCCGGGCCTAAGCCCAAAGGCCCCGGCCCAGCTCCAAAGGGACCCGCCCTGAGGAGGAAGACGGCACCGGCTCCTGCCGGACCGCTGAAGTCGCCCGCAATAACACCGCCGGCGACGACCAGCGAGGCTGCGACGAGACCTTCCGCGTTTGGCACGACTGCCGTACCCGAACAGGGTTGGCAGGTGGCCGAGCGCGACAGAAGGAGTCGCGGCCAAAGAAGGAGAGCGGATGCCAAGCGCGCCGCTGAGGTCCCCGCTCCACAGGCAGGAGCCGGACAGAAGAAGAGACCGCGTAAGGAGCTCAAGTCGCCGAAGACGACCGCAGTGGTGATCACTGTGCTACCCGAGGCGGCCGAGAAGGGCCTCAGCTACGAGGCCGTCTTGAGGAAGGCCCGGCGGGAGCTAGACGTCTCCGATAGTGGAGGCGTCGAAGCCAGGACCCGCAAGGCCCGGACGGGGGGTCGAATTCTCGAGTTCCCAGGGGCCGAGGGCGCACAAGACGGCCGACAGCGTGGCCGACAATCTGCGAGGTTTGTTCGCCGAGGAGGGTGGCATCAAGATCGCCAGGCCCGTCAAGTGCGCCGAAATGCGCATTTCGGGTTTGGACGATTCGGTGACGGTGGAAGACATCCGGGAGGCTATTGCCTCGAAAACCGGTTGTCTCATAGACACCGTCCGGGTCGGTGCCATTCGTCCCGGTTCGGGTGGCGTAGGTGCTGCCTGGGCGCAGTGCCCGGTGGAGTCGGTCAGGCAACTGGCCGGCTCAGGCAGGCTCCTCGTGGGCTGGAGCTCGGCGCGGGTAACCGTGCTTGAGCACCGGCCTGCGAGTTGCTACAAGTGCATGGCGGTCGGACACACTCGACTGACGTGCACTAATTGCTTCGACTGTGGCGGATTGTGTTTCCGCTGCGGTCAGACCGGGCACGTGGCGGCATCTTGCGCCACCCCGCCCCACTGTCCCACGTGTGCGGCTGGAAATAAGCCCGCCAAGTACCGCATGGGCTCTGGGGCCTGCAAACCTCCAGCTTCGGCCCCAAAGGCGCGGGGTGGCCCTACGACCACGGCCGCTCCCGCTCCTAGCGCGGTCCGAACGCCCGCTGGCGAGGAGGTCATGGATACAACCCGATAATGGGTACACCATCCATGCACCTCCTCCTGCAGGCCATCACCAACCACTCCGCCGGAGCGCAGGATCTCCTCCTGCATTCCATGGCGGAGTGGTCGATTGGTGCAGCCGTAGTCGCGGAACCGTACGTCGTGCCTGATCGCCCCAATTGGGTGGTCAGTCGAAACGGTACTGCGGCAATCATCGTCTCAACGCAGCGGCACTTCCCGTCTTTGTCCCTTTTGGATAGGGGCGAGGAATTTGTCGCGGCGGAGTGGGGAGGGGTCACGCTCTACAGCGTATACCTCTCCCCACTAGGAGGATGGACGATTTCGGGGCCTCACTCACCACCTTGGAGGCCTCGATACGGCGACTGGCACCGGGCCTCGTCCTGGTTCTGGGGGACTTCAACGGCAGATCCACGGCATGGGGGTCCCCTACGACGGACAACCGCGAACGGGCGGTCAACAAGTGGGCGGCTTCACTGGTCCTCTGTGTTCTGAACAGGGGCTCGGTGAACACGTGTGTGCGGCGGCAGGGCGGGTCTATAGTGGACTTGTCGTTCGCTAGCCCCGCTGTCGCGCCACGGGTGAGGAACTGGAGTGTCCTGGAGGAGGCGTAGACCCTGTCACACCACCGGTACATCCGGATGGAGGTCTCCCCCCGGGAACCCGGTAGGGGTCACAGGCTGGAGGAGGTGGGGCCCGATCTGTGGGACGCTCAATTTGGGTTTCGGAAGGGGCGTTCGACCATCGGGGCCCTCCTACGCCTGAGGCGGACGGCCGCGGAGGCTGTCGCCGGCAAAGAGTGTTGTTGGCGGTGTCGTTGGACATCGCCAACGCCTTCAATAGTCTGCCATTCAGCTGCATCAGGGAGGCGCTCCGGTTCCATGGAGTACCCCTGTACCTCAGGTGGCTGGTGGCAGACTATTTGGAGGGGCGCAGTGTCCTCTACGCGAGCCCCGCAGGGGACATTGTGCGGACGCCCATGTCGTGCGGTGTTCCGCAGGGGTCGGTTCTGGGGCCGACTCTGTGGCATATCGGGTACCACTGGGCGTTGAGAGGGAATCTCCCCCCCGGGCTGAGCGTTATTTGCTATGCTGACGACATGCTCGTCACAGCTCGGGGCAGGACATTCGAAGAGGCGGCGAGCCTGGCCAATCTCGGCACCGAGGAGATGGTCAGGCGAATCGAGGCGCTGGGGCTCAGGGTGGCCCTAAACAAAACGGAGGCCATACTATTCCATGGGCCCCGTGTGAGGCTGCCCATCGGCGCCTCGTTAGTCATCAACTCCATCCACATCAGTATCCAGGCCGATATGAGGTACTTGGGTCTGGTGCTCGACGGGCGATGGTGGTTCCGGGAGCATTTTCGCCAAATTGCTCCCCGGCTGGTCAGCGCGGCGTCCGCCCTTTCTCGGCTCATGCCGAATGTGGGCGGACCCAGTTTCGAGGGCCGACGGCTGTATGTGGGGGTGATCCGCTCAATGGCCATGTACGGCGCACCCGTGTGGGCGAGGACTCTGAACGCCGAGCTCAGGGCGGTGCTGTGGAGGCCACAGCGAGCCATGGCGGTCAGAGCTATTCGCGGGTACCGCACGGTGTCGACAGAGGCGGCGTGCCTATTGGCCGGGACAACCCCGTGGGACCTAGAGGCGGAGATGCTCTCCGACCTCTACCGGCGGGTTACCTCAATGTGCGAAGAGGGTGGCTCCCCATCGTTCAACGTGATAGCCACCCGGCGCGAGGACGCCCGCCGAGAAGTCATCGCCCGTTGGGCTACGCGGCTGGAGAGGCCTAGACACGGTGTTACTACCGTCGAGGCCCTCCGGCCTGTACTGATGGAATGGATGGAGCGACGGCACGGGGTCCTCACCTTCCGACTGGTGCAGGTGTTAACGGGGCACGAGTGTTTCGGGAAATACCTGCACACAGTCGTGTACAGGGAATGGACTCCGGGCTGCCATCATTGCAGTAGTGACGAGGATACGGCGCAACATACACTCGAGGAATGCTCGGGCTGGGACGGGCAGCGCCGCGACCTCGTCGCTATTATCGGTGTCGACCTGACGCTGCCGGCTGTCGCGAGGGCGATGGTCGACAGCGTCAGGAATTAGGACGCGGTCGCCGCCTTCTGCGAGGCTGTCATCTCGCAGAAGGAGGCGGCGGAACGAGCCCGGGAGGATTCCCGTGACCCAGGCCGCTGCCCGCGGCTGGGGCGGCGCAGGCGCGAATACCTGCGCCTGATGCCGCCCTAACCGAGGCTTCGGGTGATTGGACCGAGGAATTGTCCTGTCAAAAAAAAAGGCGTCACAGGGCGGACGGAGCTCCCGCGTTTCCGCGGTGGGCTGTGGGTCGTCTTGACAGGGATCTACTGGCGGAGGCGGCCATTATCAGCACGTGGCTGTCCTCACCACCCCCAGCGGACGGAGTGGACGCTGAGGCTGTCCGCATTCGCAGTGCGCTAACGCAGATCTGCGATGCGGCCATGCCCAGAGTGCGGCGGCGTCCACCTCCGAGGCAGGGGTCTACTGGTGGTCCCCAAGACTGGCGGACCTTCGTGCGGCGTGTATCAGTGCCCGAAGGTCCTACACCCGAAGCCGGCGGCGTCACTGCGACGTCCTGCGGGAGGGCCAGCTGTACGAGGCGTACCGCAGTGCGCGGAGTGCCTTTCGGCTGGCCATCCGAGCCGCCAAGGGTGCGAGTTGGCAGGAGATGCTGGACGGTCTCGACCGTGACCCCTGGGGTCGCCCGTATCGCGCGGCGCTGAACAAGCTTCGCGCGCAGGCACCCCCCCCCCCTCACCGAGACCCTCCAGCCCGACTTCCTTCGTAGGGTGGTCGAGGAGCTGTTTCCACGGCAGTCGGGAGTCGGGAGGCCGACGACGATGAGAGTGTTCCGCCCGTGACGGAGTCGGCAGTGGAGGCGGCCGTGGCGAAGATTCGTTCCGCCACCACGGCCCCCGACCCGGACGGCATTCCAGTCCGGGTGTTGACGTCCTCGAGCACTTCGAGCCTCGCCTCAGATAGCTGTTCAACGCTTGTCTGACGTCTGGACGGTTCCCTGAGTGCTGGAAGGAAGGGAGGTTGGTTCTCCTGCCAAAGCCGGGACGGTCCCCGGATTTGCCGTCGGCCTATAGGCCGATCGTGCGTCGTCCTCGACGATGTGGGTAAGCTGCTGGAGCGTGTGCTCGCTGCCCGCATCGTCCGACTCCTGGAGGAGGCGGGGCCCGATCTGTCGGACGCTCAGTATGGGTTTCGGAGGGGGCGTTCGACCATCAGTGCCCTACTACGCCTGAGGCAGGCGGCTGCGGAGGCCGTCGCCGGGAAGGGAGTGCTGTTGGCGGTGTCGTTGGACATCACCAACGCATTCAATAGTCTGCCATTCGGCTGCATCAGGGAGGCGCTCCGGTACCATGGAGTGCCCCTGTACCTCAGGCGGCTGGTGGCAGACTATTTGGAGGGCCGCAGTATCCTCTGCGCGGGTCCCGCAGGGGTCATTGTGCGGACGCCCATGTCGTGCGGCGTTCCACAGGGGTCAGTTCTGGGGCCGACTCTGTGGGACATCGGGTACGACTGGGCGTTGAGAGGGAGTCTCACCTCCGGGCTGAGCTTGGTGTGCTACGCTGACGACACGCTCGTCACAGCCCGGGGCAGGACACTCGAAGAGGCGGCGAGCCTGGCCACTCTCGGCACCGAGGAGATGGTCAGGCGAATCGAGGCGCTGGGGCTCAGGGTGGCCCTAAACAAGACGGAGGCCCTACTTTTCCATGGGCCCCGTGTGAGGCTACCCATCGGCGCCTCGATAATCGTAAACTCCATCCACATCAGCATACAAGCCCATATGAGGTACTTGGGTCTGGTGCTCGACGGGCGATGGTGGTTCCGGGAGCATTTCCGACAGATTGCTCCCCGGCTTGTCGGCGCGGCGTCCGCCCTTTCTCGACTCATGCCGAACGTGGGCGGACCCAGTTTCGAGGGCCAACGGCTGTATGCGGGGGTCATCCGCTCGATGGCCATGTACGGCGCACCCGTGTGGGCGAGGGCTCTGAATGCCCAGCTCAGGGCGGTTCTGTGGAGGCCACGGAGAGCCATGGCGGTCAGAGCCATTCGCGGGTACCGCACGGTGTCGACAGAGGCGGCGTGCCTATTGGCCGGGACAACCCCGTGGGACCTAGAGGCGGAGATGCTCTCCGACCTCTACCGGCGGGTTATCACAGCGCGCGAGGAAGGTGGCTCCCCATCGTTGAGCGAGATAGCCATCTGGCGCGTGGATGCCCGCCGAGACGTCATCGCCCGTTGGGCTACGCGGCTGGAGAGGCCTAGGCACGGTGTGGAGACCGTTGAGGCCCTCCGGCCCCTATTGATAGAGTGGATGGAGCGGCGGCACGGAGTCCTCACCTTTCGGCTGGTGCAGGTATTGACGGGGCACGGGAGTTTCGTGTTGTACCTGCACAGGGTCGTGTATAGGGAGTGGACTCCGGCCTGCCACCACTGCAGGAGTGACGAGGACACGGCGCAACACACGCTGGAGGTGTGTCCGGGATGGGAGCGGCAGCGCCGTGACCTCGTCGCTGTCGTCGGTGCCGACCTGACGCTGCCGGCCGTCGTGAGGGCGATGGTCGACAGCATCAGGAACTGGGACGCGGTCGCCGCCTTCTGCGAGGCTGTCATCTCGCAGAAGGAAGCGGCGGAACGGGTCAGGGAGGATGCCCGCAGGGAGGATGCGCGCCTGAGCCGCCCCGGGCCGCCGCCAGCGGCCGGGGCGGCTCAGGCGCGAATACCTGCATCTGATGCCGCCCTAACCGAGGCTTCGGGTGATCGGACCGGGGAATTGTCCGGTCACCCGACGTGAGGCCACCGCGTGAGGGCGACGCCCCGACGGTGAAATCTGTCGAGGCGTCGACGAGAGGAACCCGCGAGGGTGAACCGCTGGGCGGGCCAATGAAGTTAAAAATCGGGTCCCGGTGACCCGCTCGCACGGCGAAGAGAGAGGAGTTTTTACGGTGGGTCTATGGGGTCACGCGCCGCCTTCTCCGTCACCCCGGACCGATTTGGCGGGGCGAGACGCATCCATAGTCCACCAAAAAAAAAAAAAAAAAAAGGCTTATTACTTCAAACTTTACAGTTAGAATTGTATTAAACGATGACACAACCTTGTTATTCAAATTACTGAAATTTTTAGCATTTAATATGCTTAATTATTTATAAATACCCGATTACGAAACGAAAAATGATGTCACAAGCGGGGTTCGAAATGGCATACGTCACCTTGAAGACGTAAGATATAATATGAAGCGAATTTTGCATGTCCTAAAATAGTTCACGATGGTGTAAGTGGCAGCACGATTGGGCCGGATTCCCAATAGGTGCGGGTTCGAACCCCGCTTGTGGCATTATTTTTCGTTTCGTAATCGGGTATTTATAAACTAAAGTAGTGATCATCATTCAGATCATCAATCTTATAGAGAAAAATAAAATAAAAATATGTATATTTAAATAATAAAAAAACAATGAAGTTATTATGCGAGCTCAGTGCGATGAGAGATTGCGCACTGTCGCTTACACACGACATCGCGTCGCTGCGTCTAAAACACACTACCATAGAGTAAAATAATACATTGGAAATAGAGAGGCCATTCTCGATTTTTTTTGTTAGCACTAATGTCAATGAAAGCGACATCTATTACGCGACTCAATAATTATTTCCTACCCACGCATGCGCAATCCGGACACATACACACACATAGATACTTCTCACACACACAGATACATCTCACACACTCATTTAAATGTGTGTATAATACTATCCTTTACCGATGGGTCCTTGTACCCGTATATGGGCCAATGTGCAAAGTAACAACTTTTCAATAGAGGCTCTCAAATTTCAAATTTGATATATTTTTGAGAGCCTCTATTGAAAAGTAGTTACTTTACACATTGGCTCATGAACATAGAACCCATCGATATGTAGATTTATAAGTGCGCTCTAAAATGTCCTAAGTTTTTTACTACTTAGCAATTCAAAGAATATAGAGAAATAATCTCGGGTCCTAATTCAAAATTCTTATAGAGAGCCAAAGAAACTTTGAATTTTGAGTTATAATATTTATTAAATCGAAAATTACTATTTACTTTCTTTTCTTTCTTCCATTGATTATTTAGATTTTTAATTTGTCTGGAAAAGGTCTATTATTTCTTCTCAAAATCTTCAAAATGTGTATCATTGTTTAGCTTTCAATGACTTTTATTTTTATTTTATTTTTTATTTATTCGGAAAACTTACAGCTAATACATGCTTAAAATAAACTCTAGGTAAGAAAGGCCAATTACAAGTTTTCACATATAGAATACAAAGAACAATAGATTGACAAAAGTCGGTAAATTAGAAAATATAAACGTATTATAAAAGATTAAAATGTGCAATATGCTTAAAAGTTATCTGTATAAAAATATGCAAAATTACTTATATATAAACTTACTTATATGTAATCTAAACTTACTATATGTAATCTAAACTTACTATATTTCAGAAAAAAAATCCTTAGTTAAAACATTTTTAAGTTGAGAGACACTGCTATTAAAAAGATCAAAGTCAAATTTAGCGGATATTTCGTTGAAAGTCCTAGAGGCACGTATAATAAAACTATTGAATCTATAAGTAGTACTGGCAAAGGGGGTGTGCAATAATGTCGGTTGTCTGATTGTCCTGGGTCGTGTGACGAGACCAATTTTGCCCAGAAGTTCAGGGCAATCCACTTTACCAGATGCTATCTCAAATAGATAAGATAAGTCAGCTATTCGTCTACGCTCAGCTGTTGATAGACGTGGCCGACCTCAAGGCGCAGGTGGCGCTGTTCGTGTCACCCGCACCAGCCGCGCTATCGGCCAGGGCCGGCTACTCGGCGGCCGCTGCGGCGCCAAAGCCGCCTCGCGCTGCGGCGCCGACGACGTTGGGTGATGGCGTCACGGTCACACCCGTCCCCGCGGCGAGGAAGACGCCTGCCGCCGCGAAGCGCGCGCCGCCGGCTAACGCTGGCGCGGTCGCCGCGGCGAAACTGCCTGTCCCGGTGGTGAGGTTGACGCCTCTCCCCGCGGACCGATTGCCGCCGGTTAGCGCCCCTGCGGCGCCAAAGCCGCCAGGCGCCGCGGAGCGGGCCCCTGGAGGGGCTCAGCTGACCCCAACGCTGGAGGTGGGAGGCTTGTCGGACGAGGCCCTCGCCAAAATCATCAACGCAGTTGGCAAACTCGTTAATGCGCGTGTGGCCGTTCTGGAGGCAAGACTGCCTCCCGAACCACGTGTCCGGCCACCCCTAGCCGCGGATAAGCGGCCGCATGTGGCACCAGCCCCCGCTCCGCTGCCTTGTCAGGGTGGCCGCGTGGGGAGCTACGCCGCGGCCGCGGCCGGGCCTAAGCCCAAAGGCCCCGGCCCAGCTCCGAAGGGACCCGCCCTGAGGAGGAAGACGGCTCCGGCTCCTGCCGGACCGCTGAAGTCGCCCGCAACAACACCGCCGGCGACGACCAGCGAGGCCGCGACGAGGCCTTCCGCGTCCGGCACAACTGCCGTACCCGAACAGGGTTGGCAGGTGGCCGAACGCGACAGAAGGAGTCGCGGCCAAAGGAGGAGAGCGGAGGCCAAACGCGCCACTGAGGTCCCCGCTCCTCAGGCAGGAGCCGGACGGAAGAAGAGACCGCGCAAGGGGCTCAAGTCGCCGAAGACGGCCGCAGTGGTGATCACTGTGCTGCCCGAGGCGGCCGAGAAGGGCCTCAGCTACGAGGCCGTCTTGAGGAAGGCCCGGCGGGAGCTAGACGTCTCCGATATTGGAGGCGTCGAAGCCAGGACCCGCAAGGCCCGGACGGGGGCTCGAATTCTCGAGTTCCCAGGGGCCGAGGGCGCCAAGACGGCCGACAGCGTGGCCGAGAAGCTGAGAGGTTTGTTCGCCGAGGAGGGTGGCATCAAGATCGCCAGGCCCGTCAAGTGCGCCGAAATACGCATTTCGGGTTTGGACGATTCAGTGACGGTGGAAGACATCCGGGAGGCTATTGCCTCGAAAACCGGGTGTCCCATAGACACCGTCCGGGTCGGTGCCATTCGTCCCGGTCCGGGTGGCGTAGGTGCTGCCTGGGCGCAGTGCCCGGTGGAGTCGGTCAGGCAACTGGCCGGCTCAGGCAGGCTCCTCGTGGGCTGGAGCTCGGCGCGGGTAACCGTGCTTGAGCACCGGCCTGCGAGGTGCTACAAGTGCATGGCGGTCGGACACACTCGACCGACGTGCACTAATTGCTTCGACTGCGGCGGTTTGTGTTTCCGCTGCGGTCAGACCGGGCACGTGGCGGCATCTTGCGCCGCCCCGCCTCACTGCCCCGCGTGTGCGGTGGGCAATAAGCCCGCCAAGCACCGCATGGGCTCTGGGGCGTGCAAACCTCCAGCTTCGGCCCCAAAGGCGCGGGGCGGCCCTACGACCACGGCCGCTCCCGCTCCTAGCGCGGTCCGATCGCCCGCTGGCGAGGAGGTCATGGATACAACCCGATAATGGGTACACCATCCATGCACTTCCTCCTGCAGGCCAACACCAACCACTCCGCCGGAGCGCAGGATCTCCTCCTGCAATCCATGGCGGAGTGGTCGATTGGTGCAGCCGTAGTCGCGGAACCGTACGCCGTGCCTGATCGCCCCAATTGGGTGGTTAGTCGAAACGGTACCGCGGCAATCGTCGTCTCAACGCAGCGGCACTTCCCGTCCTTGTCCCTTTTGGATAGGGGCAAGGAATTTGTCGCGGCGGAGTGGGGAGGGGTCACGCTCTACAGCGTATACCTCTCCCCCACTAGGAGGATGGACGATTTCGGGGCCTCACTCACCACCTTGGAGGCCTCGATACGGCGACTGGCACCGGGCCTCGTCCTGGTTCTGGGGGACTTTAACGCCAAATCCACGGCGTGGGGGTCCCCTACGACGGACGACCGCGGGCGGGCGGTCAACGAGTGGGCGGCTTCACTGGGCCTCTGTGTTCTGAACAGAGGCTCGGTGAACACGTGTGTGCGGCGGCAGGGCGGGTCGATAGTGGACTTGTCGTTCGCTAGCCCCCCTGTCGCGCCACGGGTGAGGAACTGGAGTGTCCTGGAGGAGGCGGAGACCCTGTCGGACCACCGGTACATCCGGATGGAGGTCTCCCCCCGGGAACCCGGTAGGGGTCACAGGGCGGACGGAGCTCCCGCGTTACCGCGGTGGGCTGTGGGTCCTCTTGACAGGAATCTACTGGCGGAGGCGGCCATTGTTAGCACGTGGCTGTCCTCACCACCCCCAGCGGACGGAGTGGACGCTGAGGCTGTCCGCATTCGCGGTGCGTTAACGCAGATCTGCGATGCGGCCATGCCCAGAGTGCGGCGGCGTCCACCTCCGAGGCAGGGGGTCTACTGGTGGTCCCCAAGACTGGCGGACCTTCGTGCGGCGTGTATCAGTGCCCGAAGGTCCTACACCCGCAGCCGGCGGCGTCACCGCGACGTCGAGCGGGAGGGCCAGCTGTACGAGGCGTACCGCAGTGCGCGGACTGCCTTTCGGCTGGCCATCCGAGCCGCCAAGGGCGCGAGTTGGCAGGAGATGTTGGACGGTCTCGACCGTGACCCCTGGGGTCGCCCATATCGCGCGGCGCTGAACAAGCTTCGCGCGCGGGCCCCCCCCCCTCACCGAGACCCTCCAGCCCGACTTCCTTCGTAGGGTGGTCGAGGAGCTGTTTCCACGGCAGTCGGAACACACGCCCCCGGTCATGGCTCCGCCAGATCAGGACCGGGAGGCCGACGACGAGAGTGTTCCGCCCGTGACGGAGTCGGAAGTGGGGGCGGCCGTGGCGAAGATTCGTTCCGCCACCACGGCCCCCGGCCCGGACGGAATTCCAGTCCGCGTGCTGACGTCGCTCCTCGAGCACTTCGAGCATCGCCTCAGGCAGCTGTTCAACGCCTGTCTGACGTCTGGACGGTTCCCTGAGTGCTGGAAGGAAGGGAGGTTGGTTCTCCTGCCAAAGCCGGGACGGTCCCCGGATTTGCCGTCGGCCTACAGGCCCATTGTGCTCCTCGACGATGTGGGTAAGCTGCTGGAGCGTGTGCTCGCTGCCCGCATCGTCCGACACCTGGAGGAGGTGGGGCCCGATCTGTCGGACGCTCAGTATGGGTTTCGGAGGGGGCGTTCGACCATCGGGGCCCTATTACGCCTGAGGCAGGCGGCCGCGGAGGCCGTCGCCGGGAAGGGAGTGCTGTTGGCGGTGTCGTTGGACATCGCCAACGCATTCAATAGTCTGCCATTCGGCTGTATCAGGGAGGCGCTCCGGTTCCATGGAGTGCCCCTGTACCTCAGGCGGCTGGTGGCAGACTATTTGGAAAGCCGCAGTATCCTCTGCGCGGGTCCCGCAGGGGACATTGTGCGGACGCCCATGTCGTGCGGCGTTCCACAGGGGTCGGTTCTGGGGCCGACTCTGTGGGACATCGGGTACGAATGGGCGTTGAGAGGGAGTCTCCCCCCCGGGCTGAGCTTGGTGTGCTACGCTGACGACACGCTCGTCACAGCCCGGGGCAGGACACTCGAAGAGGCGGCGAGCCTGGCCACTCTCGGCACCGAGGAGATGGTTAGGCGGATCGAGGCGCTGGGGCTCAGGGTGGCCCTAAACAAGACGGAGGCCCTACTTTTCCATGGGCCCTGTGTGAGGCTGCCCATCGGCGCCTCGATAGTGGTAAACTCCATCCACATCAGCATCCAGGCCCATATGAGGTACCTGGGTCTGGTGCTCGACGGGCGATGGTGGTTCCGGGAGCATTTCCGACAGATTGCTCCCCGGCTTGTCGGCGCGGCGTCCGCCCTTTCTCGACTCATGCCGAACGTGGGCGGACCCAGTTTTGAGGCCCGACGGCTGTATGCGGGGGTCATCCGCTCGATGGCCATGTACGGCGCACCCGTGTGGGCGGGGGCTCTGAACGCCCAGCTCAGGGCGGTTCTGTGGAGGCCACAGAGAGCCATGGCGGTCAGAGCCATTCGCGGGTACCGCACGGTGTCGACAGAGGCGGCGTGCCTGTTGGCCGGGACACCCCCGTGGGACCTAGAGGCGGAGATGTTCTCCGACCTCTACCGGCGGGTCATCACAGCGCGCGAGGAAGGTGGCTCCCCATCGTTGAGCGAGATAGCCACCTGGCGCGTGGATGCCCGCCGAGACGTCATCGCCCGTTGGGCTACGCGGCTGGAGAGGCCTAGGCACGGTGTGGAGACCGTTGAGGCCCTCCGGCCCGTATTGATAGAGTGGATGGAGCGGCGGCACGGAGTCCTCACCTTTCGACTGGTGCAGGTATTGACGGGGCACGGGTGTTTCGGGTTATACCTGCACAGGGTCGTGTATAGGGAGTGGACTCCGGCCTGCCACCACTGCAGGAGTGACGAGGACACGGCGCAACACACGCTGGAGGTGTGTCCGGGATGGAAGCGGCAGCGCCGTGACCTCGTCGCTGTCATCGGTGCCGACCTGACGCTGCCGGCCGTCGTGAGGGCGATGGTCGACAGCATCAGGAACTGGGACGCGGTCGCCGCCTTCTGCGAGGCTGTCATCTCGCAGAAGGAAGCGGCGGAACGGGCAAGGGAGGATTCCCGCGCCCCGGGCCGCCGCCAGCGGCCGGGGCGGCGCAGGCGCGAATACCTGCGCCTGATGCCGCCCTAACCGAGGCTTCGGGTGATCGGACCGGGGAATTGTCCGGTCACCCGACGTGAGGCCACCGCGTGAGGGCGATGCCCCGACGGCGAAATCTGTCGGGGCGTCGACGAGAGGAACCCGCGAGGGTGAACCGCCGGGCGGGCCACCGAAGTTAAAAATCGGGTCCCGGTGACCCGCTTGCACGGCGAAGAGGGAGGAGTTTTTACGGTGGGTCTATGGGGTCACGCGCCGCCTTCACCGTCACCCCGGACCGATTTGGCGGGGCGAGACTAATCCATAGTCCACCAAAAAAAAAAAAAAAAAAAAAAAAAAGCTATTCGTCTACGCTCACGCAAAGGTAATAAATGGAAAAATTTACAACGCCGAATATAGTTTGAGGAACACCTGCGTGTTTTAAATTGTAAAAAACGTAAAAATCGCTTCTGAATTCCTTCAATCCTATCAATATATTTGTTATATATTGGATTCCATACTTGTGAAGCATATTGCAAATGGCTGCGAACAAAAGCGCAATAAAGAATTTTATATGTTTTAATATTCTTAAAGTCAGAGGATAATCTTAATATAAATCCAAGTGCCTTATTGGCTTTCTTTATAATATTATCAACATGAGCATCAAATATTAATTTGGAGTCAAAAGTAACACCCAGATCCTTGATTACGTTAGTTTTCTTAATGTTTATATTTCGCAGCTTATAAGTAAATGAAATAGGTTTAGGCTTGCGTGAATACGTAACAGCAAAACAGTTGGAGACGTTCAAGTCAAGTCTATTGAGGTGGCAGTAGTTTTGGAGTTCATCCAAATCTTTTTGGAGGTTGAAACAATTAGATATATTCGAGATGGGCGATAAGATCTTCATATAATCAGCATAAATAATTATTTTAGAGAGTGACAAGCAGGTACCTATATCATTAACGAATATGATAAATAATAACGGGTCTAATAATGATCCTTGTGGAATACCGGACGGGATATGTACAGACGTTGACGTGTTACCATTTAATACCACCATTTGGCAGCGGTTATCAATATAAGACTTAAACCATCTAAATAAATCACCACTTATACCTATTTCTAAAAGTTTTTTTAATAGAATGAGATGATGTATTCTGTCAAACGCTTTACTGTAGTCTGTATATATAGCATCCACTTGGGACGGGGCAGACATGCCATTTGTAAAGTAATCAGAGGCAACCAATAGATTAGAGGTAGTAGATCTATTCTTAAGAAAACCATGTTGATAATCGTTTAACGAATGTTTAATTCTATAATATACTGATGCGTAAACAATTTTTCTAATATTTTATTGAATATACAAAGCTTCGATATTGGTCTGTAATTCTCTACTTGATCTTTGCGCCCGTGTTTATGTATAGGTGAAATGAAAGCGGTCTTCCAGATACGCGGTACCACACTTTCCTTTTGCATCCATTCCACCTGGATATTTTTCAGGATTCGGCAAATGATCATTGATCATATACTATTCTATAATTGATCATATTCTATTCTATAGGTACACATATAATATTCTATCATTTAGCGTAGCCTCTCGCTACGGCCGGTATCGCCACGCCGACAAGCAGGTTTACCCCTCGCCTATAGATGTTTCACATCAATATTATATATTTAAAGTGTGGGATTATGATGATGAAAGTGTGGGATTAGAGCGCCCAAAATCGATATAAAACGAGGGTGGGTCGTGTGGTTTTTATAAAAATATGGTTTCTTTAATGGGGGCGGACATTAACTCGTGCAAACACAATTTATAATTAGCGCAGGAGCCAGATATTCCCTTATATTTCTGTATACTGTTATGGTAATTAACAAATTATTACCATTACTACTTATTTTAAAAGCATGCTCGTATTGATTTAATTTAGCTTTGGATAGAACTACTCCTCCGAAAGCAGCTTGTACGATAATAACGATTCATTAGTGCAATACCCGTTGTCATGATGAGATTAAATGTATTTTCTGTATTTTATTACAATTGAATATATTTCAGACACCGATGCAGAGAAGAAAAAGATAGTTAGTACAGTTCAAAAATCGGTTTATTGCAATAATGCGAAGCGGCCGTTGTGGTTCGTATATAGTGGTATGGGCTCGCAGTGGGCCGGTATGGGAGCGCAACTCATGCGGATACCACTATTTGCCTCAGCTATAGAACGGTGAATATTTACTTTTCTGCCAACTACATTAAAATAAATTTAAACTAGCTAACCACATTAAAATAAATTTCTTTAGATAATCAATTATATCTCGTCTCTATAATTGACAACTATTCCATTCACTTTCTTCGTCTTTATTATTTATCATCTTCGGGGAATCCCCCACCGTATAAATATGTTAATTATACAAAAACTCTGCCATAACTAACGAAATAAAATATTTTATTAAAAGAATTGTTAAATTCATCTCATCATCATTCATTCATCTCAGCTCATATATGTCCCACTGGGCTCGAGCCTCCACCACACTAGAAGGGAAATTGACCTACTAATCACGCTGGTCAGACGTGTTGGTATAGGGTTTTGTTTCGAGTTTTCCTTCTCTTGTATAGATGTTATATACGTTTTATATCCCTTAGTCGTCTCTTACGATCACCCACGGGTAAAATAGGGGATGGTGAATTGTATTCTTACTCCGTCACCACACGGATATTATTTATCTCATATAATCAAATTAATTTTTAACGTATGTGATATATATTATTATTATTTAAAAAAAATCGATTTCTAGATTTTTACTTTACATGTACTGTATTTGATATACCTTGCTTCATGGAAAAATTAATTATTCTATGTTAACAAAAACTCCTCTGTAGGCTTTAATCAGATGGCAAAATTTCGATAAATACAACAAAAAATTGCTACGTCTTTAGATTGAATTGACTTAAAAGTATGTTTTTTTGTTTTACAGTTGTAATCGAGCATTAGCTCCAAAGGGACTCGATATAGTTGATATTATTTGTTCACCTGACAAAACAATATTCGACAACATTCTGCACTCTTTTGTAGGAATCGCTGCTTTACAAATGGGCTTGACTGACATCTTAAAGGCATTGGATCTAACTCCTGATGGTATTATTGGTAAGATATTTTTTTCTGTTTTCAATACGCTTTTACCGTAATTTTTTTTTTTCGCTTATACAAGTATGAACATGCCTATTTTTACTTCAACAATCTACACACATATCCATCAGCTGGTAAACCCAGCTTTTTCAGGGCATATTAATATTATAGCCTGCTAGATGATCAGAATCATACGCGGATACTGCACGATGGCGAGGGAAGCAACATGCATGGTGGCGAGAACTCCTCATAAGTTTCACCTGAACATATGAACAGGTTGTTTCGCACCGTCGCATATATATTGGAAGCGATTACGGAGCTCGAGCTTTAAGTTTTCGGTATTCAGGTATTAGACAGATATAGTTCGGAAAATAGACTTCATCAAGCGTGACCGCTCGACTTTTGTGTGGATATTTAATGTACCTCGTATCATCCGGTGATCACTCCCAATTTTAATCCTGCTGATCACAGAGAGCTCAATGAATATTTTCCGTTTGTCCATCAAAATGAAGTCTATCTCATTTTTAGTTAAACCACCGGGGCTAACCCAAGTCCACTTCCTTTGTGGGCATTTCTCGAAAAAATAATTATTATAATGATGCCTTCCTACTCCAAAACGTCAGCCAATTTCGGCCCCTTTGGTTTCTTCCGTTTTTGCCTAGTTTCGAGTTTCAAGTCTCCCAAAACTAACATGAAGTGGGTTTTGTATGTGTGAATAGCTTTCGAGATGTCCTCCACCTCGTTCTCAAGGGTCGGTGCGTAAACCTATATCATCCAATGTCGTTTGATAATTCTGAGTAAATGATACGCTGGCCTTGTTGACATACTTTCGATGCTCTCTGTGCGATATAGCACGCCTCAGAAACCTTACACCAAATTGCACGGCAGCGTAGTAGATAAAGTCTTGAGCTAGCTCAGTTCACGGAACTGACAGAGTCTATATGTAGATCGAGGAACGTCCTGATTACGATGTATTCTACACAAGTATACAGCACGGCTGTTTGTGGCTAACTGGCCGTTGATATTTTCTCAACGGTCAAATAATATTGCTTACCGATGAAGGGTAGGCAGCAAAAATATTCGAGGCAGTGGCTAATGAGATTCAACCATCCTCTATTAACTAAATGGCGGGAGCCAACACTCTCCACATTGTTTATGAGAGACCTACAAATGATAAACCCTATACCGCCTTACGATAGGTGATCGCCCTCCAGGTAGAAGAGCAATTTTCCAGACCGGAGAATTATTGTGCTCTCGCCCTCTCTTCGCACTTCTGACAATCCTGTAGTATTAAGGCCACACTGTTGACAGTATAAATAAATAATAATTACTATTAGTTCTCTGTCTGCAGCCGCGGGCCCATTTTTTTTTTTTTTTTTTTTTGCGGTGGGCCATGGACGTCGCACCCCGCCAAGTCGGTTCGGGGTGACGGAAGAGGCGGCGCGCAACCCCATTGACCCACCCTGCAAGCACCTCTTCTTCGCCGTGCGAGCGGGCCACCGGTACCCGATTTTTGTCTTCGGTGGCCCGCTCGGCGGTATGCTCTCTCGGGCTCCTCTCCGGTCGACGCCCCGACAGCTTTCGCCGTCGAGGCGTTGTCCTCACGCGGTGGCCTCACGTCGGGTGACCGGACAATTCCCCGGTACGATCACCCGAAGCCTCGGTTAGGGCGGCATCAGGCGCAGGTATTCGCGCCTGCGCCGCCCCGGCCGCTGACGGCGGCCCGGGTCACGGGAATCCTCCCGGACTCGTTCCGCCGTCTCCTTCTGCGAGATGACAGCCTCGCAGAAGGCGGCGACCTCGTCCCATTTCCTGACGCTGTCGACCATCGCCCTCGCGACAGCCGGCAGCGTCAAGTCGGCACCGATAACAGTGACGAGGTCACGGCGCTGCCCGTCCCAACTCGGACACACCTCCAGTGTGTGTCTCGCCGTGTCCTCGTCACTGCTGCAATGGTGGCAGGCCGGAGTCCACTCCCTATACGCGACCGTGTGCAGGTACAAACCGAAACACCCGTGCCCCGACAATACCTGCACCAGCCGAAAGGAGAGGACTCCGTGCCACCGCTCCATCCATTCCATCAGTACGGGCCGGAGGGCCTCGACGGTAACGACACCATGTCTTGGCCTCTCCAGCCGCGTAACCCAACGGGCGATGACGTCTCGGCGGGCGTCCTCGCGCCAGGTGGCTATCTAGCTCAACGATGGGGAGCCACCTTCGTCGCGCATTGAGGTAACCCGCCGGTAGAAGTCGGAGAGCATCTCCGCCTCTAGGTCCCACGGGGGTATCCCGGCCAATAGGCACGCCGCCTCTATCGACACCGTGCGGTACCCGCGAATGGCTCTGACCGCCATGGCTCGCTGTGGCCTCCACAGCAACACCCTGAGCTGGGCGTTCAAATTCAAATTCAAATTATTTATTGTCATAAACAGGGTATATACATAGAGGTGTTAAAATACATTAATTAGTCCAAGCCTATTTAGCCATAATTATAGCATACAAAGTTACATATTCTAAAAAATAATAATAATAATAATTTTAATATATTCTAAAAGAAATACTAATAATAAATTTACACAGTATAAAACATTTAGATTGCACACATTTAATAGAAATAATAATTATAATAATAAATTTGCATATTTACAAGTGTTGGTTACAATTCATGAATTCTTTAATAGAATCAAAAGTATTATTTTGCAACCAAGTTCTAAGTTGAATTATGAATTTATTTAGTGGTAATTCTTTAATGTCACTTGGAATCCTGTTAAATATTGTTACACACATCGCATAGCTATTTTTTTGTATTTTGGTCGTTTTAGGAATCATAATCATTACTAATCTATTAGGGTTTCTAATATTATGGGGTACTATCCCAGAAACCTCCACGCGGTGTAACCTGGGTGCGGGCGGCGGTCCCCAGTTCTTCTGTTGTACTGTCGTCCGTAGCGAATATCTGCGCGAGTTCGCTCCTCACTCTACTACAGTCGTAGTAGAGGTTATAGGACGCGAAATATTGGGACGGGCTCAGTCACTCATTCATTTGAGGGCTGGGCAGGCACATGCCACCGCCCACACATCGTAAACCTGATATCTTGCTTCGAGACACGTTGTCTTGAGGCGTAGTATCAGGAGCGAGGGTCTTGGCTTAACCGCCCGGACCGCGAGGAAGACAACCTCTATAAAGAGTTCGAAGTAACATTCGGACTCGGAAATCACCCAGAATCTTAAGTTCTGGCGTGCGGCGAGAAGATGCATGGCAGATGGGTTGTTCTGTCGTTAGCACGCTCCAGCCAGGGTACCGGCTGACCCCCTGGTTGGTAAATGTAGGCTTGCCCGGGTAAAGGGATCTCTGCCCGGGTCGACGTATAGTATCTCCCATGCTCGTGGGATTCGTTATGGATACTCAAAAATTAAATAAAATTAAAGACGGGGATCATAGCGATTCTCACCCCAAGGCCCGGTCATGCCAACGTAAATCTGACCAAAACGACGCCTCGTCCTCTGGACTTGAGGCGTCTGCCGAGGGCCCGGCACAAATCGTGGAGGCCCCAAAACAAAGCGGAGGTCGCCCAGAAAGACTTGGGGCAACGGCCTGAGCCACAAAAGGCGGCTGGAGGAGCGGCGAGCGCGCAGGGAGGCTGCCGCCGCTGAAGAGGAGAAGGACGGTAGACTCGCAGCAGAGCCGTCGACGGACGAGGGCGACAGCGATGTCGCAGAGCCGTCCGAAGACGAGGGCGGCGGATCTACCGTCAGAATGGGCGAGGGCGGTGATATTCCCGCAGGGCCGTCCAAATCGGACAGCGGGTCGGCTGGAGAGGGCCCCACTAGGTCGTCGGCGCATCTAGCAGCAAAGACGCCGCCGGCGACCGCGACTAAGAAGGAGGGGGCTCTCCCCTCGCAGGTGCGAAAGCGCCCCCTGAGCAAGGGAGGCAGCTCGAGCGCCGAAACCGAGGGGAGCGTGGCCAACATGCCCCCGCCCAAGATCCAGGCCTCCCGAAGAGGGCGAGGGACCTCGGACATGGAAAGGGCGGCGGCGGTCGCTGTCCGCGCCGGCGAGGCCACGGATCTGCAGGCCGAAAATGTCCGCCTTAGAGGCGAGATGTCAGGCCTTTTTTTTTTTTTTTTTTTTTGTGGTGGGCCATGGACGTCGCACCCCGCCAAATCGGTCCGGGGTGACGGAAGAGGCGGCGTGCAACCCCATTAACCCACCCTGCAAGCACCTCTTCTTCGCCGTGCGAGCGGGCCACCGGTACCCGATCTTTGTCTTCGGTGGCCCGCTCGGCGGTATGCCCTCTCGGGGCTCCTCTCCTGTCGACGCCCCGACAGATTTCGCCGTCGAGGCGTCGTCCTCACGCGGTGGCCTCGCGTCGGGTGACCGGACAATTCCCCGGTCCGATCACCCGAAGCCTCGGTTAGGGCGGCATCAGGCGCAGGTATTCGCGCCTGCGCCGCCCCGGCCGCGGGCGGCGGCCCGGGTCACGGGAATCCTCCCGGGCCCGTTCCGCCGCCTCCTTCTGCGAGGCTGTCATCTCGCAGAAGGCGGCGACCGCGTCCCAATTCCTGACGCTGTCGACCATCGCCCTCGCGACAGCCGGCAGCGTCAGGTCGGCACCGATAATAGCGACGAGGTCGCGGCGCTGCCCGTCCCAGCCCGAGCATTCCTCGAGCGTATGTTGCGCCGTGTCCTCGTCACTACTGCAATGATGGCAGCCCGGAGTCCATTCCCTGTGCACGACCGTGTGCAGGTATTGCCCGAAACACCCGTGCCCCGTTAACACCTGCACCAGTCGGAAGGTGAGGACCCCGTGCTGCCGCTCCATCCATTCCATCAGTACGGGCCGGAGGGCCTCAACGGTAATGACACCGTGTCTAGGCCTCTCCAGCCGCGTAGCCCAACGGGCGATGACTTCTCGGCGGGCGTCCTCGCGCCAGGTGGCTATCTCGTTAAACGATGGGGAGCCACCCTCTTCGCGCATTGAGGCAACCCGCCGGTAGAGGTCGGAGAGCATCTCCGCCTCTAGGTCCCACGGGGGTGTCCCGGCCAAAAGGCACGCCGCCTCTGTCGACACCGTGCGGTACCCGCGAATGGCTCTGACCGCCATGGCTCGCTGTGGCCTCCACAGCACCGCCCTGAGCTGGGCGTTCAGAGCCCTCGCCCACACGGGTGCGCCGTACATGGCCATTGAGCGGATCACCCCCGCATACAGCCGTCGGCCCTCGAAACTGGGTCCGCCCACATTCGGGATGAGCCGAGAAAGGGCGGACGCCGCGCCGACCAGCCGGGGAGCAATTTGGCGAAAATGCTCCTGGAACCACCATCGCCCGTCGAGCACCAGACCCAAGTACCTCATATGGGCCTGGATACTGATGTGGATGGAGTTGACGACTAACGAGGCGCCGATGGGCAGCCTCACACGGGGCCCATGGAATAGCAGGGCCTCCGTCTTGTTTAGGGCCACCCTGAGCCCCAGCGCCTCGATTCGCCTGACCATCTCCTCGGTGCCGAGAGTGGCCAGGCTCGCCGCCTCTTCGAATGTCCTGCCCCGGGCTGTGACGAGCGTGTCGTCAGCATAGCAAATAACGCTCAGCCCGGGGGGGAGACTCCCTCTCAACGCCCAGTCGTACCCGATGTCCCACAGAGTCGGCCCCAGAACCGACCCCTGCGGAACACCGCACGACATGGGCGTCCGCACAATGTCCCCTGCGGGGCTCGCGTAGAGAACACTGCGCCCCTCCAAATAGTCTGCCACCAGCCGCCTGAGGTACAGGGGCACTCCATGGAACCGGAGCGCCTCCCTGATGCAGCTGAATGGCAGACTATTGAAGGCGTTGGCGATGTCCAACGACACTGCCAACAGCACTTCTTTGCCGGCGACAACCTCCGCGGCCGTCTGCCTCAGGCGTAGCAGGGCCCCGATGGTCGAACGCCCCCTCCGAAACCCAAATTGAGCGTCCGACAGATCGGGCCCCACCTCCTCCAGGTGCCGGACGATACGGGCAGCGAGGACATGCTCCAGCAGCTTACCCACATCGTCCAGAAGCACAATGGGCCTGTAGGCCGACGGCGAATCCGGGGGCCGTCCCGGCTTTGGCAGGAGAACCAACCTCCCTTCCTTCCAGCACTCAGGGAACTGTCCAGACGTCAGACAAGCGTTGAACAGTCGCCTGAGGCGAGGTTCGAGATGCTCGAGGAGCAACTTCAACACCCGGACTGGTACTCCGTCCGGGCCGGGGGCCGTGGTGGCGGAACGAATCTTCGCCACGGCTGCCCCCACTTCCGACTCCGTCACGGGCGGAACACTCTCGACGGCCTCCCGATCGTGATCTGGCGAAGCCATGACCGGGGGCGTGTGCTCCGACTGCCGTGGGAACAGTTTCTCGACCACTCTACGAAGGAGGTCGGGCTGGAGGGTCTCGGTGAGGGGGGGGCCCTGCGCGCGAAGCTTATTCAGCGACGCGCGATACGGGCGACCCCAGGGGTCACGGTCGAGACCGTCCAGCATCTCCTGCCAACTTGCGTCCTTAGCGGACCGGATGGCCAGCCGTAAGGCGGTACGCGCACTGCGGTACGCCTCGTAAAGCTGGCCCTCCCGCTCAACATCGCGGCGACGCCGCCGACTGCGGGTGTAGGACCTTCGGGCACTAATGCACGCCGCACGAAGGTCCGCCAGTCTTGGGGACCACCAGTAGACCCCCTGCCTCTGAGGTAGACACCGCACCCTGGGCATGGCCGCATCGCAGACCTGCGTTAGCGCACTGCGGATGCGGACAGCCTCAACGTCCACTCCGTCCGCTGGGGGTGGTGAGGACAGCCACGTGTTCACGATGGCCGCCTCCGCCAGTAGGTCCCTATCTAGCCGCCCCACAGCCCACCGCGGAAATGCGGGAGCCCGGTCCGCCCTGTGACCCCTACTGGGGTCCCAGAGAGGGGAGACCTCCATCCGGATGTATCGGTGATCCGACAGGGTCTCCGCTTCCTCTAGGACATGCCAGTTCCTCACTCGTGGTGCGACAGCGGGGCTAGCGAACGACAAATCCACTATCGACCCACCGTCCGTCATCGGGGACCCCCACGCCGTGGATTTGGCGTTGAAGTCCCCCAGGACCAGGACGAGGCCCGGTGCCAGTCGCCGTATCGAAGCCTCCAAGGTGGTGAGGGAGGCCCCGAAATCGTCCATTCTCCTGTTAGGGGAGAGGTATACACTGTAGAGCGTGACCCCTCCCCAATCCGCCGCGACAAATTCCTCGCCCCTATCCAAGAGGGATAAGGACGGGAAGTGCCGCTGCGTGGAGGTGACGATTGCCGCGGTTCCGTTCCGGCTGACCACCCAATTGGGGCGATCAGGTACGACGTACGGTTCCGCGACTACGGCTGCACCGATCGACCACTCCGCCATGGATTGCAGGAGGAGATCCTGCGCACCGGCGGAGTGGTTGGTGTTGGCCTGCAGGAGGTGAGTGGACTGGGCAGCCATTAATGGGCCGTGTCCATCATCACCTCCTGGCTTGCGGCGGGCGATGGGGCCGCGCTAGGAGCTGGAGCGGCCGGAGGCGAAGGGCCGCTCCGCCCCTTTGGAGCCGAAGCCGGAGGTCTGCACGCCCCAGAGCCCATGCGGTGCTTGGCAGGCTTATTGCTCGCCGCACACGCGGGGCAGTGGAGCGGGGCGGCGCAGGATGCCGCCATATGCCCAGTCTGACCGCAGCGGAAACAGAGTCCGCCGCAGTCAAAGCAATTAGTGCATGTTGGCCGGGTGTGCCCGACCGCCATGCACTTGAAACACCTCGCAGGCCGGTGCTCCAGCACGGTGACTCGCGCTGAGCTCCAGCCCACGAGGAGCCTGCCTGAGTCGGCCAGTTGCCTGACCGACTCCACTGGGCACTGCACCCAGGCGGCACCTACGCCGCCCGGACCGGGCCGGATGACGCCAACCCGGACGGTGTCCAGGGGACACCCGGTTTTCGAGGCAATGGCCTCCCGGATGTCTTCCACCGTCACGGAGTCGTCCAGACCCGAAATGCGCATCTCGGCGCACTTCACGGGTCTGGCGATTCTAACGCCACCCTCCTCGGCGAACAGACCTCTCAACTTCGACGCCACGCTATCGGCCGTCCTGGTGCCCTCGGCCCCAGGGAACTCTAAAATTCGAGCCCCTGTCCGGGCCTTGCGGGTCCTGGCTTCATCGCCTCCTATGTCGGAGACGTCGAGCTCCCGCCGGGCTTTCCGCAGAACGGCCTCATAGCTGAGGCCCTTTTCTGCCGCCTCAGGCAGCACAGTGATCACCACTGCGGCTGTCTTCGGCGACCGGAGCCCCTTGCGCGGCCTTTTCCTCTTCTTCTCGCCTCCTCCGGCTCCTGCCTGGGGAGCGGCGACCTCAGCGGCGCGCTTTGCCACCGCTCTCCTCCTCTGACCGCGACCTTTCCTGCCGCGCTCGGCCACCTGCCAACCCTGTTCGGGCGCAGCGGGCGTGGCAGGCGCGGAAGGCGCAGTCGCGGGCGTGCTAGTCGTCGCTGGCGGTGTTGGTGCTGGCGACGACTGCAGTCCGGCAGGAGCCGGTGCCACCTTCTTCTTCTTCGTCGCGGGAGCGGGCCCCTTGGACTTGGGCCCAGCCGCGGCCGCGGCGTAGCTACCCCCCACGCGGCCACCCTGACAAGGCAGCGGGGCGGGGGCTGGTGCTGCATATGGCCGTTTGTCCGCGGCCAGCGGCGGCCGGACACGTGGTTCCGGAGGCAGCCTTGCCTCCAGAACGGCCAAGCGCGCATCGACCAGTTTGACCACCGAGTCGATGATGGCGCGCAAGGCCTCGTCTCGATCTGCCGCCGTCTTCCGCCAGTTTGGCGGCAGCGGCCTCCTTCGCCTTCCGCTCTGCCAAACGCCTCCTCTCCAATGTGGAGGCCTTTACCGTCCCCCAATTCAACGTCTTCCGTTGCTTCTTCTTCATTTTCTTTTGGGCCTCCGTGGTCTGTGCCAGGCCCTCGGCGGACGCCTCAAGTCCTGAGGACGAGGCGTCATTTTGGTCAGTTTTCCGTTGGCTTGACGAGGTCGTGATGTGGGAATCCTCTGGATTCCCGTCTTGAGTTGGTGTTGATGTAGGTTTAAGAGAAAAATCCATATTGATTCCCACGAGACTGGGAGAAATAAATCGTCGACCCGGGCAGAGATCCCTGTACCCGGGCAAGCCTACATTTACAAACCAGGGGGTCAGCCGGTACCCTGGCTGGAGCTTGCTAACGACAGAACAACCCATCTGCCATGCATCTTCTCGCCGCACGCCAGAACTTAAGATTCTGGGTGATTTCCGAATTCGAACTAAGTTCGAATTCTTTATAGAGGTTGTCTTCCTCGCGGTCCGGGCGGTTAAGCCAAGACCCTCGTTCCTGATACTACGCCTCACGACAACTTGTCTTGAAGCAAGATATCAGGTTTACGATATGTCGGCGGTGGCATAAGCCTGCCCAGCCCTCAAATGAATGAGTGACCGGGCCCGTCCGAAATTTCGCCTCCTGTACCCTCTACAACTAGAGGGTCAGGAGCGAATTGGGGCTCAACCCATTGCTGGGGAACCCGCCCTCTCGCCAGAAATTAGCTGCGGGCGACAATTCAGCAAAAGAACGATCTGGGGGACTGTCGCCCGCACCCAGGGTACACCACGTGGAGGTTTTCTGGCACCGTACCCCGAGATGTCAGGCCTGCGGACCCGAAACCGGAACCTGGGCGACATGCTGGCTGAAATGCGTCGGGCAAACCACCAGCTGTTGATAGACGTGGCCGACCTCAAGGCGCAGGTGGCGCTGTTCGTGTCACCCGCGCCAGCCGCGCCATCGGCCAGGGCCGGATACTCAGCGGCCGCTGCGGAGCCAAAGCCGCCTCGCGCTGCGGCGCCGACAACGTTGGGTGATGGCGTCTCCGTCACACCCGTCCCCGGGGCGAGGAAGACGCCTGCCAACGCGAAGCGCGCGTCGCCGGCTGACGCTGGCGCGGTCGCCGCGGCGAAACTCCCTGTCCCGGTGGTGAGGTTGACGCCTCTCCCCGCGGACCGCTTGCCGCCGGCTAGCGCCCCTGCGGCGCCAAAGCCGCCAGGCGCCGCGGAGCGGGCCCCTGGAGAGGCTCAGCCGACCCCGACGCTGGAGGTGGGAGGCTTGTCGGACGAGGCCCTCGCCAAAATCATCAACGCAGTTGGCAAACTCGTTGATGCGCGTGTGGCCGTTCTGGAGGCAAGACTGCCTCCAGAACCACGTCTCCGGCCGCCTCTAGCCGCGGATAAGCGGCCGCATGTGGCACCAGCCCCCGCCCCGCTGCCTTGTCAGGGTGGCCGCGTGGGGAGCTACGCCGCGGTCGCGGCCGGGCCTAAGCCCAAAGGCCCCGGCCCAGCTCCGAAGGGACCCGCCCTGAGGAGGAAGACGGCTCCGGCTCCTGCCGGACCGCTGAAGTCGCCCGCAACAACACCGCCGGCGACGACCAGCGAGGCTGCGACGAGGCCTTCCGCGTCTGGCACGACTGCCGTACCCGAACAGGGTTGGCAGGTAGCCGAACGCGACAGAAGGAGTCGCGGCCAAAGAAGGAGAGCGGAGGCCAAGCGCGCCGCTGAGGTCCCCGCTCCACAGGCAGGAGCCGGACAGAAGAAGAGACCGCGCAAGGGGCTCAAGTCGCCGAAGACGGCCGCAGTGGTGATCACTGTGCTGCCCGAGGCGGCCGAGAAGGGCCTCAGCTACGAGGCCGTCTTGAGGAAGGCACGGCGGGAGCTAGACGTCTCCGATATTGGAGGCGTTCAAGCCAGGACCCGCAAGGCCCGGACGGGGGCTCGAATTCTCGAGTTCCCAGGGGCCGAGGGCGCCAAGACGGCCGACAGCGTGACCGAGAAGCTGAGAGTTTTGTTCGCCGAGGAGGGTGGCATCAAGATCGCCAGGCCCGTCAAGTGCGCCGAAATGCGCATTTCGGGTTTGGACGATTCGGTGACGGTGGAAGACATCCGGGAGGCTATTGCCTCGAAAACCGGGTGTCCCATAGACACCGTCCGGGTCGGTGCCATTCGTCCCGGTCCGGGTGGCGTAGGTGCTGCCTGGGCGCAGTGCCCGGTGGAGTCGGTCAGGCAACTGGCCGGCTCAGGCAGGCTCCTCGTGGGCTGGAGCTCGGCGCGGGTAACCGTGCTTGAGCACCGGCCTGCGAGGTGCTACAAGTGCATGGCGGTCGGACACACTCGACCGACGTGCACTAATTGCTTCGACTGCGGCGGATTGTGTTTCCGCTGCGGTCAGACCGGGCACGTGGCGGCATCTTGCGCCGCCCCGCCCCACTGCCCCGCGTGTGCGGCGGGCAATAAGCCCGCCAAGCACCGCATGGGCTCTGGGGCGTGCAAACCTCCAGCTTCGGCCCCAAAGGCGCGGGGCGGCCCTACGACCACGGCCGCTCCCGCTCCTAGCGCGGTCCGATCGCCCGCTGGCGAGGAGGTCATGGATACAACCCGATAATGGGTACACCATCCATGCACCTCCTCCTGCAGGCCAACACCAACCACTCCGCCGGAGCGCAGGATCTCCTCCTGCAATCCATGGCGGAGTGGTCGATTGGTGCAGCCGTAGTCGCGGAACCGTACGCCGTGCCTGATCGCCCCAATTGGGTGGTCAGTCGAAACGGTACTGCGGCAATCGTCGTCTCAACGCAGGGGCACTTCCCGTCCTTGTCCCTTTTGGATAGGGGCGAGGAATTTGTCGCGGCGGAGTGGGGAGGGGTCACGCTCTACAGCGTATACCTCTCCCCCACTAGGAGGATGGACGATTTCGGGGCCTCACTCACCATCTTGGAGGCCTCGATACGGCGACTGGCACCGGGCCTCGTCCTGGTTCTAGGGGACTTTAACGCCAAATCCACGGCGTGGGGGTCCCCTGCGACGGACGACCGCGGGCGGGCGGTCATCGAGTGGGCGGCTTCACTGGGCCTCTGTGTTCTGAACAGAGGCTCGGTGAACACGTGTGTGCGGCGGCAGGGCGGGTCGATAGTGGACTTGTCGTTCGCTAGCCCCGCTGTCGCGCCACGGGTGAGGAACTGGAGTGTCCTGGAGGAGGCGGAGACCCTGTCGGACCATCGGTACATCCGGATGGAGGTCTCCCCCCGGGAACCCGGTAGGGGTCACAGGGCGGACGGAGCTCCCGCGTTTCCGCGGTGGGCTGTGGGTCGTCTTGACAGGGATCTACTGGCGGAGGCGGCCATTGTCAGCACGTGGCTGTCCTCACCACCCCCAGCGGACGGAGTGGACGCTGAGGCTGTCCACATTCGCAGTGCGTTAACGCAGATCTGCGATGCGGCCATGCCCAGAGTGCGGCGGCGTCCACCTCCGAGGCAGGGGGTCTACTGGTGGTCCCCAAGACTGGCGGACCTTCGTGCGGCGTGTATCAGTGCCCGAAGGTCCTACACCCGCAGCCGGCGGCGTCACCGCGACGTCGAGCAGGAGGGCCAGCTGTACGAGGCGTACCGCAGTGCGCGGACTGCCTTTCGGCTGGCCATCCGAGCCGCCAAGGGCGCGAGTTGGCAGGAGATGCTGGACGGTCTCGACCGTGACCCCTGGGATCGCCCATATCGCGCGGCGCTGAACAAGCTTCGCGCGCGGCTCAGGGTGGCCCTAAACAAGACGGAGGCCCTACTTTTCCATGGGCCCCGTGTGAGGCTGCCCATCGGCGCCTCGATAGTGGTAAACTCCATCCACATCAGCATCCAGGCCCATATGAGGTACTTGGGTCTGGTGCTCGACGGGCGATGGTGGTTCCGGGAGCATTTCCGACAGATTGCTCCCCGGCTTGTCAGCGCGGCGTCCGCCCTTTCTCGACTCATGCCGAACGTGGGCGGACCCAGTTTCGAGGGCCGACGGCTGTATGCGGGGGTCATCCGCTCGATGGCCATGTACGGCGCAGCCGTGTGGGCGAGGGCTCTGAACGCCCAGCTCAGGGCGGTTCTGTGGAGGCCACAGAGAGCCATGGCGGTCAGAGCCATTCGTGGGTACCGCACGGTGTCGACAGAGGCGGCGTGCCTGTTGGCCGGGACACCCCCGTGGGACCTAGAGGTGGAGATGCTCTCCGACCTCTACCGGCGGGTTATCACAGCGCGCGAGGAAGGTGGCTCCCCATCGTTGAGCGAGATAGCCACCTGGCGCGTGGATGCCCGCCGAGACGTCATCGCTCGTTGGGCTACGCGGCTGGAGAGGCCTAGGCACGGTGTGGAGACCGTTGAGGCCCTCCGGCCCGTATTGATAGAGTGGATGGAGCGGCGGCACGGAGTCCTCACCTTTCGCCTGGTGCAGGTATTGACGGGGCACGGGTGTTTCGGGTTGTACCTGCACAGGGTCGTGTATAGGGAGTGGACTCCGGCCTGCCACCACTGCAGGAGTGACGAGGACACGGCGCAACCCACGCTGGAGGTGTGTCCGGGATGGGAGCGGCAGCGCCGTGACCTCGTCGCTGTCATCGGTGCCGACCTGACGCTGCCGGCCGTCGCGAGGGCGATGGTCGACAGCATCAGGAACTGGGACGCGGTCGCCGCCTTCTGCGAGGCTGTCATCTCGCAGAAGGAAGCGGCGGAACGGGCAAGGGAGGATTCCCGCGCCCCGGGCCGCCGCCAGCGGCCGGTGAGGCCACCGCGTGAGGGCGACGCTCCGACGGCGAAATCTGTCGGGGCGTCGACGAGAGGAACCCGCGAGGGTGAACCGCCGGGCGGGCCACCGAAGTTAAAAATCGGGTCACGGTGACCCGCTCGCACGGCGAAGAGAGAGGAGTTTTTACGGTGGGTCTATGGGGTCACGCGCCGCCTTCTCCGTCACCCCGGACTGATGTGGCGGGGCGAGGCTAATCCATAGCCCACCAAAAAAAAAAAAAAAAGGGTTTCTAATATTACACCTCTGTGTTGCATCTTTAGCCTGCACAAAAATATCAGGGTGTTGTTTTACAAACTTACCTATCTCTAAAATGTAAAGACAGGGTAAAGGCAATATCTTCATATTTTTAAAGTAAGAGCGACATGATACATCTGGAGCAATATCACATATAGATCTTATACACCTTTTTTGAGCAATGAACACCTTATTAATATCTGTACCATTGCCCCACATTAGCAATCCATACCTAAGAATTGATTCAATATAGTCAATATATGCTGTGCATTTTTTTTTTTTTTTGGCGGTGGGCTACGGTACGTCAAACCCCGCTAATCCGTCCGGGGCGACAGGAAAAGCGGCGCAAGACCCCGTAGACCCGCCCTACAATATACCTCTCGACGCCGTGCGGGTGGGTCACTGGTACGCGGTCTTTTACTTCAGTGGCCCACCCGGCGGTCTACCCTCACGGGTATCCTCGCTGTAATGTCGACGCCCGGACAGTTTGCACCGTCGGGGCGTCGTCCTCACGTGGTGGCCTCGCTCCCAGGGCGACCAGACTAATCCCCGGTCCGGTCACCCGCTGCCTCGGCTAGGGCGGCATGAGGCGGAGGTATTCACGCCTCCGCCGCCCCAGTCGCCGGTGGCGGCGGAGGCATGCTGTGCATGCAGTACTTTTATTTGTAACTTTTGCTAATTTATAAAGGGCAAATTAAAAACCATTAATTCTATTATAAACTTTTTCAATTTGTTCTTTCCAATTTAATTGATTATTTACAATTAAACCCAGGAATGTCACATTATTAGTATGCATAATAGAATGTCCATTAAAATTTACATTTAAGTCATCATGTTTGAAATTATTGAAATTAATGAAATTTGTTTTTTTAAGATTAATTTTCAGATTATTATTATTTAGCCAATTTATAATTGTTGTCAGTTTATTGTTAATGTCACTATTATGGTGTGCCAATGTCATATTTCTATCAGTAGTTATTATAACAGATATGTCATCAGCGAACAATATTGTTTTGTGTTTTGAAATGAGAGGGAGATCATTAATATATACAAGAAATAAAAGTGGTCCAAGTACACTACCTTTTGGGACACCAAATTTGTTAAACTTGAACTCTGATCTATGTGATGTTACACAGTTCTTTAAGTCTAATTCAGTCACTTCAACACATTGTAACCTATCATTTAGATAGGTTTTTAACCAGTTTAAGGCTGGACCCCTGACGCCAATACGTTCTAATTTAATTAACAGTAAGTCATGTGATACATAATCAAATGCCTTTGACATATCAAGAAACAGGGCAGTAGTATAAAGTTTATTATTGACATTCTGTAAAATATGATTGACCAAACAAAAGGAAGCATCTTTTGTAGACTTATTCTTTTGGAACCCATATTGATTTGATGTTATGGTATCACATACCTTAAAAAAGATACTAGTTTTTCGTGCATAATAAAATAAAATAAAAAATAAAAATAGCCTTTATTCTAAACCACAATCTTGCCTTAATAATATTAAAATAATAACTCAATTTAAAAGTAACTTAATCTAGATTTGTGGAAGTCGCCTCTTTGGCGTAGGCCTCCCCCAGTTTCCTCCAGTTCTCTCTATTTTTAGCTTGTAGTCTCCAATTTGGTCCACATATTTCCTTAAATATATCCTCCCATCGCCTTCTCGGTCTACCTCTACTCCTTTGTGCTTCTCTTGGTACCCAATCTGTTATTTTCTTGGTCCATCTGTCATTTTCCATTCTACACACATGGCCTGCCCATTTCCATTTAATGTTTCTGATATTTTCCGTTATGTCTCTTATTTTTGTTTTATTTCTTATTGAATTATTTTTAATTTTACCTGATAATTTAATTCCTAACATACTTCTCTCCATTTTTCTTTGGTGTATGGCTAGTTTCTCTTCATCTTTTTTACGTAAAGACCATGTTTGGCAACCATATGTTATGCATGGTAGGATTACTGCGTCATAAAGTTTACTTTTGATTTTTATGTTTGTATCTCCATTCTTCATTATTTCTTTTAATTGCCAGTACTTTTTCCAAGCAATTGCAATACGTCTATTTATTTCTTTGGCTGTTTGATCAACAAATGAAATTGATTGACCCAAGTAAATGTAATCTGTAACATACTCTATATTTTCTCCGTTTACTCTGATAGCTGAAGCTCTACCATTAGTAATAATTTTTGTTTTTGAGGTATTTATTGATAGACCAACTTTTCTGCTCTCCATTGTTAAGTCGTTAATCATGTTTTCTAACTGTGTGCTCTCCTCTGCAAATATAGCGATGTCATCTGCGAATCGCAGGTGGCTTAAGTACTAAAGTAAGTAAGATAGTAAGTAAGATTTTTAATCCTTGGTTCTCCCAGTTAATGTTCCTGAAAACCATTTCTAGCACTGCTGAAAATATTTTTGGTGAGAGCGGATCGCCCTGTCTAACACCTTTATGTAAATAGAATTCTGGTCCATCTCTTTCTAGTCGTATCTTAGACGAGCTATTGGAGTATATACTGTATAGAAGCTCTATGTAATCCATATCTATATTTTGCTGTAATAGTGCCTTCCATATAGCATGGTGTTCAATCGAATCGAAGGCTTTGGCGAAGTCTATAAAGCATATGTAGGTGGGCTTCCCATACTCTTTACTTTTCTCTACCAGTTGTGTCACAACATGAATGTGGTCAATTGTTGAAAATTTTCTTCGAAATCCTGCTTGTTCTCGAGGTTGACTTTCATCTAAGATTTTTGTGAGTCTATTTAGTATGACTTTTGAGAATACCTTGTAAACATTACTCATTATACTAATTGGCCTGTAGTTATTTAGGTTGGCTCTATCACCTTTTTTGTGCAGTAGAGTCGTTATAGATGTGGACCACTGAATTGGAGTTGTCCTTTTTTCAAGTATATTATTGTACATGATTTGTAGAGGTTTCAGTAAAGGTTTAGATATAAATTTTAGTAATTCGTTGGTTACTTTATCATCTCCAGGTGCTTTGTTGTTTTTTTGTGTTTTAATTGCAAATTCTATTTCGGAAGGCAGTATTGAAGGTACTGTCTCTACATTTTCCATCCCTACTAAAATGTACTTGTCGTTATAGGTTTCTAAGTTTGATGTCGATTGGGTAGAGTTCTCGGTAGAAGTATGTAGCCTCTTTTAATATGTCTAGTCGTTTGGATATTTTGTTCCCGGTTCTATCTATAATATTAGATGTCCATTTTGAAGCTATGCGAAGCTCTTTGTAGGCTTTTTTCACAGCTCCTGATGTACTTATATATTTTTCAAAAATGTTTTTCCTATGTGCCCTTGTATTCTTTAAAATTTCTCTGTTAATTTGTTTACTTATTTGTGTGATTTTGCTTTTAACCTCTAAAATTCTCCGTTCGCGATATAGTTGTTTCCTTTCTTGAAATAGTTTTTTTAAATAGGATTTCTTTTCTTCTTGTAAATTTTTCTTGACTTTAGGTATTTGTCTAATTAGGTTGAACATTTCTTTCTCGAAATTGTCGTATTGTATTTGTATATCCGATGTTTTATGTATTGCAGTATTGAACCTCGCCTCCCATTGTCTTTCATTCTCTTTTGTAAGTATTGGCAAATCTCTAATAAAACTTTTTGTGGATTTAATAAATTTCTTTTCCTTAATTGTATTTAAATGTAGTTTACATCTGATCATTCTATGATCTGTATTAAAATTTAAATTTTGAAAAATATTAAAATTATGTACCATCAGGTTGTGAGTTGTTAATATATAATCAATTTCAGTGTAGTGCAACCCGTTTGGTGATTGCCACGTCCATTTTCTGTTCTTCCTAATTTTAAACATGCTATTGGTGAACTTTAAGTTTTTTTCTAGAGCAAACTCAACCAGTCTCTGTCCATGTTTCGACCTTTTACCGTTTGAATATCTGCCAAATGCCAATTCTTCTCCTTGTAGTGAGCACCCAATTTGAGCATTGAAGTCGCCCATGACTACAACTTTTTTGTTTTAGCTGCTTCTAGAGCTGTATCTAGACTATCTAGTGTAGAACTTATCTAGCTCTTCGTCATTGCATTTTTCAGTGGGTGCGTACACTTGAATAAAAGTCAACATATTATTATTTGGTAAGCTTATTTCTAGAGTTGCTAGTCTATTTGAATGGCTTTTGAAGGCAATAATACTCTTTTTTAAGCATTTTTTAATTAAGAATCCTACTCCACCATGACCCTGTATGCTTGCCGTGTTACATAGAATGTATTGTGGATATTCTTCTATTTCTTCTCTCTTTCTCCTGGTTTCGCATAGACCGATTATGTCCCATTTTAGTTTTTGTATGGCATAATCTAGTTCCACAATTCTTGAGTCAGACATTAATGTCCTTACGTTTAAACTCGCAACATAGAAATTTTTTGACCGGTCTCTCTTTGATATTTTATTTGGGGGGCTATAGTCTACATCCTCAATCGTAATTCCGGGGACTAACCGGCCAAGAGGAAGCTGTGAGAGGGGTGTTAATTGTTATTCAGAGTTGTCATCCCTTATGTTAGTACGAGGTGTAGTAGCGCGGTGCATGTAAGTTGAAATATCATATGTTTTATTTTTCTTACGACTTTGAGAGATAGTATTCCCTTCTCCTTTTTTTCCACTACACATATCTACACTACTTGGTGACTCTGATAGATCTCTTTTCTGTGTCCTTTTGGGTTTAATTTGTTTGGCTTCTAAATTTATCAATTTATCGTGGCGTAGTATAACTCGCTCTCCCTGTTCTCGTTTCTTTTTCAATTCTACTTGTAGCTCTTTCCTTTTTTGTAAAACGCTTTGAGTATAACCTGTTTTGACGTACAGGTTAATTCCTTCTAGTGATCTATTTTTCTTTAAAATGTTAATTTTTCGTGCTACAGTTGTTAATGTAAGGATTACAGGTCTAGTTTTATCTTTTTTCTTACCCAGTCTTCTTACATTTTCTATCTCGCTCTTTAGACAGTTAATTTTCATTACTTTATTTATAATTTCTAAAATATTTTCTTGTAAATCTTCATAGTTTCGTTCGGTCTCTTCAATACCGAAGAAAATGACATTTTTTATTTTCATTTGACGTTCCAAATTCTCTATAGTTTTTTGTTGATGTTCCACTTGCTTTTCCAGGTTTAATGTTCTTGATTCTATTAAACTGAATTTTGTATTGATATTTTTATTGATGTTTGTAGTAATATTATATTCCAAACTCTTTATGCTCTCCTTCTGTTCGGCAAGGTCACGCTGTATTATTTCCAATATTTTATGTATACTTTCCATTTTTGAAGTAATACTGCCCTCTAGCGTCGGATAGTAATATTTCTTCAGATCGTATTCTAGATCTATAATGTCGTACTCATACTACTTAGCAAGAGTGTATTTAATTCTGCTACCGAGTGCTAGATGGCGTATTCTTTATATTTTGTTTACGTAAGTGACTAATTCTTATTTTAATTATATGTATAGGTTATTAAACATTCACAAGATATTTGCAAAGAAAAAATCATATATATGCTGACTGACCTTTTTAAGCCATCCAATTGATATTAATATTGCATAAATGTCTCTTGATTCTTCTTAAATGATTTATGTTCTACAGATTTTTCTTATAGTTTTTTCTTCTTAATTTGGGATAATATGTTATAGATAACACTTCTCTTATCTGACCAGTACTAATATTCCAGATTTGATTACTTTAAAGCAGCGATAGACAAGATTTAGTATTTTTATTTCGATAAATACGGAGAACCGATGTTAACAATAACACAGAACTACCCTCTCTCCTGCTGTTTTTCGTGCTGCTGTTTTTCGTGCATAACCTTTTCAAAAAGCTTGGATAGCACAGGCACCAGTGTGATAGGACGGTAATTGTTAATGTTTGTTGTGTCTTCTTTCTTATGCAATGGTTTGACAACTGAAAATTTAAGTTTTCTGGGAAATGTACCTGTTTCAAATGAGAGGTTTATCAGAAAAGTGAGAATAGGAGTAAGTTGATTACTACAAGACTTTATAATTTTTGTACATACAGAATCATAACCTTCTGCTGGAGAGTTTACAAGAGATAAGATCATTTTGTTGATATACGACTCGTCTACGTTAAATAAGAAAATAGAATTTGACTGTTGGTGATTTTTGTTAGTAGGGAAAAGTTTATGGTTCACTGTATTTGTTGAAGAAATGAAATGTTTGTTTAGAGTATTCGCAATAGTGAGGGGATCTGTAATAGTAGTGTTATCATGACTTATTTTGGTTATGTGATTATTACGATAATTAGAACCTTCTGTTTCAGTCTTAATAACTCTCCATGTGGCCTTACAAATGTTTTTGCTCCTTAATACATATTCTCTATTCTTGTTCCTTTTAGCACTATATATGCAATTTTTTAGTATTCTGCTGTATGTTAGATATGAAATTTTATCGCACTTAGTCTTACTATTATAATATCTATAACGTAATTTTCTTTTAGTTTTACAACTTTTTTTAAGCCCTTTTGATAGCCAGTTTATTCCCCTTAATAAGTTAGTCTTTACCTCAATTATGGGAAAACATAAATGATAAAGAAGACAAAAGTAGTCGTAGAATTCATCAAATGCTGTATTTAGATCCATCTCGTTGTACCAGTTCAAGTAATATAAACTTGGTAGATACTGTTTAAATTTGTTTATGTGTTCGTCAGAATATGATCTTTTGTAACTGTATATGTATTTAGGTATTGCTTTCCCGCATGTTACCGACCAAGTAAGTATTTGTGCTGTATTATGATCAGACAACCACAATGTCAAAATTGAACCTTTAGCATCTGTGATATTACTAATAATCAAATCGAGACAAGATTTACCTCTAGTAGGTTGAGATACATACTGTTGAAGGTCATATTTATTTAATAGGTCTGTCAATCGCCTGATTGTTAGATTCTAAGTTTCCAATATATTAATATTTAAGTCACCAACCATAATTAATTTACTTTTCGAATATCTAGATACATATCTATATAACAAAAGGTCCAACCTATCAAAAAAACAATCCAAATGGCTTATCTTTTTTGTAGGAATTCGGTAGATACAAATAATTAAGGTGCCATGTGTATATAACCTTATCGCACAAAATTCATCAATATATCGCACAAAGTTCAGAGCCCTCACCCACACGGGTGCGCCGTACATGGCCATTGAGCGGATGACCCCCGCATACAGCCGTCGGCCCTCGAAACTGGGTCCGCCCACATTCGGCAGGAGCCGAGAAAGGGCGGACGCCGCGCCGACCAGCCGGGGAGCAATATGGCGAAAATGCTCCCGGAACCACCATCGCCCGTCGAGCACCAGACCCAAGTACCTCATATGGGCCTGGATACTGATGTGGATGGAGTTGACGACTAACGAGGCGCCGATGGGCAGCCTCACACGGGGCCCATGGAATAGTAGGGCCTCCGTCTTGTTTAGGGCCACCCTGAGCCCCAGCGCCTCGATTCGCCTGACCATCTCCTCGGTGCCGAGAGTGGCCAGGCTCGCCGCCTCTTCGAATGTCCTGCCCCGGGCTGTGAAGAGCGTGTCGTCAGCATAGCAAATAACGCTCAGCCCGGGGGGGAGACTCCCTCTCAACGCCCAGTCGTACCCGATGTCCCACAGAGTCGGCCCCAGAACCGACCCCTGCGGAACACCGCACAACATGGGCGTCCGCACAATGTCCCCTGCGGGGCTCGCGTTGAGGACACTGCGCCCCTCCAAATAGTCTGCCACCAGCCGCCTGAGCTACAGGGGCACTCCATGGAATCGGAGCGCCTCCCTGATGCAGCTGAATGGCAGACTATTGAAGGCGTTGGCGATGTCCAACGACACCGCCAACAACACTCCTTTACCGGCGACAGCCTCCGCGACCGTCTGCCTCAGGCGTAGCAGGGCCCCGATGGTCGAACGCCCCCTCCGAAACCCAAATTGAGCGTCCGACAGATCGGGCCCCACCTCCTCCAGGTGCTGGACGATGCGGGCAGCGAGGACACGCTCCAGAAGCTTACCCACATCGTCCAGAAGCACAATGGGCCTTTAGGCCGACGGCGAATCCGGGGGCCGTCCCGGCTTTGGCAGGAAAACCAACCTCCCTTCCTTCCAGCACTCAGGGAACTGTCCAGACGTCAGACAGGCGTTGAACAGTCGCCTGAGGCGAGGTTCGAGATGCTCGAGGAGCAACGTCAACACCCGGACTGGGATTCCGTCCAGGCCGGGGGCCGTGGTGGCGGAACGAATCTTCGCCACGGCTGCCCCCACTTCCGACTCCGTCACGGGCGGAACACTCTCGACGGCCTCCCGGTCGTGATCTGGCGAAGCCATGACCGGGGGCGTGTGCTCCGGCTGCCGCGGGAACAGCTCCTCGACCACTCTACGAAGGAGGGGGCCCTGCGCGCGAAGCTTATTCAGCGACGCGCGATACGGGCGACCCCAGAGGTCACGGTCGAGACCGTTCAGCATATCCTGCCAACTCGCACCCTTGACGGCTCGGATGGCCAGCCGAAAGGCCGTCCGCGCATCGCGGTACGCCTCGTACAGCTGGCCCTCCCGCTCAGCGTCGCGGTGACGCCGCCGGCTGCGGGTGTAGGACCTTCGGGCTCTGATACATGCCGCACGAAGGTCCGCCAATCTTGGGGACCACCAGTAGACCCCCTGCCTCGGAGGTAGACGCCGCCGCACTCTGGGCATGGCCGCATCGCAGATCTGCGTTAACGCACTGCGGATGCGGACAGCCTCGGCGTCCACCCCGTCCGCTGGGGGCGGTGAGGACAGCCACGTGTGAACGATGGCCGCCTCCGCCAGTAGGTCCCTGTCAAGACGACCCACAGCCCACCGCGGTAACGCGGGAGCTCCGTCCGCCCTGTGACCCCTACCGGGGTCCCGGAGAGGGGAGACCTCCATCCGGATGTACCGGTGGTCCGATAGGGTCTCCGCCTCCTCCAGGACACTCCAGTTCCTCACCCGTGGTGCGACAGCGGGGCTAGCGAACGACAAGTCCACTATCGACCCGCCCTGCTGCCGCACACACGTGTTCACTGAGCCCCTGTTAAGAACACAGAGGCCCAGTGAAGCCGCCCACTCGATGACCGCCCGCCCGCGGTCGTCCGTCATAGGAGACCCCCACGCCGTGGATTTGGCGTTGAAGTCCCCCAGAACCAGGACGAGGCCCGGTGCCAGTCGCCGTATCGAGGCCTCCAAGTTGGTGAGGGAGGCCCTGAAATCGTCCATTCTCCTGGTAGGGGAGAGGTATACGCTGTAGAGCGTGACCCCTCCCCACTCCGCCGCGACAAATTCCTCGCCCCTATCCAAAAGAGACAAGGACGGGAAGTGCCGCTGCGTAGAGACGACGATTGCCGCAGTACCGTTTCGGCTGACCACCCAATTGGGGCGATCAGGCACGCAGTACGGTTCCGCGACTACGGCTGCACCAATCGACCACTCCGCCATGGATTGCAGGAGTAAGTCCTGCGCACCGGCGGAGTGGTTGGTGTTGGCTTGCAAGAGGTGGTGCATGGATGGTGTAGCCATTAACGGGCTGTATCCATGACCTCCCCCTCGCCGGCGGGCGATCGGACCGCGCTAGGAGCGGGAGCGGCCGTGGTCGGAGGGCCGCCCCGCCCCTTTGGGGCCGAAGCTGGAGGTTTGCACGCCCCAGAGCCCATGCGGTGCTTGGCGGGCTTATTGCCCGCCGCACACGCGGGGCAGTGGGGCGGGGCGGCGCAAGATGCCGCCACGTGCCCGGTTTGACCGCAGCGGAAACACAGTCCGCCGCAGTCGAAGCAATTAGTGCACGTCGGTCGAGTATGTCCGACCGCCATGCACTTATAGCACCTCGCAGGCCGGTGCTCAAGCACGGTCACCCGCGCCGAGCTCCAGCCCACGAGGAGCCTGCCTGAGCCGGCCAGTTGCCTGACCGACTCCACCGGGCACTGCGCCCAGGCGGCACCTACGCCGCCCGGATCGGGGCGGATGACACCAACCCGGACGGTGTCTATGGGACACCCGGTTCTCGAGGCAATAGCCTCCCGGATGTCTTCCACCGTCACGGAGTCGTCCAGACCCGCGATGCGCATTTCGGCGCACTTGACGGGCCTGGCGATCCTGATGCCACCCTCCCCGGCAAACAAACCTCGCAGCTTGTCAGCTACGCTGTCGGCCGTCTTGGAGCCCTCGGCCCCGGGGAACTCGAGGATTCGAGCCCCTGTCCGGCCCTTGCGGGTCCTGGCTTCGACGCCTCCAATATCGGAGACGTCTAGCTCCCGCCGGGCCTTCCTCAAGACGGCCTCGTAGCTGAGGCCCTTCTCAGCCGCCTCAGGCAGCACAGTGATCACCACTGCGGCTGTCTTCGGCGACTTGAGCCCCTTGCGCGGCCTCTTCTTCTTACCGGCTCCTGCCTGTGGAGCGGGAGCGGGGACCTCAGCGGCGCGCTTGGCCTCCGCTCTCCTCCTCTGACCGCGACTTTTCCGGTCGCGCTCGGCCACCCGCCAACCCTCGGGCGCAGCAGGCGCGACAGGCGCGGAAGGCGCAGTCGTTGACGCGCTGGTCGTCGCCGGCGGTGTTGTTGCCGACGACGACTGCGGTCCGGCAGGAGCCGGTACCGTCCTCTTCCTTGGCTTTGGCGCGGGCCCCTTGGGCCTGGGCGCCGCCGCGGCCGCGGCGTAGCTGCCCCCCACGCGGCCACCCTGACAAGGCAGCGGGGCGGGGGCTGATGCCACATGCGGCCGCCTGTCCGCGGCGAGAGGCGGCCGGACACGTGGTTCCGGAGGCAACCTTGCCTCCAGAACGGCCATGCGCGCATCGACGAGTTTTCCGACTGCGTCGATGATTTGGCGCAGGGCCTCGTCCGGTAGGCCTCCCACCGCAAGTATCGGGGTCGGCTGGGCCTCTTCGGGGGCCTGTTCCGCAGCGTCTGGCGGCTTTGGCGCCGCAGGGACGCTAGCCGGCGGCATGCGGTCCGCAGCGAGAGGCGTCATCCTCACCACGGGGACCAGTTTCGCCACGGCGGCTGGTCCAGCGCCAGCCAGCGACGCGCGCTTCGCAGCGGCTGGCGTCTTTCTCGCCATGGGCATGGGTGTTACCGTCACACCAGTGCCCAACGTCGTCGGCACCGCGGCGCGAGGCGGCTTTGGCGCTGCAGCGGCCGCCGAGTGGCCGGCCTTGGCCGGTGGCGCAACTGGCGCAGGCGGCGCGAGCAGCGCCATTTGCGCCTTTAGGTCGGCCACGTCCTTTAATAACTGGCGGTTTGCCCGCCGCATCCCCGCCAGCATATCCCCCAACTGCCGGTTCCGGGTCCGAATGGCGGACATCTCGCCATTAAGGCGGGCATAGCGCGCTAGTCGTCACCGGCGGTGTTGGTGCGGGCGACGACTGCGTTCCGGCAGGAGCCGGTGCCGTCTTCCTCTTTGGAGCGGGCCCCTTCGGCTTGGGTCCAGCCGCGGCTGCGGCGTAGCTACCCCCCACGCGGCCACCTTGACAGGGTAGCGGGGCGGGGGTTGGTGCCGCATACGGCCGCTTGTCTGCGGCGAGAGGCGGCCGAACTCGTGGTTCCGGAGGCAGCCTTGCCTCCAGAACGGCCAAGCGCGCATTGACCATATTCCCTATGGTGTCTATAATGGCGCGCAAGGCCTCGTCCGACACGCCCCGCAATCGGTGTTACCGGCTGGACCTCTGCCGGGGCCTGCTCCACGACGGCGACATTTGGAGTGCTGGCGTTGATCGGCGGCGTACGCTCCACGGTCAGAGGCGTCTTCGGCGCGGCGGCAGCCGCTGGACGGCCGGCGCCTCGGGGCGGCTTCGGAGCGGCGACGATGGCGACAGCTCCTCGGCGGCTAGCACTAGCCGGCGGCGCAGTTGGCGCAGGCGGTACGAGCCGCGCCATTTGGGCCCTCAGCTCAGCCACGTCCTTGGCGAGGACGCGGTTGGCCCTCCGCACCGCGGCCAGCTCCGACTCCAGCCGGCGGTTCTGCGCCCGCAGGCCTGACACCTCGCCACCAAGGCGGGCGTTTTCGGCCTGCAGGGCCTCCATATTTGCGGCTGGGGTGCTCGCGCGGGCACCAGTGGCCGCCACTTCGGTGAGAGGGATGCTGGACAACACCCCCAGCACCCTCGCAGCGGCCGCCTCGTTGTCGGCCTGCCTACCAGTTTCCGCGCCTCCGCGCACTCCGCCGGCCGGGGAGTGGGTCGTCCTTCCCGACGCCGCGGCCCCTCGCCCTCTGCGAGAGGCCGGCACTTTAGGAGGAGGCATGATGACCACGCTCCCCTCGGAATCGGCGCCTGAGCTGCCCTCACTATTTAGGGGGCGCTTCCGCACCTTCGAGGGGAGGGCCTCCTCCCTTACCGTCAGGGCCGCGGTCAGGGCCGCCACCGCAGGGCGCGGCGATGACCTGGTGGCGGAATCTTCCTCAGCCGACCCGCTTACCTCCTTGGACGGCTCTGCGGAACTACCGCCCTCGTTTATCACATCGGCAGATCCACTGCCCTCGTCTTTGGACGGCTCTGCGACAGAATTGTCGCCCTCGTCCGTTGACGGCTCTGCAGTGGATCTGCCGCCGTCCTTGTCAAGCTCACGCGCGTAACGCTCGCGAGTTTCGGCATTCCGCTTCTTCTCGCGAACGTTCGCTTTCGCAGCTTTCCCCCATGTGAAGCGCGCCTGTCGACGCTTCTTCGTCTTCAAGAGGGGGTGGGGGGGTCCTCCTTGGTCGGTGCCGGGCCCCCTCGGCAGACGCCTCAAGTCCCGAGGACGAGGCGTTGTTTGTGCCAGTTTTATTTTGCCTTGGCAAGGCCGTAGGTTGGGAATCCGAAGCTTCCCCGTCTTTATTATTTTTTGTAGGCAATTCCATTTTGTTCCCACGATTATGGGAGAAATAAACGGTCGACCCGAGCAGAGATCCCTGTACCCGGGCAAGCCTATATTTACCAACCAGGGGGTCGGCTGGTACCCTGGCTGGAGCGTGCTAGGAACAGAACAGCCCATCTGCCATGCATCCTCTCGCCGCACGCCAGAACTTAGGATTCTGGGTAATTTCCTAATTCGAATGTTAATTCGAACTCTTTATAGAGGTTGTCTTCCTCGCGGTCCGGGCGGTTAAGCCAAGACCCTCGTTCCTGATACTACGCCTCACGACACTTTGTCTTGAAGCAAGATATCAGATTTACGATATGTCGGCGGTGGCATAAGCCTGCCCAGCCCTCAAATGAATGAGTGACCGGGCCCGTCCGAAATTTCGCCTCCTGTATCCTCTACAAATAGAGGATCAGGAGCGAATTGGGGCTCAACCCATCGCTGGGTAACCCCCCCTCGCGCCAGAGATTCGCTACGGGCGACAATTCAACAGAGGGATCTGGGGGACTGTCGCCCGCACCCAGGGTACACCACGCGGAGGTTTCTGGCGTCGTACCCCTAGCCGCGGGCCCACCCATCCATTGTAGTACCACACTCTCGCAGAAAATCGACATTTGAACAGTGACTTTTTGTTGTTGCGTTTCGTTTGGTGAGCGAGAGAGCCGGAGCCCAACTTTCCGGGTGTGTTTTGCGTTTGGTGAGTTCTGGTTGTACCTGAAACTTGCGGCGGTGAAGTCATGATTGGACCATTGAGCTTGAGGGACTGACAAGGTGTATAGGGAGACCCGGTGGGAATGGTCACCGCCAGACACCTGCCGGTCAGAAGGGGACCCGAACTCAGGACTATCCCCCCTGGGAGGCTGTCCCACCAACCAGCAAAAATTCCGTCGCAGAAACGTGGAGTCGGAGTGGAGCTCGGTGACTACGCGCAAGGGGGGGAACCGGGGGCTTTTCCGTGCTTCGCTGTCAGCGCCTCATAAAACTCGCCCTCCAACCATGTTCTGTGCCCACACATTTTCTTTTTGGCGTCACCGAAATTCATTCCATGCAACCACACTCCCTTCCTTTTCTTCTTAATATAAAACCCATGGTAAGGAAACATAAAGTGAAGGTACAAGGAATACACTACGACCTGCTATCTACTTTTGATGTGAATTTTTGCAACATTAGGGATTTACACATCAACTTCCGTCGTAAAACTGGTGTGCGCGTGATCGTCAGAGGCGATATTTGCTGTCGCCGCCGAGGCGTCCATTCTATGGTTACGTGTAGACTATAGAGGGAATACCCGCATCTACGCGTGCCTCTACAGTTTCCATAACCATGATTCGGCGTCAACTCAGTTATTTGAGTACGTACAACAAAATATTGGAGCAGTGTCCATCAGCGGAGGTGGTAGTCCTTGGAGACTTCAATGCTCATTATAGAGAGTGGTTGGAGTCCCGAACTACTGAGAGAGTCATGAGTCTTCTTTATGGGGTCTTCTGCTGACCATACAAAATCACGGATAGCAGTTAGTGGTCGAAGCCCTTCTTGGATCATTTGACCATTGCTTGGTCCATAGCATTGCCCTTATTACGAGGTCTAATCGCTCTAAAGCGACTGGGGCTCGCAGAGTCTGGCAATATAAGTCAGCAGATTGGGATGGGCTTCGCGAGTTCTACGCGTCCTATCCATGTAAGCGGCTTTGTTTTTCTTCTGGGGACCCTGACGTTTGTGCGAACTGCCGACACAATTATTACAGGGATGGAATTATTCATCCCCAAAAACAAAATACCCATCGGTGGCCGCAGCCGTCCATGGTTTAATAAAATCTGCCATAAGCCGTTCTACGGCTGCACGCCAGAAGAAGTCCGCATACCGGGCCTGGAATAGAGCCAAAAAACGTCGGGACCCGAACGAGAAATAAGAGAAGCGAAAATTTAATGCCGCTTCTAGAGCTAGTGAGAGGACAATTGCCAGAGCCAAGGCAGAACATGTTGCCGAAACCGGCGAGCGATTAGAGAGCTATCCCACTGGGAGCCGTGCATTCTGGTCGCTCGCCAAAGCTACCCAAGGTAACTTCTGCCAATCCAATCTTCCACTACTGCAGAAAAATGATGCCATGCTAGCCCACAGCGCAAAAGAGAAGGTCGATCTTCTAGATCAATTATTTGCCTGTAACTCGACTTTAGGCGTTGGAGCTGCCACACCACTTACCATCCCGCGGTGTGAAACTCTCTCCCTGAAATCCGCATCACGTCCATAAGTCGAGCGGGCCGGATGACATCCTTGCAGTGGTCCCGAAAACGTACGCGACTATATTAACTTTCCTATGACACTAATAGGGTTCCATCCTCATGGAAGGTAGCCCCTGTCCACCCGATTCCGCAAAAGAGGAGACCGGTTGAACACGTCGAATTACAGGCCGATTGCAATAACATCCTTGCTCTCCATGGTAATGGAGAAAATAATTAACCATCAGCTTCTGCAGTACCTTCAGGATCATCATCTGATCAGTAGGCGCCAATGTGTCTTTCGGCATGGCCGGTCAGCTGGCGATCTTCTTGTGTACCTCACACACCGTTGGGCAGAAGCCTTGGAGGGCAAGGGTGAGACGCTAGCGTTCAACCTAGATATCGCAAAGGTGTTCGACAGGGTCTGGGACGGGGCCCTTCTATCGAAACTACCATCATATGAAATCCCTGAACGACACTGTAATTGGATCACCAGCTTTCTGGATGGTCGGGGCGCAAAAGTAGTCGTCAGCGGCTTCTGCTCCAGGACCATGACCATTAATGCAGGATTATAATAGGGCGAATGCGTGCCGCAGTGCGGGTTAGGGCGTCCCCAGGAGGCGACGCGTACCGACCCGCCCCCGTCGGTACGAACATCGGCAGTTGCGGCGATGGGGACCGCCACCCATCACGCCTTGCCCAGTCAGGCGAGTCGAGGAGAGCAGAGTGCCGGGTGGGCACGTGGAATGTAAGAGGTTGTGTGGAAGGTAAGTTGCACGAGCTGATATCCATCATGGCGGACAAACAGCTAGACGTGCTCTGTGTAACAGAGACCAAGCGAAGGGGCAGCGACGCCTGCGATCTTCCTGGTGGCGGGATGGCTCTGTGGTCTGGTGTACCACAGAGCGATCGAGCCAGCATGGGGCTAGGAGTGCTGTTGTCCTCTCGCTTGGCTTCAGGTGTGAAGGATTACGGAATGTATGATCCCAGACTTCTTTGGGTCCGTATAAAACTAGGTGTCACCAAGATATTCATGGTTGTAGCATATGCTCCCGTAGGACCCTCGGTGGCATCAGACCTAGAAAAGTTTTGAGATAATGTTAGGGAAGTTCTGGATATGGCAGAAACCAGTGAACGCGTGATTGTATGCGGAGATTTGAACGGATGGGTGGGGACCAAGCGTCCCGACTATGAGGACGTACTTGGTCCATTTGGTGATAAGAGAGTGAACGATGCAGGTAGTCTCATAGCGGATGTATGCATGGAGAGAAACCTTATTGTGTCAAACACATTTTCCAACATAAGGACATCCATATGTATACATGGAGAAGGAATGAACAGAAAAGTATAATAGTTAGATTTATATTTGGTAGACAGTCGCTTCCGAAGCAAAATATTGAACGCAAGAGCCTATAGGGGCCCCACAGTCGATACGGACCACTATCTCGTTATTGCGAGATTTAGTGGTCTGTTCAGAAAGTGGAGGCACTTGCGAGAGCGTGTCCACTTCGGAGGGCTTGAAAGAATAAAGGTTAAAAGGTTGCAAGAAGAGTGTGTAAGAGAAAAGTATGCAGAGGGTGTCCGAGAACGGCTGACGATGGCAAGCCAGCCGCAATCGGACATTGAAGAATGCTGGAGAGTATTGAAAGAGAGTACGGTAGATACAGCGAAAGAAGCATGTGGAAGTTCAAAGAATCATAGAAAAACAAATGGTGATGCATGGTGGGATGCGGAAGTGGCAGCTTCCGTAGAGCAAAAAAAGAAAGCGTGGCTGGACTATGTCTCTTCTTTGAATCTGAATGACAGTATGACTGAACAGAAGAAAGAAATATATCGGCAACGTAAGAATGTCACCAAGGCCTTAGCGAAAGAGAAACGTCATAGAGCAAATATGAGTGCAGAAGATAGGCTGACTGAAAACTTCGAGGGTAACACCAAACTCTTTTGGAGGGAGGTGAAGAAGTCTCGGGGTGGTTGGTCAGCCTTCAGAATGAATAAAATAAGGTCTAAAGGTAGAGATTCCTTTCGTACAACCGTGTTAAATGCTCTCTCCAGATCCATAAAACTGCAGAAAACCCTCTGACCTAGAGCCAGATGCTTCCCCACAATGTTGCGCAGAGAGAACACTTGATCCATGCATTCCCTTCCACACCTGAAACCTCCTTGTGTCTCACACAGTAAACCATCGGACACCATCCTCATTCTCCTTTCAATAATTTTACCATACACTTTTGCTGCCAAACAGTCAAGCTTATGGCTCTGTAATTTGCGCAGTCATAACGTGAACCCTTGTTTTTAAACAAAGGCAGGATGACTGCGCTATTCCATTCCCCGGGAACCATTCCCGAGGTCCAACATAAATTGAGGAGCAACAGGAACGTCTCCCAGACACAGGAGCCACCAAGCTTGATCATCTCGGCAGACACCATATCAATGCCCGCTGCCTTACCATTTTTCAAACTTCTTATCGCCCATTCAACTTCATCCATACTGATGCCATCGGAGGACGCCGCTGTCGAATATTGTTCTACTAAACAACATGTGACACCGGCGTCAACCGTAGCATCCGCATACATATCGCCATAATATTCACTCCATCGGCTTAACACGTCTTGTGTTTGTGTAAGTATGTCTCCACCTTTAGACCTTATTTTATTCATTCTGAAGTCTGACCAACCACCCCAAGACTCCTTCACCTCCCTCCAAAAGAGTTTGGTCTTACTCTCGAAGTTTTTAGTCAGCCTATCTTCTGCACTCATACTTGCTCTATGACGTTTCTCTTTCGCTAAGGCCTTACTGCATACTTTTCTCTTACACACTCTTCTTGCAACCTTTCAACCTTTATTCTTTCAAGCCCTCCGAAGTGGACACGCTCTCGCCAGTGCCTCCACTTTCTGAACAGACCACTAAATCTCGCAATAACGAGATAGTGGTCCGTATCGACTGTGGGGCCCCTGTAGGCTCTTGCGTCCAATATTTTGCTTCGGAGGCGACTGTCTACCAAAATTAAATCTATTATACTTTTCTGTTCATTCCTTCTCCATGTATACATATGGATGTCCTTATGTTGGAAAAATGTGTTTGACACAATAAGGTTTCTCTCCATGCATACATCCGCTATGAGCCTACCTGCGTCGTTCACTCTCTTATCACCAAATGGACCAAGTACGTCCTCATAGTCGGGACGCTTGGTCCCCACCCATCCGTTCAAATCTCCGCATACAATCACGCGTTTACTGATTTCTGCCATATCCAGAACTTCCCTAACATTATCCCAAAACTTCTCTAGGTCTGATGCCACCGAGGATCCTACGGGAGCATATGCTACAACCATAAATACCTTGGTGATACCTAGTTTTATACGGACCCAAAGAAGTCTGGGATCATACATTCCGTAATCCTTCACACCTGAGGCCAAGCGAGAGGACAACAGCACTCCTACCCCCATGCTGGCTTGATCGCTCTGTGGTACACTAGACCACAGAGCCATCCCGCCACCAGGAAGATCGCAGTCGTCGCTGCCCCTTCGCTTGGTCTCTGTTACACAGAGCACGTCTAGCTGTTTGTCCGCCATGACGGATATCAGCTCGTGCAACTTACCTTCCACACAACCTCTTACATTCCACGTGCCCACCCGGCACTCTGCTCTCCTCGACTCGCCTGACTGGGCAAGGTGTGATGGGTGGCGGCCCCCATCGCCGCAACTGCCTAAGTTCGTACCGACGGGGGCGGGTCGGTACGCGTCGCCTCCGGGGGACGCCCTAACTCGCATTGCGGTACGCATATGGATATAGATATATAGCTCCATACTAAATTGATAACTGGCAACCCCAGTTGACGGTACTTTAGCTCCGCGTATTTTAATTCATTAATTATTAAATACAGCATTATAAAACGAATTCATTATATAAAAATAAACTTCATAGCCCAAAATTCAAGTATACGTGTAAATTCCGTCTAAAAGTAGTGATTCTTGAAGAAATAACAACAATAATCGTACGGTGTGTAAACTTCTTATTTCCTTCTAAATCTACTACATTCTCAATTAAAATATATATATATAGGAAATGAATAATGAAGTTGCAATAGTGTAAAGTGTGTAAACATATTCCTAATTTTATTAAAAATAAGTGATATCAAATTCAACGTAAGAATTTGAATAGTGAAAATTAACCGACACTTATCTACTAAACGTAAACAAGAAATTGGACTTTGATCGAATGAATTTTTTCAAGATAGCTCTTTATGATAACTCTTGCTTATTTCAAGAAATTCATTGAATGGTATATGGTCTGAAGGTGCAATTTTGATGCAGTGAACCGAAATAGCTGTGCATTCAAACCCAAGGCACAACAGAATAGTCTTTTTTCAAGTTTTAAAAATTTTATATATTATATTTGCCTGGAACATAACTAATAATTATGAATTTCTTCGAAAATATCACACTACGTAAAAATCGAACAAAATCCGAAACAGATGTAAACGAATCTAGTACTATTAACACAACATTAGAGGGCAGCACCAAAAGTTTAATGGATGTATTAAGTGACGACACGGACGATGAAACGCAATGTCTAAAGCAAGAAATAACAAAATTAAAGATGGAATTAATATCCGCGCATGAGGAAATAAATAATTTATCCATTGAAAATTCGCAACTTAAGGAAAATATATCAGAATTATCTAACAAACATAATTTATTATTAAAAACTACAAAAAAAATATCTAGCAATATATTGACACCCGCTAAGAAGATAAATACTTCACAAACATCATTCGGTACTACACTTACCACGCCACTTAGAGTTACGAAAAGCAAACCCAACCAAACATGCGCAGGTTCGAAAAATCAAGTATTGACATCTATGGCATTAGATACTGACCTCGTAAGCTCTCAAAAACACCATAAACAAATAGAATCAGGCAAAAATAAAATCTGTTTATTAAGCAGCAACAAAACAAATAAAATATTGTCTATAGCTGAACGTACTTTTTCCGGCTGTGATATATGCCATTACCTTACCCCGAACTGCGGCATAATCAAGCTCATTAGTAACATTCATTGCAAGATATCTGACTTCACTATGCGGGACTATTACATAATTTTTATAGGCGAGGATGACTTCCAAATGACAAAGAATTACTCTGATCTGGTTGTTTGTATACGGGAGGCACTCTTTGATATAAATCACACAAATGTTATTTTATGTTTACCCACATACAAATTTAATTACTATAGCACGATGTATAATTGGAGAATAGAAATATTTAATAATCTGCTGTATCACGACATTCAGTCTTATAATTATGCACTACTTTTAGATTCTAATCTTAATTTATCCTGTGACTATTCCATGTTTTTAAGACATACTGGCAAATTGAATAACCATGGTATGTCAAATATTTTTTATAATCTCAAGTACCTAATTGTTGATGAAATTCCACTTTTTCGTTTAGAAACAACATGTGATAAGGTTGATATGAATAATAAAATTCAAAATGATTCATATAGGTTCTGTAAAGATTCTGATAATTTATTTCGAGAATAAATTAAATATTGTGCACCAAAATATTAATGGGTTAATAGCGAAGTCGGATTTACTGACTTTGGAACTCGAACTATTTAAAAGAAATAATAAGAGCATCAAATTAGTTTGTATAACCGAACACAATATGACTAAAGAGGATAAAAAATGTCTTAATATACAAAATTTTACATTAGGGTCTGCTTTCTTTAGGAAAAATCGCCATGGTGGCTCATGCATACTAGTGCATAATTCTTTGCCGTTCAATGTTTTGAGGGATGTTAATAAATATGGTATTGAAAATATTATGGAGTGTTCGGGGATAGAATTATTGGACCAAAAATTGCATGTTATATGTATTTACAGACCACCAAAATTTAAAGTAGAAGAACTTGATGAATTTTTTGAATCATTCAATTCCCTTTTAAGCGCTTATTGTTATTGTAAAAAGAAAGTAATTATTTGCGGTGACTTCAATATAAATTTACTCCGAAAAACTAGTGAATCTACTATTTTTAAGCAGACATTAAATTCATATAACCTTAAAGTAGCAATTAATGAACCAACACGTTTGGCAAGTGGATCATTCATTGATAACTTTTTATTTAATATACAGGGTTGCTCATTTGAAAACCTTGACCTATCTTTGTCTGATCACACCGCGCAGCTACTGAAAGTACCAACAAAGATAAATTTGTCGTTCAAACATTGGTATATTAAAAAACGTAATTATTGTAAAGAAAACGTTGAAAAATTTAAAGTTTGCATTAATTCGCTTAGTTTTCGTGAGGTATTTGATGGTGAGGAACCTAATATTGCTTTTAGTAACTTTTATGACCTTTTTAGACTTTTTTATAATTTATGTTTTCCAGTTCAATTGATAAAGAATACTGTAATATCCCAACCTAAGTGGATTACTAGAGGTATTAGGATTTGTTGTAGACGTAAACGTCAACTTTTATGGCAATATAGAAAAAACTGCACTAACCGAAATAAAAATGCCTTTATAAATTTATCTTCTAGACTCAAGTGTATTATTAAGCTTACGCAAAAGTCTCAAAATGAGAATTATATAAATAAAGCATTTAATAAATGCAAAGCCACTTGGAACATAATCAATAATAAAAAACTTAATATCCCTAAAGATGACGTGCAGTGCATTATAGTTGATGGAAATATTATTAGAGATCCAATAAAAATAGCTAACTCTTTTAATAACTACTTCATAGATCGAATTTTCAAACTAGGTGTGAATTCGCCGAAAATTTGTATGAGTAAAAATTCAGGATCCTTATTCATGTCCCCGACCATACCAGAGGATATTCATAATATAATACTATCACTCAAGGCCACGAATAGCACTGGATACGATGAAATATCCGCAAAAATACTAAAAACCGTATCCATCAGTATATCGTCTGTTTTAAGCCATATAATTAATTTATGTATTTCTCATGGCGTATTTCCCAGTGAATTAAAATTAACTATAATAAAACCACTCTTTAAAAAGGACAACAAACATGACATAAATTGCTACAGACCCATAGCGTTAATACCGGTGATATCTAAAATTTTTGAGAAAGTTATTCATAAATGTCTTTATGGTTACTTTGAAGCTAGTTAGATAGTTAGATAGTTTTTTCGCCGATCAACAGTTTGGATTTAGAAAGGGAAAAAGTATTAACGATGCTATATATGCTTTTTTAAATACAATCATTACTAACATTGACAATAAAAGGCAGGCTTGTGCTCTGTACATGGATTTAACCAAGGCATTTGATTACGTTCACCATGAAACATTATTAGATAAGCTATATGCTTATGGTGTTAGAGGTAATGTACTGAAATTAATAAAATCTTACCTCAGCAATAGAACACAAATCACACAAATAAACAGATTGTGTTCTATTAAGACATTATCTTCCACAATCAAAACTATACAAACATATTCTTCTACTAAGAGAGAAGTAATTTTTGGCGTACCACAAGGAAGCGTGCTTGGACCACTATTATTTATTATTTATATGAATGACTTTCCAAAAGTAATACACCATAAATGTATTCTTTTTGCTGATGATAGCACAATTATTTTTACAGGACATGACAAATTATTGATCGAAAATGACATAAATAATACTCTACAAGATACTATTAACTGGTTGACGTTGAATAATTTAAATATTAATCTTCAAAAAACATCCGTAATGACATTTAGAAATAGATTAAATAAATTAGTTGACTTAAATATCCAATTTGATGACACAAAAATCTTAGAAGTAGAAACAACAAAATTTTTGGGTATCCATATTGATAATACTATCAATTGGAAAACGCACCTTGAATTTGTTTGTTCTAAAATTAGTAAATTTTCTTATGCTCTAAAGAAATTAGCAACCACAAATAATACACCAACAGTTTTGACAGCATACCATGGACATGTAGCTCCCATACTAAATTACGGTATTATTTTTTGGGGAAATTCTGTTAACAGAGATCAAGACTTCAAAGAACAAAAGAAATGCATACGGGCTATGTGTAAGTTAAAAAAAGTGGATAGTTGTAAACTTTTCTTTATTAAACTTAAAATTTTGACATTACCATGCATGTACATTCTTGAAGTTGTTATGTTTGTTAGAAAAAATTTACATTTATTTGATAAAATTCATAGTATAAGACATAATCTAAAAATAAGTTGTCCACGTAATGTCACAACATTTCATAATAAGAGCATACTGTGCATGGCTTCAAGATTGTATAACAATTTACCCAAATTGATCCTGGAAATAGAGGTAACTAAGAAGTTCAAAACTAAAATAAAGAACCTTCTGTTAGAAAAAGCATACTATTCCGTAAATGAATATCTTTTTGACTAATTATGAATTCAATACGTATTTGTGAAACGTTGACATTTGTATGTAAATATTTGTGATAATTTGACATTTGTATGTAAATTTGACATTGTAAATTTTAAAATCTTCAATTATAAGTGTAATCAATTAAATGTATATCATTTTTTTTATTATGTAACACATTGCATGCCGAAAGGTTAAATACAGTGATACTAAAATAATGATGTATGTGACAACTTATGTAATTACCTGTATTTTCAATAAATATATAAATAAATATTTACTCTTTACACAATACAGTTAAAGTTAATACCTTACATGCTCTCGCAAAACGAAAACAATATATAACAATAGTCATTAGAGTACGGTGTATCCCTTCAGACAAATACAGCTTACCTACTACCTACCTATTTACTACCTACTGCTGCGCCCGGGCGATACCGAGACCGTATACTAGTAACTGTATACTTAATAGTAGTAGTGGTATTAGTAAGCGGTATCTGTATATATAATGGACACTAGTATACGTAATATCTATTTAACTGAATTTAGGTCACAGTGTGGGCGAGCTGGGGTGCGGGTACGCGGACGGAGCTCTGACCGCGGAGGAGATGATTCTGGTAGCGTACAGTCGGGGGCGAGTGTCGCTGGAGACTGAACTGGTACCCGGCGCTATGGCGGCAGTTGGACTGGGATATGAACAAGTACGGTCAACATCAGTACACAATACAAAAGCTTATAGGTGTTCCGGAATTTTGAAATAAAATATATATTTTAATTTAAATTTATAGTGCTTCAAAGGAACATACAAACATACATACGTACATACATACATGGACTGTTAAACACAATACCACTCCTTTGCGTCGTGCAGTCGGGTAAAAATTATATATCGGTGTATATTAATAGAGATTTCCAGAAACCAACCGATTTCATAATCGCCTTATGGGATGCCGCAGTACTCTGTTTGATGGAACTTCTAGATTTAAAGAGATCACTTTCTATTTTTTTTTGTGCATTATTAAGAAAAACTTAAATAGTTTTAGTAAATTTATAAAATGAAAATGAACTTATGTTAATATCAATTTAGATATCAGCGATGTGTCCGGCCGAGATCGACGTCGCTTGTCACAACAGTTCAACGTCCTGCACCATCTCCGGTCCAGCTGATGTGATGCGTGATTTTGTAGCTCAGCTAACAGCTAAAGAGATATTTGCTAAAGAAGTGCCATGTTCTAATATTGCGTATCACTCGCGTTACATTGCTGATGCAGGTAATGTTTGTATTAACTCTTGAAATAAAAAATATAAAGAATAATAATATTATAAATGAAGGACAGTAACCAACATTGAAGATTGATATTTACAAATTAAATTAAAAATCAAATACATACGCGATAGAATTCGGAAGAACGGATGTAACCGACATAGCCCAAAGAATTAGTACGTTGAAGTGGCAATGGGCAGGCCACATCGCTCGACGAACCGACAACCGTTGGGGAAGAAAGGTTCTCGAGTGGCGACCACAAATCGGACGACGCAGCGTAGGACGACCTCCCACACGGTGGACTGATGACCTTATCAAGGTCGCAGGAAACCGTTGGATGCAGGTGGCACAGGACTGTTGCGAATGGCATTCTCGTGGGGAGGCCTATGTTCAACAGTGGACGTTTACGGGCTGATGGATGGATGGATGGATTGTACATGTGGATGTGGGTGACAATTTAAGAATATGATGTGTCCATTTATTACTTTAGCGTGGTAGTAATAAACATTGGCTATGATGCACTAGTGCAATGGACATCCACAATTAACTGGCGAACTTGCAATACCAGAGCAACGTTCTTTAACCGACCTGCTAAGTGTAGATATCCTGTAGAGGAATGTGTTCAACAGTGGACGTTGATAGGTTGATAAACAAAAACCGTTGGTTGATAGGATGAAGTATGAAATTCACATTTACTAATAAATTCCAGTTCCAATATGGGACATTCTTTGACAAATCGTACGGATTGGAACCCAAAAAAATTTCCACCTCTCCAAACCTCCTCAAATTTCTTTTACGAAGTTCTTATTGTATATTAACAGACACGTATACGAGATTTTAGTTCAAAAAATTTTTTTCTCGAAAATATGACCATTGTGAATTTCAGTGCTTCATCTAATTCTGTTACATGTAAAATTCAGTATCTCTGGTTCTACTAATGATATCATTGATTTTTTTTTTTTCATTTAAAAGGTTGTAATATGAGCTTTAGCCACGTGAATATTGTACTTCGCCAACTTGAGTACCTTGGAAATAATAACAATTTAATTGTTTAAATAATATTATCGTAATGTTAGCCACAACAAAATCAATTGAAAAAAATACTATCGTATTCGTAATTTTTTTAGCTACAAAAGCCTTCTTTCAGAAAGATGCCCCATCGTTACTAGTTTAAGAGTGAGAAAATAATTTCAACTGCGCTTCACGTTGCGCGGGCAGCGCGCGACGAGTTGAAACGTGCTGGAGCGTATATTGTATGAATATTCAGTCTCGAACTGCTCACGCAGTTCACTTTGGAAAAAGCGTAGTACGGGTACACATCTTCCCTCGCATCTTCCTTTTCAGCCTTTTTATTTCTAAAAGTGAGTAAGAAAAATCAAGTTAGGGAAATTTACACGAGAGAAAATGTCAGTACCACCACTATCATCATTACTACAAAAAATTCGAAAGGATAGATGTTTTATTCCTTTTGGTTTATCTCCTCATCCGAAAATAAAAAAACATCAAAAGTCTCAGGAAAGCCCGTAACGGAAGAGTCTCTTGAGCAAAGAATTTGTGATACGTGCCGTAAGAAATTATCCCAGTGGGCAACTGGAGCTCTTCCTAATATTTCATTAGAATTTGTCGAAAGTAAAGAGTATGACAAAGAAGAAAAGAAATTACATACAAGATTTCAAAAAGCTGTAACAGTGAAAGGAACGTTGTCATACCATTGCGTCATACCTATCACACAAAAAAAAACAAAAGAAAAACAATTTTCTTCATAGGAATATTTCACTGCAGTGACAATCATAAAATAATTATGTACTATTGTACATTCTGTCAAGTATAACATGAACGTATAGTATTCTTGTACAACATTCTTTTTTTTTTTTTTTTTTGGCGGTGGGCTACGGTACGTCAAACCCCGCTAATCCGTCCGGGGCGACACGAAAAGCGGCGCAAGACCCCGTAGACCCGCCCTACAATATACCTCTCGACGCCGTGCGGGTGGGTCACTGGTACGCGGTCTTTTACTTCAGTGGCCCACCCGGCGGTCTACCCTCACGGGTATCCTCGCTGTAATGTCGACGCCCGGACAGTTTGCACCGTCGGGGCGTCGTCCTCACGTGGTGGCCTCGCTTCCAGGGCGACCAGACTAGTCCCCGGTCCGGTCACCCGCTGCCTCGGCTAGGGCGGCATGAGGCGGAGGTATTCACGCCTCCGCCGCCCCAGTCGCCGGTGGCGGCGCGAATCCTCGAAGAGAAGTTCCTCTCGGATTCGCCCCGCCGCTTCCTTCTGCGAGATGACGTCCTCGCAGAAGGAGGCGACCGCGTCCCAATTCCTCTCGCTGTCGACCATCGCTTTCACGACGGCCGGCAGCGAGAGGTCGGCACCGATAGCGGCGACAAGGGCACGGCGCTGCTGAGCCCAGGTCACGCAGACCTCGAGCGTATGCTGCGCCGTGTCCCGGTCGCCGCCGCACTGTTGGCAGGACGGAGTCGTCTCCACCCTTGCGACTGTGTACAGGTACTTGCCGAAGCAACCGTGCCCCGTCAAGACCTGCACCAGCCGGAAACAGAGGACTCCGTGCCGCCTCTCCAGCCACTCCATCAGTACGGGCCGGACGGCCTCGATGACTCGTAATCCGAATCGAGGCCGCTCCAGCCGCGTGGCCCAACGGGAAAGAACCTCCCGGCGAGCGTCCTCACGCCAGGTGGCCAATTCGCTAGGCGAAACATCGCCACCTTCTTCGCGAGTTGAAGACACCCGCCGATATATTTCGGCGAGCATTTCCGCCTCCAAGTCCCAAGGGGGCGTTCCGGCCAATACGCATGCAGACTCGGTCGCAACCGTGCGGTATCCGCGGATAGCCCTGACCGCCATGACTCTCTGCGGTCTCCGCAGAATAGCCCTAAGACGGACGGTCAGAGCCCTCGCCCACACGGGAGCGCCGTACAATGCCATTGAACGGATCACCCCCGCATATAGCCGTCGACTCTCGAAGCTCGGTCCGCTCAAGTTCGGCATCAGCCAAGATAGGGCGAACGCCGAGCCGACTAGCCGGGGAACAAGTCTACGGAAATGCTCCCGAAACCACCAGTTCCCGTCGAGCACCAGACCCAAATACTTCATATGGGCCTGGATACTGATGGGGACGGAGTTGACGACGATCGAGACGCCGACGGGCGGCCCCATGAGGCGCCCATGAAACAGGAGCGCCTCTGTCTTCTCCAGGGCTACCCTAAGCCCCAGCGCCTCGATACGCCTGACCATCTCCTCAGTGCCGAGAGTGGCCAGGCTCATCGCCTCTTCCAGTGTCCTGCCCCGGGCTGTGACGAGCGTGTCGTCAGCGTAGCATATAAGCCCCAGCCCGGGGGGGAGACTCCCTCGCAACGCCCAGTCGTAACCGATGTCCCACAAAGTCGGCCCCAAGACCGACCCCTGTGGGACACCGCACGACATGGGCGTGCGCACAATGTCCCCCGCGCTATTCGCGCAGAGGACACTGCGCCCCTGCAAATAGTCTGCCACTAGCCGCCTCAGGTATAAGGGCACTCCGTGATACCGGAGCGCCTCCCTGATGCAGCTGAATGGCAGACTATTGAATGCGTTGGCGATGTCCAAAGACACCGCCAACAGCACTCCCCCGCCAGTGACGGCCTCCTTCGCCGTCTGCCTCAGGCGCAGTATAGCCGCAATAGTCGAACGCCCCCTTCGAAAACCGAATTGAGCGTCCGACAAATTGGGCCCCACCTCGTCTAGGTGCTGGACGATGCGGCCAGCGATGATACGCTCCAGCAGCTTGCCCACATCGTCCAGCAGCACGATAGGCCTGTAGGCCGACGGCGAATCCGGGGACCGCCCCGGCTTTGGCAGGAGCACCAACCTCCCCTCTTTCCAGCACCTAGGGAACTGTCCAGCCGCTAGACAGGCGTTGTACAGTTGCCTAAGGCGTGGCTCCAGGTGTTCGAGGAACATCATCAACACCCGGACGAGTACTCCGTCCGGGCCGGGGGCGGTGTTGGCGGAACGAATCTTTGCCACTACCGCCCCCACCTCTGATTCCGTCACAGGCGGAACACTATGTTCATCGGCCTCCCGGTCATCATCTGGCCATGAAGCCATAACCGGAGGCGTGTGTTCCGGCTGTTGCGGAAAGAGTCCCTCGACCACCCTGCGGAGGAGGTCGGGTTGAAGGGTCTCGGTGAGGGGGGGGCCCTGCGCGCGGAGCTTACCCAGCGCCGCAAGATACGGGCGACCCCAGGGATCACGGTCGAGACCGTTCAACAACTCCCGCCAACTCTCGTCCTTGGCGAAACGGATGGCCACTCTGAAGGCAGACCGCGCACTGCGATAAGCCTCATACAGTTGGCCCTCCCGCTCAACATCGCGGCGACGCCGCCGACTGCGGGTGTAGGCTCTTCGGGCACTGTTACAGGCCGCACGAAGATCCGCCAACCTCGGGGACCACCAGTCAACCCCCTGCCTAGGAGGCAGACGCCGTGCTCGGGGCATGGCCGCATCGCAAATCTGCGTCATCGCACTGCGAATGCGGACAGCCTCGGCGTCCACTCCTCCGCCACTCCAATTTGGGCCCGCAAGTCGGCCATTTGCTTGGCCAACTCGCGGTACGCCCGCTGCACCGCCGCCAGCTCCTTGCCCATCCGGAGATTTTGACCCCGCAGTCCTGACACCTCGCCACTAAGGCGGGCGTTTTCGGCCTGCAGGGCCTCCATCTTGGGCTGGGGAGGGCCGCTGCCCGCCATGTCCCCGGTCGCCTCGTCAGCAGGGAGGGGTCTTTCCGACGCCCTCACCACCGACGCGGCGACCGCTTTGGACTTGCGAGCCGCAACTCCCCCAGTCGAACCAGCCGGCGTCGGAGCCGCCGCCCTGGTTGCCGTCGCCTTCCACCCCCTACCGCGGCGCGATGTCGCCACCTTCGGCGGGGGGAGTTTTGAAGACCCCTCTCCGAGGTCGGATTCCGAGCTCCCCTCTACATGGGGACGCTTCCGAGCCCTCAGAGAGAGGTCTTCCAGTCGTACCTCCAGTACCTTCGTCAGACTCGCCGCGGCAGAACGCGTCGAGGCGGTGGCCCGGAGGTCTGTGGCAGGTAAATTGCCGCTTCCGTCGTTGTCCATTATGGTTTTTACCGTGTGTCCATCATTAGGCGCAGGAGACGCAGATGGGCGCGTCTCCCGGCCTCTAGGCGGAGAGATGCGTTGATCCGCCATCCCTTCCACCGCCTTTAGTTGTTCCGCCTTCTTTTCTCTTTGACGCCGCCTAGCCTCCGCGTCCACTATGCGCCCGTATCGTGTGCCTATCAGGCTTCTGGGCGTCCTCTTCCTCTTTTTCTTTTGTAATGGGGCCGAGTTGACGGCCGGGCCCCCCGCGGCCAAAACAGAAGGTGCCCCCCCCCTATACGAACTGGAGCTGACTGAGCTGTCATCGGCGCGCGTTCCCGGAACGCGCCCCGATGACAAAGCTCAGCAAGGAACTCCCCGACATCGTCGGGACCCTCAGGAGGATTGTACGATTCTTTTTTTTTTTTTTTTTATTTTTTTTTTTTTTCTTGTACAACATTCTAGCGAAAGAATGAACTTATAACGTTGTGTGACTGTATCGTAATTAAAATCGTTTCTTCAATAACCTTTCGGTCTTTAAATTCAAATGGCACTATTGAATTTTCAATCAGTAGTCTTACTATTATATATAGTTTTAGAAATAAGTTATCTTTCGATACAGGATTTATAGGATTTATTCGCCTAGATTTCATTGTATTTATATTAATAGTGTGTATTTCGTTTGTCATCATTATTCTCTTGCTCTTATCCCAACTACTTGGGTTCGACGCAATATGTTCTCTTTTTCCATACATCCCTATCAGACGTCATCTCTGTAGTCACTCCCTGTTTATACATATCATGCTTCACTCAGTCCATCCATCTTTTCTTTGGTCTCCCTTTACCGCTAAAGCCTTCAACATTCATACTCAAAACCTTCCTCGCAACATTACTTTCATCCCGTCTCATCACATGTCCATACCAGCTCAAACGTTCATTCCTTAACTTATCCGTCACTGGCGCTACTTTCAAATATTCGCTTATACGCTCATTCCTTTTCGTATCCATTCTCGTCACGCCGTACAGCCATCTCAACATTCGCATCTCCGCTACATGTAATAGTCTCTCATCCATCGCTTTTGTCGCCCAACATGCTGATCCATACAATACAGCAGGGCTTATTAAAATTTTGTAAATTTTGCCCTTTAATTTAAGGGGTACTCTGGGATCACATATTGTACCCGTGACCTGCCACCATTTCATCCATCCTGCATCAACTCTGTGCTTCACCGCACGATCCAGGTCGCCGCTGTTTTGGATAAGTGAACCGAGGTATCGAAAGTTCGAGCATACTGGTATAAATACTCCATCTAGAGTTATGGGTGTAACATTGGAGAGACCGCCGAAATCGCAGAACATGTATTCTGTTTTAGGTCTGCTGATTTTCAAGCCAACATTCTCCAACTTACAGCGCCACTTTTCCAGCATGCTCTGGACCTCAAGCCCATCTTCTCCGACGAGAACAACGTCATCAGCGAATAGCATGCACCAGGGTGCCTCTTCCTGTATCTCCGATGTTAAAGCATCCATTATCAACAGGAAGAGGTAGGGACTTAGCGCTGACCCTTGATGCAGGCCCACCTCAACGTTGAACCCGTCGGAGTTTCCAACAGCAGATCTTACATACGACCTGGATCGCCAGTACATTGCACAGATTAACCTAATATACTTCACAGGCACACTTTTCTCTTTCAGAGCCCACCACAAAACCGCTCTCGGGATTCTGTCATAAGCCTTCTCGAGGTCAACGAATACCATGTGCAAGTTCCTACGTGCACCCCGATATTTTTCGCATAATTGGCGCAGTGCAAATATGGCATCCGTTGCCCCTCGGCCCGACATAAATCCGAACTGGTTTTGGGTTATCTCACTTTCTTCTCGCAATCGCTTCTCAATGACTTTTTCCCACACTTTCATACTGTGCGACAAGAGCTTTATTCCTCGATAACTGCCGCAGTCCTGGACATCACCTTTATTTTTAAAAATGGGCACTAGTGTACTATTGTACCATTCACTGGGGATTACTTCCTCATGCAGCAGCTTATCGAAAAACAATGTCAGCCACATATATCCATCCTCTTCCAAAATTTTCCATACTTCAAATGGTATACCGTCAGGCCCTGCGGACTTTCCATTTTTCATGCTTGTCACTGCTTCTCTTACCTCATCTATTGTAATTGATCCTACCAAGCCGACATTCTCTGGCACATCATCTAGCACTCCACTCCATAAATTCTCTTCGTTCATTAACCTTTCAAAATATCTCTTCCAACGTTCTTTTATTTCATCTTCTTTTATCAAAATTTGACCTGTTTCATCTTTTATACACCTGATATGCCTAATATCTCTTGCTCTTTCTTCTCGGGCTTTAGTTATGCGGTACAGTGCTTTTTGTCCTTGAGGCCCATCTAACGACTTATAAATTTTGTCTTCGGCCTGAGCTCTCGCAGTAGCTATCGCCCGCTTAGCTTTTCTCTTGCACTCCTTGTATTCAATCTTTTTTGCTTCCTTCAATCTTTCATTGTTTTCTTTCTGCCATTCCATTCAAAGAAGAATGTATTTAATACATTCTTCTTTTCTTTCAAGATCTGTTGCACATCCTCATTCCACCACCATGTATCTCTATCAATTATACCTTTTCCTTTTGTTTCTCCTAGTATTCCTTTAGCTGTATTTCTAATACAGCTAGCCATTTCATTCCAACATTCATTCACAGATTTATCCTTCACATCATTCATTTCAATCATTTTATCTATCACAACTTGTTTAAACCTACTTGCATACTCTTTTCTTTCAAGCATTCTCCATCTTATCTTAGGATCTTCTAGATCTCTCCATCTTATCTTATCTCATCTTATCATATTTCGTTTGTATAAAATACTATTGTATAGGCATGAAACTGTGGAATGAACGTATACTTTTTGAAGTTAGCCTTTTTATGTTTTCAGGTTGAATCGTTGAATTTAAACAATTGCTGAACGCATGTTTATACCCAACACATATACTTGACTAAGTTTTTATATTAGTTAAAACACCCATAAATCATGATTTCGAAAGACAAAATTTACGCCAACGTGACAGTCACTCTAATAAAACGCGTTGCCCGCGCAACGTGAAGCGCAGAAATTATTTTCTCACTCTTAAACTATTAACGGCCCCATCTTTATGAAAGAAGGCTTTTGTAGCTAATAAAATTACGAATACGATAGTATTTTTTGAATCGATTTCGTTGTGGCTAACATTATGATAATATTATTTAAACAATTAAATTATTATTATTTCCAAGGTACTCAAGGAGAAGTACAATTATTCACGTGACTGAAAGCTGATATTACTCCCTTTTAAATGAAAAAAAAAATCAACGATATCATTAGTAGAACCAGAGATAATGAATTTTACATGTAACAGAATTGGATAAAGCACTGAAATTCACAATGGTCATATTTTCGAGAAAAAAATGTTTTGAACAAAATCCTCGTATACGTGTCTGCTTATTTTCAGTATAGACTCTAAAAAAAAATTTGGTACCAATCAAAATTGTCAAGTCAAAAAAAGTGTACGATTTGTAAAAGAATGTCCCATATACAGTTTTAAATAATGTTAGTAATGTCGACACTGCAATTGCGTTGACATTATACTAGATTGTACATTGGAAATAATAATATGTATGTATACGATTAATGCTTGTATTACAGGACCAGACCTATTGAAGTACTTGAAAGAAGTGATAAAAAATCCAAAACCTAGAAGTGAACGTTGGTTATCTACTTCAGTGCCGCAGGACAGATGGGATGAACCATTGGCAAAATATTGTTCTGCTGAGTATCACACAAACAACTTACTTGTGAGTACAAAGCGCATTATTAGAATTGAGAATATTCTCTAGAAATATGTGAGTGTTTATTTTGTTACAATAACATCGATCATCATTTTACAATAAGGTACGCCGTACCTATTTATAGATTTAACATAGACAATATTTATTTATTTACCTATCATTAAGAATTATACATGTACCTTTTTTTTTTTTTTTTTTTTTTGGTGGACTATGGATTAGTCTCGCCCCGCCAAATCGGTCCGGGGTGACGGAGAAGGCGGCGCGAGACCCCATAGACCCACCGTAAAAACTCCTCTCTCTTCGCCGTGCGAGCGGGTCACCGGGACCCGATTTTTAACTTCGGTGGCCCGCCCGGCGGTTCACCCTCGCGGGTTCCTCTCGTCGACGCCCCGACAGATTTCGCCGTCGGGGAGTCGCCCTTACGCGGTGGCCTCACGTCGGGTGACCGGACAATTCCCCGGTCCGATCACCCGAAGCCTCGGTTAGGGCGGCATCAGGCGCAGGTATTCGCGCCTGCGCCGCCCCGGCCGCTGGCGGCGGCCCGGGCCGCGGGAATCCTCCCTTGCCCGTTCCGCCGCTTCCTTCTGCGAGATGAAAGCCTCGCAGAAGGCGGCGACCGCGTCCCAGTTCCTGATGCTGTCGACCATCGCCCTCGCGACGGCCGGCAGCGTCAGGTCGGCACCGATGACAGCGACGAGGTCACGGCGCTGCCGCTCCTATCCCGGACACACCTCCAGCGTGTGTTGCGCCGTGTCCTCGTCACTCCTGCAATGGTGGCAGGCCGGAGTCCACTCCCTATACACGACCCTGTGCAGGTACAACCCGAAACACCCGTGCCCCGTCAATACCTGCACCAGCCGAAAGGTGAGGACTCCGTGCCGCCGCTCTATCCACTCTATCAATACGGGCCGGAGGGCCTCAACGGTCTCCACACCGTGCCTAGGCCTCTCCAGCCGCGTAGCCCAACGGGCGATGACGTCTCGGCGGGCATCCACGCGCCAGGTGGCTATCTCGCTCAACGATGGGGAGCCACCTTCCTCGCGCGCTGCGATAACCCGCCGGTAGAGGTCGGAGAGCATCTCCGCCTCTAGGTCCCACGGGGGTGTCCCGGCCAACAGGCACGCCGCCTCTGTCGACACCGTGCGGTACCCGCGAATGGCTCTGACCGCCATGGCTCTCTGTGGCCTCCACAGAACCGCCCTGAGCTGGGCGTTCAGAGCTCTCACCCACACGGGTGCGCCGTACATGGCCATCGAGCGGATGACCCCCGCATACAGCCGTCGGCCCTCGAAACTGGGTCCGCCCACGTTCGGCATGAGTCGAGAAAGGGCGGACGCCGCGCCGACAAGCCGGGGAGCAATCTGTCGGAAATGCTCCCGGAACCACCATCGCCCGTCGAGCACCAGACCCAAGTAACTCATATGGGCCTGGATGCTGATATGGATGGAGTTTACCACTATCGAGGCGCCGATGGGTAGCCTCACACGGGGCCCATGGAAAAGTAGGGCCTCCGTCTTGTTTAGGGCCACCCTGAACAAGACGGAGGCCCCACCCTGAGCCCCAGCGCCTCGATCCGCCTGACCATCTCCTCGGTGCCGAGAGTGGCCAGGCTCGCCGCCTCCTCGAGTGTCCTGCCCCGGGCCGTGACGAGCGTGTCGTCAGCGTAGCACACCAAGCTCAGCCCGGGGGGGAGACTCCCTCTCAATGCCCAGTCGTACCCGATGTCCCACAGAATCGGCCCCAGAACCGACCCCTGTGGAACGCCGCACGACATGGGCAATTATATATGTACCTAAACGTGTAGTAAAAAAAAAAAAAAAAAAAAAAAAAAAAAACCGCATATTTTTTTTTCGCTCTCGAGCGTTTTTTGAAGTTTCGCTGTTTAAATATTAGACGACATTTTCACGGAGGCGGGCTCGCGGAACGTAATAATAATGTCACACTGAGTTGCGGACTCATATACAAGCTGATGCATGTTTCTTTTTTTGTTTTTTAATTGAACCTATTAATCTCAACCAATGCCATTATTGGATAAATTTGACCAGTGTTTTCGGTTGGCTCAGTACACCAACTCACAGGTTATAAACATTCGTGAGGAACCGAGTAGCCGAGATACAGTCCACTTGCAACCATTCTTTTCAATATGTTCCTACTACTCTCAACCTATCCGATTAGTTGATGATACGCTACACTATCAGTTGATGTGTTGTTGTGCTGTGGACGGCGGTGCAATGATTTACAATTTCTTAAAAATAATAAATTACTATGACCTACACTTAATTTAAAAAATAACATAAATGAGATTTGCCGAATTGGAGCACGAAGCTAAGATTATGTCTAATGATACACCAAATTCGTGGTTTTCAGTTCACGTTTTTCCATATTTTCGAGAATGCAAAGATCTATTACATATAATATATGATCTATAAATAATACTTGAATTAAAAATAGCCAGCCTATATATATATATATATAGTCTATATATATATATATATACATATATATATATTTATATATATATATACATATATATATATATATATTTATATATATATACATACATATATATATATATATATATATATATATATATATATATATATATATATATATATATATACTAGCTGACTCAGCAAACATTGTTTTGCCATATAAATTATTTCTAGGGAATTTCTAGTGTAGAAAAAAAATATCTAACGTACTGTAAGTGTGTAAGGATCTGGTATATGAGTGAAAGAGGCATGGAGCGCTGTGAACGATGAGGAAATAAAAATATCAAAACACCAAATATTAATTTATTATAATTTATTTCTCAAAATTATATATTAGATTAATTGATTACGACAGTAATACTAATAAACAATATTAATCTCTCAATGCTATAGCATGAACAATATTTTTTGTTAACACAAACAAACTGGATGGTTTACCCACTCGAGAGCATGCCACGTATAATTGTCCGTGTGAAAAACATGGTGTGCATGAATCTAAACCATAAACAGACATCGTTTGAACTTAGGATTTATTAATACTCATCGCAAACGCCAATCTAATCGGAAAAGCCTGTCTATGCCCTAACTGACCGCAGGAGAAGCATTTAACATCATTGATGCTACGTTTACGCGAAAACTCCATAGAACGTCTACCCATTGTAACGTTTCGCAAATCGGGACGCGAGGAGAGCTGTTTCGTACCGTTGTTCGTTTTTGGTTTAACGTAGATTGAAAAGAATTCGACCATATTTTCAGGTAACAATTTGGCATTCGTTGCTGCAGCCCTAATATTCGGATCAATGATACCGCGAATAATTATAGCCGAAATAAGCTCGTCACTAAGTCCCCGTATAGTACGGGGACTTAGTGACGAGCGTAAACGAAGCAATGACCGGCGTACATATTCTACGTACGTGGTATAGTTATCAGAGTTTTTCGTCATAACCTCGAACAATAGCCCTTTTTTTTTTTTTTTTTTTGGGGGCGGGTTACGGTCGGCACACTCCTCGCACCACACCGTCCGGGGTGACAGAGGGGCGTAAGCATGCACACCCGTAACCCACCCGTGAAGTCGCCTTCGTCGTTGGGCCAACCGCCGGAGCAGAGTGACTTGACGTCAGTGGTTGGCCCGACGGAATACCCCTGAGGAGTACCCTCTCCTCGACCGACGTCCCCCCCTCGGGTAGGATGTCGGTCTTTCCTCACGCGGTCGGCCTCTCGGCGGGTGACGGACTAAATCCCCGATCCAGTCACCCGCGGCCTCGGCTAGGGCGGCATCAGGCGCAGGTAATCGCACCTGCGCCGCCCCAGTCGCCGGCGGCGGCTCGCGTCGTCGAGGAGACGCTCCTCGCGCACGCGCTCCGCCGCCTCCTTCCGCGAGACTACTGCCTCGCAGAAGGATGCGACCGCGTCCCAGTTCCTGACGCTGTCGAGCATCGCCCTGGCGATGGTCGGCAGCGTCAGGTCAGCACCGATGATCGTGACGAGTTCACGACGCTGCTCTGCCCAAGCGGCACAAACCTCGAGCGTATGCTGCGCCGTGTCCTCGTCGCAATCGCAGTGGTGGCAGGACGGTGTACTCTCCCTCCTTACGACCGTGTGCAGGTACTTGGGGAAGCATCCATGCCCCGTCAAAACCTGCACCAGTCGGAAGGAGAGCACCCCGTGCCGCCGATTTAGCCACTGCATCAGCACCGGCCGGAAGGCCTCCACGGTCCGCACACCGAACCGAGGCCTCTCCAGCCGGACTGCCCAACGGGCAATGATGTAGCGGCGGGCGTCGACGCGCCGGGCGTTGTGCTCCCTCAACGAGACCACACCGCCCTCCGCTCGCACCCCCAACATCCGCCGATACAAACCGGCGAGCATTTCCGCTTCCAGGTCCCATGGAGGGGTCCCGGCCAATAGACATGCTGCCTCCGTCGACACCGTGCGGTACCCGCGTATGGCCCTGACCGCCATGGCCCTCTGTGGTCGCCATAGAAGAGCCCTGAGTCGGACGGTCAGGGATCCCGCCCACACCGGTGCGCCGCACAGGGCCATCGACCGGATGACCCCTGCGTACAGCTGTCGGCAGGTAGCGCTCGGTCCTGTATCCCGTATCGAGAGCTGCGGCGAAGGTCACAATCGCGAGTAGTATCACGTCGAGCCACAGGTGAGCGTGAAACCGAACGACGTCTTAACGGCGATAGTTGATGCACGTTACGAGAATCGCGACGATCCGGAATACGAGCTCTATCACGGTTACGCGACGGTGTTCGCAATTGTCGTGATACCTGCTTACCTCGGACGCTAGTGGACATTAAGTCTTCATTACGTGTTTCTTCACGACCTCGTGAATGCACAGACACGCGACCCGATGATGAACCTGGCAAGGGCGACGTCCTTGTTTTCGCCTCTAACACCTTAAGCCGAGACATCATTGCCTTCATTTCAAGTCTCAACATGTTATTCTCATCAACAGATTGCTCGCGGGACCTATTAATCTGACTATCGCGACGAGATTCATTATCACGACCACTGCGACTACAATTACGTTCACGTTCGGACATCCTAACAAGTAAAACGATTGACGATAACTAAAACAAATCACTGCGTAAAACACGAACACAACTAAAAGCCTACCGTACACCTAATAAATCTAATTCACTCAAACGGCCGTCCTAAATAACAATAACACGGTATTTTAAAGTTGAATTTGACCGTTACATAAAAATCAGACAAAAAAAATTCACATGTGGGTAGTCAAAGTTACGAAAAATTATTGAAATTAACGAACTAAGCCAAGCCGAAATGGGCCTAAAAAGTAAGAATCCCACTTCTGATCTTAGAAACCAGATCAGAAGAGGCTTTTTTTAAAATTAATATTTCCGCACGGTACAACAACCAATTTATTAAATTTACACAAAATCAGACTATCTAACAATTAAAATAAATAAGTCCTAAATAATCACTTAATTACACAATCACTAATCGGTCAACTAAATCTGCTTCTAACGACAAGACAAAGAAAAACTAAAATGACAAAAAAAACACACGACCGAACGACCTGTCGCAACGAGCGACGAAAACAGAATGTCCCCGACTACCGCCGACACTTGCTTATATAGGCATCTTTCCCATTACTACTCTTATATTTCCTACAATATATATATATATATATATATATATATATATATATATATATATTATATATATATATATATATATAATATATATATATATATATATATATATATATATATATATATATATATATATATATATATATTATATATATATATATATATATTATATATATATATATATATATAATATATATATATATATATATATATATATATATATATATATATATATATATATATAATATCTGGATGACCGCGCTTTCGCTCGGTGTTTTTTTTAGTGTGTTATGAAGATGTATTTAAATATAATAAAAATAAATAATGAAATAAAATAATAAATAAAAGACAAATGCTTAATTATGACGATGTGAACAATGCTCTGTCAAATGTTGTTCATTGGTTCAGTACAAATAACTTGGTTCTTAATGAAAAGAAAACCAAATGTATTAAATTTACCACACCTAATGTGAGACTAGTGGAAACCAAATGTGTGGTGTGGCCCTAGAAATTGTGGAGTCCATTATATTCTTAGGTATTACTATTGATGCTAAACTCCATTGGGGCCATCATATTGAGAAATTATCAAGTAGGCTAAGCTCAGCGGCTTATGCGGTAAAAAAAAATCGAATGTTAACCGATATTGAAACGGCTAGAATTGTTTATTTCGCTTACTTCCACAGTCTTATGTCTTATGGCATACTACTTTGGGGATGCTCTGCAGATTTGAATAATATCTTTGTTCTCCAATAAATAATAGTTTAAAAAACTAAAAAAACAAGCTTTTATATATAAACCAAACTAAAAAGTAGAAAATAACTTTTTTAATAATTCATGTTAAGGCGGAGTGATAAATAAGAGAAATTATTTTAATGTAAAAAAGCGAGGGGTGCCTGGTGCGCTTTGGACTGATATACATGGATTTGCATACTTACCATACCGCACACTTGCCTCATATGACTAGATACTAGTAGTAGTGACATTATCGAAATATTTACAGAAAACACCCCACGCTTTTTTACATTAAAATAATTTCTCTTATTTATCACTCTGCCTTAACATGAATTATTAAAAAAGCTGTTTTCTACTTTTTAGTTTGGTTTATATATAAAAGCTTGTTTTTTAGTTTTTTAAACTATTATTTATTTCCTATTTTTTAGTTGCGCTAAATACAGAAGATTTTATATATTTTAATCTAGTATGATTCCATGACTACTATTGGTAACTGTAATTATTTTCTAAATCATTAAATATGTACAGCTGTATTAATAGTGAAATCTCGATTTTTAAAATTCATTCAAATAATTTTACATTGTCGTCTTGTTACTTGATAATCGAAGCATTGCATCAAATGCTTTGTAACAGAGAAGCTTTAGATGAAATGATTCGATTACGAAGACTATGACTAAGTGCTACATAAGCTTGTTCAGTAGCAAACAGTCGAGAGCCTAGATAAATAACTGCATGATCAACTGCACAACCTTGAATCTTGTGGACGCTTGATGCCCAACTCAGAATGTCAATGGCAAAATTCGTCTCTCAGCAGTTCCATATTTGGCTATTTTCTATCCAACTTACCTACTACATAAAAATGTAATAAGTGCAAATATTTATAAATTTAAATTCATATAAATGTTAATGTTTTGAAATTATATGAAAATATAATTTTGACTGTATTTAACAATCAATTAAAATTTGAAGTAGTCACAAATGGTACTAAGATGGCCGAATAATGTTTTTAATGACACTGAAATAATGTTTTTAATGAAACTGATAGCAGTTTGGTTATCTAAATTAAGACAGAGTCCTCTTTACTTAAAAACTGTTTGATCCACATGGCCTCTTTTTAATAGCACAAGTTGCCATAAATTCAGCTTCTGTAGTAGATAGAGCCACAGTTTGTTGTCTTTGGCTGTACCAAGCAACAGCCGCCCCGTTCTTGATGAAAACATAACCAGTAAGTGAATAGCTTGTATCCATGTTCAGCCGGTATATGTTATTGATTATAAATTAGCTGTTGTTATCTGATTTTTACTGTTTATAATGACAGTCAGTTTTGTAAATCTTACTTGGCTACCACTTTGAATAATCTGATTCACAGATATCAGATTGCTAGGTTGCTAGTTTGAGAACATGTAAAACATTATTAAACAGGTTATTAAACACCTTTTTGTCATGAAATTTATAATATATAAGTGTCTAAGCTTACTTGTCCTGAGGACTGCACAGATAAATCCTGTCAATTTCTCCTTATTTCTTTGGCAATACACGAGATTTCAATGTGCAATCATTTGTTGGATTGACTGAGAGTATTATCTTTGTCTTAGCTTTAGCGTCTCGTTTCTTATCTACACTTTCTGAGAAGTCTTCTATGCAATCCCAGAGTTCCTCATGTTGTAAGTATGCATAATTTGTATGGCCAGACATGTTTTCGATAAATGCGAGAGTATTATTTAACGTCATTTTCAAATAGATATCTCAATTCTAATACTTAAATACTTCGCAAAGACCTAACAAGAAAACTTTTACACGAACTACGTTTCGTTTTTAATGTTCACTTCAATGTCTGTGATCACTGATTTTACCATTAGATATTAAACTGTCTTTAATTCTGAGCTTTTCTGAGTACTTAACCTGATGAATTGAACGACGTAGCTCGAGTTTTATTAACTATTTAATATGAACCTAACAAGAAAAATATACACAGTGGCTTGACAGATGACCTTGATGTCACGAATTAGACAGATATTGTTATTGTTAGAGAGTGCTGTTTTACGGTAGCGCCCTCTAGGCGCGTAATTCGAAATTGAAAACTTAAATTCAACAATTTAATCCTGACTATCCCAATAACTGATTAGGATAATGGTGTAATCTTATTAAATTATTGCATTGTCATCGGTCCTCGATAAGTCTAATAAATTTAAATGAAATCTGACCGTTCGAAGTGGGTCAAAATCAAGTGCAAAGGAGTCGGTTACAAACATGCAGGTCAAGCTAATAAAAAGATTGTAAAAACGAGCTGTCCGCGCGATTTATAATTTAGGCCCAAGAGCATCACTGCGCGAAAAATTTAGGGAAAAAAACATTCTAACTGTTGTATCACAATTTATATTCGAAAACATATTATATGTAATGCCAGTCTAATTAGACTGCTAATCCGGCTCGATATGCGTACCGCAATGCGGGTTAGGGCGTCCCCCGGAGGCGACGCGTGCCGACCCGCCCCCGTCGGTACGAACTTCGGCAGTTGCGGTGATGGGGGCCGACACCCATCACGCCTTGCCCAGTCAGGCGAGTCGAGGAGAGCAGAGTGCCGGGTGGGCACGTGGAATGTAAGAGGTTGTGTGGAAGGTAAGTTGCACGAGCTGATATCCGTCATGGCGGACAAACAGCTAGACATGCTCTGTGTAACAGAGACCAAGCGAAGGGGCAGCGACGCCTGCGATCTCCCTGGTGGCGGGATGGCTCTGTGGTCTGGTGTACCACAGAGCGATCGAGCGAGCATGGGAGTAGGAGTGCTGTTGTCCTCTCGCTTGGCCTCAGGTGTGAAGGATTACGGAATGTATGATCCCAGACTTCTTTGGGTCCGTATAAAACCAGGTGTCACCAAGGTATTCATGGTTGTAGCATATGCTCTCGTAGGATCCTCGGTGGCATCAGACCTAGAGAAGTATTGGGACAATGTTAGGGAAGTTCTGGATATGGCAGAAACCAGTGAACGCGTGATTGTATGCGGAGATTTGAACGGATGGGTGGGGACCAAGCGTCCCGACTATAAGGACGTACTTGGTCCATTTGGTGAAAAGAGAGTGAACGACGCAGGTAGGCTCATAGCGGATGTATGCATGGAGAGAAACCTTATTGTGTCAAACACATTTTTCCAACATAAGGACATCCATATGTATACATGGAGAAAGAATGAACAGAAAAGTACATACACATACATATCATCACGCCATATCCCTTGCAGGGTAGGCAGAGAGAACAGAGTGCCAGAGAACTCTATCTCTGCATACTTCACTCGCTTCCTCAACATTCATAATTCTCTTCATACACGCTCGCCGGTTTCGGAGACTCTTGACTCCACCTTCCTTCAGTACATGACCGATCTGGTCTAGGTAGGTTAGTCTCGGTCTCCCTCGGTACCTACATCCTTCCACTTTCGCATTGTATATCTTCTTAACCAGGCGTTCGTTCGGCATTCTTTCCACATGTCCGAACCATCGGAGCATTCCCTTTCGCATCTTTACACCAATACTCTCTTTCATACCTACTCGCTCTCTTACGTCGTCGTTACGAATGCGGTCGGTCAGCCTAACTCCACAGATTTTCCGCAGAGATCGCATTTCGACCGCATTAATTTTACTATCATACTCTTTTCTGCATACCCAACTCTCGCTTCCATACAGTAATGTTGGGACAAGCACTGCGTTATGTATTGCTACACGTGCCTTCTGGCTGAGGTGGTGGCTGCCGAGAAGTTGCCCCAACGCTCCGTTCACTCTATTTCCCGCATTCACTCTTCGCTCTATATCAGTGGTGTACCTTCCATCTCGGCTAAATCCACATCCAAGATATACAAATTCATCCACTTGCTCTAGTACATCATTACCTATTGTTACTCTTACATCTGTTCTGGTTTTATCTCTTTCAAAGACCATTATTTTGGTTTTGCTCACATTCACGCGTAGACCCCTTTTCTTACAATCTTCTGTCATTGTGTCGACTAGGGTCTGCAGGTCAATCGCTGACTGTGCCAGCAGGACTGCATCATCTGCATAAAGCAGAGCAGTGACCACTGAGTCGCCCATCTGGACTCCCACATTCATATCGTTCAACCTTTGGAGACATTTATCCAGATATATGATAAACAGCCTGGCTGACAGAACGCACCCCTGCTTAACGCCGATATTGACGTCAAACCAAGGCGACATTCCATCATCCAGCCGCACACAGGCTCTACAGCCCATGTAACTGGACTGCACAGCCTGTAGCAGTTTACCGTTAATACCATACTCCGGTAAAATGTCCCAAAGTTCCTTTCGTACAACCGTGTCAAATGCTCTCTCCAGATCCACAAAACTGCAGAAAACCCTCTGACCTAGAGCCAGATGCTTCTCCACAATGTTGCGCAGAGAGAACACTTGATCCATGCATCCCCTTCCACTCCTGAAACCTCCTTGTGTCTCACACAGTAAACCATCGGACACCATCCAAAGTATAATAGATTTAATTTTGGTAGACAGTCGCCTCCGAAGCAAAATATTGGACGCAAGAGCCTACAGGGGCCCCACAGTCGATACGGACCACTATCTCGTTATTGCGAGATTTAGTGGTCTGTTCAGAAAGTGGAGGCACTGGCGAGAGCGTGTCCACTTCGGAGGGCTTGAAAGAATAAAGGTTGAAAGGTTGCAAGAAGAGTGTGTAAGAGAAAAGTATGCAGAGGGTGTCCGAGAACGGCTGACGATGGCAAGCCAGCCGCAATCGGACATTGAAGAATGCTGGAGAGTATTGAAAGAGAGTATGGTAGATACAGCGAAAGAAGTATGTGGGAGTTCAAAGAAGCATAAAAAAACAAATGGTGATGCATGGTGGGATGCGGAAGTGGCAGCTTCCGTAGAGCAAAAGAAGAAAGCGTGGCTGGACGATGTCTCTTCTTTGAATCTGAATGACAGTATGACTGAACAGAAGAAAGAAATATATCGGCAATGTAAGAATGACACCAAGGCCTTAGTGAGAGAGAAACGTGATAGAGCAAGTATGAGCGCAGAAGATAGGCTGACCAAAAACTTCGAGGGTAACACCAAACTCTTTTGGAGGGAGGTGAAGAAGACTCGGGGTGGTTGGTCAGCCTTCAGAATGAATAAAATAAGGTCTAAAGGTGGAGACATTCTTACACAAACACAATACGTGTTAAGCCGATGGAGTGAATATTTTGGCGATATGTATGCGGATGCTACGGTTGGCGACAGTGTGGCATGTAGTTTATTAGATCAACATTCGACAACGGCGTCCTCCGATGGCATCAGTATGGATGAAGTTGAATGGGCGATAAGAAGTTTGAAAAATGGTAAGGCAGCGGGCATTGATATGTTGTCTGCCGAGATGATCAAGCTTGGTGGCTCCTGTGTCCGGGAGGCGTTCCTGTTGCTCCTCAATTTATGTTGCAGCTCGGGAATGAGTCCCGGGGACTGGAATAGCGCAGTCATCATGCCAATGTTTAAAAACAAGGGTTCACGTTATGACTGCGCAAATTACAGAGCCGTAAGCTTGACCAGTTTGGCAGCAAAAGTGTATGGTAAAATTATTGAAAGGATAATGAGGATGGTGTCCGATGGTTTACTGTGTGAGACACAAGGAGGTTTCAGGAGTGGAAGGGGTTGCATGGATCAAGTGTTCTCTCTGCGAAACATAGCGGAGAAGCATCTGGCCCTAGGTCAGAGGGTTATCTGCAGTTTTGTGGATCTGGAGAGAGCATTTGACACGGTTTTACGAAAGGAACTTTGGGACATTTTACCGGAGTATGGTATTTACGGTAAACTGCTGCAGGCTGTGCAGTCCAGTTACATGGGCTGTAGAGCCTGTGTGCGGCTGGATGATGGAATGTCGCCTTGGTTTGACGTCAATATCGGCGTTAAGCAGGGGTGCGTTCTGTCAGCCAGGCTGTTTATCATATATCTGGATAAATGTCTCCAAAGATTGAACAATGTGAATGTGGGAGTCCAGATGGGTGACTCAGTGGTCACTGCTCTGCTCTATGCAGATGATGCACAGTCCTGCTGGCACATTCAGCGATTGACCTGCAGATTCTAGTCGACACAATGACAGAAGATTGTAAGAAAAGGGGTCTAAGCGTGAATGTGAGCAAAACCAAAATAATGGTCTTTGAAAGAGATGAAGCCAGAACAGATGTAAGAATAAAAGTAGGTAATGATGTACTAGAGCAAGTGGATGAATTTGTATATCTTGGATATGGATTTAGCCGAGATGGAAGGTACACCACTGATATAGAGCGAAGAGTGAATGCGGGAAATAGAGTGAACGGAGCGTTGGGGCAACTTCTCGGCAGCCACCACCTCAGCCAGAAGGCATGTGTAGCAATACATAACGCAGTGCTTGTCCCAACATTACTATATGGAAGCGAGAGTTGGGTATGCAGAAAAGAGTATGAAAGTAAAATTAATGCGGTCGAAATGCGATCTCTTCGGAAAATCTGTGGAGTTAGGTTGACCGACCGCATTCGTAACGACGACGTAAGAGAGCGAGTAGGTATGAAAGAGAGTATTGGTGTAAAGATGCGAAAGGGAATGCTCCGATGGTTCGGACATGTGGAAAGAATGGCGAACGAACGCCTGGTTAAGAAGATATACAATGCGAAAGTAGAAGGATGTAGGTACCGAGGGAGACCGAGACTAACCTACCTAGACCAGATCGGTCAGGTACTGAAGGAAGGTGGAGTCAAGAGTCTCCGAAACCGGCGAGCGTGTATGAAGAGAATTATGAATGTTGAGGAAGCGAGTGAAGTATGCAGAGATAGAGTTCTCTGGCACTCTGTTCTCTCTGCCTACCCTGCAAGGGATATGGCATGATGATATGTATGTAAGTATGTAAACAACCAAAAAAAGAAAAGTAATTATACCAAGGAAAGATAAAGTTAAAAAGGCGGGTTACTATAAAAAAATAGACGCGACATAAAAAAAAAAAATGAATTCTAAGAAACATACAGGTAAAGAAAATCAATCAACGAAATTAAAAAATAATAATGACAAGATCAGTGATTGTTAGTGCCTTGTTTGTGGTGTCGTTTACAGTGAAGTTAGGGCAGGAAATAACTGGATTCAGTGTCTATTATGTAATTATTGGGCACAAGAGGGATGTATTAAAGGTGAATCTACATTATTTACATGCCCTAGTTGTGATAAAAAAAAATAGCTTCACAAGATTGCAACCAGACTGCCAAAGTTATTATTTTCTATTGCTAGCTTTAAGTATAATACTAAATTGAAATGTCGTTTAGTGTCCGACTTGGTACATTCACGTCGTTACCTTATCTTTAAAAGAGACTTTAACAAAATGTGATTATAATAATAATAGTAATATTCAATGATCATTTGATAATTAATGTTCTTATTCAAGACTGTTTTAAGTAGAGAATTTGTGTCCAAGCCAAGGCTTGGGCACAAATTCTCAACTTGCTACTCTAATACTTGCATTAAGTTGATTTTCGTTATTAAAAAAGATTCTTAGATTATTAGAACTTACTGTTAAAAAACACATTTAAAAATTTGTTAAATATATGATACACAAACTTTGATCTCAATTGATTTTTGTTATTTTCCTCAGTTTCCTGATTACACTCTCAGTTTCCTGTGGCTTGATTTTCTTTAAATCGCTGTAAACCAAAAATTAATGAATATTTTGTCTGTTCCATTTAGGATAATCTAAAAGACATTGTACTCTTGATAATAGAATAAATTTCCCCAAACAGAATATAAAATAAATGTCGCGCCGAAATCATACTCATTTTCTTCTTTAGTTGTAGAACTACCCATATAGCATCTATGCAAGAGAAGGAAAACTCGAAACTAAACCCTTTACTAACACGTCTAATCAGCACGGTATATTAGGTTAATTTCCCGCCCATTACGGAGGAGGCTCGCGCCTAGCACTAGGACGTGTATGAGTTGAAAGGATGATGACGATGATGAAACAAATTAATACTATACGGCAAATCCATCATCACCACCGATCTCCATCATCAACAGCCGGAGCCCCTCTATAGTCCCCATTTCAAACACTAATCTAAGGCATTTCCTGTTTCACTGCATAAAAGAACGTTATGTAAGAACAGGCGTAGACAAACAATACGGCGTGGAAGAGAGAAGAATAGAAGAAACAAATATTTACTCCATTACTCCCCATCAGCCTTCTTGACGGACGGCTGCCGCCGCATACGTTAATGTTAAAAGAACTGTTTTTATTTAGAACCCGGTGTTATTTGAAGAGATGTGCCGCCTCATTCCACCCAATGCTGTACTTGTTGAGGTAGCTCCGCACGGGCTGCTGCAAGCTATCTTGAAGCGTTCGATGCCAGTAGACTGCCGAAACATTCCTCTCACCAGACGTGGAAGTCCAGATAGTGCTATAAACCTCCTTCAAGCAATCGGCAAGTACGTATACATATTCAACTGTAGTCATACATTTTTAAATCTTACATTATTTAAGTTGAATTTATTCATCTATATAGTTGGGGACCGATATGACTGAAGCCAAATTTAGTAACCTCTAATGGTAAGTAAACCTAAAATATATGGTCAGATGGATTCAAAAAATAATCATCGATGGATGAATAATAATAGATTGAAATAATCTGAGATGTAAAGAACCTTCTAAGAGAAGAGTTTCTCTGAGCGTTAATGACTATACAACAAAGTATATATAAACGGGACTTCTCGGGAGTTTAATTTGTATCATAAATAGTTATTCATATCTAATTACGGTTTGACGAAATTTCATTGTTATGTGTACATAATATAATATGTTTTCAGCATATACATGGAAGGTTACGCTGTAAAGTTACAGGCGCTATACCCACCAGTACAGTTCCCGGTGTCGACAGAAACACCGATGTTATCTCACCTCGTGGAGTGGATGCATTCTGAAACCTGGTAGTACTTTATATTCATTTTATTATTTCAATTATTATACATGTATATTTGATGCTGTGTGGTAGTGGCTACGAATACTACCAACCCTTACTTTGCTCGTAGATGTCGTAAAAGACGACTAAGAGCCTTATAACGACCTGGGCCATCTCCATCTGATGTCGTGTGGTCACCAGTTACATTCCCAAAGAGGGTTGACGTCTGGCAGGCGGCCGGTCATAAAACTATTGCCAATAAAAAATAGTTTGTCAACGCCAATGCCAACTAAACCACACATAGTATACTTATATAGGAATGTTAATTATGAGGAAGTCAATAGTGAGATTTTAAAAATTAATTGGTGCGACTTATTTTCTAATACATGTGCCGAACGATGCGTGGATATATTCTACGAATATATTTTTGATATTATTCGAAAACACTTTGCCACTAAACGTGTCGCAAAATCATATTTTCCAGTATGGTTTACCCCCGCTTTGATACACATCATATTTAAAAATAAGAATAAAGCTTGGGTTAAATGGAAAGTTTACAAAAATGAATCAGATTACAATTTATTTTCTATGCTTCGCGGTAGGTTTAAAAAGAAGTCATTAAAATGCTACAATAAATACATGAAGTCAGTGGAGGATAGCATATCTAATAATACTAAGTACTTTTGGATCTACATACATAACCGTAAAAATCAATCAGATATTCCAATCTGTACGGTGACATTGACGATTTGCTGGGATTAGTAGGAATGAAGAGACTTCTTGTTCAGTAGATTAATCTTGCTTTATTTTCTTAAGAGTTGTTTCTTCGGAGAGAAGCACCTGACGACAGTGACGGTACCACGGTTTGGTCCCGTATTTATATATTTTTGGCCGACCCCGCGATTGGTCGTAATTTTACAGTTTTTCTTGACCAATCACGGAGTCGGAATTATAGCCAATCACAAAGCTCTAAAATTTACTGAAGTACAACGGAGCATTACTTTCGCGAGAGCCGCGCTCAATTTTAATACAATTAATTACCTTAGGTACTATGCGGCGTTACCGTTGCGAGAGCCGTTTACAATGTTAGTACTTACGTGCTATGAAATCTATATTTATTCTTTATTTAATGTTGTAAAATCTTATAACTAACTACTTTAATTAATTACAACTGTTACAAACTATTCTTAAAACTATTGTTTATCTGCTGTCCCGCACATCTCTCCCGCTGTGCGACTGCGTTGCATCAGGTTCCGGTGCGGGTTCGGCGTCGGTGTACAGCGGCAGGATCACCAATTTCCGCACTGGACGTCTCAGCACTCCACCCTTGGTCCGGATGTCCACAGTTCTCACGACGTTGTCTGGTCCCGGGTATGTTGCGACGACTCGACCCCGTATCCACACGTTGCGGGGTAGGTTGGTGTCCACTACTTGCACTAGGTCGTTGACTCGTACTGCTGCTCCTTTCCCATGGGGCTCCCGCCGATTTTGGAGTTCGGGAAGATACTCCTTCAACCAACGTGTCCAGTATATGTCGGCTAATTCCAGATGTATAGTTCGTACGGTGAGGCATGTGAAGATGGCTACTTATCTCTTCTGATGTGTTCGTCCGACAGTCACAGAGAGAGGCCCGAAGTAGTCGACCCCGGTGTAAGTGAAAGGTCGTCTGTGGTGAGCTAGTCAACAGGCTGGCAGGTCTCCCGTCCTTCGGTATGGTGGCGCTTGTGTTTTCATTCGACAGAACAGGCACCTTCGCAGTATCGTGCGCGCAATACTGAGACTGCAGACAACAGTATTGGGTGCTGCGCTTACGTCCTGTAAGCGCAGCACCCAATACTGTTGTCTGCAGTCGTTGACTGTTGCTTCCACACCTGCGTGATGTAGTTGTCTATGCACTGATTCTATCCAAAGTTTTACTGTATGGTGGTCACCGTCGAACACCAGTGGGCTTTTGAAGTCCTCCGTAACGTTGCGTGTAGCTTGAATGCGACTCCTGAGTCTTACGGTTTCGTTCACGTATTCGACGCTTAACTGCTTTAGTCGACTCTCTCTGCTGACTGTTCTATTGTTCTTCAAGTCTTCTATTTCAGCGTGAAAGGAGTCCTCCTGTGAGGAGCGCATGAGGAGTTCTTCTGCTTGCTTAAGTATTTCAGCGGGGATTAGTATCAGTTTTCTCCCGCCAGGTACCAGCGTCTTCTGTGTTGTATTTGTGCCCGTTGGTTTGACTATCTTCTTCCAATCTGGATCCTTTTCTTTATTTTATTCGTTCTTATATGGTTCACAGATTGTTTCGATGATCTGCAGAGTTGAATGAATTGCAGAACGCGAGCTGTTGAATATCAAAGTCGGTGCCAGCTGGAGAATCTTGAGGGTTGAGGAAGACCTTCCGAGAGTTTCAATTTTCCTTCTCGTATATGATGTACTCTCTCTTCTCCTGAGGGTTCTGGTATTGCTGTTGTAGAGGATTCGGTCGGCCAGGCGTCTTCGGTTTCGTGCAGAAAGTCTGGGCCCTTATACCAACGGTGATCTTTACTGAATCCCATTGGGACGTCCCTGGTGGCGTCGTCTGCTACGTTCATCTTCGTCGGGACCCAACGCCAATCGTTGACTGTAGAGCACTCTTCTATTGCGGTCAGCCGATGAGCTACGTACGGTTTATATGACCTCGACCCAGTCTTTATCCAGGACAGGGTTGTTTTGCTATCCGTCCAGAAGATCTTGCGTTCAGGTTTCCTTTCGTGCTCCGCTATGACCGTTTCTGCGAGTCTGGCGCCCATGACTGCTGCTTGTAACTCCATCCTTGGTATCGATGTTAGTTTCAGGGGTGCCACCATAGCCTTTGCCATCACGAGCGATATGTGTACTTTGCCGTTCGATGTTACTGCTCGCCAGAATAGGACTGCTGAGTAGGCTGCTTCGCTGGCATCGGTGAAGATGTGAAGTTGTAGAGAAGTGGCATCGCTGTAGTGAAGGTATTTCCTTGGTATGGTTACGTTGCAGAGGTTCTTCAGGTGTGTCATCCAGTTTGCCCATTGATCCGCAAGGTCTTCGTCTATTTCGTCGTCCCACGACGTGCCTCGCCGCCATACTTCCTGTAGGATTTGCTTTGCTCTCACGGTGACGGGCGATGCAAGTCCGAGCGGATCGAAGAGTGACATCACTATCCTGAGCGCTTCTCTCTTTGTTGGATTCTTTCCTTCCAATAATGTCGGTGGTATTCTGGCTAGGTTCAGGTTGAAGGTGAGTACGTCTGAGTCGACCTTCCAAATAATGCCTAGCACTCGTTCCGTTTGTTCCTCGGATGTGTAGAGGTCCATATCCTCTACGTGTTAGGTTTCACCGAGTGCTTCCAAGAGGGCTGGTGAATTCGATTTCCATTGTTTCAGATCGAAGCTGGCTTTCAGATGAATTCTTCTTACATCCTTGGTGATTCTTTCGGCGTCTTCTATGCTTCGGAAGCTATCTAGGTAGTCGTCGACGTAGTGCTTATGGACGATGGCTACTGCGGCTTCGGGGTGAGTCTCCTCGTGTTGCATGGCATTCAGGTTCTTGACATATATTGCTGTTGAAGGCGAACACGATGCTCCGAATATTAATGACGTCATTCGGTATTCTTGTGGTGGTCGATTATCACGTCGGTTCCCTCGCCATAGATATCGAAGCAAGTCTCCGTCTTCGGATCGGTGCTTCACTTGCATGAACATTTCCTTGATGTCAGCTGTGACTGCGATCTCGTGCTGTCTGAACCGCATGATTACGCCTGGTAACGATTGTAAAAGATCCGGCCCCTTCAGTAGCATGTCGTTGAGGGAGATACCCTTAGTCTTGCTCGCAGCGTCGTGAACCACTCTCAGCTTGTCTGGTTTCATGGGGTTAACTACACCGAAGTGAGGTAAGTACCACGTCCTGTTCGGCGTTTTCTGTGCTGGAGCTAGTTCAGCGTACCCCTTTGTGATGAGGGCTTCCATCTGTTCTGTGTACTTTTGTTTCAACGTAGGATCACGATCAAGCTTCTTCTCGATGTTGACCAGCCGCTTCAGTGAGTTGTCGTAGTTGTTCGGGAAGGTGACGTGTTCGTTACGCCAGAGTAGGTTGGTTTCGAATCTTCCGTTTTCTGTTCTGGTCGTCGCCTTCTCAAGTATCCGTAGCGCTTGTTCTTCAGGATCGGACTTCGGTCTTCTAGGATTTAAGCAGAGGGCGTTCATTTCGAAGTATTGTTTCATCATCTTTTCTAGGTTGTCCTCTGGTTCTTCGGTTTCTTCTACTATGTGTGACACGAAGTTGATGCTGTGGCTGCGGTTGCGTGTTTGGCTGCCATGGAGTACCCAACCCAGCGGTGTTAGTGACGCCTTCGGTTGGTCCCTGTCTCCTTTCCTGACCTCAGATTTTAGCAGTAGATGCCAGTTGTCTTGCCCGATGAGTACTAAAGGCTTGGCGTTCGGATAAGCGAGGTACTTGCTGATGTCTGCCAGGTGTTTGCATCCTTCCACTATTGTTCCTGAGACTTGTTGAGACGAGACGTGTAGATTCTTCACTGTGCGCGCTTGTACTTGTTCCTCGTGATTGTTGAGCCCTTTTATATTGATGGTGACTCTTCGTGAAGTCGATTCCGAAGTCTTCATGTCGTTGATGCCTTCTATCTTCAATGGGTCTATGGGACCGGTTGCTCCTATGGTGTCGACTATGTTGTTGTCGACCAATGTCACTGTTGACCCGTCGTCCATCAACGCGAAGGTGTCGAAGGATCCCTTCGGACCTCGTATCTGTACTGGTAGAATCTTCAGATAGGATTGTTTCTTCTTGGCTGACCAGGTGGAATTAATTGCTTCTACGTGGTGCGTTTCCTGACTCTCTTCAGTGTCTGTCTTTTCTATCTTCTTAACGTAGTGCAACAACTTGTGGTGAGTATTCCCATAGTCGTTGACACCACACGGCTTGGTTCGGCAGTTGTGAGTCTTGCTCCTATATCGAAGGCATCTGAAGCACAGGCGTTTATTCTTCGCTACATCCCATCTTGAATTTTCATCTAATTGTTTGAATTCTTCGCAGTCAGATGTGGTATGTCCCGTTTCATCACACACTGGACACTTCGGTGTATAAGTAATATTGTTGACCTTCTGCGTCCTTTTCTGTATAGTGGTCGGTGGATATATTTTTTCCGTAATATTGTTGACCTTCTGTGTTCTTTTCTGTATAGTGGTCGGCGCGTGTGACGTCACTGATTCGGGCGCCGCGTACGGTGCGCATAGGTCGGCTTCTTGTTTGAAAAAGTTTTCTAACTTCATAAGATCCGGGCTGTCTTGCGGTTGTTTTGCCGAGAAGTCGTAATATCTGTAGCGGAGTGTCGGGGTAAGCTTGTCTATGCCGGCTTTCGTGACTTCGGGGTTGTACAAGTAGTTAGTACAATTTAGAGTCTTCAGAGTTGCCACGATGTTGGATATTTTTGTCGCGTAGATGCAGATGTCTCGTGGTGATTCTGTGAGGCGCGGTAGACCACGGAGCGCTTCCATATTCATCATTGCGATCGCTTCTGGTCTTCCAAATCGGGACTCCAAAGTCTTCATCACTTCCATCGGATGAGCGTTGGTGATCAGCAGACCATCGACGGCTTCCTTCGCTTTACCCTTCAATTTTCTTCTTAGGCGGTTCTCCACTGTGGTGAACATTTTTTCGGTTTCGTAATACGCGGCGCGGAACGGTAGCCACTCTTGATGTGACCCGTTGAACGTTGGTAGCTCGATGAATTTCGGTCGGTGTGCAGCTTTGATGGCGAGGGTGATGGCGTCGGTCATCATCTTGACATCAGATTGCACTCCCGACGGTGTCTGTAGTGGCTGCTGCGGTTGATGATGCTCTTCGGTAGGTCTGGCTGGAGTCTGGGGCTCAGTGCTGGCGATCACTGGGTCTTCCACTGGGTGGGTTTGATGCGCCTGGTTCTTCAGCCAGTTGTCCACTCGTTCGTTCGCGTTCGACTTGGAGCAGATTGAGACATCATCTTCTTCATCATCATTGCTATATTCGGTTTCTAGTGCGGCGAGGCGTGCGGTGGCCAGTTCGACTTGTAGACGTAATAATTCTTCTTTAGCTTTCGCTATCTTGTACGCCTTAGTCTTGCTATGGGTAGATACCCCCCCGCCCCCCTTCTTGTTAGAGGGCCGAGGATTCGGTGGTCCACTCGGCGGCGACGGGCCGACTATATTCTTCGCTCGTTTCACTGTATCGGTTTCTTGACGAGCCTCTCTTCGATTTTCGGTGACCGTAGTAGGCGGCTTCATGTTCGTATCCACGGGCAGCGTCGTTGCGGTCGAGTAGGCGACGGCGTCGGCGGGGGGCGAGGTAGCAGCGGGCTCGGCGGTTGCAGCGGCGGAGACGGCGGATTGGACGGTCGCGGCGGAGGCTTCTGTACGTTCGGTTTGTTCGGTTGTTTCCGTAGCGACGCTTGTTTCCCCGCTGTATTCGGTTGCCGAGGTAGTTGCGGTGTTTTCAGACGACGACTGAGTTTCTGTAGGCTGCTTGCGACCTTTTCCCTCGGAGCGTGTGACCGGCATACTTGCAACCAGTGGCTTCTTACTTGCTGTTTAGACTTTGTCTACCAATAGATAATAATTTTCTTCGCTTCCCACTGGATCCGGCTCTGGAAGGACCATTAAATGTACGGTGACATTGACGATTTGCTGGGATTAGTAGGAATGAAGAGACTTCTTGTTCAGTAGATTAATCTTGCTTTATTTTCTTAAGAGTTGTTTCTTCGGAGAGAAGCACCTGGCGACGGTGACGGTACCACGGTTTGGTCCCGTATTTATATATTTTTGGCCGACCCCACGATTGGTCGTAATTTTACAGTTTTTCTTGACCAATCACGGAGTCGGAATTATAGCCAATCACAAAGCTCTAAAATTTACTGAAGTACAACGGAGCATTACTTTCGCGAGAGCCGCGCTCAATTTTAATACAATTAATTACCTTAGGTACTATGCGGCGTTACCGTTGCGAGAGCCGTTTACAATGTTAGTACTTACGTGCTATGAAATCTATATTTATTCTTTATTTAATCTTGTAAAATCTTATAACTAACTACTTTAATTAATTACAACTGTTACAAACTATTCTTAAAACTATTGTTTATCTGCTGTCCCGCACACAATCAATGTTCATTATAATGGTACAGAAGCGAATACTCCGGTGGGCATTTGTAACCTCTTTTCGTCTTTTTTTACTCAGTTTTTCTGCCTTCTGATGTTACAAAATCTTTTGGTATAGACGATATGACCGATATAGATAAAGAAATATTTAATGATACAATTATTAGCGACATACATACATATATTGGAGGCGAATGTATTAAAGGAACTCGAAGGTCTTGATATGACTAAGAGTGCTGGGCTTGACAACATTCCTCCATTATTTCTTAAAAATACTGCTAGAACAATATATAAGCCGTTAGCGATTTTATATAATAAATGCTTATTAGAGGGCGTATTTCCTCCAATATGGAAGTCTGCTAGAATAACACCTATACATAAGGGAGGTACTAAACAAGACGTCATTAATTACCGTCCTATTTCAATTCTGCCAACGCTAGCTAAACTCCTAGAGAGACTTGTGCATAATAATATCTACCCTTTGTTGCATAAGATTATTCTCCCACAACAACATGGTTTTGTTCGAAAACGTTCTACTATCACTAACCTTATGGTTTATACTTCTGAGCTATTTGATAATCTGGATGCTAACAAGCAAACAGTATCTACACTGATTTTCAAAAGGCTTTTGATCGGATAGATCATAAAATATTGGAGAAACTAGCCTTCAATGGTATTCGCGGTAAATTGCTGAGGTGGTTTAAATCATATATTACAAATAGAACACAAAAAGTAGTCTTAAAAGGATATGAATTGAACACGGTTATCATAACATCCGGAGCTCCACAGGGTTCTATCCTTGGCCCTTTGCTGTTTCTCCTCTTTATCAATGACATACAGTATTGCTTTCAACACTGCAATTTCTTATTATATGCAGATGATCTTAAAATCTATAGAACTACTCTACGCGAAATACTCAAATTTTCTTGAACGTGTGCAAAAAAAATTCTTACGTTGTATGCACTATAAACTCAACTACACTTACCAGTCTTACGACAGTCTATTACAAAAATATAACCTTTTAGACCTTATATCGAGGAGGATACAGATGCAAGTAATGTTTATCCATGAAATCTGTCATAACAGGTACGACTGCCCTGATATTGTCAATAGTGTTACCTATAATGTGCCTATAAGATCATGTACACGAGCCTGTCGTCCACCTCAATTCCTTGCTATACGAACCTCACGCATCAATGCAGGTAAGCGTGCACCCATTCGTCGTGTACTTCAGACTTATAACTATAATTGTAGTGAAATCGATATTTATGCGAACAGCACTGTTGTTTATAAAAGAATGGTTTTTAAAAAATTATCTGGATTTAATACTGTACATCGGACGTAAATACATAAGATATTTTTTACATATCTACTATTGTATATCTTACTACGTAATTATTTGCTGCTATGTGTATATGTATGTATGTATGTATATGTATGTATGTATATATATGTATGTGTATGTATGTGTGTGTACGTGCGTGCGTGTGTATGGGTATATATTTTTAACTATAACTAAAAATACAAAAATAATCGTAAATGCAGACCTTCTTCTCTCACCCTATACTACTTTTATATGAATATGTATATTTGTCCAATCGGTGGTAAACGGTGTGGATATCACTTTTTTTTTATATTATATAACTTCAAACCACTATAACCAAACTTCATTGTGATATTGTTTGTTTACCCAATAAAGTGAAAAAAATATATTTACAATATGTAGTTCGAAAGAAGAGCACATATTGTATCAACCTCAAGTAATTGGAATGAGAGTAGGAAAATGATGATGATGATTATTCATGTATATTTGATTAGTTAAAATGTATGAAATTGTTGGAAAGTTTACGCACCTCTTACGTGACTATATATCAAAATATTTCAGATAGTGATAGTTTAGATTAGTCTCGGTGTGGTTGGTCAGCCTTCAGAGTGAATAAGATAAGGTCTAAAGGTGGAGACATTCTTACACAAACACAAGACGTGTTAAGCCGATGGAGTGAATATTTTGGCGATATGTATGCGGATACTCGAGTTGGCGCCGGTGTCGCATGTGGTTTAGTAGATCAACATTCAGCACCGACGTCCTCCGATGGCATCAGTATGGATGAAGTTGAATGGGCGATAAGAAGTTTGAAAAATGGTAAGGCGGGCATTGATATGGTGTCTGCCGAGATGATCAAGCTTGGCGGCTCCTGTATCTGGGAGGCGTTCCTGTTGCTCTTCAATTTATGTTGGGGCTCGGGAATGGTTCCCAGAGACTGAAATAGCGCAGTCATCGTGCCTTTATTTACAAACAAGGGTTCACGTTATGACTGCGCAAATTACAGAGCCATAAGATTGACCAGTTTGGCAGCAAAAGAGTATGGTAAAATTATTAAAAGGAGAATGAGGATGGTGTCCAATGGTTTACTGTGTGAGGCACAAGGAGGTTTTCGGAGTGGAAGGGGATGCATGGATCAAGTGTTCTCTCTGCGCAACATTGTGGAGAAGCAACTGGCTCTAGGTCAGAGGGTTTTCTGCAGTTTTGTGGATCTTGAGAAAGTATTTGACACGGATGTACGAAAGGAACATTGGGACATTTTACCGGAGTATGGTATTAACGGTAAACTGCTGCAAGCTGTGCAGACCAGTTACATGGGCTGTAGAGCTTATGTGCGGCTGGATGATGGAATGTCGCCTTGGTTTGACGTCAATATCGGCGTTAAGCAGAGGTGCGTTCTGTCAACCAGGCTGTTTATCATATATCTGGATAAATGTCTCCAAAGGATGAACGATATGAATGTGGGAGTCCAGATGGGTGACTCAGTGGTCACTGCTCTGCTCTATGCAGATGATGCAGTCCTGCTGGCATATTCAGCGATTGACCTGCAGATTCTAGTCGACACAATGACAGAAGATTGTAAGAAAAGGGGTCTACGCGTGAATGTGAGTGAAACCAAAATAATGGTCTTTGAAAGTGATGAAGCCAGAACAGATGTAAGAGTAACAATAGGTAATGATGTACTGGAGCAAGTGGATGAATTTGTATATCTTGGATGTGGATTTAGCCGAGATGGAAGGTACGCCACTGATATAGAGCGAAGACTGAATGCGGGAAATAGAGTGAACGGAGCATTGGGGCAACTTCTCGGTAGCCACCACCTCAGCCAGAAAGCACGTGTAGCAATATATAACGTAGTGCTTGTCCCAAGATTACTGTATGGAAGCGAGGGTTGGGTATGCAGAAAAGAGTATGAAAGTAAAATTAATGCAGTCGAAATGCGATCTCTACGGAAAATCTGTGGAATTAGGCTGATTGATCGCATTCGTAACGACGACGTAAGAGAGTGAGTAGGTATGAAAGAGAGTATTGGTGTAAAGATGCGAAAGGGAATGCTCCGATGGTTCGGACATGTGGAAAGAATGCCGAACGAACGTCTGGTTAAGAGGATATACAATGCGAAAGTGGAAGGATGTAAGTACCGGGGGAGATCGAGACTAACCTACCTAGACCAGATCGGTCATGTACTGAAGGAAGGTGGAGTCAAGAGTCTCCGAAACCAGCGAGCGTGTATGAAGAGAATTATGAATGTTGAGGAAGCGAGTGAAGTATGCAAGGATAGAGTTCTCTGGCACTCTGTTCTCTCTGCCTACCCTGCAAGAGACATGGCGTGAGGGTATGTATGTATAATCTTGTTACCTACTTAAAGTCAATATTATTACTTAGAGTAAATAAATCGTGAGCCTCTTTTACTTCTATTTTTATTGCTGATGGTGGCAAACAAGTAAGTAACACACCTTTCTTTCTGTTTACACCCCGCTAAATCCATCCGAGGCGACAGATGAAGCGGTGCGTGACCCCTTAAACCCACCCCAAAATGTACCTCTCCACACCGTGCGAGTGGGCTACCGGAACCCGGTCTTTGTCATCGGTGGCCCACTTGGCGGTTTACCCTCTTGAGTCGGCGCCCTGTCGTCTCGATCAATAAGTCTCGCTGACAGGGCGTCGTCTCCACGCAGTGGCCTCACTCCGGGCGACCGGACTAATCCCCGTAGTTTTATGACCGGCTACCTGCCTGATGTCAACCCTCATTGGGAATGTAATTGTTGACCAAACAGCATCAGGTGGGGATCTTTTACGACATCCACGAGCAAAGTTGGTTGTATTTGTAGCCGCTTTCACATAGCGAGTGATTAAATATTTATTATATATTAAATTTTCCGTGTGGTGACTGAGTAAGAATACAATTCACCACCCCATATCTTACCCGTGGGTGATCGTACGAGACGACTAAGGGATATAAACGCATATAACATCTATGTAAGAGAAGGTAAACTCGAAATAAAACCCTTTTCCTTTTTTCCCTCCCAGTACGCAGGAGGCCCGAGCCCAACACTGGGACATTTATGTGCTGTGATAATGATGATGATGATATTCGTTCCTAAAACAGGAAGTCAAAAAAGAGCACATATACAGTTAAACTCAGATAAAAAGTGGATACCAAACTTAAAGTCAAGAAAAACTACAAAAACTCTACAAACACGTAAGGATCTAGTTAAAGTAGCCTCGGGTTTTTATATTTACCTGTACAATGATGAAAACTACACCCACGAACAATGCTACGAAGATAACCTGAGTTGTAACTGGGAAATAATTAGCCCTGTCCAGCCTTTCAATGCTGATGAGATAATAAAAAATATTGACAAATTAAAGAACGAAAAGAGCCCGGGGTAATATTCCTAACGAAGGATAATATTCCTAACAAAGCCTTAATAATTGGAAAACATATATTAATTCAACACCTAATCACATTATTTAATAAAATATTGGAAACATAAAAAATCCTCCAAAAATGGGCCGAATCAAGGATGGAACGAAGGAAGGAACTCTATTATACAAGAAAGGTGATCCACAAGATATTGGCAACTACCGCCCAATCAGTCTACTCCCAACAATGTATAAGTTATTCGCAATGTGTCTAGAAAAAAAGGTTAGAACCAGATATAGAGAAACACCAACCAAAACAAAAGGCGGGCTTTAGACCAGGGTTCTCAACTATCGACCATATGCATACGCTAGAGCAAATAATGAAAAAATATCAAGAATTTAGGTCCCCGCTCTATCTAGCGTATGTAGATTACGCGAAGGCATTCGACTCGATAACGCACGAGAGCATTTGGCAGGCACTGAAACATCAAAATATACCGAATATATACATAAATATAATTAAAAACATATATATAAAAAGCACAAGTCACGTAAAGCTCGATAGACTAGGACCTAAAATAAACATACGCAGAGGGTTGAAACAAGGAGATCCACTCTCATCAAAACTCTTCATTGCTGTCCTACAAAATATAATAAAGGCTTTAAAGTGGGAAGGAAAAGGAATAAATATAAATGGCAAGTTTCTCAGCAACTTAAGATTTGCCCACGATATAGTTCTCGTCTCGACGTCATCAAAGCAACTTGAAGAAATGATTACAGACTTAAGTGGCTCTAGCAACACCATCGGCTTACAACTCACAACAAACAAACACCTCCAATACCAAAGTAGCCACAAACAGTATACAAACCCCTATTATAGTAAACCAAACGCCAATCGAATATGTCGACAATTATATATATATCTTGCAAAGCTAATTTCATTTAAAAGCACACGGCATAAAGATGAACTAGACAGAAGAATTAATATGCCTTGGAGAAAATTTTGGAGCCTAAAAGAAACATTAAAATCGAAACTTCCATTAAATTTAAAGAAAAAGTCATGGACTCGTGTATACTACCATGCCTGACGTACGAAGCACAAACTTGGATCTACAATAAATACACAAAAACACGGACGTGCCAGTGTTCTATGGAGAGAAGGATTCTAAGCCTAAAGCTCAAAGATAAACAAAGAAGCAGTGATATAAGACGCAAAACCAAAGTCACAAATGCAGGAAAGCATGCACAGCGGTTGAAGTGGAAATGGGCTGGCCACATGGTACGAACGACGGGTGAACGATGGACGAAACTGGTCACAACATGGAAAGGTCCAAAAGGAAGGAGAGCCAGGGCCAGACCTATAGACCGTTGGTCTGATGACCTATGAAGGATAGCAGGTGACCATTGGATGGAGACAGCAGGAGATAAAGTACAATGGAGACAGTTGGAGGAGGCCTACATCCGAGACGGGCCATGACTTAATATTTATTTCTTTATTGTCTTTTTACATACCTTTAAACTTTATTGTATTTTATTATGTAAGAATTAAGTCAAGGAACAAATAAAGGCTTATTATTATTATTAAATAGTTGTTATGTAACATTAAAATTGTGCTGTGTGGTGGACGGCTGCGAATATTATCATTTTTTACATGGCTGGTTTGTGTTAAGACAAATAGTTTTACATAGACCTGGGTCAACGCCATCTGATGCTATCTGGTAAACAATTACATTACCATACAGGGCTGTCATCAAACGGCCATATATAAAACTATTACCAAAACTTTTGTAATACGTGCAATGAAAGCAGAGTAGGTATATATTGCGTCGACTCGTAATTGAAATAACAGCAGAAAATAATGATGATATTAAATTAAAAAAATCTTGATATTTATCCAAATTTCATTTGAGATTGCTTTAAACTTTTTTAGCACTTATCCCCACATTATAACTCCTGTAACCCAGGATTTAGAATTATCCATATACATCTTACCACGGTTTGGCCCTCAGATAATCCCGGGTAACGCCTTTACCTTGGATGTCCACAGTAAATTTAATTACATAATTTAAAAAGGAGACGATGGAGAATATTGTTTTCACTATGCGATGGGTTGTTGGATACCAAATAACTAAATCCCGTTATGAATTCATAAAATTAATGGTTTTCAAAACGTTGGAATCCGCATAAAAGATTTTATATAATATATTTATTATTCGTGTAAACAAACGTGAGAAATCATTCATTAAGTTTCATTTGATATCATGATTATCCGTGTGGTGACAGAGTAAGAATATAATTCACCACCCCCTATCTTACCCGTAAGTGATCGTAGGAGATGACTAAGGTATATAAAACGCATATAACATTTATGCCAGAGAGGGAAAACTCTAAACAAGACCCTGTACCAACCCGTTTGACCAGCGTGGTATAGTAGTAAATTCCCCCAATTATGGAGGAGGCTCGAACCCAACAGTGAGCCATATGTATATGAGCTGATATAATGATCATCACTATACTGCTCTTGTCTCGATTACTTTTGGTTGATATGTAGTCCTTTTCCATCGTATATATTGCAAATGTTATATGCAGTAAGTAATTTTAGGACTGGCACCTGCCTGACATTAACCTTCTTTGGGTATTTTCATTGAACATTAAATAAAAATAAATAGAAATATTTGAGTAAGTCTCCGTTAATCATAACAATATAAAATTAAAATTTTATGTAATCCTCGATATCAAAAGGAAATTCAAATAAACAAAACTAGTTCAAATGAATCCAATGAGCCGAAACTTAGTCGGTTTACTAAGGCAATCTAGAACTTCGTCACATAATTCCGAGCTGCATCATCAGACCAACTCAGTGCTATTATCATACATGGGTATTTCAAATATTTGGTCTGAGATTAACACGGCAGTTAACAGAAGGAATTAATGATCTTGAAACGTCTGAATTCACCTCGGCTTCCTTCTGCGAGATGAGTACCCCGCAGAAGGCGACGACCGCGTTCCAGTTCCTGACGCTGTCGGCCATCGCTTTAACGACGGCTGGCAGCGTCAGGTCGGCACCGATGGCAGGAAAGAGCCCACGGCACTGCCAAGCCCAGGTCGTACACACGTCGAGCGTATGCTGCACCGTGTCACCTCTTGCAGTACATTGCACATTGCCACTGCTCAGACATCGACTTTCTGCAAGAGTGTAACTCCAGACGGACGCCTACGGCTGTATACAGAAAAACTTCCAACAGTGTGGCCCTACCACTATTCAAAATTGTTAATACTATGATTGCTTAAATATAGTTTTAATTCAGAATTATAAATATATTTCAGGTGCGTCTCAACAATTAAACTCGGTGATAGAAAAAAAACTGCAATATGTAAGTCGGTGACGTCGATACATGACAATGAACACAAGTATTTACAAGGGCACGTCATCAGAAGTAAGAACATAAATATTTACCAGAAACTGTAAAGACGATTGCTTGGTGTAACACAAATTGAGTTATATTAATTTTATTGTTCTTTGTTTGTTAAGATAAAATGTGCTATCCATTCGCGGCCACCTTGGTCGCTGTATGGGACATGTTTGCAATGTATAAACACCTGCCGAAGCGAAGAGCATCGATCGTATTTCAAGACGTACAACTTTATGCACAACCTTTGTTGTTTGATCAGAAACTACTTAAGCTTAATGTGTCACTGTGCCAGAGTAGTGGTCGATTTGAGGTAATTGTTATCTATTATTTATTTTTTAAGTTATAGCAACAATAGTACGTTTTATTAAATAAATTTACGGGATTTTTTAAATTTTAAGGTTACGAGTAAATACTCAAAGGTTATCTCAGGCTTTATAATCGAATCCGATTTCGATTTTGACACGTATGAGAATAACGTTCCAGTAGAAAACAAGGAGTTAGAATTGACATCAAAAGATATTTACAATTTGCTTAATGAGAGAGGTCACAAGTACAGCGGTGAGTTCCAAAGTATCGAGTGTGCTTGTGCGTCACTGAATAAGGCGGCGCTCGTGTGGGCCGACAACTGGGTTACGTTCATCGACGGCATATTACAGTTGAACTTGTTGCGACAGCCGTCTAATGTAACCTCATCACCTACATGTATTAAGCGTTTAAGCATCGATGTTAACGAACATATAAATAGTGACATTCGTCATTTGAATGGAAGAAACGTGATGCAAGCACATGTATCAAATGATTGGACAAGGTAATTGTTGTATATCTAATCTCATAAATTCAACTAAATGCTATTCTTGCTTTATTTATTTATTATTAATTGGTTAGTTAGCCAGTTTGACATCATCATTTATCATTCTCTTACTCTTATCCCAATTACTTGGGGTCGATACAATATGTACTCTTATTTCATAGTACATATTGTAAAAGTTATTGGCAATAGCTTTATGACCGGCCGCCTGGCAGACGTCAACCCTCCTTGGAAACGTAATTGTTGACCGAATGATATCAGATGGAGTTGACCCAGGTCACTTAGTCGTCTTTACGCGACATCTACGAGCAAAGTAAGGGTTGGTAGTATTCGTAGCCGTGTCCTGAACCGCAGCCACATTGCTGGCGGGCGATCCATCCGTAGGCGGCGACCAAGAAGGGGGAGGCGCCGTTACGGGCATTTCCTCCCGCTGCCTTGACTGTCGACTGGACGTGGCCAGATGGCCTAGCGTTGGGGTGTCGGGTATAGAATGTCAATAGACGATATCTCTGGCACCCCGTAAAAGCGCGGAAGGGACCGCTGTGGTTTTATTGGGTATTTCGGCCGAATCAGCTGGCCGGCGAGTCCCACACACCCCCTCATCTGTCACCGGCAAGGGCTAGAGCGTTAAATGCTCTTCCACAACTTGAACAAAAAAAAAGTATTTGTAGCCGCTACCAAACAGCAACAGTTAGACAGTTTGACACCAGTAAAGAAATTAAATTATTTATATATATACATATATATATATATATATATATATATATATATATAGATTAAATAATATACCCGTTTTCACCATCTATACTAAAATTTAATTGAATCATAAATCCTTTTTTTTTTTTTTTTTTCGCAAGGTGGGACCATGGATGTGGTCGCGCCCCAGCAAATCGGCCCGGGGTGACGGAAGAGGCGGCACGCAACCCCATGGACCCACCCTGCAAACACCTCTCTTCGCCGTGCGAGCGGACCACCGGTACCCGATCTTTGTCTTCGGTGGCCCGCCCGGCGATATACCCTCTCGGGTTCCTCTTGTCGACGCCCCGACAGCTTTCGCCGTCGAGGCGTCGCCCTCACGCGGTGGCCTCACGTCGGGTGACCGGACAATTCCCCGGTCCGATCACCCGAAGCCTCGGTTAGGGCGGCATCAGGCGCAGATACTCGCGCATGCGCCGCCCCGGCCGCGGGCGGTGGCCCGGGTCACGGGAATCCTCCCGGACTCATTCCGCCGCCTCCTTCTGCGAGATGACAGCCTCGCAGAAGGCGGCGACCGCGTCCCAATTCCTGACGCTGTCGACCATCGCTTTCACAACAGCCGGCAGCGTCAGGTCGGCACCGATGACAGCGACGAGGTCACGGCGCTGCCCGTCCCAGCCCGTATATACCTCAAGCGTATGTTGCGCCGTGTCCTCGTCGCTACTGCAATGGTGGCAGGACGGAGTCCACTCCCTCCGCACGACCGTGTGCAGGTACTTGCCGAAGCAACCGTGCCCCGACAAGACCTGCACCAACCGGAAGGAGAGCACTCCGTGCCGCCGCTCCATCCACTCTATCAGTACGGGCCGGAGGGCCTCGACGGTAACAACACCGTGTCTAGGCCTCTCCAGCCGCGTAGCCCAATGGGCGATGACTTCTCGGCGGGCGTCCTCGCGCCAGGTGGTTATCTCGTTGAACGATGGGGAGCCACCCTCGTCGCGCATTGTGGTAACCCGCCGGTAGAGGTCGGAGAGCATCTCCGCCTCTAGGTCCCACAGGGGTGTCCCTGCCAATAGGCATGCCGCCTCGGTAGACACCGTGCGGTACCCTCGAATGGCTCTGACCGCCATGGCTCGCTGTGGCCTCCACAGTATAGCCCTGAGCTGGGCGTTCAGAGCCCTCGCCCACACGGGTGCGCCGTACATGGCCATTGAGCGGATCACCCCCGCATACAGCCATCGGCCCACGAAACTGGGTCCGCCCACGTTCGGCATGAGCCGAGAAAGGGCGGACTGAATCATAAATCCTAGGGGTCACAGAGATTATATAAAATTTAAGCATCATTGATAAAAAACGTTAGTTTGGTCTAAAACGCATATTTCGATTGATGTTAGCATCAAACCCTAACTTTAAATCGAAAGTTTGAAAATATGTGTTAAAAATAAATGTTATGATGATTAACACTATACAATTATAATACGATGTGTATTGAAGTCAGGCAACAATACCCCCCGTTTTCCGTCATTTCCCTTTGCCCCGCTCTCTGTCATGTCGTCATCGAGCAAGCAAGTCGACCACATTTTTTAATATAACATGAGTGTGTCAAAAATATAATAAAAGATCATTTACCAACATTGCGTTTATATCAAAAACAACGATAACCACGATTAATATAATTTATTTATAATTTCAAGGTGCGGAGGAGTTGTGCTGGAACATATTCTGTACCGGATATTACCTTTACGTCGAGGCCAACAGAGTCTCGAATGGAGTGTTACTCCTTCCAAAGTAGACGATGTGAGATTTTATTTTATATGCACTCGACATTAATATACATCTTCACAAGAAGGGACGCAAATCCTTGTATCTCCTCTTAATGGTCTTACCATTAAGAAGGAGAAAGTTAAAGTTCTCTTTGAAAATGAAATGGTAGATTTTTTAAAATATATTTTACTTTTTTACAGCTTCATGACATCAACCAATGCGATAGCAAACAAACGGAACTTGTGACACTTCAGTGCGAACGATTAGGAAAACTCGATACACTACGTTGGGTGCAAAGTCCCAGCTTGCAAAAGTTTAAAGTACCAGTGACAGTACGTATAACACACACACATTTATATATATATATATATCACGAACGAAGCGCAATAGCACATTGCCATTACTCAGACGTCAATCTTCTGCGAGAGTGTCGTACTACCCTGGACGGACCGGCCCGCGGCTATAGACAGAGAACTGTCCACAGCGTGGTCCAGCCACAATTATATATATATATATAAATATATATATATATATATATATATATACATATACATACAATTATTTAATAAAACATAAAATATGCATTTATATATCAATTGTCATTATTTTAGGTACATTACGCTGGACTTAATCAGATTGACGTAAGCAAAACAATTGGAATAACTTCAAGTGACAACAACGTGTACGGAATGGACTACAGTGGAGCCACTAAGGAGTACGTTAACAATATGTAAATAGTTAAAAGTTTTAGAGAATTACTTTGAACTAAGTGTCCTGATTTTTTTAGAGGTGATTACATGATGGGTATAGTAAGCGGCGGCGCAGCCAGTTCGTTGGTCGATGCAGAACCACTGCTGCTGTGGTCAGTGCCCGCACACTGGAGCCTAGAGGACGCCGCAACGGTGCCACTCGCATACACATACGCGTTTTATGCTGTTGTAAGTATTAAAATATCTGGATGACCGAGCCTTGCTCGGTATTTTCTTTTTAATGTGTTTTGGAAGATATATTTAAATATAATAAAAATAATGGAAAAACGAATCAAAAAGGTTAAAAATAAAAATAGAAACTAAAAAAATATCGAGCAAAAAGGAACAAAAATCACGTATGTTGTATGGGAGGAGTTCATTAACCGTTTTTATTTGACTCTGGCGAGGGTATTTTTACCGTATAATGATTAGGAAAGGAGAAGATAGTCATTTGCTATATTTTTGTTCGCTGTTTAGTTAGCTCTTAATCAACATATTTGCAAAAATCGAGACGGAAAGGTTGAGTTATATATGGAGACAGCATATTGATGCTGATCAGATGGGTCGCAAGACGCTATGACGTACCTATGTGTGCTATTACGGTCGTTTCAATTTCTTTAAACCATTTACTTGCAAATATTTGAAAATATTCGAAGGGGTCAAATATCAAAATAAATCCTTTGAATAAATGATAAACCCCGCTTTAAACAACCGGTCGAGTTCTTGAATACACCGAAGCCTCCCAGTATCCCAGCTCACATCTTAAAATTGAGAGCTTGCGCGCCAAAATTATACAATGTTGCAAGAAAAAACATTCTAAGATTCTCCAAAATACTCCAAATGCCATCAAATTACCTCTTCAAATTTCAGAGAGTGCAGTTTGTCATCAAAGTCTACTTCACAAGCTCGAGGTCAAATTCTTAAGATAGCGGGAGTAGACTTGAGAGAAATCAGCTTCTCCCATGGGCAGTTGTATGTGACATGCTTCAGAGTAAGCTCACAGAATAGCCTGGTAATTCTCATTTCAATCCGAAAGAAAAACAAAAGATATTGTTTACAAAGAAATACTGTAGTTAAAGGCCCCTATTGGCCGATAAGCCAATAGGGGCCTCCCATTTTGAAATAGCTTCGGCCATTTTGGACGCTACATGACAGAGCGGGTTCTGACAAAAACTCTCCCCATTCGGAGCCGGACAACGAGCGAGATCGGACCGGCGACGTTGCACTGCGTGGGAGCCCACGTGCCAAACGTACGTGGCCCGTCGTCCATTTGGCATGGCTTCTTGTTTCCCGTAATGGCGTCGTCATGCGGCGCGCCGCTACGCCGCCTTTTCTGCATTGCGTTAGCAATCTGCCTAAAATTATTTCGTGATTGAAGACTGGTGAGTCTTTTCAAACACTTGTTTCCTTGACCTGACGCCAAGTCATAGCTCAGCTTCGCTGAGTAACTGTGCTGGCTATCGTCCTAGCATGTTGTCGATATCCAACCGCCTACACGCATGGATGCGCATATTGGATTACCAGTCCAATCGTGACTATGTGCTTATCTGCTTAACCGACGATGATGGGACCCTGGAAACCACATCACCTGGTTCACCAAGTGATAATGATACGCCGTCCAAAAGGCGTGCATTTCCCCGCGGACATCCAGGTCCTATACACTTCGTGAATCGTTTCTCATAATGAAGCTGTCGTCTCGTTAGCCTACGTTCGTAATTAGTGAAAGCGTATAATGGACAGTGAACTTTCTCTCGCTTAGTGAATTGTTAATAAATGTGGCAGTCATAGCCACGTGTAGTGTGCAGTGCGTAATTAGCAACTTATATACTTACAGGTAATAGTAAATAAGACTATAATAACTGATAAGCTATTGTAAAGGTAACCTAAGTGTCATCCCAAACTGGGTGGTGCAATTGAATGTTTTTTCAATGAATATACGATTGAATGTATCTAGTATTTTCATTAAAGTGTATTATTGTACCCTTCCTTTCACAGGCGATATTTTCCTAGGGGCGCGATAAACACTTCCATAAGAGGTCCTTGATCTAATAGTCCGATCCTAACTTCCAGATAAACTATAGGCTTAACCTAAATTGTACTCTTGATTATTAGGTGGTATATCGTGACGGTGTGAAGACAATTGTATTCTATGCGCGTGAAGCATGCGTGTCGCGCACTATACAGACAATTGTATTCTTACATCATCACCTTATAACAGTAGATATCGTGTACGTTATTGTATACACCAATGCAACTTCATATCATTTCTGTAGCAATAATTATATTTCCCTACACTACGGATAGCTTATACGACTTTAGATTTATATATGCTACAGATACAGTAGTAAATTAGTTTTTTTCTATATGCTACAAATTTTTAAAAACAGGTAATAATAAGCGATTTGTCACTATAAGCGGTCAGGTCAGGTCATTATATTCGTCTTTTTTTACAAAGGATTTTATATGAAAACCAAACTAGGCTGTGTAATAACGTCATATTAAGCGGTTGTTTAATATAAGCGGCGTCATAATAAACGGATTCTACTTTATATATATTTAAAGAATATTCTTATTTCTTTTAAGGTAATCAAGGGCAATATTGAGCCTGGTATGAGTATACTTATTCATGAAGGCAGCGATGCACTCGGCCAAGCGGCAATAGCTATCGCATATGCACATAATTGTACAGTATTCACTACTGTAAGTGACAATACACAAAAAATATTTTTACTACAACGGTTTCCTCAACTACAAGGTAAGTTAATAACGGTAACATAATTTGAATAGTTAACGATTTACCTGTTCCACAATTACTACAAAAATATATTTTATTTACATACATACATACCATCACGCCATGTCCCTTGCAGGGTAGGCAGAGAGCACAGAGTGCCAGAGAACTCTATCCTTGCATACTTCACTCGCTTTCTCAACATTCATAATTCTCTTCATACACGCTCACCGGTTTCGGAGACTCTTGACTCAACCTTCCTTCAGTACATGACCGATCTGGTCTAGGTAGGTTAGTCTCGGTCTCCCTCGGTACCTACATCCTTCCATTTTCGCATTGTATATCTTCTTAACCAGACGTTCGTTCGGCATTCTTTCCACATGTCCGAACCATCGGAGCATTCCCTTTCGCATCTTTACACCAATACTCTCTTTCATACCTACTCGCTCTCTTACGTCGTCGTTGCGAATGCGGTCGGTCAGTCTAACTCCACAAATTTTCCGTAGAGATCGCATTTTGACCGCATTAATTTTGCTTTCATGCTCTTTTCTGCATACCCAACTCTTGCTTCCATATAGTAATGTTGGGACAAGTACAGCGTTATATATTGCTACACGCGCCTTCTGGCTGAGGTTGTGGCTACCGAGAAGTTGTCCCAACGCTCCGTTCTCTCTATTTCCCGCATTCACTCTTCGCTCTATATCAGTGGTGTGCCTCCCATCTCGGCTAAAACCACATCCAAGATATACAAATTCATCCACTTGCTCTAGTATATCATTACCTATTGTTACTCTTACATCTGTTCTGGCTTCATCTCTTTCAAAGACCATTATTTTGGTTTTGCTCACATTCACGCGTAAACCCCTCTTCTTACAATCTTCTGTCATGGTGTCGACTAGGGTCTGCAGGTCAGTCGCTGACTGTGCCAGCAGGACTGCATCATCTGCATAAAGCAGAGCATTGACCACTGAGTCGCCTATCTGGACTCCCACATTCATATCGTTCAACCTTTGGAGACATTTATCCAGATATATGATAAACAGCCTGGCTGACAGAACGCACCCCTGCTTAACGCCGATATTGACGTCAAACCAAGGCGACATTCCATCATCCAGCCGCACACAGGCTCTACAGCCCATGTAACTGGACTGCACAGCCTGTAGCAGTTTACCGTTAATACCATACTCCGGTAAAATGTCCCAAAGTTCCTTTCGTACAACCGTGTCAAATAAAAATATATATAAATATTTTATTTCCAGAGGAATATATTGGGACTTCTCATGATATCAGCTTTTCAGATAAGATTCTCACAGCCACAAGAGGAGACGGTTGTGATATAGTTATTGCTTGTGTAAAAGGAGTCCTTAAAGACGTAAGTGAATAAACACATACACAATTATCGTTATTGTAGGTGAGATTTCGTTTCATTGACTGTGTTATGGGTCTAGAACTATGTCCTTATGGACGCGGCCGCAGCCTTCTGCGAGGCAGTAGTCTCACGGAAGGAGGCAGAGGAGCGCGTGTGCGAGAAGCGTCTCCTAAATGACGCCTCCCGCCGCCGGCGACTGGAGCGGTGTAGGCGCGATTACCTGCGCCTGATGCCGCCTTAGCCGAGGCCGCGGGTGACTGGACCGGAGAATTAGTCCATCACCCGCCGAGAGGCTGACCGCGAGGAAAAGACCGAAGTCCTGCCCGAGGGGGACGACGTCATTCAAGGAGAGGGTACCCCTTAGGGGGTATTCCTTCGGGCCGGCCACTGACGACAAGTTCACGCTGCTCCGGTGGCCGGTCCAACGACGGAGGCGAGGTTCACGGGTGGGTTACGAGTGCGCGTGCTTACGCCCCTCTGTCGCCCTGGACGGAATGGTGCAAGGAGTGCACCGACCGAAGCGCCTTATGTCCTTATAATGTACTAACCAACAAGAATAGGCAATCTATGTACCAATTTACAAAGAACGACTTAAAAGAAAGGTACTGATTCAGGCAAAAGACAAATCCAGAAGACAATTCTTTTTCATACAACGCTTGATGCAAGTCTAAACCACCGACATATTGACGCCTCTGTCCGCTGCCGACGGTAAATTACGAGTATTTTAAATTATTCTTATTATACGTCTATTACTTTAAGCAACTATCTATTTAACAATGATTAAAAAAGAAAATAAAAAAAATTTTGAACTATTTTTTTTAAGTGAAAACTTCTTTAGAGTCTTTGTGCATTTTTTAGGATGGGTAAAAATGTTAAATAGATGCGAATAAAAATTGTTCGGTTCTTATTTCAGCTACCATAAACCTATTGCATCAGTTTTAGAGATTGGCGATGATGATAATAGTCATGATGATGGCGAAAGATTCGTTGAAATTATGGATGAAAGTTGATTTTTTAGAGAGATAAACGTTTTAATTTAATAATTGTATAAGTTCTGAAGTGTTAATTTTTTGATGTAATAAATTGTCATGTTTGTGTACGATAGCACAATAAATCAATATTGTATTTAACCACATATATGATAGTACTTTTATACTGATAAATAAAGCAATTTGGGCGAAATTTTTCCCTAACCATTCCATAACAATTTTTTGGCGACTGGCTATGGTATGGTCATACCCATACACACTCCTTGGAGCACGCTTTTTTTTTTTTTGTATTTGTTTCTTTTTCATAGCAAACCTATTCATCATTCATCATTCTCCTACTCTTATCCCAATTACTTGGGGTCGATACAATATGTACTCTTCTTTCATAGCACATATTGTAAAAGTTATTGGCAATAATTTTATGACCGGCCGCCTGCCAGACGTCAACCCTCCTTGGGAATGTAATTGTTGACCAAATGGCATCAGATGGAGTTGACCCAGGTCGTTATATGGCTCTTAGTCGGCTTTTACGACATCCACGAGCAAAGTAAGGATTGGTAGTATTCGTAGCCGCTACCACACAGCGTAGCGTCATAGCAAACCTATTATTCATATTAAAGTACTATATCTAGTTTTCTCTTCTATCGGTAGTCCTCGTGCAGACATTGATTTTTTTTTGAAAATTAAGGTCTTTGTATGTTTGTTTTTTTTGTTTGTTTTATAATACATGATTGGTCCTCCACGTTGTGGCTATCTCCGCTGTTGTCGCTTAAAGACAGGGTCGACGGCAGTTTGGGGAGAGGTTACGCTCTACAACCTTTACTTCTTCCCTAATAGGAGTGTGGAAGATCGCGGGGCCTCCCTTACCATTTTGTGGGCCTCGAAACGGCGGATGGCATCGCGCCAAGTCTTCGTACTGGGGGACTTCAACTTATGGCATGGGGGTCCCTCAGAACGAATAATCGCGGGCAGGCGGTCGAAAATTAAGCTGCATAACTGGGCCTCTGCTTGCTGAGGAGGGGCTCAGTGCATACGTGCGTGCGGCAGCGAGGTGGGTCGATAGTGAAATTGTCATTCGCTAGCTCCAATGTCGCAGCACGGGAGAGGAGCTGGTGCGTCCAGAAGGAGGTTGGGATAAAATGGAGTCGGATAGGGTCCAACCTTAGATACATTCGGATAGATGTGTCCCGAACCCTCCGACAACCCAGCAGGGGTCCCATAATAGACGAAGCTTTTGATTTGCCGCGGTGAGCTGTGGGTCAACTCCATTGGGACCTACTGGCGGGAGCAGCTATCGTGCATTCATGGCTGCCGTTACCACCCGGTGGACGGGGTAGATGCCGAGGCTGGCCGCATTGGATGTGTATTAAGTCAGATCTGCGATGCGACCATGCCCTGTGTACGGTGTCTACCCCCCAAAGAGGGTGGTTCTCTGGTGGTGCCGGGAGTTGGCAGATCTCCACGCTGCGTGCCACCATTGAAATTATGACGAGGACACGACGCAGCACACGCTCGAGGTCTGTGTGGCCTGAGCAGAGCAACGCCGTGAACTCGTCGCAATCAACGGTGCCGACCTGACGTTGCCGACCATGCTAAGGCGATTCTTGACAGTGTCACGAACTGGGACGGGGCCGCCACTTTCTGCGAGACAGTCCTCTCACCTCAGTGGACCCCGGCGTTTTTAGCAGACTGCGTTACCGACACGGTTATTTCGGGGACGGAATCATTCATTCCCAACATAAAATACCCGTCGGTGGCCACAGTTGTCCTTGGTTTCATAAAACCTACAGGACGACTGACTGCACGCCAGTAGAAGGCCTGGAATAGGGCCAAAAATTGTCGTCTCCGAAAGTCAAAGAGGAGAAGTGAAAATTTAATGCCGCTTCTAGATCTAGTAAGAAGATTATTGCCATAACCTAGGCAGAACATATTCCCAAAATTGGCAAGTGATTAGAGAGTTATTCTGCTAGGATTCATGCATTCTGGTCACTTACCAAAGCTGCCCAAGGCAACTTCTGCCAGTCTAATCTCCCACCAATCCAGAAACATGATAGCAGTCTATCCCAAAGTGCAAAGGAGAAGGTCGGTGTTCTGGGTCAATTCTTTTCCTTGTCATCCATTAGCCAAGGACGAGAGATGGCGGAAGATGCACGACGGTCTCGACCGTGACCCCTGGTATCGCCCGTATTGCACGTCGCTGAACAAGCTTCGTGCGCAAGTTGGCAGGCTGCCATTCAGCAGCATCAGAAAGGCACTCCGATATCACGGAGTGCCCTTGTACCTGAGGCGGCTGAGTGCAAACTATTTGAAGAGGCGCAGTGTCCTCTGCGCGAGTCCCGTAGGGGATATTGTGCAGATGCCCATGACGTGCGGTATCTTACAGGGTCGGTCTTGGGGTCTACGGAGCATAGTTTACGACTGAGCGTTGAGACAGTGTCTCTCCTCCCGGGCTTGATATGCTACGCTGACTATAAGCTCCTTACAGCCCGAGGCAAGACACCCGTGGAGGCAATGAGCCTGGCCACTCTCGACACCGAGGAGATGGTCGGGCGAATCGAGGTGCTGAGACTCAGGGTGGTCCTAGATTAATCGGAGGCCTTTTTATTCCATGGGCCCCGCATTGGGACCGCCTATCGGCGTCTTGATGGTCGTCAACTCCATCCATGTCAGTTTCCAGGCCGATATGAAGTATTTGGACCTGGTACTCGACGGAAATTGGTGGTTCCGGGAGCATTTCCGTAGACTTGCTCCCCGTCTCGTCGGCGCAGCTTCTGTCCTCTCACGGCTCATTCCGAATGTGGGCGGACCCAACGTGGAAGGCCGACGGCTGTACGCGAGGGTGATCCGCTGTACGGCGCATCCCTTGTGGGCGAGGTCTCTGACCGTCTAACTCAGGGCTCTTCTGTGGCGTCCACAGAGAGTCATGATGGTCAGAGCAATCCGCGGTTACCGCACGGTAGTGTCCGAAGTGGTGTTTGCATTGGCCGGAACTCCCACGTGGGACCTGGAGACGGAGATTTTCTCCGATCCCTACCGGCGGGTGTCTTCAGTACGCGACGAGGGTGGCTTCCCATCGCATAGCGAGCTGGCCATCTGGAATAAGAACGCCCACCGCGACGTCATTGCCCGTTGGGTTACGCGGCTGGAGAGGCCTCGATACGGTGTTCGTACCGTTGAGGCCGTAGATCAAACTGTGGGATGGAGTCCTCTCTTTCCGACTGGTTCAGGTCTTATCGGGACACGAATGCTTCGGCAAGTCCCTGTACACGGTCGCAAGGAGGGAGTTGAGTCCGTCCTGCCAACACTGCGGCAGTGACGAGGACACTGCGCAGCATACGCTCGAGGTCTGTACAACCTGGCCTCGGCAGCGCCGTAGTCTCATCACTGTGATCGGTGCCTACCTGAAGCTGCCGGCCGTCGTGAAAGCGATGGTCGACAGCGTCAGGAACTGAAACGTGGTCGCCGCCTTCTGTGAGGCAGTCATATCCCAGAAGGAGGTGGCAGAATGAGTCCGGGAGGACTTCCTCTACGGGGACTCGTGCCGCCACCGGCGCCTTGGGCGGTGAAGGCGCGAGAACCTGCGCTTGATGCCACCCTAGCCGGTGCATCGGGGGACTGGACCGGGGATTTGTCCGATCACCCGGAGTGGGGCCACTGCGTAAGGACAATACCCCGACGGCGAAAGCTTGCGGAGCATCGACTCGAGAGGAACTCTTAATCGCTCGGCAAAATACATTGCAGGGCGAGTGTATGGGGTCGCGCGCCGCTTGTTCTGTCGCCCCGGACACGGTGTGACCAACCATAGCCACACCGTCTCTCTAACTGAAATTCACATTGCACAGCTAGCGGTCAAGTGGGAACTGCGGCTTTTAGACGTCCACAAATCGAGTTGAGCAAATCTCCAAACCGGAGGATTACAGTGCCCTCACCTTTTCTTTGCACTTTTGACAATCCTACAATATATAAAAGCAAAATCGAGATTTCATAAAATCTACAAAGCAACTACTTTACAGAGTGATTACAAAACATTTTCTCACTCTAGAGCATTGGTTAAAAGTAAAATCAAATCTACATGTGAAAACTATCAGTCCTTGATACAAATGAATATTATCAAAGATCCAAAATCATTCTGGAACTATATTAAAAATAAACAAAGCAAACGCACCAAAAATATTATAAAACGTGATAATGTAGCGATTAATGATTCAGAAGGTGCAGAAATATTCGCTTCATATTTTCACACGGTATATAGCACCCAACGTCCTGTTTTGGATCCGATGGTGGCAGAAGAAATGGCAGGTCCAAAAGCGGGTGCGGCCAGGGTCCACGTGACTGAATTCAATGAATGCGATGTACGCTCAGCGCTCAACCGCCTCAAGCCTAAGCACTCGGTAGGGCCTGATGGTATACCACCTTATATTGTAAGGGATTGCCGTGAGGTATTGTGGAAACCATTATTACACATCTTTAATTTATGCTTAAAAATAGGTCATTACCCGGATATATGGAAAATCACTAAGGTAACACCAGTCCCAAAAGGTTGGGCAAATGATAATATTACTGGTTACAGACCCTAGCAGTATTATTATTGTAATGTTCGTAAATAAAACACAGCGTTGCAGAGCACACATATATTGCGATTCACGAGACTGACATAATTATCTTAGAACTACCTACTGAACACTTATAATATTAAATACATTTATACGTTATTAATCTACCTACACTACACTCCTCCCTACTAAATTAATACATAATATCTTAACTCTAAATTAATTCTAAGACTTATAATTAGGTGCTTTAATCCTACATGCTCTAACCGGGCGCGGGTGTTGCGGAGGCGGTTGCAACGGAATGGACACAAGCTGATCAGCAGTTCCAGTTTGAGTTCCTACCGTTTGCTCTATTACTGGCTGGCTAGTTAACTCGATTTGCATTGAACCACCGTGCGGAGGTGACTCTTTTAGTGACAATTCCTCCTGAGCCAATTCACCTCTCTCCTCGTGCTCATTAACTGTAGTCTGAGAATCTGGGTCTGATTGTTCCGTAATACTAGGACCATTAGAAAGTAAGGATGATCTACCTCTTGTTCTCCTACGTAGTTGATCAATATGTCTATGCACAGTTTTCCCGCTTTGACCCTGAACTCTATAATTACTGGGACCTAGACTATCTACTATACGCCCTGGGACCCATCTCTCTCCTTTCAAATATTGTCGATACCATACCTCATTGCCTTCTCCCCCCATACATCTAGTTGCCCCCCCCCCGACCGATACCACCTGCTGTTGTTGGGCTTGCCGTACTTTGTTCTCCCTATCGGGCTTGATAACGTCCAGCCTAGTGCGTATACGTCTACCTAATAGTATCATCGCGGGGCTTTCCCCTGTTGTAGAATGTTCCACATTCCTATAATGAAGTAAATATGTCTATATTGCTGTATCTATATTTTTTTTTTCTACCATGGCTTTCATAATTACTCTTTTTAAGAGTTTCACCGCATTCTCGGCCAATCCATTTGAGGCGGGGTGGTATGGGGCTATAAAAATGTGTTCAATACCGTTGGCATTTGTGAATTCTTGGAATTCTTTAGAAGCGAATTGTGTACCGTTATCACTAACTATCTGTTTGGGTAAACCCCATCTACTGAATAATTCTGTTAATTTATTAATGAGAGTAATTGCTGACATGCTTGTGACGTTGAATACTTCTAACCATTTGGATGTAGCATCCACTATAACTAAATATATTTTACCACCTATAGGCCCCATATAATCAATATGTATCCAGCTCCACGGTCGACCCGGCCAAGTCCACATGCGCGGCGATTGCCGAGGTGGTGCATCTGCTTGAGCTGCACAAACTTCGCACGACCGACACATAAGTTCTACTGCCTCATCGACCCCGGGCCACCATACGTAGCTTCGTGCTAACGCTTTCGATTTTACTATACCCATATGGGGTTCATGTAACATCAATAATATTTTATTCCTACAGATCCTAGGTACGACTAACCGATGGCCCCACATTATACACCCTAATTCCTCATAAAGCTCCTGTTTCCTATTAAAGTACGGTTTTAAATTGCTAATTTCACATACATCAGGCCAGCCGTCTCTTATATAGCTCAATATTTTTGATAATTCTTAATCACGTAGTGTTTGACTTTTAATATCATTATAGTTTAATAACAATGACTGTTGTACAAAGTGTAAATGAGTTTGTTCTGGCTGTCCAGACGTATTAATTCCACTCGAAACTAGTGGTAACCTCGAAAACCCGTCTGCAACGTTTTGATCGGTGCGTACGTACTCAATAGTAAATGAGTAAGCTGATAAGATAATCGCCCATCTTTGCATTCGGCTTGCTACCATCGTCGGTATTCCAGTGTTAGGGCCAAATATTGACACTAAAGGCTTATGATCCGTACGTAATATGAAATCACGTCCATATAAATATTGATGAAATTTATTGACACAAAATATAATAGCTAAAGCCTCACGATGTATCTGCGAGTAATTTTTTTCCGCTTCACTAAGTGTACGTGACGCGTAGGCTATCGGACGCTCGCCCCTCGCGCTCGGCTGCGACAGTACGCCACCGACACCGCGTGCGCTCGCGTCGCATGTTAAAATCAATGGTTTCATAGGTTCATAATGCGCTAATACCTGAGCCCCCGCTAAAACGTTTTTAATGTTCACAAAAGATTTTTCACATTCAGCTGACCAATACCATTGTTTACCTTTCTTTAATAATTCATAAAGTGGCACTAACTTACTACTCATATTCCTAACAAATTTACCATAAAAATTTATTATTCCTAAAAAGGACCGTAACTCCGTTACATTTGATGGACGTGGAATGTTCAAAATGTCGTCTACTTTAGACGGATCTGTTTTAATACCTTCGCTGTTAATTATATATCCTAAATATTTTACCTCTTTAACTAGAAATACACATTTATTACTTTTTAATTTTAAACCATGTTTGTGCAATCTATTAAAAACTTTCTGTAAGGCTTCTAAGTGTTCCCGCTCGTTCCGGCCACTAATAATTATGTCATCAAGGAACACCTCCACGTTAGGTATCCCTTTCATTAGTTGACACATAATCCGCTGAAAAATGCCAGGACTCGATGAAAGCCCATAAACTAGTCGATTATACCTATGTATATAAACCCCTATGAGTGTTAACTACTGTATATTTCTTAGAATCATCCAATTCTATTTGATTATAAGCTTGTGATAAATCTATTTTAGAAAAATAAGTAGCTCCACTAAGTTTAACTATTAAATCCTCAATTTTAGGCAATGGAAAACGATCCGTTAATAAGGCAGGGTTCACCGTGGCTTTATAATCAGCACAGATTCTCAGCGAGCCATCAGGTTTATTTACCAGCACCAGTTGAGAGGCCCAGTCGGAACAGTCAACGGGCTCGATGACGCCCTCGCGTAGCATCTCGTCGAGCGCGGCGTCGAGCCGACCGAGCAACGCGTACGGCACCGGCCGTGCACGGTGGTACACCGGCGCAGCACAGTCGCGTACGCGCAGCGTCGCTTTACCCCCCGTGTACCGCCCCAGCCCACCGCTGAATAGCTCTTTATACCTGTATAGGAGTTCGTTAATTCCATTAGTTATATTATTATTTTTACTATCTATTTTATAACAGTTGTTAAAAGCTGGGATATTTATTTTTAATTCAGTTAACCATTGATGGCCAAGTAATGAAGTGGTACCCCCCCAATATTACAAATAATTCTAAGTTTTTACCACAATTTCCGTACATTACATATGGTCTGAATACCCCTAGGGGTTTAATTTTTGAACCGTCATAAAAATTTAATACAATATCACTAACTTCTAACTTATGGGTATTAAAATACTTTTTATAAGTTTTTGCACTAATGCATGATATCGCCGTACCCGTATCAATCTCCATTGGAATTGTAATATTATTAATACGTATATGCAAATTTACCGCTCTGTAGTCGCTCAGGCATAAATGATGGATACTTTCTTCCAATACCCTCTCCTCGTCCGATAGTTCTGTTTGCATTTCTCCATAATTAATCGCCGATCGCCTTATTCCACCTCTGTGAACCTCGTTATTTGCTTTATCAGGGCATACCCGTCGTAAATGACCGGAGCGTTTGCAGTGGCTGCAGACGTAGTTACGAAACCGACAAGTCGAATATGTATGTTCCATTGCCCCGCAACCAGTACAGTTGTATCGCCCGTCCGCCTTGCCATCATCACCAAATCGCCATCGCGAGTTGTTCGTGTTCTCCCGTCGAGCTGTATCCTTCCGCCTGATCCGCGGATTGTTGTAGATACTCCCACCGACGCCACCGCTTTGCGTGCTGACCACGTGTACCGCCTGTTCCGGCAGTGTGCCATCCGCGCGCGCCTCACCGCCCTTGTTCCACCATAAGCTTAGACTCCACGGCGGCTGCATCCCTCTCCGCCGCCTCCAACGAGGTTGCCAGCCTCACTGCGTCTGTATAGGTTATTGTATCGGCCTCCGCAAACAACCGTTGCCGTATAATGTCGCTACGTAACCCGCAGACAAACTGATCCCTCAAATTTTCACTTAATCCTTCTTTAAACTTACAATGTCGGGCAAGTTTCTTGAGCTCCGCTACATACGTGGCTACGTTTTCCTCGCTGCCCTGCCTCCGCTGCCTAAATCGATAACGTTCTGCAAGTACCGACGGAGATGGTTCTAGATGCTGACGTAACAGTTCGACTGCCTTGGTATATGTTAACGCCGCTGGTTTGTCCGGACTAGCAAGATTCGATAATAGTTCGTATGCCTCATCCCCCATAACAGCTATTAGGGTAGGCAATTTCGTGACATCTTCTATTTTGTTCACTTTAAAGTACATTTCTAGCCTGTCCACGTACACTGACCAAGTGCCACACTTTAAATCGAATTCTTTTATTTTACCAATAGACATTTTAAGTTTTTGTTATTACACTCGCGAACGTTATAACAATATTTAACAATAGGTAGTTATACGCTATAATTCCGTTTAATCCTCGTCGCCACTGTAATGTTCGTAAATAAAACACAGCGTTGCAGAGCACACATATATTGCGAATCACGAGACTGACATAATTATCTTAGAACTACCTACTGAACACTTATAATATTAAATACATTTATACGTTATTAATCTACCTACACTACAATTATATAAAGAGCTGATTCAAAAATTTTATCAAACGTTGATAACAACGTTCGCTAAAATTTTGGAATCAGCTCTTTATTTAGATATTTATAAACAAATCAGCTCTCGATTGACTGATAATTAGCATGATTTCCGACAAGGAAGAAGTACGAGTAGCAATCTGTTATCATTTATGACGTACCTAATACCAGTCATTGATGCGGGTGGTCAGGTAGACGGCACTTACTTCGATTTTTAGAAGGCATTCGATACGGTGGATAACGACATACTATTATCGAAACTATCATTATTGGGGGGCGGGGTTACACGCCGCACTTGCTCAAATTCTTTGCCAGTTACCTTGCTGAGCGCCGACAATACGTAGAGTACGCCGGTTACAAATCTAGGCCATATTATACCTTTTCAGGATTAAGCCAGGGATCAAATTTGGGGCCCTTGGAATTTATTCTTGTGGTGAATGACCTGCCGGAAATCGTCCGAGATGCTGATTGTCTTCTCTTTGCGGATGATCTTAAAGTATATTTAACAATTAAGGATGCCTCGGATGCGGAGTGCTTGCGAAAAGATATTAACCGAATAGTGCAATGGGGTGTTACAAATAAATTGACTTTTAATATTTCCAAATGTGGCATAATGAGATATAGCCGGGCAAAAAATCCACAACAATACACTTACAAAATTAATAACGAATCTATTCTGCGCTTAAGTCATACATGAGCCCTGGGTGTTGAAATGGTGCCTGAATTTAACGTTTCGTAAACATATTACCAAAATTTGTAGCAAAGCTTTCCGGAAATTCGGTTTTATTTTGATAATTTGTAAAGATTTTAATAATATTTCGGCTATCAAAATTTTATATAATACTCTCGTACGCAGTCACCTTGAGATATCCGCAATCGTTTGGAATCCCCATGAGTCTAACATCCTTATGCTGAAAAATTCAAAATAAATTCACCCGTTTTTTATATATGTTTGGCGTGTACTACGTGGCCAGCTACACCACCCCACCATACTGGCTATGCTACACCTGTGTACACCAGCAGGCTATATGGTTATAAGGGGCCAGCGGCCCGCGCTAAGCGTGCCAGCGGCCAGAACTAACATGCTCACTTACGCCCCCTTGACACGTGCTATTAAATTAATAAATATAATAAATTATACAGATATTTACCACTGCAGCCTACGTGAATTCATAGACGTTGCATACAAGTGCGTTGCGTATAATTAGTAAATATACTTAGTTAGTAGTATTGAATATGATAAAATATAATATTAAGCTATATTAATATTTTGATATTATGTTTTATTATTTAGTTTATTGTTATCATTATTTGTTTAAACATATTTGTTGGCAACTCCAACAAATATACATTATATTTTTTATAACTGTCAAATCTCTCGCTCTTCTGTGTGGCATTTGAACCGTACGTACGCTCATGTACTTTTTCCTGTGCAAATTAAATAAATACAAGTTGTGGCAGTGCAAACATTGGCGTTATTATTTTACATCATCAACGACCTAGCCTACAGTCCACTGGGATAAATAGTACATCCTCTCACCGAAACAAGAAGATTTTGCATAGGCAGAGGCAACAAGACGCCGCCATACCGCTGCGGCAAAATAGTGTTTTACGAGCACCGAAGCATCTTCGAAGCAGGGAAGGCTAGTTCATACTTCACTGAAAGATCGCTACTTGGAAATAGTACGAGTTCATCAAACTACGTTTCATCAAAAATTGAATTTTGAAAATTTGCATTCTCATCAAGACCGCCATTTTGACGAAGAAATAATTCGCATTCATATAATACAACGCAATTCATTTAAAATCAAGAACGAGGAAAGGAAATCATATCTGGGAGCCAATAAGAAGCCGTAAAGCCGACAACGCGCATCGCGTCATCGTCAACGGACCAATCAGGATCGTCGCCCGCTTCCCGCCTATTCGTCAACGCGATGCATCCGCAGCTTACGTTGGAATAACGCATTGCATCATCTCGCGACCGCCATTCCGCCATCTTATGTTCAATCAAAACGTTGAATTTAGCGTGTTTTCATCTTCACAGAGTTCGATTTATAACAATATTTATACGAAAATCCTCCTGAGAATATTGTGTAACTTAGTCGCGGTGCAGTCTACACCACGTTGTAGTAATTCTGCTTATCGTAAACGATATAGTGTTAATTTAGTACATACATCACGATGTCTGAGGATGATAAAGGTACCGAAAACATTTCTTTATTAAAAAATAAAAAAAGAGGTGTCCATAGCTGCTTGACGAGAATTCATAATGACGTTGAAACCTTGTCACCAGCCACCACTTCCAAGGTATATCTGGAAGTCAAAGAGGAACGTCTACGATCACTTTTTTTGACATATGAAAATTTATTGTTTCAATTAATGGCTTTAGACCCCTCTGCAGAGGATGATGGCAAGGTTGAAGAAAAATATACATCAGCTCTCATTAAAATCAAGCAGTTATTAACGAAACTTGATACTCAGAATAGTTCCAGTGATACTTTAAAACCTAAGGTATCAGTGCCGACTAAATTACCAAAAATAAATGTGCCACACTTCACTGGCAAGTATTCGGAGTACAAAACTTTCATAGGCTTATTTAATTCTCTTATTAATAATAATTTTAACTTAGAAAAAATTCAAAAATTGTATTATCTTAGGAGTTTTCTACAAGGTGAAGCATTAGATTTAATCAAAAACTTACCCTTGTTAGATTTTAGTTATGATGAGAGTTTGCAAATATTAGAAAAACGGTATAACAATGAGTTTTTAATAAAAAATGAACATATAAATATATTGTTGGACATTTCGTCCATAAGTAGATCAACAGCTCCAATCCTTAGACAGTTTGTCACTAACTTTAAGCAACAATTAGCCTCATTGCGCAACCTTGATGTTGATGTGGATGACTGCCCAATAATATTAACAATATTACTGCGGAAACTTGACATTTTGTGTAGCAGAGAATTTCATATTATGTCTAGCCATGAAAAAAAGGAGCCTACTTTATCAAGTTTGATCACCTTTCTAGACGAGCGAGCAATTGCACTTGAAAATGCAACAGGAGGAGCAATGATTACCCCACAGGCATCAAAGGTAATTAATAGATACACCGGCAAAGAACCCCCAGCTACTATGAATTCTGTTGAGGATCCTGCTGCAAACCCTGCCAAGAATTCTGTCTGTCGATTGTGTAAGTTATCTACACATAAGCTTTTTAATTGTGTTAAATTTAAATTAATGCCTGCCTCTGAGCGACTTCAATTCGTTACAGAGCAAAAATTATGCAAGATAAGTCTTAATAAACATGTCAAATTATGCAGGTATCATTTTAAATGTGCTTCATGCCAACAGAAACATAACTCTCTTATACATGTTGATGAAATACAGAATCCAGTTTCATTCTTGTCGCAAACAATATGTACCCAAGTATTATTGCCAACGGCACAAGTTAGGCTTATCACTCACAATGGCAGAGAAGTATATGTCAAAGCGCTGCTGGACAGTGGTTCTCAAATGTCATTTGTAACAAAGCAATTAGTCAATTTATTAGGTTTAACTACAAAATCAATAAATTCAAAAGTTTTAGGCATCGGGAACAATGTTTTTAATTTAAATGAGTGTGTCTACACTCACTTCAACTACATTCCCTAGTCAAATACTACAATGTCACTGTATCATCTTTCATTATGGACAAAATCACCACTAGATTGCCACAACAAAAGGTGGACACGTCAAAGATTGTGTTGCCCCCTAATATCAGCCTTGCTGATAAAGAGTTTTACAAGCCAAGTGATATACACTTATTAATCGGTGCCGATGTATTTTTTCAGCTCCTGACTGATGAGCCATCAAAATCAATAAAGCCTGCACTGCCGCTATCTAAATCACACAATGCTTCTGCTTCTCCTACAATCACGCTTTTAAGTACTCACTTTGGGCATGTAATAGCAGGTAACCTGCCTTATATTTCTGCAACTAATCCAGTCACCTTATATTGCAATCGCTGCGACACAGAACTTCATAATGATATGGCTAATCTTTGGAAAATGGAAAGTGTCCCTGAATTATTTCCAGAGAAGACAACTGAACATGATACTTGTGAACAAATATTTAAAAATTCAGTTCAGTTAAATAATTACCATTTTACAGTAGATTTGCCTTTAAAACTACCTCTTTGCTCTGTTAATGAAGCGTTAGGTAATTCATTTGATATTGCTTTGAAAAGATTTCATAACTTAGAAATTAGATTACAAAAGGATCCATTGTCATTAAAGCTTTATAGTAATTTCATATATGAATATATAAAAATGGGTCATGGCTCTAAGGTGGACATTAATCAGTATGATTTTAGACATGATGCAATTTATTTCTTGCCACACCATCTGTAGTCAGGATGGACAAAAAAACCACAAAATGCAGAGTAGTTTTCGATGGTTCTATGAAAACAAATAAAAAGATATCATTGAATGACTTGTTATTGAATGGGCCCGTGGTACAGAACGAATTATTTGACATTCTAATTTTAGCTAGAATGGATAAATACCTTTTTGTAACACACATAAAACATATGTTTCGAGCCATCAGTTTAGATAAAAAAAATTGTTCATTACAAAATATACTCTGGAGAGATTCTCCCGATCAAGACATAGAGTGTATTCAATTAAGCACCGTTACTTATGGTCTTAAATCTAGTTCATACTTAGCCACTCGATGTTTAGTGGAGTTGGCTGAGCGATATGGTAAACAATATCCATTGGCAGCCTTTGTTTTATAACACCAGACATATGTCGACGATTTATTGGGTACAGCAGCTTCTCTTGAATCTTTAATTGAGTTAAAAGAGCAAATTAGTAAACTCCTAAGCCTAGGAGGTTTTCAGCTGCACAAATGGTGTTCAAATAGCGCTGAATTACTGCAAAGTATTCCTACAGAAAGACAATATTTTGATATAACTGAATTACAAAAAAATTATTGTCCCTTGAAAACGTTGGGTATCAATTACAATGTTAAGGCAGATACTTTAAACCTTGCTTCTCCCACTCCTCAAGGCAAAGTTCCTCAAACTAAGCGCGAAATCCTAAGCTTTGTAAGTAAATTTTTTGACCCATTAGGTCTGGCTGGGCCTATTATTGTTTGTGCTAAAGTTATAATGCAAAAACTGTGGCTAACACGCATGGGTTGGGACTGTATGCTTGATCAGTCTCTAAGGGAAGCTTGGCTTGAGTTTTACAATAGCTTAATTAATATGAATCCAATTAGCATTGACCGTTGGATCAGCATGAGCAATACAGTGTCTATGCAATTAATAGGGTTTGCAGATGCATCGCTTTCCACTGGCTATGGAAGTTGCATTTATCTTAGAGTTACAGACACAGCTGGTAGGGTGAATGTTTCCCTGGTTTGCTCAAAATCTAGAATAAACCCTTTAAACCAAAGTCTCACTGTACCTAGGAATTAAATGCCGCACTGCTGCTATCAAGGCTAATTGCTAGGGTTCACAAAACATTATTGCATAAGCTTCATATAGATAATGTTATATTATATTCAGATTCACAAATTGTCTTGGCATGGATTGCAACAGATATAATAAAGCTAAACACATATGTCGCTAACAGAGTAAAACAAATTACTCAAAATACAATGGGTTTCACATGGTCTTATATTAGCTCACATCAAAATCCTGCCGACTGCTTGAGCAGAGGAGTGCTTCCACACAGCCTAGAGCAAAATAGTCTCTGGTGGCGAGGTCCTGACTTCCTTCATGACAGTTAGTACAATGTTCCTTTCATTACACCTCTGGACAACATAGAGAGCTTCCAGAGATCAGGGACAAAGTGGCTCATGCAACGGTTTGTACCTGTATCAGGCAAGATATTTTAAATCTAGATTTTTTACAAAAATTTTCTGAGCTACACAAAATGCAAAGAGTTCTTTCATACATACTTAGATTCTGTAATAATAGTCGCACAAAATCAAATAAAATTAATGAAAATTTTATTACTTGTGAAGAGCTTAAGGATTCATTGTTATTAATTATTAAACATGAACAGAAAATATTTATGAGTGATGTTATTCATTCTTTAAAATGTAAACAAAAAATTTGTGATTATAGTTATAATTCCTTATGTCCATTCTTGGATGATAAGGGCCTTGTGAGAGTAGGTGGGCGACTGCAAAATGCGAATATTTCATATTCACAAAAGCACCCTATTATTCTTCCTAAAGAGTCTCCTATTATACAATTAATTATAAAATCTGAACATGTGAAGAATCTTCACGCTGGCCCTAGAATAGTTTTATCTGTTATCAATCAAAGATTCTGGATAATTAATGCTATGAGAGAAATAAAAAAAGTTATTCACAGATGCACAATATGTTGGCGACTTAAAAAACATGCATCTGAACAATTAATGGGCAATTTGCCTAAAGAGAGAGTAAGTACATGTCGTCCTTTTCAAAAGATAGGTATAGACTTTGCTGGCCCAATTCCTGTGAAGCAATCTACTTTGCGTAGGACAATCGTAGGGAAGGCCTATATATTGGTTATTGTTTGTTTTGTTACTAAGGCCTTACATTTAGAATTATGCTCAGACTTGAAAACCAGTACATTTCTGGCTTCTCTTAGGCGCTTCATTTCGCGTAGGGGAAGGCCAACTGAAATATATTGTGATAATGCATCCACCTTTAAGTCTGCCAATTCAGAATTACACAATTTATATAAACTGCAGAAATCCAGTGAGCATCGAACACAAGTGCAATCATTTAGTGCTGAAAATGGCATTACTTTTCATTTTATTCCTTGTTATTCCCCTGTGTTCGCTGGTCTGTGGGAGTCAGCAGTCAAAAGTACCAAATTCTTGTTAAAAAGGACTGTCCAAAGAGCAGTAATCACCTATGAACAATTGTCAACTGTATTATGTGAAATAGAGGCAGTACTGAATAGTAGACCACTTATACCAATGTCAAGTGATGTTAATGATTTTTCTTATCTATCTCCAGGTCATTTCATTATTGGTACTACTTTAAATTCATATCCAGATAAAGATGTATCTCAAATTCCTTGTAATAGATTAAAATTCTGGGAAATTTGTAATAATATTAAACAATCATTTTGGAAAACATGGAGTAATCAATACTTAAATACTTTGCAATGTAGACCTAAATGGAGAAATGCATTACCTAATTTAAAAATTGGTTCATTAGTGATTCTTAAAGAAGATAACACTCCACCCATGTACTGGCCTATGGCAAGGATAGTGAACGTCTTTCCTGGCTCTGATAATTTGGTCAGAGCAGTGGAAGTAAAAACTGCTAATGGTAGAGTGCACAGACGTTCTGTAACTAAAGTCTGCTTGCTACCAATAGATAGCAGTTAACCTTAATTTTTGTCATTATTGTTATCACAAAGAAAGAATGATACTTATTAGTTCATTGTTATTTTCTATTATGACTGATTGTGTTCTCATACGATAAGTTTTAGCTTAAATGCCTTTCTAATGTAATTTCAAACATATGTATGTTACAATTGTAATTTTGAAAATAGAATTTTATCTTTGTATTATTGTATTGCATTACATGACGTTCAGGTCATTGTCCATAGATGGCGCTGATCAACAATTAGTTCATAATTCAAATTATTTAAAAATGTACTAGCATAAATTTAATTATGTTTCTTCTCCGAGTGGGAGCATGTTGACAACTCCAACAAATATACATTATATTTTTTATAACTGTCAACTCTCTCGCTCTTCTGTGTGGCATTTGAACCGTACGTACGCTAATGTACTTTTTCCTGTGCAAATTAAATAAATACAAGTTGTGGCAGTGCAAACATTGGCGTTATTATTTTACATCATCAACGACCTAGCCTACAGTCCACTGGGATAAATAGTACATCTTTACAATATTTTATTATTAATTTTAAAATACAGGTGGGTCAAAAATATCGATTTTTTTTTTACAAGTGACACGAAAAAAATGGGTTGCTAGACACTTTAAAAAAATTCTCACCAAGCATGAGCTCTTAATTTTAATAGGAAGATCCTCCATGATGAATATCTTTTGAACGGTTAAATTCATCGCCAAAACATAAGAAACCATTTTTATAGAGCAGTTAATTTCCAACAAAAATTTGTATTGCGCATTTTGTAAAAGTCATTTATTGTCGAGTTGTAAAATTCATAAACAAAAATGAAATTTGTCTTAAAATAATCAAAATTAAATCCTTAATATCTTTCAAACCTCACCAAGGTTTACGGAAAAAATATAAGTTACCTTTTTTGTAGAGCATTAAATTTCCTAAAAAATTCTCTCGGAACATTTTTCTGTTCAATCGATAAATGATGAGGTATGATTTTTTTTCTATTGGACTGAGAAAAAAATACAAAACTGCGATGTGGAGGATCTTCCTATTAAAATTAAGAGCTCATGCTTGGTGAGAATTTTTTTAAGGTGTCTAGTGAGATGTAGTACATATATAGATATGACGTGTACTTTATCTTTGTTATAAATACATTACTCTTACCAAATATATGCAGTGTTTATTCAGCATTCGTTTGTTTTATTCGTCTCTAATAATCTATCCTTTACACTAGCAACCTATTTTTCCGTGTCACTTGTAAAAAAAAAATAATCGATTTTTTTGAACCACCCTAAAATTCATATTGTTTACTTACAATATCGCATTAGGTTAAATCTTGTAAAGGTATTGTAATGGCTACTTCTCAATAAATAAATAAAATAAATAAATATCTCTTATCAGTCCTGAATGTTCGTATTTTGTGTGTTACCGGGACCAAGGGTCGTTTTTCGCTTGCAGGGTGGGTCAATGGGGTTGCGCGCCGCCTCTTCCGTCACCCCGGACCGATTTGGCGGGGTGCGACGTCCATGGCCCACCACAAAAAAAAAGGGTCGTTTTTTATAGTAGCCGAATTGCTGTCGAAGATTCTTCACACCCCACTACTCCATCGCTACCGGGCCTGCTACCACAATGAGCCTGTAGGATACCGGAGCTGCCGCGACTGCCGCGGCTTCGCCGACTTTCATTACCTCAATGCCATTATTCTCAGAATGCTTAGGCTATTACAAACTGTTTCAACATACATGCTTTTCTAATTTAATTTATGAAATTAGCTTTAAAATGAAATAATTTAGGAAATTTAAAATGTATATTTTTTCATTTAAATATTTTTACGTGTTATATGTTTATTAGAATTGGAAAGGTTTTAAACTTAAAGATTGTTGTAATTTTAAGAAAAAAAAGATCTTGTAATATATTTCATATACCTTTTTTTCTTGGGTTTTTATATGCCACCAATTATGCCGGTGTATTTATTTTATGAATAAACAACTGTATTTAACATTTATTACGTTTCAGATGTCTGTAAAATGTTGCAAGCCTTGTGGTGTACTGATAGATACAGTGCAAATTCAAGATCGCGATGAATATACCTACGGGATGTACAATTTGCATCCTGAGAAGTCATATTTACTGATAGATTTTTCTTCTATATTTACGCACAAGAATCACGAAGATATGAAAGTAAGTTGAAATAATCTACTTTTGGTATATTTAATTTACATTATAAACTTTTTTGACGGTTCATTACTATTTCTTCTGACAATGGTAATACATACTATCATCTTTTTTATTATTGTAATTATTTTACTACATTTTTCATTGCAAAAATAAGAAATATATTAATAACTAGCTTTCGCCCGCGACTTCGTTCACGCAGAAGTCATCTCTGACAGAGTTAAATATAAAAAGCAATGCAAGGTGTTGAAGGTTTATCGCTAGGACGATGATTAACAGCGTCAGAAATTGGAATGCGGTCGCCGCCTTCTGCGAGTTAGTTGTCTAACGGAATTAGGCAATAGGGTGGGTCCGAGAGAAAATACTCTACGTCTACTCTACATGCTCTACCGTTGGTGCTAGGGGCGGTGCAAGCATGAGTACCTGTATTGAGGTTCACTGCACGAGGGCTTCGACTCGAGAGGATACCCGGTTGCGGTGGCCCTCCTGCATAACTTAGATGTACGTATACGGCGCGCTATGGGGTCACGCGTCACCTCGGACGGATTGGGCGCGGTGTGTCTATATACCATAGCCGGTCACTAAAGAAAAAGGTTGATCAAAGATCTATTCATTCTACAAATTATATTGCCTTTAATATACTATTTACGGTATGACCATAGGATAAAAATATAATTATCGCCACCCTTTATTTGACTGTTTCTTTTCACCAGCAGAGTTGCGACCTCGTTACATATAATTTATTATTTGAGTTATAAAGTGAACATTTTTGAAGCAAAACTTAACCTGTATCTTAAACCCTTAGGCAAGAACCTATTGCCGTCTACTATGTGTATCGTGTGAGCTCTCACGCTGGCACTGGTCGCCACGACGGCACTGGTGCATGGTTGGTGGAGAGGGAGAGAGAAACACGTGTTTATTTATTTTTACCGAAGAATATTTGTACGTAATTTAACACCCCCTTAGGGGCGGAATTCATAAAATCCTTTCATATTGAATCTCTGTCATAAAAAGAAACGTGCGTCAAAATTTAATGTTTCTAGCCTTAATAGTTTCGGTTTGGCGGTAATGAGTCGTTCAACCCGCTTCACAGGTCTAATTTATACAACCAGAGAGTGAAAATTGACAAATGCCGGATATTACCATAGAATATTTGATTCGACTCGTAATTTGAAAAGAATCAATAAAGATTGTATCTCCCCATTCGAACTTTGCCGCTATGTTCTACCGCCTTAGGGGTCTAATTACGTAAAATACTTTCTTAGTAAATCTCTACATCATAGAAAGAAACCACTGTCAAAATTTCAAGTTGCCAGCTTCAATAATATCGGCTTGGCGCGAATGACTTTAAGAGTCATCCAACCCGCTTCGCAGGCCTAATTTACACCCCCAGAGGGTGAAAATTAAGAAATGCTGAAATACGTGTTTATTTATTTTTACTGAAGATAATTTGTACGTAATTTAAAAAGAATCGATAAAGATTTTTTCCGCCGAACATATTTTAAAATGACATAACTTTTTTATTTATAAACCAATTGACATGAAATAAAGCCTATATGTTAAGTGAAGCTTGCCACAATATACTAGCGAAAACCGCGTCACTCATTTCACCTGAACTTACCGTGTTCCTAGACTGTACGTTTTCAGAGATCATTTCTCCCACGTACGTGCAAGATCTGGAATGAACTACCTGCTGCCTTGTACCCAGAGCGTTATGACATGTCCTTCTTCAATTGAAGTTTAAGAGCATTTTCTTCAACATAGACAACGGCCTAGCTGTACCCCTGGTGTTACTAAGGTTCATGTGCACTTACCATCAGATGTGCTGCTTGCTTGTTTGCCACCATAGGCAATAAAAAATGTGTCATAAAAATATTAATAGTCATTTTTTATTATCATAATACACTGACAACATCGTGCTCCTACTACCAGTAATACAAGCAAGAACAAGTGGTCTTGCTCCCATTAAAACGTAGTACTTATTGAAATGACTTACGAAAATAAGTACCTCTTTACGAAAATATGGCCATCTTATTATACATTACAACAAAAAATAAGAATATAAAGTACATACTTTAGTTTTACGTAATTGCACCCACTGTTTGCAATTATAAAATTACTGACAACATTTACTTCCACCTACTTAGATGCTCGATGCCTACTGAGCAGCAAATAGAGCAACGACGCAATCAACAAACGATGCCACTGCGGCTTCGTTTAAGGGCGGTTAATCGATGAAGTTTAAATCTGCATCACTATTAAAATGGTGTATAGCTGTGTACCGAACCATTTGAATTAGTTTTTTTTTCTCATTCGAACAGTGCAATAAAAATTTTTTTCATACTTTGTGGACTACGACGTTTTCGCTTTCCGCCGTCGATATTTGTCTGTTTATCTGTTTGTCTTTGCATTTGTGCACGCTGATCACAGAAACGGCTTATCCGAATTAGACGTGGTTTTCACTAATATATTGTGGTAAACTTCACTTAACATTTAGGCTTTATTTTACGTCAATTGGTTTATAAATAAAAAAGTTATTTTATTTATTTATTTATACACTTTATTTTACACCATATTACATAAAAAGAAGAAACTAGAAATAACTACAGTAGGTACAATGGGCGGCCTTATCGCTAACAGCGATCTCTTCCAGGCAACCTTTGTATGGGTAAAATTAGCATAGAGAGAGAGAGTGGTAGATGATGGTGCAGTAATACTAAATAAATATATATACACACATACACATACACACATAAACAATATATAAATACACCTACATATACATACAACCATAGAGGCACATATGTTCGCATATACAACATATACATATATCTAATTAATAGCACAACAGGTATAAGTATGTCAATATAAACTAATATACAATATTGAGTGCATAAGAAATGTGTATAATATTTCACAATAAGGTGACTAACGACAAAGTCCTACAGTGTTAGATACTGCGATTTTAGCAACAACTTAAACGCAGACAAGCTTTTGGCTTGACGAATTTCCAGCGGCAGTTCATTCCACAAGCGTACTGCTGTGACAGTGAAGGAGTTGGCGTAAAAAGTTGTGGAATGGAGTGGAGTTTTTAGTTTTAAATTTTCTGATGATCGTAAACATCTTTCATGGGTTTCATGGAGATATACGAAACGGTCTTTGAGATAGGAAGGAGCTGAAGGATTGAATAAGATATTGTAAAGTAAGGAGAGAGTGTGAGTATTCCGGCGAAGGCGTATTGGTAGCCACTTGAGCTGAGAGCGAAATTGTGAGACGTGATCATATTTACGAAGACCAAATATGAATCTTATACAGACATTTTGAAGGCGCTCAAGTTTGTCTAATTGGTTTTCGGTGAGATCAAGATAGCTGACGTCAGCGTAATCAAGGATAGGAAGGAGTAAAGAAGTTGCAAGCGTAATTTTAGTGGCAATAGGCAGCAAATTTCGCAATCTTCTAAGTGATCCTACAGAAGCAAACAGTTTTCGACTTATTTCCTGAAGTTGTGAATCCCACTAAAATTTGAATCAATAAATAATCCTAAATTTTTTACATTTCGGCTTATAGGGATAACAATACCATCGAAAAAAATCGGAGGTAAGTTCAACCAATCGACCTTCGAAAACAGTCTACTACTACCCACAAGGCATACCTGTTTTTGCAGGATTCACATTAAGTCCATGTCTTTTGCTCCACGAGTTAATTTTGACTAGGTCATTGTTAACTTGAGCAACAGCATCTGATATTTGCGACAAAGGAGCCTGCGCGTAAATTTGTAGGTCATCTGCATAAAGATGGAAGGAAGAAGTAAGATTATTGGAAATGGAGTTAATGAAAATTGAGAAGAGTAGAGGGGATAAAACGCCGCCCTGGGGCACACCGACAGTTGTATTACACCAACTGGAGCAGTTACTTTCAATCTGGATACGTTGTCGGCGGCCACACAGGTAACTACGAAGCCAATTTAAAACAATAGGAGATAGATTAAGTGAGCGAAGTAAGGTTATCAGAATGTCGAAATCTACAGTATTGAAGGCATTGCTGAAATCTAACAGTGCTAAGACTGTCAATTTTCCACACTCCATGCCAGATCTAATGTCATCCGTAATGTTGATAAGGGCTGTGGTGGTACTGTGTCCAGGACGGAAACCGGATTGGAGGGGATTGAGGAGATTATTTGTAACAAGGAAATTATTAATCTGGGTATGGACGAGACGTTCAAGGACCTTGGAGAGGAAAGGCAATATGGATATAGGGCGGTAGTCAGTGAATGATACTGGATTTCGTTTTTTAGGTAGAGGAGTTTTTAGGGCATCTTTCCACGCAGAAGGAAATGTGCCATTGGTTAAGGAAAAGGTAAGGATGTAACAAATAATAGGAAGGATTTCATCAAGGATAGGTAGGATCATTATACGGCTGACAGAATCAGTGCCAATAGCATTGGATGTGATCGACATTATGCATTTCTTGACGTCACAAGCAGTACATAAATTAAAAGCAAATTGCTGGTAACCAGGAGTTGGAAGAGATGATAGATATTTTATCGTATTATCCTTAGTAGAAGTTGGAAAGTTGGAAGAAGCGGAGAAGTGAAAATTAAGGAGGTCAAGGTTGATGTCTTTTGGATTTATTTCTTGACGTATTTTTCCAATTCCTAAAGTTCTGAGAAATTCCCAGACTTTAGCTGGACTTCCATTTTGGACAGCATTATGAATATGCTGACGCTGTGCATCTCTGCATACCTTATTGCAGTGATTCCGGATTGAGATGTATCTTTTCAAATTTGATTCATTTGGGTTAGTTTTATATTTAAATTTTGCCGAAGCTTTTTGTGTCATCAGAGCTTTAATATTGCTTGTAAGCCACGGTGTAGGAGAATGCTTAATTTTTACAGCTCTAACAGGTGCATGTTTGTCATAAAGTCGCATGATGTTAGATGTGAGAATATTAATTTGTACATCGGTAGAATCAGAATCAGTTAGTGGCGTCCAGTCGATACTGTCAGCATCTGCACGCAAATTGTCTAGATCCATGCCAAGAAAATTACGCTGCATCATGATTTTAGATTTATGTTTAGGAGGTCGGAGTTTATATGATAGAAACAGTAAATTGTGATAAGAAAATACATCGGCTGGGCATTGTCCATACTTGGCAACATATTCGTTTGAGGAAACCATAATAAAATCAAGAAAAGAGGGTGTACAATTAGGAAAATTGTGAGTGGCATCAAGAGGCAAAATAGACAGGTTACAAGAGTTAGTAACGGCACAAAGCGATTTAGAACGGTGGTCATTTTTTAAGAGGCATGTATTAATATCACCCATTATTACAGTATGACTATAAGGCAGCATCAGATTAAACAACAAAGTTTCAAAAGAGGAAAAGAAGTCTATGCGTAAGGAAGGACAGTAGTAAACACCAAGGAGAAGTTATGTCAATTTAAAAAATGCTCGGAGAAGAAAATGTTTATCGATTCTTTTCAAATTACGTACAAATATTCTTCAGTAATAAATAATAGTTTAAAAAACTAAAAAACATGCTTTTATATATAAACTAAACTAAAAAGTACAAAATAACTTTTTTAATCATTCAAGTTAAGGTAGAGTGAGAAATAAAAGAAATTATTTTAGTGTAAAAAAGCGTGGGGTGCCTGATGTTAACATTCCATTGATAGAGTCATATGGGTAAGTAGGCACTGTGGGTATGTTGCGAAATATTTTCAGAAGACACCCCACGCTTTTTTACATTAAAATAATTTCTTTTATTTCTTACTCTACCTTAACTTGAATGATTAAAAAAGTTATTTTCTACTTTTTAGTTTATGGTCCGAGAGCCAGGTGAAAATTTGGTTAATTATTTCTTCTCGAGAGATAATTGGTGATACGCATCAGACAATAGTATCATGAAGCCTTATGACCGTCAGCTGCAGCACGGTGGGGGGGATGAGCAGTTGTAACCTCCTACGGTCGAAGAAAAAAAAAATACATTCACTCATTTCCTCTCGGCTAAAAATTTATCAAATTATAGCTAACCCAATATCTCAACAAAAAAGAAAAATCAGCTGGCTATAACATAGTATATTGTACGTCAGCTGATGTCTCGATCATGGAAAAAAAATCTTCACTTTCAGTGATATCCTCTCAAATAAAAATTTACCTGATGATAGCTTATATGTAACTATTGATAAATATATACGTCAGCTGGCTGTATCTCGGTGGAAACATCGTTTTAGCAGTTTGGTTATCTAAATTAGGACAGAGTCCTCTTTACTTAAAAACTGTTTGATCCACATGGCCTCTTTTTAACAGCACAAGCTGTCATGAATTCAACCTCTGTAGTAGCCCCGTTCTTGATGAAAGCATAGCCAGTAAGTGAATGACTTGTATCCATATTCAGCCGGTACATGTTATTGATTATAAATTAGCTGTTGTTAATTTTTACTGTTTATAATAACAGTCAGTTTTGTCAAATTATACTTGGCCATCACTTTGAATAATCTGATTCACAGATATCAGATTGCTAGGTTGCTAGTTCGAGAACATGTAAAATATTATTAAACATGACCATTTTGTCATGACCTATATAATATATAAGTGGCTAAGCTTTCTTGTCCTGAGGACTACACAGATAATTCCTGTCCATTTCTCCTATATTTCTTTGGCAACACACATACACAGCTTTGAATGTGCACATAATTTGTTGGATTGACTGAGAGTATTATCTTCGTCTTAGCTTTAGCGTCTCGTTTCTTATCTACTCCTTCTGAGAAGTCTTCTATGCAATTCCAGAGTTCCTCATGTCCTCATGTTAAGCAATGCAGTATTATTTAATGCCATTTTCAAATAGATATCCCAATTCAAACACTTAAACGCTTCACAAAGACCTAACAAGAAAACTTTTACACGAACTACGTTTTGTTTTTAATGTTCACTTCAATGGCTTTGATCACTGATTTTACCATTAGATATTACACTGTCTTTATTTCTGAGCTTTTCTGGGCCCTTAAACTGATGAATTGGACAACGTAGCTCGAGTTTTACATACATACATACATACATAGCCTCACGCCTGTTTCCCTGAGGGGTAGGCAGAGACTACGGATTGCCACAAACCACGATCCTGACATACCTCCATCGCTTCATTCACACTCATCACAGTCTTCATGCATGCTCTACGATTACGCGTACTCTTAATCTGACCTTTCACTAACACATCTTCGATTTGATCCAGGAAAGTACGACGTGGTCTTCCCCTTGTAATCGTCCCACTCACACTCGCTTTGTATACTTGTTTAGTCAACCTTTCTTCACTCATTCTTTCCACGTGTCCGAACCACCTCAGCATACCCTTTTTTATCTTTGTCACTACTTCTTCATACATACCGCAGCGCTCTCTTATAACACTATTCCTAATTTTATCTTTCAGACTTACACCACACATACTACGAAGAGCTCTCATCTCTACAGCATTTATGCTACTTTCATGTCTTCCCTGCCAAATCCAGCTTTCACTGCCATACATGAGAGTGGGAACTAATACTCCCTTATGTACAGCTAGGCGTGCCTTGTTAGATACATTCCTACTTTTCATAAAAGCGTACAATGCCCCATTCACTTTATTACCAGCATTTACTCGTCTTTCAACATCTTCATCATTTTTACCATCACTAGTAAACAGTACACCCAAGTATACAAATTCTTTCACCTGTTCCAATCCCTCACCATTTATAAAAATATTACATTCCGTCATACATTTATCCTTTTCAAAGACCATTACTTTCGTCTTACTTACATTTACTTTCATACTTTTTCTTTCAAAAGCATCATGCATAGTAGTTACCATCGCCTGTAAGTCTTCAGCCGACGATGCAAGTAAAACCTGATCATCGGCATAAAGAAGACATTTGACGAGTAACTCATTCATTCTTAAACCACATTCATTATTTTTCAAATCTTGCAAACAGCTATCCATAAATAGGTTAAACAGCCACGGTGACGCTACACATCCCTGTCTGACACCTTTATCAATGTTAAACCATTCAGTGTAGGACCCGTTTATCCTTACGCAGGCTCTGGAATCCTTATAAATGGATTTCAGCGCCTGAATAAGATGGCCATTTACCCCATACATAGATAGTACCGACCACAGTTCATTCCTCCTCACTTTGTCATAAGCCTTCTCTAAATCAATGAAAGCGCAAAAGACTTTCTGACCTTTAGCCAAAAATTTTTGCGCCATGCATCGTAAAGAGAAAACTTGATCCGTGCAACCCATACTCTTTCGAAAACCCGCTTGTGCATCCCATATTTTCTTTTCGGTCACTTTCACTACTCTTTCAATCAACACTTTCGCATACAGTTTGCCGACAATGCTAAGGAGGCTCATGCCCCTGTAGTTTCTACAATCTTGCCGTGAACCTTTCCCTTTGTAGAGAGGTACGATTACCGCCTGACACCAGTCTATAGGTACTCGGCCATTAGTCCAGCAAAGATTGAAGAGCTGGTATAGGATGTTAGTTGTAATATCTTCTCCAGCCGTCAGCATTTCAACTGTAATCCTGTCGTATCCTGCAGACTTACCCGCTCTCATACCTTTCAATGCATTTGTAATTTCTATCATACTTATGCATTCTCCTTCCTCGAGATCCCTTTCATTCGCAAATGATAATTTTTGTGGCTCTTCTCTTTCAAATAAGCTTTCAAAGTATTCCTTCCATCTCTCTAGTATACATTCTTCTCCATACACTGTCCTTCCATATTTATCGCTGATCGAGACTAGCTCTGTATTTTGCGCTTTGCCTCGAGCCGATCTTATGGACTTCCAGAAAATCTTCGAGTTAGTTTGGAAATCCTTCGATAATCTTCTATCGTACTCGTCTTCTTGATCTTCTTTCTTTCTTCTAACAATTTCTTTCACATCTCTTTTTTTTCTCTTATATTCTTCTTTGGCTATATCTATGTCTTCATTCGTTGCTTTCTTCATTCTCTCATTGGCTCTGACAGCAAGCCAATCTACCCAGGCTTTCTTCTTCTCACGAACTACACTCTGCACATCTTTATCCCACCATATATTCTTCACCTTGTTTACTTTCATTCTTCTAGTCACACCACATATTTCTGTAGCAACATTTACCACCTGTTTTTTAAAAGTCTTCCATAATTCTTCCATACTACAAATATCAGCCGCATGAAAAAACTTTTCCTTTAGTTTACTTTTGTATTTATCTCTAATATACTCATCTTGCAAATTTTCTACTTTTATTCTTTCTAGCACACTTTTCGGGTTATGTATCCGGTTTCGCCACGTTTTCATAAGACCACTTATTCTAGTCATTACTAGAAAGTGGTCTGTATGAATACCAATACCGCGATATACCCTAGTGTCTAGTACTTTCTTTCTGAGCCTTTCATCTACTATTACAAAATCAATTATACTCTTTCTTACATTCTTTGCTTCACGTGTATACATATGGATCTTTTTGTGCTCAAACATAGTGTTTGTAACACAAAGATTCCATTCCAAGCACACTTCTAGCAGACTTCGACCATTTTCATTCACGCTTTCATCACCAAACCTTCCTAAAACCTTTTCAAATCCTTCTCTGCTTACTCCTACCCATCCATTAAAATCCCCTAACAAAATCAACCTTTCATTCAAATTACATAACCTCAAAACATCCCGCAGTTCCTCCCAAAATTTCTCTCTTGCATCCTGTTCACATTTATTGTTATGTAATCCCATGTTCACAGGAGCATATACTCCCACAACAAAAATACGAGTCAGACCTACTTTCATCCTTATCCATACTAATCTAGCATTCACACAATCATACTCTTTCACACATTGAGCCATTCGAGGAGAAAGAAGGAGACCAACTCCCTGACAGGCTCTACTAGTAATTGGTACCCCGGACCAGTACGCCGTGTAAGGTCCATGACTAGTAATCTCACATCCCTTTCGCTTCGTCTCATTCACACAGAGAATATCAATCTTTTTATCATCCATCATTTGACATACCTCATTTAATTTCTCTTTCATTCCTCCTCCTACATTTAGCGTGGCAAAGCGGCACTCCGTAGACCGCTTTTCGCCCTCATTGGGAACGAGACGTGAAGGGTTGCGAGCCGCATCGCCGTCATTTGGAATTTTAAATTTTTTAGTATAATTCATAGCATTCCCACGAGTATTAGGGTATTAAACGGTCCACCCCCACAGTGCCCTTGTGTAGAGGTAAGATGGAATTTCTGCTGTGCCCTGTGACCACCAACACATGCACCCTCCGTTTTCGACCAGCTTACCCTCTGGCCGCGAATCCCTCAGCACGGGTCGGTTTACACCTTGGATCGGGGGTTATATTTCGGAGTTTTCCTTCTCCTAGATAGATTGCAGATCAGTGCTAACGAGGCCTATCTCCCCGGGTTATATTTCGGTGTTTTCCTCGAGTTTTATTAACTATTTAATATGAAACTAACAAGAAAAACATACAGTGGCTTGACAGATGACCTTGATGTCACGAAATAGAGATATTGTTTTACGGTAGCGCCCTCTAGGCGCGTAATTCGAAATTGGAAACTTAAATTCAACAATTTAATCCTGATTATACCAATAACTGATTAGGATAATGGTGTAAACTTATTAATTTATTGCATTGTCATCAGTCCTCGATAAGTGTACCAAATTTAAATGAAATCTGACCGTTCGAAGTGGGTTAAAATCAAGTCCAAAGGAGTCAGTTATAAACATACAGGTCAAGCTAATAAAAAGCATGTAAAAATAAATAAACACGTGTTTCAGCATTTGTTAATTTTCAGCCTCTAGAGGTGTAAATTAGGCCTGCGAAGCGGGTTGGACGACTCATTAAGTCATTAGCGCCAAGCCGATATTATTGAAGCTGGCAACTTGAAATTTTGACAGTGGTTTTTTTCTATGACGTAGAGATTTACTAAGAACGGATTTTACGAAATTATACCCCTAAGTAACCCCTAAGGTTAGAACAGAGTGGCAAATTTTGTATGGAGAGAAAAAAAGTCTTTATTGATTCTTTTCAAATTACGAGTCGAATCAAATATTCTATGGTAATATCCGGCATTTGTCAATTTTCAACCTCTGGTTGTGTAAATTAAGCCTGTGAAGCGGGTTGATCGACTCATTACCGCCAAACCGAAACTATTAAAGCTAGAAACATTGAGTTTTGACGCACGTTTCTTTTTATGACGTAGAGATTCAATATGAATGGATTTTATGAATTACGCCCCTAAGGGGGTGTAACAAAGTGGCAAAGTATGTGTGGGGAGAAAATTTCTTTATCGATTCTTTTCATATTACGTACAAATATTTTTCGGTAAAAATAAATAAACAAGTATTTCTCTCTCTCTCTCTCCCCCCTCACCAGTGCCGTTGTGGCGATCAGTGCCGGCATAAGAGCTCACACGATACACATAGTAGACGGCAATAGGTTATTGCCTAAAGGTTTAAGATACAGCTTAAGTTTAGCTTCAAAAATGTTCACTCTATAACTCAAATAATAAATCTAACCAGGTCGCAACTCTACTGGTGAAATTAAACAGTCAAATAAAGGGTGGCGATAATTATATTTTTAACCCATGGTCATACCGTAAATAGTATATTAAAGGCAATATAATTTGTAGAATGAATAGATCTTTGATCAACCTTTTCTTTAGTGACCGGCTATGGTATATAGACACACCGCGCCCAATCTGTCCGAGGTGACGCGTGACCCCATAGCGCACCGTACACGTACATCTACGTTATGCGGGCGGGCCACCGCATCCGGGTATCATCTCGAGTCGAAGCCCTCATGCAGTGAACCTCAATACAGGTACTCACGCTTGCGCCGCCCAAAACACCGACGGTAGAGCGTGTCAACGTAGAGTATTTTCTCTCGGGCTCAACCTACTGCCTAATTCCGTAAGACAACTAACTCGCAGAAGGCGGCGACCGCATCCCAGTTTCTGACGCTATTAATCATCGTCCTAGCGACCAACCTTCAACCCCTTGCATTGCTTTTTCTATTTAACTCTGTCAGAGATGACTTCTGCGTGGACGAAGTCATGGACGAAAGCTAGTATAAAAATATGAATATTTATACCAAAACTTTTACCTAATATGTTTATACTTAGTAGGTAACCATTTTATAAAAATATGAAGCTTACGCAAGTACAAGATCATACTGGACTGAACATTCTTATTAATTATTTATAAAACAAGTAAAACCAATACATTACCTATATAAACCACATGGTTACTCTATAAAATAAATAAATTGCGTTAATTTAATATTCAGACATCAGTTATAATATAAATAAGACCATTTCTTTTATATTAAAAAGATAATTTCCTTTATAAAATAAACATGATTATTCATGAAATAATCTGTGACCAAGAACTCATCATCAACCTACAGGAATGCGCCAGCGATTATGATAATAATGACGATGAACTTGGATGTATTCTTTTCGAATAATAAAAAGAATTAATTAACAGCTTTAGTTGAAATTAAATAAAATCCATTAATTTAAATTCGATAAGATTTTCATAGATTGTTTTAAATTTATAATCGATTCATCCATCCATTTGATTGAAATTCAATAAGATTTTCATACATTGTCTTTCAATTGGAGTAGCAAATAACTTTAAAAATAAGGAATTATATCGACAAAAATACGGACTGCGTCGTAAGCGTACGGAACTAGTGAGAACTGTCGCAGAGATCATGCTATATTTTATAGACTATAGTTATGATTTTTTGAAAAAAATTTAAACAGTTTTTTTGGCTCTGGTGAACATTTCCGTTTTTGTGGACTACGACGTTTTCGCTTTCCGCCGTCGATATTTTAACAATCATTGTATTGGGTTCTATTTGTGTTGATAAAGGTCCCAATAATATTTTTCTCATATATCTTCCATGTACAGACAGCGATCCGTTACATTTTTATTATGTGTATAGATAAATAATTAAAATATATTTTATTTTAATCTAAAAGCGAGCTGTCCGGCTGCTACCTGCCTACTGTGGTATGCGACCCTGGCTTCTAGAACTCTATGTAACCCCGCGTCATACATGGCCTGTTCCTTTCCCATTTTTGTTTACTTGTAATTGGGTTCATTATCAAGAGAACTGTTCTAAACTAGGGTGGTATGGTAGGTAGTTTTTTTACTATTTTTTTATAAGGCACAGCCTTATTGAAGTGAAACTTCTTTATCGGGGTTGCAAAAAAATTCGCGTCGCATTTTTCCGTTACGCGCCATCTTTTTTTAAATAGAATCATAGTCTATTACTAGATGGCGCTGTAACAAAGTTAATGGATTCTAAGAGGACATGTATTAGAGTCTAAATCGCGCTATATAAATTTTTGCAAATTTTAACTATATATATTAAAATTTATAATAAACTACTGTACTTGCTTCGGCAGTACATATACTAAAATTGGAACGATACAGAGAAGATTAGCATGGCCCCTGCGCAAGGATGACACGCAAAATCGTGAAGCGTTCCACATTTTTTTAAGAGTTTAATTTTTGACAATATAAAACAAGAAACTTGCGAATTGCGATATATAGATATCAATACCACTTACTTTACCATAGGATTCATAAAATCACTTGTCTCTTAGAGCTCATGTAGCTGACCTGGATGATTCAATTGTGAAAAATTCGAATGTTTTAGTTCTGTCTGAAATATGGCTAAACAATGACAGTGAAATAAACATTACTGATTTCAAATGCATTGCACAATTTAAACGGCTGAACACAAGAGCAGGAGGTGTAGGAATATATCATAATTCTAAAGATGTTGCTAACATTGTAACTTCATCGATAGATTTTTCTGTTCTTTCGCCTGACTTTCATGGGTCACTAACTTCAGCAGTTGGTGATTTATGTATGGCTCAATGCACAATGGTAAATGGGATAAAAATTTTGATTGTTGCAATATATATATCTCCTAATCAGAAGGTGGACGATATTATTGATTTTATTCACCATTCATTGTTATCATACACAAGTGGCGGTGCCTCTTTACTCGGCAACAATAATGATAAAATACCGATGATATTAAGTGGAGATTTTAATATCAATTTTGCATCAGAAAAATCTTTGAAACTAATTGAATTTTTGAAAGATAAACTGAATTTATCCATGAAAAACAATCCTCAAACGTCGACAACGAGATCCGGCACTACAATTGATGGAGTTTTCGCTCGGTTACTAAATTTTGTGGAATGTAAACAATATATTTCGTATTTCAGTTACCATATGGCTGCACAGATGGCGTAGTGGTTAAGATATCGACCTTCCGTGCCAGTGCCGTGGGTTCGATTCCCACGCAGCACAATACTTTGTGTGATCCACAAAGTGTTGTTCTGAGTCTGGGTGTAATTTGTCTGCGTTAATTGCATGTTTGTAAAGTCCCCCGCAATACAAGGTTTATTTCCTTAGTGCAGGGTGGTGTCTTTTTAAAAAAAAAAAAAAAAAAAAAAATAAGCCATTAATAACACAAATATATAATAACGACATCAATGATAGTAATAATTCTATTACAATTAATGAAATTCAATAATAATCTTTGTAGTAATAAGCTAAAATGAAATAATTGTAGAATTTGTATTTATGTCTATGATAATAAAAGCCTTTTATTAAACTTTATCTAATTTAACTTTATTTAACCAATTTCTGTAAAGTTGCATATAGTAAATTATTTTTTGAAAAATAACGTCATAAAGAAGTTTCACTTCTTACGAGTGTACGCTAGTACACGCACATTTTTTATTTTTTTGCTGTGGACTCTGGTGGCTCTCTTCGCCGTGCAAACGGGCCACCGGTTCCCGATCTTTGTCTTCGGTGGCCCGCCCGGCGGTTTACCCTCGCGGGTTCCTCTCGAGTCGCGTCCTCACGCGGTGCCCTCACGTCGGGTGACTGGGCTGTTCCCCGGTTCGATCACCCGAAGCCTCAGCTAGGGCGGCATCAGACGCAGGTATCCGCGCCGTCGCCGTCCGAGACGCTGGCGTCGAAGACTCCAAGTTGGTGTCCGAAATCGACCACACTCCTAGTAGGAGAGAGGTATACGCTGTAGAGCGTGACCCTCCTCGGTGAACAAACCGCGGCCACATTCTTGGCCAACAAGCGCTTTACCCACCGCACCGCCAGCAGCTCGAACCCCAACTGGCGGTTCAGGTCCCACAGGCCTGAGACCTCGTCACTTAAGCGGGCATTTTCGGCCTGCAGGTCCAGAGGGTCGCCATTCGCGTGGGCCTTCCCGCCATCGCGGCCCCTAAACCGCGGCCCTCGCCCTCTGCCGGCACCTTAGGTGGAGGCATGACAGTCACGCTCCCCTCGAAGCCGGCACCCGAGCTGCCTCCTTGCTCAAGGGGCGCTTCCGCATCTTCGAGGGGAGGGCTTCCTCCCTGTTCTTCACGGCTGCCGCTGAGGCCGATGCCGCAAGACGCGACGATGACCTGGCGGAGGCCCCAGCGGCCGGCCCGCCGTCCTTCTTGGATGGCCCTGCGGGAATGTCACCGCCCTCGTCTATTTTAGTGAGAGATCCACTGCCCTCGTCTTCCGACGGCTCTGCGACATCACTGTCGCTCTCGTCCGTTGACGGCTCTGCAGCGGATCTACCGCTGTCCTTCTCCGCTTCAGCGGCGGCAGACTTCCTGCGCGCTCACCATTCCTCCATCCGCCTTTTGAAGCTGGAAGCCTTCCCCCGGCTCTTCCTAGGCGACTTCCGCTTCGTTTTTTGGCCCTCCGTGATTTGTGCCGGGTCCTCGGCGGACGCCTCAACTCCTGAGGACGAGGCGTCGTTTGTGTCAGTTTCGCGTTGGCTTGATAAGGCCTTGAGGTGAGAATCATTATGATCTCAGTCTTTAATAAGTTTTAATTTTAGAATATCCATAATGAATCCCACGAGTATGGGAGATACCATCCGTCGACCCGAGCAGAGATCCCTGTACTCGGGCAAGCCTACATTTATCAACCAGGGGGTCAGCCGGTACCCTGACTGGAGCGTGCTAAGAACTAAATACCCCATAAGCCATGTATCCTCTCGCCGGACGCCAGAACTTAGGGTTCTGGGTAATTCTTTATAGAGGTTGTCTTTCTCGCGGTCCGGGCGGTTAAGTCAAGACCCTCGCGGCTCGGGTGGTTAAGCCAACACCTTCGCTCCTGAAAATAAGTCTCGCGACAATGATGTATAAGACACCACCTTGCACTAAGTAAATAATCCTTATATTGCGGGGGACTTTCCGTCCATCCATCCATCAGCCCGTAAACGTCCACTGTTGGATATAGGCCTCCCCACGAGAATGCCATCTGCAGCAGTCCTGTGCCACCTGCATCCAACGGTTTCCTGTGACCTTGATGAGGTCATCAGTCCACCGAGTGGGGGGTCGTCCTACGCTGCGTCGTCCGATTCATGGTCGCCACTCGAGAACCTTTCTTCCCCAACGGTTGTCGGTTCGTCGAGCGATGTAGCCTGCCCATTGCCACTTCAACGTGCTAATTCTTCGGGCCATGTCGATTACACTCGTTCTTCTACGGATTTCCGTATTCCAGATTATATCACGTAGAGAAATACCGAGCATAGCCCTCTCCATAGCACGCTGAGCGATTTTGAGCCTTTTTATGAGGCCGACATTTAGAGACCACGTTTCAGTGCCGTAAGTCATCGCTGGTAACACACACTGGTTGTAAACCTTTGTTTTCAGCCACTGCGGAATATTAGACGAGAAGATCCTCCTAAGTTTCCCGAACGCTGCCCAGCCGAGTTGGATTCGTCGGCTGACCTCTTTCTTGATATTGGATTTACCTAATTGGACTGTTTGTCCTAGGTAAACATAGCGATCGACAACTTCGAGAATCGTATTCCCAACCAGAACCAGTACAGAAATGACATGGGCATTAGACATTCTTTTCGTCTTGTCCATGTTCATTTGCAGCCCTACTAGTTGCGAGAGCTTGCTAAGGTCATTGAGCATGGTGCTAAGGTCCTCCAGGGATTCTGCCATGACTACGATATCATCTGCGAATCGAAGGTGAGTGATTCATTCGCCATTGATGTTGATGCCGAGTCCGGTCCAGTCTAAGAGCTTGAAGACATCTTCTAGCGTAGCGGTGAACAGTTTCGAAGAGATAATGTCTCCCTGTATCACGCATTTCTGCCACTGAATCGGTTTCGTACTCTTATCCTGGATGCGGACCGACATAGTAGCGTTTTTATACAAACACTTAAAAAATCGATATATCGATAGTCAATTTAGCAACTCTGAATGGACTGCAGCACTGCCCAAGTTTCAACAGAATCAAAGGCTTTCTCATAGTCCACAAACGCTAGACACAGAGGCCGATTATACTCCTCGGTCTTCTGTATAACCTGGCATAGCGTGTGGATGTAGTCTATGGTACTATAACCTTTTCGGAAACCAGCTTTTTCGGGCGGCTGGAAGTCGTCTAGCTTGCACGCGAGTCGGTTCGTAATGACTCTTGAAAACAATTTGTACACGTGACTCATGTGAGATGGGTCTGTAATTCTTTAAGAGCGTTTTATCGCCTTTCTTGAAAAACAGCACCACTACACTCCTGGTCCACGACTCTGGAATGTCACCCCCGAGAATGACAGAATTAAACAGCTTCTGTAGGTCTTTTAAAACCGGCTTGCCGCCTGCCCTCAGGAGCTCTGTGGTAATTCCGTCATCTCCCGGTGCCTTTCCGTTCTTTAATTATTTTAGAGCCATTCTGATCTCGTAGAATCTGACGTCCGGGATTTCTTCGGTATAGTGCCGAGTTAGCTTGGATCTGGGGTCTTGGACCAAGCCGACAACAGGATTCATTTCAGGATTTGTCTATTAAGCTGCCTGAATTCGGAGCCATCGGCTGAAGACTTTACCGTCATTTCCTTTCTCCTCTCCATGAGTTGAAGAGTCTGGTCAGAAAGCTTTTTGTTCTAGTAGCGCGACGGGCCTAAAAGAGTTTTGAACCGACCGCGTGGAGAGTTTCCACGAACCTGTTCATATCGTTCGAAGATTCGCACTGTTTCAGGCATTTGAAGCGATTATGTAATTCGAGTTGAAAGGTATCGGGGTTCTGGTATTGGACAGGTGTAGGTCGGACTGTAGACCTAAATTTTCGTATTTGTCTTTGTCAGATTTTACAAGAACTATTGAGTGCGGGCATAGCGGCTGGTTTCGTGCTGCCGCTGCCACGTGTCACTTACGCACCATGTGAAGTGCAGCGTGCGTTCGAGCTACTGCACAAAGGGCGACAATTTGGTAAACTGCTTCTACGTGTGAACAACTGCCCTTTGCAAATACAACACAGGTGTGTGCAATTATATGTTTATATAAAGTTATCTAGATTTTATCAATTTATTTGTCCACGTTATAAACTTAATATTTATATTCAATAAATCATAATGTATATAGTTTGTTAAATGTCATATATCGTAATAAGGTAGTTACCATTTTTATCAAGGCTTGTATACTGATTTGGACCAAACTTACGGTGATCGAGAATGAGTCTGTTAAAACAAGAGAACTCCTGTCTTATTCAGGGACACCCTAAGATCCAGCTTTATGCTATCCAGTATGATTCATTGTCAATTTAAATAAAACTAGTTGTAAACATTTGACAAATATGTTTTGATTAGATATAACAATATAACGTATGCTTATTTACAGAAATACATATGATTCTGATAGATATCAAATATTGTTTTGGAATAATGATGTTTTTGGGATTCAAGTAGCGGAGACACTTATCCGTCAAGGAGCAAAAAAGTTACACATCTGTTGTAAGGGGAAATCGACGTATCAATTGTTTAAATTTAGGTAAAAACATTATTTAAATCTCAGCTAAATACAACCAGTGTGGTGACGGAGTAAGTTATACAATTCACCACCCCCTATCTTACCCGTGAGTGAGAAAGGGGGTGGCCGAAGGCAAATAAAACGCATGTAACACCTTTGCAAGAAAAGGAGATCTCGAAACTAAAACCTGTACCAACACATCTAACCAGCGTGATATAGCAGGTAAATTGCCCTCCTGTTATGGAGGCGGCCAAGCCTCCCAACCAAGAGTGGGACATATATAAGCTGAGATGATGATGATGTTGGTTTACTCTAACACACTAGTCTGACAGATCAATATCGGTCTTCAGGTTGAGATGACCTTATCTTGCACATATATTACCAGCTAACTCTTAATCGCTTCACACGACACTATTTTTTTTTATTTTATAATTTTTATTTATGAGTACCTATTTAGCTATCGTTATTTTACTTATTAATAAGTAAGTACCTATATATATAATTTTTCGACTGAAGTTAAGTACTAAATCGTTTGAAGCTGGAGATGGTCGACCGTTGTAAGACATTAGAAAATTTAGGTAGTCCAATATACCTACTATAGTCTATCTAATCTAAGAAGTGCACTTTGACAGCTGTCGGAGTAAGTTGACTTGTTATTTGGTTCACATACCTAGTATGTGAACCAAATAATCGCTATCGAAAATATCCGATTTTACTGAGAAATCGATATTGATTCTTTATAATTAATAATCGGTTTATTTTTTATTTTTCAAAAAGGTGATGAATAAATTAAGTGCTAAATTAGTACTAAACAAATTTAATTATTTCAGCATAAAATCTATTCATCTTATTTCGTAGGATTAGGTTAATTAAAAACAAAAACTGCATTTGAAAATAGCTATTTATTAAGAATTACTACTATTACTTGAATTATCAGCGTCGCGAACATTAATAATTATTTCCTCATCAATCAAAGTGTCGAAATGTACACCTCTGTCAAAATCTCTATTCGATTAATTGTATTATTCTAATACTTTTACCGATTATTTGGATATTCGTGAATTGGAAGTTGTCAAGCACTACTGTATAGAACGTGATGACGTGACATTGTTAGGTCGTAAATAACAATTACTATTTACCATGTTATTTTAAATTAGTTTTACGAGTTTCAACATTAGATTATTGTACAAGAAAGTCACCCACAATGTTAATTATGTAAATAACTTAATAGTTGTTTAAAATTTCAGATTTAGTGTTTAAAATCATGTGTATACGTTTGACCGAGGTTATTGTGTATTAAAAAATGCAAAACGCCAAAATGCACTTCTTAGATTAGATGAACTATAGATACTTTAGTATATGTTCATTCACATTCACACGCAGTTTTCGTTTTTTACCCGACTGCGCGACGCAAAGGAGTGGTATTGTATTTATCAGTCTATGTATGTATGTATGTTTGTATGTTCCTTTGAAGTACTATATAGACCAAACGCCTGGACCGATTTTTGTGATTCACACATCAATCGATTCCTCTTAGTCCGGCAAATGTCACTAAAGGTATGACGTTAGTGAAAATTCAATATGGCGACTACTGGACGCCAAATTGTGAAAATGAAGAAAATGAAAGTCAACAAACTATGTCAAGTGGGGTATCGTTGAATAGGTATTTAAAAATCATTGTTAGTTTTATCTCAAGATTTTTCGATTCGACTGACCGTTTAGGATCTATATCGATTTAAAGTTTCATAACAACCTTTCTCACATATAGGTTTTTAGACTGTAGAAATTTACGACTGAAACACATTATTCGACAGCAAATCTAATTTTTCAATGGATCCTGACTGTTCAGTTGTCATGTCCCATTATTAAAATATATTTAATATATAATATAGAATTCTAGACCACCGGACATCTACATGCTTGTTTTTTCTTTTCAGTTTTTTATTATGTACCTACGTAGTTTAGTTCGCTTTTTACGCAGTCGGGTTTTTTGATTCTTTTTTTTTAATTTTATACTATTTAGTTATGAATACCTAGGTGGCTATTGTTATATTATTTATTAATAAATAGGTACCTAACTATATATAGTTTCGTTAGAAGTTGAAGATGGGCCACCGCGTCAGACATTAGATACTTTAGGTAGGACTACCTATAGAATATTGGATAATATACCTACTAGATACTCCAGTATATGTCTATCCATATTCACACGCACAGTCATACGTATTTTTCGTGTTTTCATCGTAAATTTCTACTGTCTAAAAACCTATATGTGAGAAAGGTTGTTATGAAACTTTAAATTGATATAGATCCTAAACGGTCAGTCAAATGGAAAAATCTTGAGAGAAAACTAACAATGATTTTTAAATATCTATTCAACGATACCCCACTTGATATAGTTTGTTGACTTTCAGTTTCTTCATTTTCACAATATAGCGTCCAGTAGCCGCCATATTGAATTTTCACTAACGTCATGTCTTCAGTGACACTCGCCGAGCTAAGAGGAATCGATTGACGTATAAATCATAAAAATCGGCTCAGGTGTTTGGTCTATATAGTGCTTCAAAGGAACATACATACATACTGTTACATATGCGGGCTAGCCGGGATACAGGATTCAGGAATAACAAGCAAGTTGACTGTACAACGTATATTCGCCGACTGGCTTCACAATGTAGTTGCATGTACAAGTTATTATATTACCCACTAATACAATATGTCACACCTACACCGCAATACAACATATAATATAATAATAAGACGACATATAAATTTATAATAATTTTAACCATAAGAAGTTATTCCAATAATACATTTTGAAATCTCACGACCGGTTTACGTATTCGTTTTGATTAACGATTCACTGGGGCACCAACTGGTATAGGCAGAGGAGGCAAGTTATTATTATCAGGATTATTACTTGAAATACCTTCTGTTATATTTAGAGTTTCGCGTTTATCCTGTACCTTGTTGCCCGTACCAGTAATACCAGTACTACAGTCACTGTCCCCTACTACCTCGTCACTTTAAGGGGCTACGACATAACTCTCACTCGGCAACGTCTCACTGTTGCCTTCGGGATTAGGTACAGTAACATCAGATAAATGAGATCTGCGACGAATTTGATCAATATGCCTTTTTAATAATTGACCGTCATCCCCTGCCACCGAGTATCGCCGAGAACTGTCAACACTGTCTACGATGCCCTTTACCCATTTATCTCGACTGCCATAACCTCGCACCCACACCGTATTGCCTTCATCAAAATTACGAGAGAGCCCCCCTGCGTATTCGACCTGCCTTGTTTGAGCCTCTCGAACTTTATTCTCCACCACGTTATTGGAACGTAACAAGTCTAATCTCGAACGCAGTGGTCGCTTTTGCAAGAGCATGGCTGGTGTTTCGCCGGTTGTGCTATGGACAGTGTTTCGATAAGTAAGAAGATAAGTCTGCAAGGCTGCTTCTATATCTACCTTATCCCTGTACGCTTTTTTAATGGCACGCTTACATAGCTTCACAGCGTTTTCTCCTGCCCCGTTTGATGAAGGATGGTAGATTGGGGAGAAGGTTTGCTTTATACCGTTATTAGCTAAAAACTTTTTAAACTCCAAGCTAGTAAATGGTGGTGCCTGATCGGAAACTAGTTCTTCTGGTAAACCAAACCTAGCAAACGTGGCTCGTAATACCTTGATTACATTTGTCGCAGTGGTACGAAACATTTCAAAAATTTCAATCCATTTTGACGTTGCATCTATTACTACGAGAAATGTGAATCCTTTATAAGGGCCCAAGAAGTCAATATGTAGTCTGCTCCAAGGACGAGCTAGGTACGGCCACGGCTGTATCCGTGTACGCGGCGCGTCGTCGGCCACTGCCGCACAAGTCTCGCAAAGTCTACACATTGCTTCCACGTCTGCGTCGACATTGGGACACCATACATAGCTACGGGCTAATCCCTTGGTTTTTACTATACCCATATGACTAATATGTAACTGCCGTAGCACATTATTTTGTAATACCAATGGTACCACTACACGGTAACCCCACATGACACATCTACTTTCCGTATACAAAGCATTACGTCTAATAAAATATGGTTTAATTTGATCATCGGGACAGTTCAAAGGCCACCCAGATCTTATATATCCTAAAACCCTACTAAGAACCTTATCTGTGGCAGTCGCCTGCTTAATTTCTGCATTGGTAATCGGTAAGAAATTTTCAACGAAATTTATGTAAGTAATATCATCGTCTTTTACCTCTTTACTTTGTCTATGCGGTAGACGTGACAGCGCATCGGCACAATTTTTCTTAGACGCTACGTACTTAATTTCGTAATTGTATCCAGATAATAAGATTGCCCAACGTTGCAATCTCGACGCGGCCACCACAGGTATACCTACTTTATTTCCAAAAATATATGTTAAGGGTTTATGATGGGGTACTATCCCAGAAACCTCCACGCGGTGTACCCTGGGTGCGGGCGGCGGTCCCCAGTTCTTCTGTTGTACTGTCGTCCGTAGCGAATATCTGCGCGATTTCGCTCCTTACTCTACTACAGTCGTAGTAGAGGGTATAGGACGCGAAATATTGGGACGGGCTCAGTCACTCATTCATTTGAGGTCTGGGCAGGCACATGCCACCGCCCACACATCGTAAACCTGGTATCTTGCTTCAAGACACGTTGTCTTGAGGCGTAGTATCAGGAGCGAGGGTCTTGGCTTAACCGCCCGGACCGCGAGGAAGACAACCTCTATAAAGAGTTCGAAGTAACATTCGAACTCGGAAATCACCCAGAATCTTAAGTTCTGGCGTGCGGCGAGAAGATGCATGGCAGATGGGTTGTTCTGTCGTTAGCACGCTCCAGCCAGGGTACCGGCTGACCCCCTGGTTGGTAAATGTAGGCTTGCCCGGGTAAAGGGATCTCTGCCCGGGTCGACGTTGTGTATCTCCCCTACTCGTGGGAATCTCATGGATACGAATTTAAAAATACCTTTTAACACCGACGGGAATCTGTGCGATTCTCACACCACGGCCTTGTCAAGCCAAAGAAAAACTGACAACGACGCCTCGTCCTCAGGACTTGAGGCGTCCGCCGAGGGCCCGGCACAAATCGTGGAGGCCCAGAAGAAGAAGAGGAGGTCGCCTCGAAAGTCTCGGGGCAACGGCCTGAGCCACAAAAGGCGGCTGGAGGAGCGGCGAGCGCGCAGGGAGGCTGCCGCCGCTGAAGAGAAGAAGGACGGTAGACTCGCAGCAGAGCCGTCGACGGACGAGGGCGACAGCGATGTCGCAGAGCCGTCCGAAGACGAGGGCGGCGGGTCCACCGTCAGAATGGACGAGGGCGGTGATATTCCCGCAGGGCCGTCCAAAAACGACAGCGGGTCGGCTGGTGAAGGCCCCACTAGGTCGTCGGCGCGTCTAGCAGCAAAGACGCCGCCGGCGACCGCGACTAAGAAGGAGGAGGCCCTCCCCTCGCAGGTGCGAAAGCGCCCCCTGAGTAAGGGAGGCAGCTCGAGCGCCGAAACCGAGGGGAGCGTGGCCAACATGCCTCCACCCAAGATCCAGGCCTCCCGAAGAGGGCGAGGGACCTCGGTCATGGAAAGGGCGGCGGCGGTCGCTGTCCGCGCCGGCGAGGCCACGGATCTGCAGGCCGAAAATGTCCGCCTTAGAGGCGAGATGTCAGGCCTGCGGACCCGAAATCGGAACCTGGGCGACATGCTGGCGGAAATGCGTCGGGCAAACCGCCAGCTGTTGATAGACGTGGCCGACCTCAAGGCGCAGGTGGCGCTGTTCGTGTCACCCGCGACAGCCGCGCCATCGGCCAGGGCCGGCTACTCGGCGGCCGCTGCGGCGCCAAAGCCGCCTCGCGCTGCGGCGCCGACGACGTTGGGTGATGGCGTCTCCGTCACACCCGTCCCCGCGGCGAGGAAGACGCCTGCCGCCGCGAAGCGCGCGTCGCCGGCTGACGCTGGCGCGGTCGCCGCGGCGAAACTCCCTGTCCCGGTGGTGAGGTTGACGCCTCTCCCCGCGGACCGCTTGCCGCCAGCTAGCGCCCCTGCGACGCCAAAGCCGCCAGGCGCCGCGGAGCGGGCCCCTGGAGAGGCTCAGCCGACCCCGACGCTGGAGGTGGGAGGCTTGTCGGACGAGGCCCTCGCCAAAATCATCAACGCAGTTGGCAAACTCGTTGATGCGCGTGTGGCCGTTCTGGAGGCAAGACTGCCTCCAGAACCACGTGTCCGGCCGCCTCTAGCCGCGGATAAGCGGCCGCATGTGGCACCAGCCCCCGCCCCGCTGCCTTGTCAGGGTGGCCGCGTGGGGAGTTACGCCGCGGCCGCGGCCGGGCCTAAGCCCAAAGGCCCCGGCCCAGCTCCGAAGGGACCCGCCCTGAGGAGGAAGACGGCTCCGGCTCCTGCCGGACCGCTGAAGTCGCCCGCAACAACACCGCCGGCGACGACCAGCGAGGCTGCGACGAGGCCTTCCGCGTCTGGCACGACTGCCGTACCCGAACAGGGTTGGCAGGTAGCCGAACGCGACAGAAGGAGTCGCGGCCAAAGGAGGAGAGCGGAGGCCAAGCGCGCCGCTGAGGTCCCCGCTCCACAGGCAGGAGCCGGACAGAAGAAGAGACCGCGCAAGGGGCTCAAGTCGCCGAAGACGGCCGCAGTGGTGATCACTGTGCTGCCCGAGGCGGCCGAGAAGGGCCTCAGCTACGAGGCCGTCTTGAGGAAGGCCCGGCGGGAGCTAGACGTCTCCGATATTGGAGGCGTCGAAGCCAGGACCCGCAAGGCCCGGACGGGGGCTCGAATTCTCGAGTTCCCAGGGGCCGAGGGCGCCAAGACGGCCGACAGCGTGGCCGAGAAGCTGAGAGGTTTGTTCGCCGAGGAGGGTGGCATCAAGATCGCCAGGCCCGTCAAGTGCGCCGAAATGCGCATTTCGGGTTTGGACGATTCGGTGACGGTGGAAGACATCCGGGAGGCTATTGCCTCGAAAACCGGGTGTCCCATAGACTCCGTCCGGGTCGGTGCCATTCGTCCCGGTCCGGGTGGCGTAGGTGCTGCCTGGGCGCAGTGCCCGGTGGAGTCGGTCAGGCAACTGGCCGGCTCAGGCAGGCTCCTCGTGGGCTGGAGCTCGGCGCGGGTAACCGTGCTTGAGCACCGGCCTGCGAGGTGCTACAAGTGCATGGCGGTCGGACACACTCGACCGACGTGCACTAATTGCTTCGACTGCGGCGGATTGTGTTTCCGCTGCGGTCAGACCGGGCACGTGGCGGCATCTTGCGCCGCCCCGCCCCACTGCCCCGCGTGTGCGGCGGGCAATAAGCCCGCCAAGCACCGCATGGGCTCTGGGGCGTGCAAACCTCCAGCTTCGGCCCCAAAGGCGCGGGGCGGCCCTACGACCACGGCCGCTCCCGCTCCTAGCGCGGTCCGATCGCCCGCTGGCGAGGAGGTCATGGATACAACCCGATAATGGGTACACCATCCATGCACCTCCTCCTGCAGGCCAACACCAACCACTCCGCCGGAGCGCAGGATCTCCTCCTGCAATCCATGGCGGAGTGGTCGATTGGTGCAGCCGTAGTCGCGGAACCGTACGCCGTGCCTGATCGCCCCAATTGGGTGGTCAGTCGAAACGGTACTGCGGCAATCGTCGTCTCAACGCAGCGGCACTTCCCGTCCTTGTCCCTTTTGGATAGGGGCGAGGAATTTGTCGCGGCGGAGTGGGGAGGGGTCACGCTCTACAGCGTATACCTCTCCCCCACTAGGAGGATGGACGATTTCGGGGCCTCACTCACCACCTTGGAGGCCTCGATACGGCGACTGGCACCGGGCCTCGTCCTGGTTCTGGGGGACTTTAACGCCAAATCCACGGCGTGGGGGTCCCCTGCGACGGACGACCGCGGGCGGGCGGTCAACGAGTGGGCGGCTTCACTGGGCCTCTGTGTTCTGAACAGAGGCTCGGTGAACACGTGTGTGCGGCGGCAGGGCGGGTCGATAGTGGACTTGTCGTTCGCTAGCCCCGCTGTCGCGCCACGGGTGAGGAACTGGAGTGTCCTGGAGGAGGCGGAGACCCTGTCGGACCACCGGTACATCCGGATGGAGGTCTCCCCCCGGGAACCCGGTAGGGGTCACAGGGCGGACGGAGCTCCCGCGTTTCCGCGGTGGGCTGTGGGTCGTCTTGACAGGGATCTACTGGCGGAGGCGGCCATTGTCAGCACGTGGCTGTCCTCACCACCCCCAGCGGACGGAGTGGACGCTGAGGCTGTCCGCATTCGCAGTGCGTTAACGCAGATCTGCGATGCGGCCATGCCCAGAGTGCGGCGGCGTCCACCTCCGAGGCAGGGGGTCTACTGGTGGTCCCCAAGACTGGCGGACCTTCGTGCGGCGTGTATCAGTGCCCGAAGGTCCTACACCCGCAGCCGGCGGCGTCACCGCGACGTCGACCGGAGGGCCAGCTGTACGAGGCGTACCGCAGTGCGCGGACTGCCTTTCGGCTGGCCATCCGTGCCGCCAAGGGCGCGAGTTGGCAGGAGATGCTGGACGGTCTCGACCGTGACCCCTGGGGTCGCCCATATCGCGCGGCGCTGAACAAGCTTCGCGCGCGGGCCCCCCCCCTCACCGAGACCCTCCAGCCCGACTTCCTTCGTAGGGTGGTCGAGGAGCTGTTTCCACGGCAGTCGGAACACACGCCCCCGGTCATGGCTCCGCCAGATCAGGACCGGGAGGCCGACGACGACGAGAGTGTTCCGCCCGTGACGGAGTCGGAAGTGGGGGCGGCCGTGGCGAAGATTCGTTCCGCCACCACGGCCCCCGGCCCGGACGGAATTCCAGTCCGGGTGCTGACGTCGCTCCTCGAGCACTTCGAGCCTCGCCTCAGGCAGCTGTTCAACGCCTGTCTGACGTCTGGACGGTTCCCTGAGTGCTGGAAGGAAGGGAGGTTGGTTCTCCTGCCAAAGCCGGGACGGTCCCCGGATTTGCCGTCGGCCTACAGGCCCATCGTGCTCCTCGACGATGTGGGTAAGCTGCTGGAGCGTGTGCTCGCTGCCCGCATCGTCCGACACCTGGAGGAGGTGGGGCCCGATCTGTCGGACGCTCAGTATGGGTTTCGGAGGGGGCGTTCGACCATCGGGGCCCTATTACGCCTGAGGCAGGCGGCCGCGGAGGCCGTCGCCGGGAAGGGAGTGCTGTTGGCGGTGTCGTTGGACATCGCCAACGCATTCAATAGTCTGCCATTCGGCTGCATCAGGGAGGCGCTCCGGTTCCATGGAGTGCCCCTGTACCTCAGGCGGCTGGTGGCAGACTATTTGGAGGGCCGCAGTATCCTCTGCGCGGGTCCCGCAGGGGACATTGTGCGGACGCCCATGTCGTGCGGCATTCCACAGGGGTCGGTTCTGGGGCCGACTCTGTGGGACATCGGGTACGACTGGGCGTTGAGAGGGAGTCTCCCCCCCGGGCTGAGCTTGGTGTGCTACGCTGACGACACGCTCGTCACAGCCCGGGGCAGGACACTCGAAGAGGCGGCGAGCCTGGCCACTCTCGGCACCGAGGAGATGGTCAGGCGGATCGAGGCGCTGGGGCTCAGGGTGGCCCTAAACAAGACGGAGGCCCTACTTTTCCATGGGCCCCGTGTGAGGCTGCCCATCGGCGCCTCGATAGTGGTAAACTCCATCCACATCAGCATCCAGGCCCATATGAGGTACTTGGGTCTGGTGCTCGACGGGCGATGGTGGTTCCGGGAGCATTTCCGACAGATTGCTCCCCGGCTTGTCGGCGCGGCGTCCGCCCTTTCTCGTCTCATGCCGAATGTGGGCGGACCCAGTTTTGAGGCCCGACGGCTGTATGCGGGGGTCATCCGCTCGATGGCCATGTACGGCGCACCCGTGTGGGCGAGGGCTCTGAATGCCCAGCTCAGGGCGGTTCTGTGGAGGCCACAGAGAGCCATGGCGGTCAGAGCCATTCGCGGGTACCGCACGGTGTCGACAGAGGCGGCGTGCCTGTTGGCCGGGACACCCCCGTGGGACCTAGAGGCGGAGATGCTCTCCGACCTCTACCGGCGGGTTATCACAGCGCGCGAGGAAGGTGGCTCCCCATCGTTGAGCGAGATAGCCACCTGGCGCGTGGATGCCCGCCGAGACGTCATCGCCCGTTGGGCTACGCGGCTGGAGAGGCCTAGGCACGGTGTGGAGACCGTTGAGGCCCTCCGGCCCGTACTGATAGAGTGGATGGAGCGGCGGCACGGAGTCCTCACCTTTCGGCTGGTGCAGGTATTGACGGGGCACGGGTGTTTCGGGTTGTACCTGCACAGGGTCGTGTATAGGGAGTGGACTCCGGCCTGCCACCACTGCAGGAGTGACGAGGACACGGCGCAACACACGCTGGAGGTGTGTCCGGGATGGGAGCGGCAGCGCCGTGACCTCGTCGCTGTCATCGGTGCCGACCTGACGCTGCCGGCCGTCGCGAGAGCGATGGTCGACAGCATCAGGAACTGGGACGCGGTCGCCGCCTTCTGCGAGGCTGTCATCTCGCAGAAGGAAGCGGCGGAACGGGCAAGGGAGGATTCCCGCGCCCCGGGCCGCCGCCAGCGGCCGGGGCGGCGCAGGCGCGAATACCTGCGCCTGATGCCGCCCTAACCGAGGCTTCGGGTGATCGGACCGGGGAATTGTCCGGTCACCCGACGTGAGGCCACCGCGTGAGGGCGACGCCCCGACGGCGAAATCTGTCGGGGCGTCGACGAGAGGAACCCGCGAGGGTGAACCGCCGGGCGGGCCACCGAAGTTAAAAATCGGGTCCCGGTGACCCGCTCGCACGGCGAAGAGAGAGGAGTTTTTACGGTGGGTCTATGGGGTCACGCGCCGCCTTTTCCGTCACCCCGGACCGATTTGGCGGGGCGAGACTAATCCATAGTCCACCAAAAAAAAAAAAAAAATAAATGTTAAGGGTTTATGATCAGTTTTTAATATAAATTTGGGGCCGTAAAGGTATTGATGAAATTTACGAACGGCGTAAACAATAGCAAGCGCTTCTCGATCTATTTGCGAGTAGGCGCGTTCGGCTCTTGTGAGTGAGCGAGAAGCATATGCGACAGGTCGCTCGCCGCTTGACGTCATATGCGATATCACCGCGCCGATGCCTACGCTGCTCGCGTCTGTTGTTAAATACAATGGCAGATCAGGCGTATAATGTATCAATATTTTACTACTTGCTAATAGTTCCTTGACCTTACGAAATGCATCTTGGCAATCCATATCCCAGACAAACCGCACACCCGCCTTTAACAAATTATATAAAGGTGATAAAATTGTACTGATATTTCTTATAAACTTACCATAATACATTACCATACCGATAAAAGCCCTTAATTCGCCAATATTAGTGGGTGCCGGTGTCTCGACAATAGCGGTCACCTTGTCTGGACACGTGTGTATACCGTCCTTGCTAATCATGTGACCTAAATAATTAATCGACTTACTAAAAAACACACACTTTTCCTTCTTAACCCTTAAGCCATATTTACTTAAACAATCGAATACCCTTTTTTTTTTTTTTTTTTTTTGGGGTGGGCTATGGACGTCGCACCCCGCCAAATCGGTCCGGGGTGACGGAAGAGGCGGCGCGCAACCCCATTGACCCACCCTGCAAGCACCTCTTCTTCGCCGTACGAGCGGGCCACCGGTACCCGATCTTTGTCTTCGGTGGCCCGCTCGGCGGTATGCCCTCTTGGGCTCCTCTCCTGTCGACGCCCCGACAGCTTTCGCCGTCGAGGCGTCGTCCTCACGCGGTGGCCTCACGTCGGGTAACCGGACAATTCCCCGGTCCGATCACCCAAAGCCTCGGTTAGGGCGGCATCAGGCGCAGGTATTCGCGCTTGCGCCGCCCCGGCCGCAGGCGGCGGCCCGGGTCACGGGAATCCTCCCGGGCCCGTTCCGCCGCCTCCTTCTGCGAGATGACAGCCTCGCAGAAGGCGGCGACCGCGTCCCAATTCCTGACGCTGTCGACCATCGCTCGCGCAACAGCCGGCAGCGTCAGGTCGGCACCGATGACAGCGACGAGGTCACGGCGCTGCCCGTCCCAGCCCGAACATACCTCGAGCGTATGTTGCGCCGTGTCCTCGTCGCTACTGCAATGGTGGCAGGACGGAGTCCACTCCCTCCGCACGACCGTGTGCAGGTACTTGCCGAAGCAACCATGCCCCGACAAGACCTGCACCAACCGGAAAGAGAGGACTCCGTGCCGCCGCTCCATCCACTCCATCAGTACGGGCCGGAGGGCCTCAACGGTAATAACACCGTATCTAGGCCTCTCCAGCCGCGTAGCCCAACGGGCGATGACTTCTCGGCGGGCGTCCTCGCGCCAGGTGGCTATCTCGTTGAACGATGAGGAGCCACCCTCTTCGCGCATTGAGGTAACCCGCCGGTAGAGGTCGGAGAGCATCTCCGCCTCTAGGTCCCACGGGGGTGTCCCGGCCAACAGGCACGCCGCCTCTGTCGACACCGTGTGGTACCCGCGAATGGCTCTGACCGCCATGACTCTCTGTGGCCTCCACAGAACCGCCCTGAGTTGGGCGTTCAGAGCCCTCGCCCACACGGGTGCATCGTACATGGCCATTGAACGGATCACCCCCGCATACAGCCGTCGGCCCTGAAAACTGGGTCCGCCCACGTTCGGCATGAGCCGAGAAAGGGCGGACGCCGCGCCGACCAGCCGGGGAGCAATTAAACAATCGAATACCCTACACAAATTATTTAAATGTTCTTGATTGGTGCTACCTGTAATTATAATATCGTCCAGGAACACTCCCACGTGAGGCATAGATGCAAATAACTGTTCCAAATGTCTTTGAAATATTCCTGGGCTCGAGGATAGACCATAAACTAACCGATTGTACATAAATAATCCCTTATGTGTATTAATAACAGTATATTTTTTTGTCTTGTCGAGCTCAAACTGAGCATAAACCTGCGACAAATCAATTTTGCTAAAACGTTCCCCCCCTTTTAAACGTAATAATAATTCTTCAACCCTAGGCAACGGATAACGGTCAATTTCTACTACTTTATTCAGTGTTAGTTTATAATCTGCACAGATTCTAATGTTACCGTCCTTCTTTACGACCGGTACTATAGGCGTCGCCCAATCTGAACGCTCCACGGGTGAGAGGATGCCGTCGTGCACTAGCTGGTGCAACGCACGCTCCACAGGCCCGCGCAGAGCGTACTCCAGCGGGCGCGCGCGCATGAACACCGGCCGCGCGCCGTCGCGCACGTGAATACTCACTGTACCACCAGTGAAACGACCCAATCCGTCCGCAAACACGTCACAGTATCTGGAACTGAATGCCGATACATCAAATGCCTCCCCTTTAAACATTGATAAATTATTACAATCGTAAGTAATAGTAGGTAATTGTATTTTTAATTCTGCCATCCATTGACGACCTAATAAGATAGTTTTTCCATTTTTTACAACAAACAATTCTTTTTTTTTTTTTTTTTTTTTTTGGTGGATTATGGATTAGTCTCGCCCCGCCAAATCGGTCCGGGGTGACGGAAAAGGCGGCGCGTGACCCCATAGACCCACCGTAAAAACTCCACTCTCTTCGCCGTGCGAGCGGGTCACCGGGACCCGATTTATAACTTCGGTGGCCCGCTCGACGGTTCACCCTCGCGGGTTCCTCTCGTCGACGCCCCGACAGATTTCGCCGTCGGGGCGCCGCCCTCACGCGGTGGCCTCACGTCGGGTGACCGGAAAATTCCCCGGTCCGATCACCCGAAGCCTCGGTTAGGGCGGCATCAGGCGCAGGTATTCGCGCCTGCGCCGCCCCGGCCGCTGGCGGCGGCCCGAGGCGCGGGAATCCTCCCTTGCCCGTTCCGCCGCTTCCTTCTGCGAGATGACAGCCTCGCAGAAGGCGGCGACCGCGTCCCAGTTCCTGATGCTGTCGACCATCGCCCTCGCGACGGCCGGCAGCGTCAGGTCGGCACCGATGACAGCGACGAGGTCACGGCGCTGCCGCTCCCATCCCGGACACACCTCCAGCGTGTGTTGCGCCGTGTCCTCGTCACTCCTGCAGTGGTGGCAGGCCGGAGTCCACTCCCTATACACGACCCTGTGCAGGTACAACCCGAAACACCCGTGCCCCGTCAATACCTGGACCAGCCGAAAGGTGAGGACTCCGTGCCGCCGCTCCATCCACTCTATCAATACGGGCCGGAGGGCCTCAACGGTCTCCACACCGTGCCTAGGCCTCTCCAGCCGCGTAGCCCAACGGGCGATGACGTCTCGGCGGGCATCCACGCGCCAGGTGGCTATCTCGCTCAACGATGGGGAGCCACCTTCCTCGTGCGCTGTGATAACCCGCCGGTAGAGGTCGGAGAGCATCTCCGCCTCTAGGTCCCACGGGGGTGTCCCGGCCAACAGGCACGTCGCCTCTGTCGACACCGTGCGGTACCCGCGAATGGCTCTGACCGCCATGACACTCTGTGGCCTCCACAGAACCGCCCTGAGCTGGGCGTTCAGAGCCCTCGCCCACACGGGTGCGCCGTACATGGCCATCGAGCGGATGACCCCCGCATACAGCCGTCGGCCCTCGAAACTGGGTCCGCCCACGTTCGGCATGAGTTGAGAAAGGGAGGACGCCGCGCCGACAAGCCGGGGAGCAATCTGTCGGAAATGCTCCCGGAACCACCATCGCCCGTCGAGCACCAGACCCAAGTACCTCATATGGGCCTGGATGCTGATGTGGATGGAGTTTACCACTATCGAGGCGCCGATGGGCAGCCTCACACGGGGCCCATGGAAAAGTAGGGCCTCCGTCTTGTTTAGGGCCACCCTGAGCCCCAGCGCCTCGATCCGCCTGACCATCTCCTCGGTGCCGAGAGTGGCCAGGCTCGCCGCCTCTTCGAGTGTCCTGCCCCGAGCTGTGACGAGCGTGTCGTCAGCGTAGCACACCAAGCTCAGCCCGGGGGGGAGACTCCCTCTCAACGCCCAGTCGTACCCGATGTCCCACAGAGTCGGCCCCAGAACCGACCCCTGTGGAACGCCGCACGACATGGGCGTCCGCACAATGTCGCCTGCGGGACCCGCGCAGAGGATACTGCGGCCCTCCAAATAGTCTGCCGCCAGCCGCCTGAGGTACAGGGGCACTCCATGGAACCGGAGCGCCTCCCTGATGCAGCCGAATGGCAGACTATTGAATGCGTTGGCGATGTCCAACGACACCGCCAACAGCACTCCCTTCCCGGCTACGGCCTCCGCGGCCGCCTGCCTCAGGCGTAATAGGGCCCCGATGGTCGAACGCCCCCTCCGAAACCCATACTGAGCGTCCGACAGATCGGGCCCCATCTCCTCCAGGTGTCGGACGATGCGGGCAGCGAGCACACGCTCCAGCAGCTTACCCACATCGTCGAGGAGCACGATGGGCCTGTAGGCCGACGGCAAATCCGGGGACCGTCCCGGCTTTGGCAGGAGAACCAACCTCCCTTCCTTCCAGCACTCAGGGAACCGTCCAGACGTCAGACAGGCGTTGAACAGCTGCCTGAGGCGAGGCTCGAAGTGCTCGAGGAGCGACGTCAGCACCCGGACTGGAATTCCGTCCGGGCCGGGGGCCGTGGTGGCGGAACGAATCTTCGCCACGGCCGCCCCCACTTCCGACTCCGTCACGGGCAGAACACTCTCGTCGTCGTCGGCCTCCCGGTCCTGATCTGGCGGAGACATGACCGGGGGCGTGTGTTCCGACTGCCGTGGAAACAGCTCCTCGACCACCCTACGAAGGAAGTCGGGCTAGAGGGTCTCGGTGAGGGGGGGGGGGGCCGCGCGCGAAGCTTGTTCAGCGCCGCGCGATATGGGCGACCCCAGGGGTCACGGTCGAGACCGTCCAGCATCTCCTGCCAACTCGCAACCTTGGCGGCTCGGATGGCCAGCCGAAAGGCAGTCCGTGCACTGCGGTACGCCTCGTACAGCTGGCCCTCCCGCTCGACGTCGCGGTGACGCCGCCGCCTGCGGTTGTAGGGCCTTCGGGCACTGATACACGCCGCACGAAGGCCCGCCAGTCTTGGGGACCACCAGTAGACCCCCTGCCTCGGAGGTAGACGCCGCCGCACTCTGGGCATGGCCGCATCGCAGATCTGCGTTAACGCACTGCGAATGCGGACAGCCTCAGCGTCCACTCCGTCCGCTGGGGGTGGTGAGGGCAGCCACGTGCTGACAATGGCCGCCTCCGCCAGTAGATCCCTGTCAAGACGACCCACAGCCCACCGTGGAAACGCGGGAGCTCCGTCCGCCCTGTGACCCCTACCGGGTTCCCGGGGGGAGACCTCCATCCGGATGTACCGGTGGTCCGACAGGGTCTCCGCCTCCTCCAGGACACTCCAGTTCCTCACCCGTGGCGCGACAGCGGGGCTAGCGAACGACAAGTCCACTATCGACCCGCCCTGCCGCCGCACACACGTGTTCACCGAGCCTCTGTTCAGAACGCAGAGGCCCAGTGAAGCCGCCCACTCGTTGACCGCCCGCCCGCGGTCGTCCGTCGCAGGGGACCCCCACGCCGTGGATTTGGCGTTGAAGTCCCCCAGAACCAGGACGAGGCCCGGTGCCAGTCGCCGTATCGAGGCCTCCAAGGTGGTGAGTGAGGCCCCGAAATCGTCCATCCTCCTAGTGGGGGAGAGGTATACGCTGTAGAGCGTGACCCCTCCCCACTCCGCCGCGACAAATTCCTCGCCCGTATCCAAAAGGGACAAGGACGGGAAGTGCCGCTGCGTTGAGACGACGATTGCCGCAGTACCGTTTCGACTGACCACCCAATTGGGGCGATCAGGCACGGCGTACGGTTCCGCGACTACGGCTGCACCAATCGACCACTTCGCCATGGATTGCAGGAGGAGATCCTGCGCTCCGGCCGAGTGGTTGGTGTTGGCCTGCAGGAGGAGGTGCACGGATGGTGTACCCATTATCGGGTTGTATCCATGACCTCCTCGCCAGCGGGCGATCGGACCGCGCTAGGAGCGGGAGCGGCCGTGGTCGTAGGGCCCCCCGCGCCTTTGGGGCCGAAGCTGGAGGTTTGCACGCCCCAGAGCCCATGCGGTGCTTGGCGGGCTTATTGCCCGCCGCACACGCGGGGCAGTGGGGCGGGGCGGCGCAAGATGCCGCCACGTGCCCGGTCTGACCGCAGCGGAAACACAATCCGCCGCAGTCGAAGCAATTAGTGCACGTCGGTCGAGTGTGTCCGACCGCAATGCACTTGTAGCACCTCGCAGGCCGGTGCTCAAGCACGGTTACCCGCGCCGAGCTCCAGCCCACGAGGAGCCAGCCTGAGCCGGCCAGTTGCCTGACCGACTCCATCGGGCACTGCGCCCAGGCAGCACCTACGCCACCCGGACCGGGACGAATGGCACCGACCCGGACGGTGTCTATGGGACACCCGGTTTTCGAGGCAATAGCCTCCCGGATGTCTTCCACCGTCACCGAATCGTCCAAACCCGAAATGCGCATTTCGGCGCACTTGACGGGCCTGGCGATCTTGATGCCACCCTTCTCGGCGAACAAACCTCTCAGCTTCTCGGCCACGCTGTCGGCCGTCTTGGCGCCCTCGGCCCCTGGGAACTCGAGAATTCGAGCCCCCGTCCGGGCCTTGCGGGTCCTGGCTTCGACGCCTCCAATATCGGAGACGTCTAGCTCCCGCCGAGCCTTCCTCAAGACGGCCTCGTAGCTGAGGCCCTTCTCGGCCGCCTCGGGCAGCACAGTGATTTCCACTGCGGCCATCTTCGGCGGCTTGAGCCCCTTGCGCGGTCTCTTCTTCTGTCCGGCTCCTGCCTGTGGAGCGGGGACCTCAGCGGCGCGCTTGGCCTCCGCTCTCCTCCTTTGGCCGCGACTCCTTCTGTCGCGTTCGGCTACCTGCCAACCCTGTTCGGGTACGGCAGTCGTGCCAGACGCAGAAGGCCTCGTAGCAGCCTCGCTGGTCGTCGCCGGCGGTGTTGTTGCGGGCGACTTCAGCGGTCCGGCAGGAGCCGGAGCCGTGTTCCTCCTCAGGGCGGGTCCCTTCGGAGCTGGGCCGGGGCCTTTGGGCTTAGGCCCGGCCGCGGCGTAACTCCCCACGCGGCCACCCTGACAAGGCAGCGGGGCGGGGGCTGGTGCCACATGCGGCCGCTTATCCGCGGCTAGAGGCGGCCGGACACGTGGTTATGGAGGCAGTCTTGCCTCCAGAACGGCCACACGCGCATCAACGAGTTTGTCAACTGCGTTGATGATTTTGGCGAGGGCCTCGTCCGACAAGCCTCCCACCTCCAGCGTCGGGGTCGGCTGAGCCTCTCCAGGGGCCCGCTCCGCGGCGCCTGGCGGATTTGGCGCCGCAGGGGCGCTAGCCGGCGGCAAGCGGTCCGCGGGGAGAGGCGTCAACCTCACCACCGGGACAGGGAGTTTCGCCGCGGCGACCGCGCCAGCGTCAGCCGGCGACGCGCGCTTCGCGGCGGCAGGCGTCTTCCTCGCCGTGGGGACGGGTGTGACGGAGACGCCATCACCCAACGTCGTCGGCGCCGCAGCGCGAGGCGGCTTTGGCGCCGCAGCGGCCGCTGAGTAGCCGGCCCTGGCCGATGGCGCGGCTGGCGCGGGTGACACGAAATTTCCCGTCGGTGTTAAAAGGTTTTTTTAAATTGGTATCCATGAGATTCCCACGAGTAGGGGAGATACACAACGTCGACCCGGGCAGAGATCCCTTTACCCGGGCAAGCCTACATTTACCAACCAGGGGGTCAGCCGGTACCCTGGCTGGAGCGTGCTAACGACAGAACAACCCATCTGCCATGCATCTTCTCGTCGCACGCCAGAACTTAAGATTCTGGGTGATTTCCGAGGTCGAATGTTACTTCGAACTCTTTATAGAGGTTGTCTTCCTCGCGGTCCGGGCGGTTAAGCCAAGACCCTCGCTCCTGAGACTACGCCTCAAGACAACGTGTCTTGAAGCAAGATACCAGGTTTACGATGTGTGGGCGGTGGCATGTGCCTGCCCAGCCCTCAAATGAATGAGTGACTGAGCCCGTCTCAATATTTCGCGTCCTATACCCTCTACTACGACTGTAGTAGAGTAAGGAGCGAAATCGCGCAGATATTCGCTACGGACGACAGTACAACAGAAGAACTGGGGACCGCCGCCCGCACCCAGGGTACACCGCGTGGAGGTTTCTAGGATAGTACCCCTACAGCAAACAATTCTAACACTTTAGTAACGTTCTTATATTTAACAATTGGTAGCAGTGTGCCCAGCGGTTTAACTGACTCACCCGTATAGTACTTAAACGTTAACTCACATGGTTTAAGAATTAAATTTTTCAACAGTTTATTATAACATTCCCAGCTTATACATGACACAGCACTGCCGGTGTCACACTCCATCTTAATATCAGTGCCGTTTACGTTCAAGGTCACGTATACAGGCTTACATTGTGTTGGTGATAAACGACATATGTTAGTTACCTACTCGCTGCCCTCGCTATTGATTTCGTCCACTGCCGTATGATCTAGGTCTATTTGATGCTGTCCCGTCAAATTGGGACACATACGACGTAGATAACCTCGTTGGTTGCACACCCTGCAACGTATCTCTCGTATTTGCTCGTGACGTGCACCGCACACCAGACACTGCATTGGTCGCGCACGCTCAACCGGTGCCAGCGCAGTTGGTGCTTGATAAGTTGCACGCCTTCCTTGCGCGCCCTGCCCTCTGCGTCGCTCCGCCACTGCTTTGCCGCGCCTTAAGACCGCCGCGAGCGCCTGACAGCTGACCTCGGCAGTCGCGCTTGCTGGCGGCTCGCTGCCACGCTCCACAACAGCTGCTGCATACTTTTCCGTCGCCTCCAAGCTCACCGCTAGTCTATAGGCCTTCCCGAAGTCCAACTGACTTTCCGCCAACAAACGTTGACGCACAACTTCACTAGTAATGCCACATACTAACTGGTCTCTTAAACTTTCTTCAAGCCACGTCCCGAACCCACACGTCTTCGACATTTTTTTTAATACCGCTGTATTTTCCGATATAGATTCTGCGTCCTTTTGTTTCCTATGTTTAAACTTATATCGTTCGGATAACTCACTGGGTTTAGGTTGCAAATGTCTTTCCATAATGTCCGTTATTTCTGAAAACGATTTAGTTTTAGGTTTGTGGGGGGTACACAAATTAACTAACAGCTCATAGCTTTCAGCTCCCGTCACTGTAATTAAAGTGGGCACTTGTAGTTCGACTGGTATATTATTTACTAAAAAATATTGTTCTAAACGTTCCACGTATAACCGCCAATCGTCACTATTTACTTTAAATTCAGAAATTTTTCCTATAGGCATTGTTCACTTATATTTTTAGTACACTACTATATTTTTAGTCACAGTTCACACGTAAGGTTACTGTTCCTCGTCGTCAATGTTATATATGCGGGCTAGCCGGGATACAGGATTCAGGAATAACAAGCAAGTTGACTGTACAACGTATATTCGCCGACTGGCTTCACAATGTAGTTGCATGTACAAGTTATTATATTACCCACTAATACAATATATCACAATACATAGACTGTTAAACACAATACCACTCCTTTGCGTCGCGCAGTCGGGTCAAAAGAACGATCATAAAGAGATAAGCTGTATTCTTTCGCCGTTATCACATAAAATTAAAAAAGATAAATTTATTGACAAATTAGTGACCAAATTTTGGGACGGTTTAATGACAGATTTGTATAATACATAATATATTATCGTTATTATCCTGCTCTTATCCGAATTAATAAGAGTCTTGCAATATGTACCTACGCATTTTCTATTTATTATTTTTTTTTTAACATTGCACTAAAGAAATAATCCTTATATTGCGGGGGAAATTTACAAACATGCAATTAACGCAGACAAATCACACTCAGACTCAGAATAACACTTTGTGGATCACACAAAGTATTGTCCTACGTAGGAATCAAACCCACGGCAATGGCATTGAAGGTCGGTACCTTAACCACTACGCCATCTGTGCAATCAAATACTGCAATTTTATTGGCAACAGTTTGTTATAAATAATGCAAAGTTATTGGTCATGAAACTATTGCAATAGTTTTATGACTGGCTGTCTACCTGACATCAATCTTCGTTGGGAAAGTAATTGTGGACCAGGCAGCATCAGATGGAGATGGCCCAGGTGGATATGAATCTTTTAATTGTATTTTACGGTATCATGTACATGTGTCTGTGTAAGTGTATATGTATATATTTCAGATACTGGGAGAATCTTGGAATCAAACTTGAAGTATTTAGTGAAGCACTAGGTAGTGACCTATTACCTACTAAGGTGTTAAATAATGCCCTAAGATTAGGAAGCATTGAAGGCATATATGTAGTATTAACGACTACTGATAACAATGAGAGTTTTATAGAACTTACTTCTGCTTTAGAAAAGTTAGAACTGGCGTCAAGAACATTATGCCCTGAACTAAAGTATGTATTATTGTAGTCACACATTATCTATACTAATGTCATAAAGAGGAAAGACTTTTTTGTGTGAATTTTTGTTTGTAATGAATAGATTCTGAAGCTATTCGATCGATCCTAACCATTTTTTTACCAAATTATCAAGAAGTAACTTGGGGTACTATCCCAGAAACCTCCACGCGGTGTACCCTGGGTGCGGGCGGCGGTCCCCAGTTCTTCTGTTGTACTGTCGTCCGTAGCGAATATCTGCGCGATTTCGCTCCTCACTCTACTACAGTCGTAGTAGAGGTTATAGGACGCGAAATATTGGGACGGGCTCAGTCACTCATTCATTTGAGGGCTGGGCAGGCACATGCCACCGCCCACACATCGTAAACCTGATTCTCTGCTTGTCTTAGTTTCAGGAGCGAGGGTCTTGGCTTAACCGCCCGGACCGCGAGGAAGACAACCTCTATAAAGAGTTCGAAGTAACATTCGGACTCGGAAATCACCCAGAATCTTAAGTTCTGGCGTGCGGCGAGAAGATGCATGGCAGATGGATTGTTCTGTTCTTAGCACGCTCCAGCCAGGGTACCGGCTGCCCCCCTGGTTGGTAAATGTAGGCTTGCCCGGGTAAAGGGATCTCTGCCCGGGTCGACGTAATGTATCTCCCATTCTCGTGGGATTCATAATGGATACGCAAAATTTAAATACTTTAAAAACCGACGGGGATCGTAGTGATCCTCACCCCAAGGCCCGGTCAAGCCGATCAAAAACTGACCAAGACGACGCCTCGTCCTCAGGACTTGAGGCGTCCGCCGAGGGCCCGGCACAAACCGTGGAGGCCCAGAAGAAGAAGAGGAGGTCGCCTCGAAAGTCTCGGGGCAACGGCCTGAGCCACAAAAGGCGGCTGGAGGAGCGGCGAGCGCGCAGGGAGGCTGCCGCCGCTGAAGAGAAGAAGGACGGTAGACTCGCAGCAGAGCCGTCGACGGACGAGAGCGATAGCGATGTCGCAGAGCCGTCCGAAGACGAGGGCGGCGGATCTACCGTCAGAATGGACGAGGGCGGTGATATTCCCGCAGGGCCGTCCAAAAAGGACAGTGGGTCGGCTGGTGAAGGCCCCACTAGGTCGTCGGCGCGTCTAGCAGCAAAGACGCCGCCGGCGACCGCGACTAAGAAGGAGGAGGCCCTCCCCTCGCAGGTGCGAAAGCGCCCCCTGAGTAAGGGAGGCAGCTCGAGCGCCGAAACCGAGGGGAGCGTGGCCAACATGCCTCCACCCAAGATCCAGGCCTCCCGAAGAGGGCGAGGGACCTCGGTCATGGAAAGGGCGGCGGCGGTCGCTGTCCGCGCCGGCGAGGCCACGGATCTGCAGGCCGAAAATGTCCGCCTCAGAGGCGAGATGTCAGGCCTGCGGACCCGAAACCGGAACCTGGGCGACATGCTGGCGGAAATGCGTCGCGCAAACCGCCAGCTGTTGATAGACGTGGCCGACCTCAAGGCGCAGGTGGCGCTGTTTGTGTCACCCGCGCCAGCCGCGCTATCGGCCAGGGCCGGATACTCGGCGGCCGCTGCGGCGCCAAAGCCGCCTCGCGCTGCGGCGCCGACGACGTTGGGTGATGGCGTCAGCGTCACACCCATCCCCGCGGCGAGGAAGACGCCTGCCGCCGCGAAGCGCGCGCCGCCGGCTGACGCTGGCGCGGTCACCGCGGTGAAACTCCCTGTTCCCGTGGTGAGGTTGACGCCTCTCCCCGCGGACCGCTTGCCGCTGGCTAGCGCCCCTGCGGCGCCAAAGCCGCCAGGCGCCGCGGAGCGGGCCCCTGGAGGGGCTCAGCCGACCCCGACGCTGGAGGTGGGAGGCTTGTCGGACGAGGCCCTCGCCAAAATCATCAACGCAGTTGGCAAACTCGTTGATGCGCGTGTGGCCGTTCTGGAGGCAAGACTGCCTCCAGAACCACGTGTCCGGCCGCCCCTAGCCGCGGATAAGCGGCCGCATGTGGCACCAGCCCCCGCCCCGCTGCCTTGTCAGGGTGGCCGCGTGGGGAGCTACGCCGCGGCCGCGGCCGGGCCTAAGCCCAAAGGCCCCGGCCCAGCTCCGAAGGGACCCGCCCTGAGGAGGAAGACGGCTCCGGCTCCTGCCGGACCGCTGAAGTCGCCCGCAACAACACCGCCGGCGACGACCAGCGAGGCCGCGACGAGGCCTTCCGCGTCCGGCACGACTGCCGTACCCGAACAGGGTTGGCAGGTAGCCGAACGCGACAGAAGGAGTCGCGGCCAAAGGAGGAGAGCGGAGGCCAAGCGCGCCGCTGAGGTCCCCGCTCCTCAGGCAGGAGCCGGACGGAAGAAGAGACCGCGCAAGGGGCTCAAGTCGCCGAAGACGGCCGCAGTGGTGATCACTGTGCTGCCCGAGGCGGCCGAGAAGGGCCTCAGCTACGAGGCCGTCTTGAGGAAGGCCCGGCGGGAGCTAGACGTCTCCGATATTGGAGGCGTCGAAGCCAGGACCCGCAAGGCCCGGACGGGGGCTCGAATTCTCGAGTTCCCAGGGGCCGAGGGCGCCAAGACGGCCGACAGCGTGGCCGAGAAGCTGCGAGGTTTATTCGCCGTGGAGGGTGGCATCAAGATCGCCAGGCCCGTCAAGTGCGCCGAAATGCGCATTTCGGGTTTGGACGATTCGGTGACGGTGGAAGACATCCGGGAGGCTATTGCCTCGAAAACCGGGTGTCCCATAGACACCGTCCGGGTCGGTGCCATTCGTCCCGGTCCGGGTGGCGTAGGTGCTGCCTGGGCGCAGTGCCCGGTGGAGTCGGTCAGGCAACTGGCCGGCTCAGGCAGGCTCCTCGTGGGCTGGAGCTCGGCGCGGGTAACCGTGCTTGAGCACCGGCCCGCGAGGTGCTACAAGTGCATGGCGGTCGGACACACTCGACCGACGTGCACTAATTGCTTCGACTGCGGCGGATTGTGTTTCCGCTGCGGTCAGACCGGGCACGTGGCGGCATCTTGCGCCGCCCCGCCCCACTGCCCCGCGTGTGCGGCGGGCAATAAGCCCGCCAAGCACCGCATGGGCTCTGGGGCGTGCAAACCTCCAGCTTCGGCCCCAAAGGCGCGGGGCGGCCCTACGACCACGGCCGCTCCCGCTCCTAGCGCGGTCCGATCGCCCGCTGGCGAGGAGGTCATGGACACAACCCGATAATGGGTACACCAGCCATGCACCTCCTCCTGCAGGCCAACACCAACCACTCCGCCGGAGCGCAGGATCTCCTCCTGCAATCCATGGCGGAGTGGTCGATTGGTGCAGCCGTAGTCGCGGAACCGTACGCCGTGCCTGATCGCCCCAATTGGGTGGTCAGTCGAAACGGTACTGCGGCAATCGTCGTCTCAACGCAGCGGCACTTCCCGTCCTTGTCCCTTTTGGATAGGGGCGAGGAATTTGTCGCGGCGGAGTGGGGAGGGGTCACGCTCTACAGCGTATACCTCTCCCCCACTAGGAGGATGGACGATTTCGGGGCCTCACTCACCACCTTGGAGGCCTCGATACGGCGACTGGCACCGGGCCTCGTCCTGGTTCTGGGGGACTTCAACGCCAAATCCACGGCGTGGGGCTCCCCTATGACGGACGACCGCGGGCGGGCGGTCAACGAGTGGGCGGCTTCACTGGGCCTCTGTGTTCTGAACAGAGGCTCGGTGAACACGTGTGTGCGGCGGCAGGGCGGGTCGATAGTGGACTTGTCGTTCGCTAGCCCCGCTGTCGCGCCACGGGTGAGGGACTGGAGTGTCCTGGAGGAGGCGGAGACCCTGTCGGACCACCGGTACATCCGGATGGAGGTCTCCCCCCGGGAACCCGGTAGGGGTCACAGGGCGGACGGAGCTCCCGCGTTTCCGCGGTGGGCTGTGGGTCGTCTTGACAGGGATCTACTGGCGGAGGCGGCCATTGTCAGCACGTGGCTGTCCTCACCACCCCCAGCGGACGGAGTGGACGCTGAGGCTGTCCGCATTCGCAGTGCGTTAACGCAGATCTGCGATGCGGCCATGCCCAGAGTGCGGCGGCGTCCACCTCCGAGGCAGGGGGTCTACTGGTGGTCCCCAAGACTGGCGGACCTTCGTGCGGCGTGTATCAGTGCCCGAAGGTCCTACACCCGCAGCCGGCGGCGTCACCGCGACGTCGAGCGGGAGGGCCAGCTGTACGAGGCGTACCGCAGTGCGCGGACTGCCTTTCGGCTGGCCATCCGTGCCGCCAAGGGCGCGAGTTGGCAGGAGATGCTGGACGGTCTCGACCGTGACCCCTGGGGTCGCCCATATCGCGCGGCGCTGAACAAGCTTCGCGCGCGGGCCCCCCCCCTCACCGAGACCCTCCAGCCCGACTTCCTTCGTAGGGTGGTCGAGGAGCTGTTTCCACGGCAGTCGGAACACACGCCCCCGGTCATGGCTCCGCCAGATCAGGACCGGGAGGACGACGACGACGAGAGTGTTCCGCCCGTGACGGAGTCGGAAGTGGGGGCGGCCGTGGCGAAGATTCGTTCCGCCACCACGGCCCCCGGCCCGGACGGAATTCCAGTCCGGGTGCTGACGTCGCTCCTCGAGCACTTCGAGCCTCGCCTCAGGCAGCTGTTCAACGCCTGTCTGACGTCTGGACGGTTCCCTGAGTGCTGGAAGGAAGGGAGGTTGGTTCTCCTGCCAAAGCCGGGACGGTCCCCGGATTTGCCGTCGGCCTACAGGCCCATCGTGCTCCTCGACGATGTGGGTAAGCTGCTGGAGCGTGTGCTCGCTGCCCGCATCGTCCGACACCTGGAGGAGGTGGGGCCCGATCTGTCGGACGCTCAGTATGGGTTTCGGAGGGGGCGTTCGACCATCGGGGCCCTATTACGCCTGAGGCAGGCGGCCGCGGAGGCCGTCGCCGGGAAGGGAGTGCTGTTGGCGGTGTCGTTGGACATCGCCAACGCATTCAATAGTCTGCCATTCGGCTGCATCAGGGAGGCGCTCCGGTTCCATGGAGTGCCCCTGTACCTCAGGCGGCTGGTGGCAGACTATTTGGAGGGCCGCAGTATCCTCTGCGCGGGTCCCGCAGGGGACATTGTGCGGACGCCCATGTCGTGCGGCGTTCCACAGGGGTCGGTTCTGGGGCCGACTCTGTGGGACATCGGGTACGACTGGGCGTTGAGAGGGAGTCTCCCCCCTGGGCTGAGCTTGGTGTGCTATGCTGACGACACGCTCGTCACAGCCCGGGGCAGGACACTCGAAGAGGCGGCGAGCCTGGCCACTCTCGGCACCGAGGAGATGGTCAGGCGGATCGAGGCGCTGGGGCTCAGGGTGGCCCTAAACAAGACGGAGGCCCTACTTTTCCATGGGCCCCGTGTGAGGCTGCCCATCGGCGCCTCGATAGTGGTAAACTCCATCCACATCAGCATCCAGGCCCATATGAGGTACTTGGGTCTGGTGCTCGACGGGCGATGGTGGTTCCGGGAGCATTTCCGACAGATTGCTCCCCGGCTTGTCGGCGCGGCGTCCGCCCTTTCTCGACTCATGCCGAATGTGGGCGGACCCAGTTTTGAGGCCCGACGGCTGTATGCGGGGGTCATCCGCTCGATGGCCATGTACGGCGCACCCGTGTGGGCGAGGGCTCTGAACGCCCAGCTCAGGGCGGTTCTGTGGAGGCCACAGAGAGCCATGGCGGTCAGAGCCATTCGCGGGTACCGCACGGTGTCGACAGAGGCGGCGTGCCTGTTGGCCGGGACACCCCCGTGGGACCTAGAGGCGGAGATGCTCTCCGACCTCTACCGGCGGGTTATCACAGCGCGCGAGGAAGGTGGCTCCCCATCGTTGAGCGAGATAGCCACCTGGCGCGTGGATGCCCGCCGAGACGTCATCGCCCGTTGGGCTACGCGGCTGGAGAGGCCTAGGCACGGTGTGGAGACCGTTGAGGCCCTCCGGCCCGTATTGATAGAGTGGATGGAGCGGCGGCACGGAGTCCTCACCTTTCGGCTGGTGCAGGTATTGACGGGGCACGGGTGTTTCGGGTTGTACCTGCACAGGGTCGTGTATAGGGAGTGGACTCCGGCCTGCCACCACTGCAGGAGTGACGAGGACACGGCGCAACACACGCTGGAGGTGTGTCCGGGATGGGAGCGGCAGCGCCGTGACCTCGTCGCTGTCATCGGTGCCGACCTGACGCTGCCGGCCGTCGCGAGAGCGATGGTCGACAGCATCAGGAACTGGGACGCGGTCGCCGCCTTCTGCGAGGCTCTCATCTCGCAGAAGGAAGCGGCGGAACGGGCAAGGGAGGATTCCCGCGCCCCGGGCCGCCGCCAGCGGCCGGGGCGGCGCAGGCGCGAATACCTGCGCCTGATGCCGCCCTAACCGAGGCTTCGGGTGATCGGACCGGGGAATTGTCCGGTCACCCGACGTGAGGCCACCGCGTGAGGGCGACGCCCCGACGGCGAAATCTGTTGGGGCGTCGACGAGAGGAACCCGCGAGGGTGAACCGCCGGGCGGGCCACCGAAGTTAAAAATCGGGTCCCGGTGACCCGCTCGCACGGCGAAGAGAGAGGAGTTTTACGGTGGGTCTATGGGGTCACGCGCCGCCTTTTCCGTCACCCCGGACCGATTTGGCGGGGCGAGACTAATCCATAGTCCACCAAAAAAAAAAAAAAAAAAAAAAAAGAAGTAACTTAAGCTATAGATACATCTACCTATTATATTTAAAAAAAAAACTAGAGTCGCTTAAGAAAATTGCATTATTGTAAACCAAGGCATAAAAACGAATATTTTCATAGGCTTCTTCTTGAAAAACTTATGATAGAACATAATAATGTACTATGGGTTTTATAGGTATTATTAAAATCTACATAAACATCTGCCAAAGAATATATCTAACTATTATAGTTAAGTCACAATAAAGCCTTTATGTTCTAAATCCCAAGAAATAAAAATTATTTTTTATCGGCGAGTCGTTCAAAAACCATCGAGGATAAAAAAAATGTAATACGGGTTTGTCGGTTTTATTAATATACAAAGGGATCTTTAAGGCAATGTAACGAGCTATCATAGTTAAGTCACAATATACAGCACACAACAGCTGTTACATTGTTTAACCTTTTGTTTCTTTTACACATCAATGATCTTCCAAAATCAACTAACTATCCTATGATGCTATACGCAGACGATAGTACAGTGACGATTTTAAATGACAATAACGATATAATCTTCTATATGTATGTATATATATATATATATATATATATATATATATATATATATATATATATATATATATATATATATATATATATATATATACATATATATATATAATATATATACATACATATATACATATACATACATACCATCACGCCATGTCCCTTGCAGGGTAGGCAGGGAGGACAGAGTGCCAGAGAACTCTATATCTGCATACTTCACTCGCTTCCTCAACATTCATAATTCTCTTCATACACGCTCGCGGTTTCGGAGACTCTTGACTCCACCTTCCTTCAGTACATGACCGATCTGGTCTAGGTAGGTTAGTCTCGGTCTCCCTCGGTACCTACATCCTTCCACTTTCGCATTGTATATCTTCTTAACCAGACGTTCGTTCGGCATTCTTTCCACATGTCCGAACCATCGGAGCATTCCCTTTCGCATCTTTACACCAATGCTCTCTTTCATACCTACTTGCTCTCTTACGTCATCGTTACGAATGCGGTCGGTCAGCCTAACTCCACAGATTTTCCGCAGAGATCGCATTTCGACCGCATTAATTTTACTTTCATACTCTTTTCTGCATACCCAACTCTCGCTTCCATACAGTAATGTTGGGACAAGCACTGCGTTATGTATTGCTACACGTGCCTTCTGGCTGAGGTGGTGGCTGCCGAGAAGTTGCCCCAACGCTCCGATCACTCTATTTCCCGCATTCACTCTTCGCTCTATATCAGTGGTGTACCTTCCATCTCGGCTAAATCCACATCCAAGATATACAAATTCATCCACTTGCTCTAGTATATCATTACCTATTGTTACTCTTACATCTGTTCTGGTTTCGTCTCTTTCAAAGACCATTATTTTGGTTTTGCTCACATTCACGCGTAGACCCCTTTTCTTACAATCTTCTGTCATTGTGTCGACTAGGGTCTGCAGGTCAGTCGCTGACTGTACCAGCAGGACTGCATCATCTGCATATAGCGGAGCAGTGACCACTGAGTCGCCCATCTGGACTCCCACATTCATATCGTTCAACCTTTGAAGAAATTTTTCCAGATATATGATAAACAGCCTTTTTTTTTTTTTCTTTTTTTTTTTTTGCGGTGGGCTATGGACGTCGCATACCGCCAAATCGGTCCGGGGTGACGGAAGAGGCGGCGCGCAACCCCATTGACCCACCCTGCAAGCACCTCTTCTTCGCCGTACGAGCGGGCCACCGGTACCCGATCTTTGTCTTCGGTGGCCCGCTCGGCTATACCCTCTTGGGCTCCTCTCCTGTCGACGCCCCGACAGCTTTCGCCGTCGAGGCGTCGTCCTCACGCGGTGGCCTCACGTCGGGTGACCGGACAATTCCCCGGGTCCGATCACCCGAAGCCTCGGTTAGGGCGGCATCAGGCGCAGGTACTCGCGCCTGCGCCGCCCCGGCCGCGGGCGGCGGCCCGGGTCACGGGAATCCTCCCGGGCCCGTTCCGCCGCCTTCTTCTGCGAGATGACAGCCTCGCAGAAGGCGGCGACCGCGTCCCAATTCCTGACGCTGTCGACCATCGCTCGCGCAACAGCCGGCAGCATCAGGTCGGCACCGATGACAGCAACGAGGTCACGGCGCTGCCCGTCCCAGCCCGAACATACCTCGAGCGTATGTTGCGCCGTGTCTTCGTCGCTACTGCAATGGTGGCAGGACGGAGTCCACTCCCTCCGCACGACCGTGGGCAGGTATTTCCCGAAACACCCGTGCCCCGACAAGACCTGCACCAACCGGAAAGAGAGGACTCTGTGCTGCCGCTCCATCTACTTCATCAGTACGGGCCGGAGGGCCTCAACGGTAATAACACCGTATCTAGGCCTCTCCAGCCGCGTAGCCCAACGGGCAATGACTTCTCGGCGGGCGTCCTAGCGCCAGGTGGCTATCTCGTTGAACGATGGGGAGCCACCCTCTTCGCGCATTGAGGTAACCCGCCGGTAGAGGTCGGAGAGCATCGCCGCCTCTAGGTCCCACGGGGGTGTCCCGGCCAATAGGCACGCCGCCTCTGTCGATACCGTGCGGTACCCGCGAATGGCTCTGACCGCCATGACTCTCTGTGGCCTCCACAGAACCGCCCTGAGTTCGGCGTTCAGAGCCCTCGCCCACACGGGTGCGCCGTACATGGCCATTGAGTGGATCACCCCCGCATACAGCCGTCGGCCCTGAAAACTGGGTCCGCCCACGTTCGGCATGAGCCGAGAAAGAGCGGACGCCGCGCCGACCAGCCGGGGAGCAATTTAACGACAATGCTCCCGGAACCACCATCGCCCGTCGAGCACCAGACCCAAGTACCTCATATGGGCCTGGATACTGATGTGGATAGAGTTGACGACTAACGAGGCGCCGATGGGCAGCCTCACACGGGGCCCATGGAATAAAAGGGCCTCCGTCTTGTTTAGGGCCACTCTGAGCCCCAGCGCCTCGATTCGCCTGACCATCTCCTCGGTGCCGAGAGTGGCCAGGCTCGCCGCCTCTTCGAATGTCCTGCCCCGGGCTGTGACGAGCGTGTCGTCAGCATAGCAAATAACGCTCAGCCCGGGGGGGAGACTCCCTCTCAACGCCCAGTCGTAACCGATGTCCCACAGAGTCGGCCCCAGAACCGACCTCTGCGGAACACCGGACGACATGGGCGTCCGCACAATGTCCCCTGCGGGGCTCGCGTAGAGAACACTGCGCCCCTCCAAATAGTCTGCCACCAGCCGCCTGAGGTACAGGGGCACTCCGTGGAACCGGAGCGCCACCCTGATGCAGCTGAATGGCAGACTATTGAAGGCGTTGGCGATGTCCAACGACACCGCCAACAGCACTCCTTTGCCGGCGACAGCCTCCGCGGCCGTCTGCCTCAGGCGTAGCAGGGCCCCGATCGTCGAACGCCCCCTTCGAAACCCAAATTGAGCGTCCGACAGATCGGGCCCCACCTCTTCCAGGTGCTGGACGATGCGGGCAGCGAGGACACGCTCCAGCAGCTTACCCACATCGTCCAGAAGCACAATGGGCCTGTAGGCCGACGGCGAATCCGGGGGCCGTCCCGGCTTTGGCAGGAGAACCAACCTCCCTTCTTTCCAGCACTCAGGGAACTGTCCAGACGTCAGATAGGCGTTGAACAGTCGCCTGAGGCGAGGTTCGAGATGCTCGAGGAGCAACGTCAACACCCGGACTGGGATTCCGTCCGGGCCGGGGGCCTTGGTGGCGGAACGAATCTTCGCCACGGCTGCCCCCACTTCCGACTCCGTCACGGGCGGAACACTCTCGACGGCCTCCCGGTCGTGATCTGGCGAAGCCATGACCGGGGGCGTATGCTCCGACTGCCGCGGGAACAGCTCCTCGACCACTCTACGAAGGAGGTCGGGCTGGAGGGTCTCGGTGAGTGGGGGCCCTGCGCGCGAAGCTTATTCAGCGACGCGCGATACGGGCGACCCTAGGGGTCACGGTCAAGACCGTCCAGCATCTCCTGCCAACTCGCGTCCTTGGCGGACTGGATGGCCATCCGAAAGGCGGTACGCGCACTGCGGTACGCCTCGTACAGCTGGCTCTCCCGCTCAACATCGCGGCGACGCCGCCGACTGCGGGTGTAGGACCTTCGGGCACTAATGCACGCCGCACGAAGGTCCGCCAGTCTTGGGGACCACCAGTAGACCCCCTGCCTCGGAGGTAGACGCCGCACCCTGGGCATGGCCGCATCGCAGACATGCGTTAACGCACTGCGGATGCGGACAGCCTCAACGTCCACTTCGTCCGCTGGGGGTGGTGAGGACAGCCACTTGTTCACGATGGCAGCCTCCGCCAGTAGGTCCCTATCCAGCCGCCCCACAGCCCACCGCGGAATGATAAACAGCCTGGCTGACAGAACGCACCCCTGCTTAACGCCGAAATTGACGTCAAACCAAGGCGACATTGCATCATCCAGCCGCACACAGGCTCTACAGCCCATGTAACTGGACTGCACAGCCTGTAACAGTTTACCGTTAATACCATACTCCGGTAAAATGTCTCAAAGTTCCTTTCGTACAACTGTGTCAAATGCTCTCTCCAAATCCACAAAAACTGCAGAAAACCCTCTGAGCTAGAGCCAGATGCTTCTCCACAATGTTGCGCAGAGAGAACACTTGATCCATGTTTTTGGACTTGAAATCATTATAGATAAGAATTAATAATAGCAAGTTTTATTTAACAAGAACAGATTATTTATATAAATATTGTGTTTATCTTGTAGAATTTAGTTTATTGTGGCCTTTGATACATCATGAAGAGCTAACTATTTATATTCCCTTGTTAACAATCGAAGATGACCGAGTCACTTTCACTCCATTTTATTATTTAATCATATTTTTTTATTTTTTTTTATTTTATTAATGATATATACATTACATAACGTCGTTGCGCCTGCCAAATTCCATATGTGCATTTTTTTATTTTTCGTTTTTTTGCACTAAACAAATCTCCATTTTATTCTTTATGTCTTGGTAAAATCCATTTCGTAATATTTGAACTAGAAACAATTTTATCAAATTCCATATGTGTTTTGGCCACTAGCAAAAAATCGTATGTACAGAAATACACATAAAGGATTTGTGTTCCATTGTCATTCGCGCGCGAAACATGTAAGCGAGATGTACGATCTTATCTAAGACTTCTTTGGGTTTCTATAAAACTAGGTGTCACCAAGGTATTCATGGTTGTAGCATATGCTCCTGTAGGATCCTCGGTGGCATCAGACTGTAGATGTTTTGAGATAATGTTAGGGAAGTTCTGGATATGGCAGAAACCAGTGAACGTATGCGGAGGTTTGAACGGATGGGTGGGGCCCAAGCGTCCCGACTGTGAGGACGTACTTGGTCCATTTGGTGATAAGAGAGTGAACGACGCAGGTAGGCTCATTGCGGATGTATGCATGGAGAGAAACCTTATTGTGTCAAACTCATTTTTCCAACATAAGGACATTCATATGTATACATGGAGAAGGAATGAACAGAAAAGTATAATAGTTTTAATTTTGGTAGACAGCTGCCTCCGAAGCAAAATATCGGACGCAAGAGCCTACAGGGGCCCCACAGTCGATACGGACCACTATCTCGTTATTGCGAGATTTAGTGGTCTGCTCAGAAAGTGGTGGCACTGGCGTGAGCGTGTCCACTTCGGAGGGCTTGAAAGAATAAAGATTGAAAGTTTGCAAGAAGAGTGTGTAAGAGAAAAGTATGCAGAGCGTGTCTGAGAACGGCTGACGATGGCAAGCCAGCCGCAATCGGACATAGAAGAATGCTAAGGAATATTGCAAGAGAGTATGGTAGATTTTTCGTATAGTGACGGAGTAAGAATACTATTCACCACGCCATATCTTGCCCGTGGGTGATCGTACGAGACGACTAAGGGATATAAAACGCGTATGACGTCTGTGCGAGAGAGGGAAAACTCAAAACAAAACCCTATAACAACACGTCTGACCAGCGCGGTATAGTAGGTTAATTTCCCTTCCATTACGGAGGAGGCCCAAACCCAACAGTGGGACATTTATGGGCTGTGATGATGATGATGGTAGATACAACGAAAGAAGTATGTGGAAGCTCAAAGAAGCATAGAAAAACAAATGGTGATGCATGGTGGGATGCGGAAGTGGCAGCTTCCGTAGAGCAAAAGAAGAAAGCGTGGCTGGACTATGTCTCTTCTTTGAATCTGAATGACAGTATGACTGAACAGAAGAGAGAAATTTATCGGCAATGTAAGGATGACACCAAGGCCTTAGTGAAAGAGAAACGTGATAGAGCAAATATGAGTGCAGAAGATAGGCTGACGAAAAACTTCGAAGGTAACACCAAACTCTTTTGGAGGGAGGTGAAAAAGTCTCGGGGTGGTTGGTCAGCCTTCAGAATGAATAAAATAAGGTCTAAAAGTGGAGACATTCTTACCCAAACACAACACGAGTTAAGCCGATGAAGTGAATATTTTGGCGATATGTATGCGGATGCTATGGTTGACGCCAGTGTCGCATGTGGTTTAGTAGAACAACATTCAGCACCGGTATCCTCCGATGGCATCAGTATGAATGAAGTTGAATGGGCGATAAGAAGTTTTAAAAATGGTAAGGCAGAGGGCATTTATATGGTGTCTGTCGAGATGATCAAGCTTGGCGACTTACTGTGTCTGGGAGGCGTTCCTGTTGCTCCTCAATTTATGTTGGAGCTCAAGAATGGTTCCCAGGGACTAGAATAGCGCAGTCATCGTGCCTTTATTTAAAAACAAGGGTTCACGTTATGGCTGTGCAAATTACAGAGCTATAAGCTTGACCAGTTTGGCAGCAAAATTATACGGTAAAATGATTGAAAGGAGAATGAGGATGGGGTCCCATAGTTTACTGTGTGAGGCACAAGGAAATTTCAGGAGTGGAAGGGGATGCATTGATCAAGTGTTCTCTCTGGGCAACATTGTGGAGAAGAATCAGGCTCTAGGTCAGAGGGTTTTCTTCAGTTTTGTGGATCTGGAGAGAGCATTTGACAAGGTTGTGCGAAAGGAACTTTGGGATATTTTACCGGTATTAACGGCATACTGTGCAAGCCAGTTACATGGGCTATAGAGCTTGTGTGCGGCTGGACGATGGAATATCGCCTTGGTTTGACGTCAATATCGGCGTTAAGCAGGGGTGTGTTCTATCAGCCAGGCTGTTTATCATATATCTGGATAAATATCTCCAACGGTTGGGCGACTCAGTGGTCAGTGCTCTCTCTATGCAGATGATGCAGTCCTGCTGGCGCAGTCAGCGACTGTCACTCAGACCCTAGTCGACACAATGACAGAAGATTGTAATAAAAGGGGTCTACGTGTGAATGTGAGCATAACCAAAATAATGGTCTTCGAAAAAGATGAAGCCAGAACAGATGTAAGAGTTACAATAGGTAATGATCTACTAGAGCAAGTGGCTGAATTTGTATATCTTGGATGTAGATTTAGCCGAGATGGAAGATACACCACTGATATAGAGCTAAGAGTGAATGCGGGAAATAGAGTAAAGGAGCGTTGGGACTTCTCGATAGCCACTACCTCAGCCAGAAGGCACGTGTAGCAATACATAACGCAGTGCTTGTCCCAACATTACTATATGGAAGCGAGAGTTGGATATGCAGAATAGAGCATGAAAGTAAAATTAATGCGGTTGAAATGCGATCTCTACGGAAAATCTGTGGAGTTAGGCTGACCGATCACATTCGTAACGACGACATAAGAGCGTGAGTAGGTATGGAAGAGAGTATTGGTGTAAAGATATAATAGGGAATGCTCCGATGGTTCGGACATGTGGAAAGAATGCCGAATGAACGTCTGGTTAAGAAGATATACAATACGAAAGTGGAAGGATGTAGGTACCGGGGGAGACCGAGACTAATCTATCTAGATCAGATTGGTCACGTACTAAAGGAAGGTGGAGTCAAGAGTCTCCGAAACCGGCGAGCGTGTATGAAGAGAATTATGAATGTTGAGAAGCGAGTGAAGTATACAAGAATAGAGTTCCCTGGCACTCTGTCCTTTCTGCCTTCCCTGCAAGGGATATGGCGTGATGATATGTATGTATGTATGTATGTATATTAGTTAAAAGGTTATACTAGGTATCTATAAGTACAGATCAACAAATCATAGATCTTATTATCTTTTTATTTAATGAATTGTTAAGGGTGACTGATTATATACCTATGACATATTATTTTATTATATTTTGTAATTTAAGAAAACCTAAAGTTCACATAAAGTAGCCTTAAGATTTCAAAAGTGTAACTTTGCCAAATCCCTCATGTGTCATAATGCACTTACGTCATTATTTATAAAGGTCCCAAACTAGTTATGTGCAATTATTGGTCAAAAAAAAATCTAGCTCGTTAAATAAGTGATGTTTGCTATACATTTTGTAATCCTAATGTCTTTAATAAATGTTAGTAATACTGCATTCAAAGTTTTCGAATATATCTGTCCCTTTATTTAATAACATGTTTTTTGTTGTTTCCCAAAACCTTGTGAAAATCACATAAGGGATCTGTCAGGCGCAACGACGATAAACAGTTTTATTTGTTTCTTATAAATTATTATACCGTATCCTACAAATAATGAACAGTTTTCAATTATTTAAACGTGTTGAAATTATACTATTGGTACTAAATATAAGACTTCGATACACTATTTCACAAATTCACTTGATTATACTATTTGAGCCATTCATACAAATTTACACTAGTAATCATGCTTAAAACAAAAAACCTAAAAGTTGGCTTATTTAATGCGGGATCGCTGGGTATCCATCATGAGGAATTTATCGCAGCTCTAGCGAACTTAAAGATATAATGGCGATTAATGAGAGTTGGCTCTGAGCCGTTCGTTGACTGACTACAGCATGTGCCTCGAACGTATGAGGTGCGCGGCGGCGGAGTAGGTTTCTATACACACCGTAATCGCCTCTTCAATACGCAGTGTATTGAATCGGCGAATATCGCGTCGCATAGATTTAGAGATCACTCGCGTGCGGTACTTCGGCGCAAGCGCACGTACTCAACTAGTTCGTATCGCTTTATAATATATTTCTAACTACCCTCAATTTAAATTACTGAAATTTTTAGCATTTAATATGCTTAATTATTTATAAATACCCGATACGAAACGAAAAATGATGTCACAAACGGGGTTCGAACCCGCACCTATTGGGAATCCGGCCCAACCGTGCTGCCACTTACACCATTGTGAACTATTTTAGGACATGCAAATTTCGTGGCAGCACGGTTGGGCCGGATTCCCAATAGGTGCGGGTTCGAACCCCGTTTGTGACATCATTTTTCGTTTCGTATCGGGTATTTATAAATAATTAAGCATATTAAATGCTAAAAATTTCAGTAATTTGAATAACAAGGTTGTGTCATCGTTTAATACAATTCTAACTGTAAGGTTTGAAGTATTAAGTCTATACAATGTGTAAACATTGTCCGATAGATGGCATACGTCACCTTGAAGACGTAAGATATAATATGATTCGAAATTTGCATGTCCTAAAATAGTTCACAATGGTGTAAGTGGCAGCACGGTTGGGCCGGATTCCCAATAGGTGCGGATTCGAACCCCGTTTGTGACATCATTTTTCGTTTCGTATCGGGTATTTATACCCTCAATTTTCCAAAATGGACGAATTAAGTGAGGAAGATTTATCTGATACAAGTGATTCGGTTGTTGTGAATATGTGTGAAGAAGAGCTTAAAAAAATAAGTCACGAGAAAAATTATGTCGCTGAAGGAGGAAGAATGGCAGAGAAAAGGCCTAGGGAGAGTAGTAAAGGCAGTGAAGATGGTTTTACAACAGTCTCAAGAAGACGTTCAAAGTGCCTTAATAGAAGCAATTCAGTGACTAGGATCAGCAGCACAAAAGGAACCACTGAGCGTGAGGTAACTAATGGAGATGAGGTATACAAAGTTTGTTTAACATCATTACAAACCTTGCCGAAACAAATGGCATTGGCGAAATTACTAATGAGCGAAAATATAAATAATGTATTAAACATATTATTTAAGAGTCCTTTTAAAGCATTTATACAATTTTCTAACAAAGAAACTGCTGAAAAATTACTTAATTGCCTTAAATTTAAAGATTTGGGCATAAGGATGCAGTTAGTTGATCAACTTAATTTATCCTATGGAATAATAAAAGGCGTCGACATTGAACTCGGCGAGTCGGAAATTTTAGCTACATTGGAAAGTTCATCTAAAATTATGTCTGTTAAACGCCTAAAACGTATGAATTATGACAAAGAATGGGTGGACAGCGAGACAATTCGTGTATGCTTTGAAGGTGCAGTTGTACCTCATTTTGCCTATGCTTATGGATGTCGATTTAAAATCGAAAAATATGTTTTTCCCGTATCACAATGCTCCAATTGTTGGAAATTTGGACATATAAAAATGTTATGCCCAAGTAAAAGCATTCGATGCCCCAAATGTGGCAAGGATCATGACAATTGTGAGATAAATCATTTTGTATGCATAAATTGTAAAGGTCCCCATATGGCGTTAGATAAGTCATGTCCCTTTTTTTCTGAAGGAAAAAAGAATTCGTAATATAATGAGTGAAGAGAATATCACCTATAGAAAAGCTTTGGATATATACTTAGATAATGAAAGAAAGAATAAAGAGTGTATAGGTTCAAATGAAACGTCTGTTGAAAAAAATTTTAACTCAATACCTTCGGAATTAAAAAAATCTTACAAGAGTGCTCTCTGCCCTGACTCTGATGAGTTGACAGGACACATATCTAATTCTACCATGGAGAACCGACCTCAAACTGTTCAAGACGATACTTCAGTGTGAAAAGAGATAGAGAAACAATGTCACAATAACAGAATTAATCCAAATAGAGAACAACTACATACCGGAGCTTTACCAAAAGAAAGGGAGATACAATTCTCTACTATGGACTGTGAAAGTACAAATATTTGTCAAATTCCAGAGGGATCACAAGAAGAGATAACTGTTAAAAATAAAGAAAAGAAATTCAAATTTAGAGTGATTCTATGCAAGATTAAAGAAATAATAATGTCTAAAAATACAGTTGAAGAAAAAATTATTTCGTTGATAAAACTAACATTTGAAGAACTTAAGTCATTTTTAAAGAATTTTTTGTTAGGAGGAGAGCTATTGGATACCTTTATAAATTTATTTAATGGATAATTACTCTAAGGATTATGTGTTAAATATATTACAATGGAATTGTCAAAGTCTGAAGCCTAAATTAGCAACACTTGATGTATTACTAAGACAAGAAAAGATACATATCGCAATCTTAAGCGAAACCTGGTTACACTATGATGATTCTATAAAATTAAGAGAATATAGCATTTTTAGAAAGGATAGAAATGACTCTTATGGTGGAGTAGCAATTATCGTCCATAACTCAATTAAAACACAGGTATGTCCTCATAATATATGTAATCCAGGTATAGAATTGATCTGTGTTAAACTGCTTAATTGTAATAGTCTTGATAGTGTTACATCTATTTATTGCCCATCTTCGGTGCGTACATCTTCCTTAGACTGGGATAGCATATTTTCCACACTGCCAAAAAAGTCTCTAATTGCTGGAGATTTCAATGGTCATCACACCAATTGGTCCTATAAGACAGATCAAAGGGTTATACAGTTATTAGATTCGTCTTTAGAACACGGTTATATCACATTGAATAATGGAGCAGCTACTAGAATTAAGTTAGTCAATGGAATAGTACAACAAACTTCACCTGATATCACATTTGCATCTACCGATATTGCCATTCATTTTAATTGGTTACCTACTAACGAAAATTTAGGCAGTGATCACCTTATAGTAAAATTTATGATGAACTCTAAAAACCAGAGAGAATATACTCAACGACGTAATTTTAAAAAAGCAAATTGGACAGCCTATCGTGAACATTTAAATAATAAATTCTTACACATAGAGAGTAATGATATGAATTTTAATATTCAGACAATGTATGACTATTTTCAAACTGAGATAGAAGAATCAGCTAATAAAAATATACCGTACATTAGAATGTTTAACAGCCCTATAACTAAATTTAAGCCGAAAGAGTACTGGGATCCATCACTGTCGAGAGCTGTCGCAGAAAGGAGGTTAGCATTAGTAAAATTTAGAAAAAACCCTATTCCTGAAAATTTGAAAAAATTAGAAGAAAAAATTGCTACCGCTCGCACTTTGATTAAAAAAGCTAAAAGTAATAGTTGGCAGAACTTTTGTAAAAATATTAATGAAGTAACATCGTCATCTGAAATGTGGAGACAAATGCGGTGGTTTAATGGTTATCGGCAATCTAAGTCTTGTCCCTCTGAAGATAAATTGAATGGATTATTATATTCGCTTACACCAGACTCAGTAGTGAACGTATCTCCAACATTTAGCTCAAGAAATTTATTAATTGAATCAGATTTTACCATGCAAGAGTTAAAGAATAGTCTCAAAAAGAAGGACACTGCCCCAGGTAGTGATGGAATAACATACTCTATGGTCTATTTGTTGCCTTAAGTAGCTAAGAAATTTCTTTTAAAATTATACAATCTTATATTTAGAACTAGCTGTATACCAGAACAATGGGGTAATATACTGGTTGTTGGCATTCCTAAAACTACGAGTGACATGAATTTAGAACAGAAATTAAGACCTATTTCACTGATATCCTGCCTTTGCAAAATTTTTCACAACATGTTGTTTAGGAGATTAGAATGGTACGTCGAAAAGAAGTCTATATTATCTAGAAATACTGTGGGATTTAGAAAGGCTCAGTCTTGTTTAGATAACATCTCAAGATTAGTTTCATATATTCAATTAGGTTTTACCGACAATAAACCAACAGTGGCATGTTTTTTAGATATTAAAAATGCTTATAATAATGTTTTAGTAGAAAAAGTGGTTCAAATGTTAGATGACCTAGGAGTGGGTTTAAATGTATGTAAATATCTCTGGACCTTTTTGAATAAACGTAATTTAATTATAAAATACAATAATAATCAACATGTTAAAATGAGAAGTACAATCAGAGGATTGGCTCAGGGTGACCCGATTTCACCATTACTTTTTAATATTGTGACAGCTAAAATATGTCAACAGATTACAAATGTTATTGTTTCGCAATATGCGGATGATTATGTATTTTACCTTAGTAACAAAAATCTTGATTATTGTGAGGCAGAGTTACAATCTGCTCTTGATTATATGATAAATATGTTAGATGAGATTGGACTAGAATTATCGCCAAGCAAATCAAAAGTATGTCTCTTTAGCAGAGGCAAAAGAAAAAAAGAAATAAAACTTACAATTAATAATGAATTGTTATGTTTGGTGGAATCTGTAAAACATCTTGGTACATGGCTTCTTAGATCTTTACTATGGAATCGACATATTAATGCAATTGTAGAGAAAACAACGAAATTTTTAAATTTGTTTAGAGTTTTGGTAGGACCTGCCTGGGGAGTTCATCCGAAACATTTGAGGTCATTGTTTATTTCAATTCTCAGGAGTAGAATTGATTTTGGAAGCTTCCTCTATGGTAGCTGTGCTAAAAGTCATTTATCTAAACTAGACAAAGTTCAGAACCAGGCATTAAGAATAATAGGAGGCTTTATCAAAAGCACGCCAATGCATGTTATGGAGACTGAGCTGTGTGTCCCACCACTAGAGTTAAGGCGACTATACCTTGCTTATAAATATTGTATAAAAAGTATGTCTTGGGCTGAAAATCCTGTAATTAATTTAGTGAATGAGTTGAACACATACATGGACACGGTATATTGGAGTAACAAAAAAAAACCACTACCTGTGTCAGTATATGATGACTGCAAAGCAAGTAATGTTCATTCTTCCAAACAGCTAGAGATGTTTTCATTAGACGTATGGGTCACATATATAAATGTAGACAATATAATAAAGTGCGATTTAGAATGTGTTAAAAAATCAAAGAAAACACATGATATATTATCACTCAAATATCAGGTTTTAAAGGAATTAGAGGATAAATATTTAGGATGGCATAGTATTTATACGGATGCTTCCAAGATTGATGACACTTCTGGAGCCGCTGTATATAATTTAAGTGATAATTCCTTTAATAATTACAAAATTAATAATAACTTATCGATAATGACTGTGGAACTTATTGCAATCTCAAAAGCATTAGAATATTATAACAACTTCATTGATGTACCAAATAAGAACATTGTCATATATACTGACAGCAAAAGTGGTTTATTACATCTGGCTCGATGCGCCTCTGGATACAGAGGTGTATCGATAGCCTATGTATTCTTAAATCAAATTGATAAACTACGCAGTATTCGTTTGAGATTGCAATGGGTTCCAGCTCACATTGGCATAAGGGGAAACGAGGAGGCGGATAGACTTGCTAAGTTAGCTGTATCGGAAGGCCGTTTAATAAATGTGCTTCCTTTTTATACTGAAGTGCTAAATAAGTTTAAATACATATGTCATAGTCGTTTTAAAGAGTATTTTGATCAAAGGAGTAGGGATAAGGGTATTTGGTACAGAACGATGCAATCTGAACCCCGTCGGATTCCTTGGTTTGGTGAAGTAAATAGAACAGAAATTGTGATGGCACATAGAATACGTTCTGGTCACATTCCATCTAAAAAATTTCTATATCTAATAAATAAAATGAATTCACCCAATTGTGAAATCTGTAACAAGATTGATGATATCTATCACTTGCTTACGGAATGTGAAAAGAATAGGAGTGAAAGAGAGCTGCTGATGAAAAACCTGGATATTAATAGAATTGACGTTGGTGCACTTAATAGTATTTTGGCTGAACCTACATCAGAAGCAGCACAGCAAATATACCAGTTGGTATCAGCGGCTCTATTTCATTCTCCACCATGACAGTTATTTGAAGATGTTTGTCAGATTAGGGAACGATGAGGCTGACATGCTCTATGAGCCCAAAGCCTCCATAAAAAAAATAAGAATTAAAAAAAAAATAAAAAAAAAGCTGCCTGAGTTCGGGCCAATCGGCTGAAGACTGTACCGTCATTTCCTTTCTCCTCTCCATGAGTTGAAGAGTCTGGTCAGAAAGCTTTTTTGTTCTAGTAGCGCGACGGGCCTTAAAGAATTTTGACCCGACCGCGTGGACAGTTTCCACGAACCTGTTGTTCATATCGTTCGAAGATTCGCACTCTTCCAGGCATTGGAAGCGATTATGTAATTCGAGTTGAAAGCTATCGGGGTTCTGGTATTGGACAGGTGTAGGTCGGAGTGTAGACTTCACCAAGCGGGACCGCTCGACTTTCGTACGAAGATTCAATGTGCCTCGAACCATCCGGTGATCACTCCCAGTTTTAATCCTGCTGATCACAAAGACATCATTGCATATTTGTCGTTTGTCCGTCAAGATGAAGTCTATCTCATTTTTAGTGGATCCATCAGGGCTAATCCAGGTCCACTTCTTTTGTGGCCGTTTCTTGAAGAAGGAATTCATCATTAAGAGGCCTTCCTTCTCCAAAAAGTCGGCCAGTTTTTGGCCCCTTTGGTTTCTCTGTCCAAATCCATATTGCCCCACTCTCAACTCATCGTCTGTCCTTTTGCCTAGTTTTCCGTTGAAGTCTCCCATAACTACCGTGAAGTGGGTTTTGGACGTATGGATGGCTTTCGAGATATCCTCGTATAAGGCCTCCACTACGTCGTCGGAGTATGTCGAAGTCGGTGCGTAAACCTGTATGACCTTCAACGAATACCGTTTGGTAATTCTGAGTATAAGGTACGCTACCCTTGTTGACACACTTTCGATCCTCTCCACGTTCTCTACGAGAGACTTACGAACGATAAACCCTACACCGCCTTGGGATGGGTGATCTCCCTCTCGGTAGAAGAGCAAATTTCCAGACCGGAGGATTATCGTGCCCTCCCCCTCTCTTCGCACTTCTGATAATCCTACAATGTCCCATCGGATTTTGCTCAATTCCTCTTCCAGTTCGATGACCCTCTCGTTGGTCCTAAGCGTCCGAACGTTGTGTGTTACCAGGGCCAAGGGTCGATTTTTTTGGTAGCCGGATCGCGGCCGGAGATTCCTAGCACCCCCTGCCCCGCCACCAACAGGCCCGCTACCAAAATGAGCCCGTGGAACAGCGGAACTGTCGTGACTGAGGGCCGTGACTTTTTTGCATCCATATTTATTTTGGGGGGGTAATAATGTCATAATCGCCAAGCTTGGCGAGCGGATTGGCGATCGCGGTAGATGTTATTATTAAGTTTCCCGGGAGATAGCCGCTGCCCAATCGCCCGGTGAGACCCTTAGCCGATTTTTACGACTCCCACGGGCAAGTAAGGGGTGACGACCTTTGTATTCTATTCCCGTCGCCACACGGGTAATTATATTATAAATAAGATATGTATAATATATTAAAATTGTCCTGTGCACTGTACAGCACATAATTAAAATGAATATCCTAGAAATTACAAAATGGTGACAGAGCGACCGAATACGGAAGTGAATCGAGGTCAGGGTGCTAGTAAATATGTATATATTTCTATTTAATAACATGTATCTATTATCGATGTTTTCAGACATTTTATATTAGTGTCTTCGATCAAAAACTTTGGAGAAGAGGTGCTCTTATCCAGAATTAAATCTGGACTCACAGCAACATGGTTGGATCTATCCAATATAAATAATGTAAGCAATACAATATTTATCGTCGATATTTCGGTACCTACAATTAAATATTTTTATTGCCACATTGTATGTTAATATTGCAAGCTGTAATTATAGTAGATACAGTTCTAGCGAGAATCTAACTTACAAAAAGAAAAATATATTTAATCATTAACATTTTATTTTCTTATATTTTTCTAAAAACAGTTTAAAATTACTTGAAAATATATACAGTTACATCAATTATCATTATGTATAATTAAGTATTAAATAAATGCTTTTATTGAATTAGTATTTTATAATTTTTTTTTGAAGATGAATGTAAATCTGGATGTGGATTTCGCGGATGCTTTAGAAAGCGCACAAAATAACACCAAAGTGTCATTAGTTGCTCAAATAAAGGAAACCAACCAACAACCTCAGCTCTTTAATGAAGTTATTGCATTGGCAGGTAATGTTTTTTAGAATCATCACACACACACACACGCACGCACGAACGCACGCACGCACGCACGAACGCACGCTCGCACGCACGCACGCACGCACGCACGCACGCACACACACACACACTGAAATGAAAAAAAAAATGTTTTTTACAATTTTTGAGTTTTCCACACATCATCGTATTAGGACAGTGCCTTGTAACGATAATTCCATAAAAAATACGTAACTTTACTCAGATGAGAAAATACGCAATGTACTCAAAACTCAGATTAGCTGTTCCAGAGGCGATGCCTACACACCCTTCACCGTGGGCGTGACTGCGGTATTTGCCTGACACGCGCCGTAAGTGACTGCGCGCGTGTAGGTATCAGCCAAACATATGTTTTGATTGATGAATACATTGCGTTTTTTCTCATCTGAGTAAAATTACATATTTTTTATAAAATTATCGTTACACGGCACTGTATACCACCACCTAATATAATAAAATGTAAAAAAAACTCAAAAATCGTTGTAAAACAAATATTTTTTTTTTTCATCGAAATCGATTTTTTCCTAGCCTATCATTACAAGTAGGACTCGTAGGGTTACCTGTCTTTGTTTTCGGGAGCGGTCCACTTCCACCCTGTATACTTTTTCAGGTGTAAACGTCACACATGTCGGGATGAATATAACACTACAAGAGTTGGGTATGGAGGATAAGAAGATATCATCAATATATTCCTTCCTAAATATAATGTACAATCTGTCGCTGGAGGAGCGGCAAATACCACTTTTAACTTTACAGAAGTGAGTTATACTTTTATTTAACTGGTTTTAAAAAGTTTCTTTCTCTATAGGTTATCAGTGTTTCGAATACATGGGATTATATTTTTTGATGATTGTTGTGCCACAACTCAGTCATTGCGAATTGAATTGGATGTTTTAAGAGAATGTACCTTCCGTTTGCTTCAAATTTTTCTTCATTTCTGATGATAAAAATCTATGATGGATGAACAGACAGATGGAGGGAGTAATAGACTAAAAAGTAATAAAAAGATAGTCATATATTGTACGGTGACATTGACGATTTGCTGGGATTAGTAGGAATGAAGAGACTTCTTGTTCAGTAGATTAATCTTTCTTTATTTTCTTAAGAGTTGTTTCTTCGAAGAGAAGCACCTGACGACGGTGACGGTACCACTTTTTTTTTTTTTTGTGTCTGTCTTTTAGCTGTTAGCCGCAGATGGCTGTCACAGCTTAACCCGGACTATGGGTGAGCGCTGAGGGCTCTCAACCCGGTAATGACGGTACCACGGTTTGGTCCCGTATTTATATATTATTGGCCGACCCCGCGATTGGTCGTAATTTTACAGTTTTTCTTGACCAATCACGGAGTCGGAATTATAGCCAATCACAAAGCTCTAAAATTTACTGAAGTACAACGGAGCATTACTTTCGCGAGAGCCGCGCTCAATTTTAATACAATTAATTACTTTAGGTACTATGCGGCGTTACCGTTGCGAGAGCCGTTTACAATGTTAGTACTTACGTGCTATGAAATGTATATTTATTCTTTATTTAATCTTGTAAAATCTTATAACTAACTACTTTAATTAATTACAACTGTACTTAATTACAACAGGCTGGCAGGTCTCCCGTCCTTGGGTATGGTGGCGCTTGTGTTTTCATTCGACAGAATAGGCACCTTCGCAGTATCGTGCGCGCAATAGGACGTAAGCGCAGCACCCAATACTGTTGTCTGCAGTCGTTGACTGTTGCTTCTACACCTGCGTGATGTAGTTGTCTATGTACTGATTCTATCCAAAGTTTTACTGTATGGTGGTCACCGTCGAGCACCAGTGGGCTTTTGCAGTCCTCCGTGACGTTGCGTTGACGTGTAGCTTGAATGCGACTCCTGAGTCTTACGGTTTCGTTCACGTATTCGACGCTTAACTGCTTTAGTCGACTCTCTCTGCTGACTGTTCTATTGTTCTTCAAGTCTTCTATTTCAGCGTGAAAGGAGTCCTCCTGTGAGGAGCGCATGAGGAGTTCTTCTGCTTGCTTAAGTATTTCAGCGGGGATTAGTATCAGTTTTCTCCCGCCAGGTACCAGCGTCTTCTGTGTTGTATTTGTGCCCGTTAGTTTGACTATCTTCTTCCAATCTGGATCCTTTTCTTTATTTTTATTCGTTCTTCTATGGTTCACAGATTGTTTCGATGTTCTGCAGAGTTGAATGAATTGCAGAACGCGAACTGTTGAATATCGAAGTCGGTGCCACCTGGAGAATCTTGAGGGTTGAGGAAGACCTTCCAAGAGTTTCAATTTTCCTTCTCGTATATGATGTACTCTCTCTTCTCCTGAGGGTTCTGGTATTGCTGTTGTAGAGGATTCGGTCGGCCAGGCGTCTTCGGTTTTGTGCAGAAAGTCTGGGCCCTTATACCAACGGTGACCTTTACTGAATCCCATTGGGACGTCCCTGGTGGCGTCGTCTGTTACGTTCATCTTCGTCGGGACCCAACGCCAATCGTTGACTGTTTTTTTTTTTTTTTTTTTTGGCGGTGGGCTACGGTACGTCAAACCCCGCTAAGCCGTCCGGGGCGACAGGAAAAGCGGCGCAAGACCCCGTAGACCCGCCCTACAATACTACCCTCACGGGTATCCTCGCTGATGGCACTCTTCTATTACGGCCAGCCGATGAGCTACGTACGGTTTATATGACCTCGACCCAGTCTTTATCCAGGACAGGGTTGTTTTGCTATCCGTCCAGAAGATCTTGCGTTCAGGTTTCCTTTCGTGCTCCGCTATGACCGTTTCTGCGAGTCTGGCGCCCATGACTGCTGCTTGTAACTCCATCCTTGGTATCGATATTAGTTTCAGGGGTGCCACCTTAGCCTTTGCCATCACGAACGATATGTGTACTTTGCCGTTCGATGTTACTGCTCGCCAGAATAGGACTGCTGATTAGGCTGCTTCGCTGGCATCGGTGAAGATGTGAAGTTGTAGAGAAATGGCATCGCTGTAGTGAAGGTATTTCCTTGGTATGGTTACGTTGCAGAGGTTCTTCAGGTGTGACAATCAGTTTGCCCATTGATCCGCAAGGTCTTCGTCTATTTCGTCGTCCCACGACGTGCCTTGCCGCCATACTTCCTGTAGGATTTGCTTTGCTCTCACGGTGACGGGCGATGCAAGTCCGAGCGGCTCGAAGAGTGACATCACTATCCTGAGCGCTTCTCTCTTTGTTGGATTCTTTCCTTCCAATAATGTCGGTGGTATTCTGGCTGGGTTCAAGTTGAAGGTGAGTACGTCTGAGTCGACCTTCCAAATAATGCCTAGCACTCGTTCTGTTTGTTTCTCGGATGTGTAGAGTTCCATATCCTCTACGTGTTTGGTTTCACCGAGTGCTTCCAAGAGGGCTGGTGAATTCGATTTCCATTGTTTCAGATCGAAGCTGGCTTTCAGATGAATTCTTCTTACATCCTTGGTGATTCTTTCGGCGTCTCCTATGCTTCTGAAGCTATCTAGGTAGTCGTCGACATAGTGTTTATGGACGATGGCTGCTGCGGCTTCGGGGTGAGTCTCCTTGTGTTGCATGGCATTCAGGTTCTTGACATATATTGCTGTTGAAGGCGAACACGATGCTCCGAATACTAATGACGTCATTCGGTATTCTTCTGGTGGTCGATTATCACGTCAGTTCCCCCGCCATAGATATCGAAGCAAGTCTCTGTCTTCGGATCGGAGCTTCACTTGCATGAACATTTCCTTGATGTCAGCTGTGACCGCGATCTCGTGCTGTCTGAACCGCATGATGACGCCTGGTAACGATTGTAAAAGGTCCGGCCCCTTCAGTAGCATGTCGTTGAGGGAGATACCCTTAGTCTTGGCTGCAGCGTCGTGAACCACTTTCAGCTTGTCTAGTTTCATGGGGTTAACTATACCGAAGTGAGGTAAGTACCACGTCCTGTTCGGCGTTTTCTGAGCTGGAGCTAGTTCAGCGTACCCCTTTGTGATGAGGGCTTCCATCTGTTCTGTGTACTTCTGTTTCAACGTAGGATCACGATCAAGCTTCTTCTCGATGTTGACCAGCTGCTTCAGTGAGTTGTCGTAGTTGTTTGGGAAGGTGACGTTTTCGTTACGCCAGAGTAGGTTGGTTTCGAATCTTCCGTTTTCTGTTCTGGTCGTCGCCTTCTCAAGTATCCGTAGCGCTTGTTCTTCAGGATCGGACTTCGGTCTTCTAGGATTTAAGCAGAGGGCGTCCATTTCGAAGTATTGTTTCATCATCTTTTCTAGGTTGTCCTCTGGTTCTTCGGTTTCTTCTACTATGTGTGACACGAAGTTGATGCTGTGGCTGCGGTTGCGTGTTTGGCTGCCATGGAGTACCCAACCCAGCGGTGTTAGTGACGCCACCGGTTGGTCCCTGTCTCCTTTCCTGACCTCGGATGTTAGCAGTAGATGCCAGTTGTCTTGCCCGATGAGTACTAAAGGCTTGGCGTTCTGATAAGCAAGGTACTTGCTGATATCTGCCAGGTGTTTGCATCCTTCCACTATTGTTCCTGAGACTTGTTGAGACGAGACGTGTAGATTCTTCACTGTGCGCGCTTGTACTTGTTCCTCGTGATTGTTGAGCCCTTTTATATTGATAGTGACTCTTCGTGAAGTCGATTCCGAAGTCTTCATGTCGTTGATGCCTTCTATCTTCAGTGGGTCTACGGGACCGGTTGCTCCTATGGTATCGACTATGTTGTTGTCGACCAATGTCACTGTTGACCCGGCGTCCATCAACGCGAAGGTGTCGAAGGATCCCTTCGGACCTCGTATCTGTACTGGTAGAATCTTCAGATAGGATTGTTTCTTCTTGGCTGACCAGGTGGAATTAATTGCTTCTACGTGGTGCGTTTCCTGACTCTCTTCAGTGTCTGTCTTTTCTATCTTCTTAACGTAGTGCAACAACTTGTGGTGAGTATTCCCACAGTCGTTGACACCACACGGCTTGGTTCGGCAGTTGTGAGTCTTGCTCCTATATCGAAGACATCTGAAGCACAGGCGTTTATTCTTCGCTACATCCCATCTTGAATTTTCATCTAATTGTTTGAATTCTTTGCAGTCAGATGTGGTATGTCCCGTTTCATCACACACTGGACACTTCGGTGTATAAGTAATATTGTTGACCTTCTGTGTTCTTTTCTGTATAGTGGCCGGCGCGTGTGACGTCACTGGTTCGGGCGCCGCGTACGGTGCGCATATGTCGGCTTCTTGTTTGAAAAAGTTTTCTAACTTCATAAGATCCGAGCTGTCTTGCGGTTGTTTCGCCGAGAAGTCGTAATATCTGTAGTGGAGTGTCGGGGTAAGCTTGTCTATGACGGCTTTCGTAACTTCGGGGTTGTACAAGTAGTTAGTACAATTTAGAGTCTTCAGAGTTGCCACGATGTTGGATATTTTTGTCGCGTAGATGCAGATGTCTCGTGGTGATTTTGTGAGGCGCGGTAGACCACGGAGCGCTTCCATATTCATCATTGCGATCGCTTCTGGTCTTCCAAATCGGGACTCCAAAGTCTTCATCACTTCCGTCGGATGAGCGTTGGTGATCAGCAGACCATCGACGGCTTCCTTCGCTTTACCGTTCAAGTTTCTTCTTAGGCGGTTAGTATTCTCCACTGTGGTGAACATTTTTTCGGTTTCGTAATACGCGGCGCGGAACGGTAGTCACTCTTGATGTGACCCGTTGAACGTTGGTAGCTCGATGAACTTCGGTCGGTGTGCAGCTTTGATGGCGAGGGTGATGGCGTCGGTCATCATCTTGACGTCAGATTGCACTCCCGCCGGTGTCTGTAGTGGCTGCTGCGGTTGATGATGCTCTTCGGTAGGTCTGACTGGAGTCTGCGGCTCGGTGCTGGCGATCACTGGGTCTTCCACTGGGTGGGTTTGATGCGCCTGGTTCTTCAGCCAGTTGTCCACTCGTTCGTTCGCGTTCGACTTGGAGCAAATTGAGACATCATCTTCTTCATCATCATTGCTATCTTCGGTTTCTAGTGCGGCGAGGCGTGCGGTGGCCAGTTCGACTTATAGACGTAATAATTCTTCTTTAGTTTTTGCTATCTTGTACGCCTCAGTCTTGCTCCATAGCAATATCTACCAATAGATAATAATTTTCTTCGCTTCCCACTGGATCCGGCTCTTGAAGGACCATTAAATGTACGGTGACATTGACGATTTGCTGGGATTAGTAGGAATGAAGAGACTTCTTATTGAGTAGATTAATCTTGCTTTATTTTCTTAAGAGTTGTTTCTTCGAAGAGAATCACCTGACGACGGTGACGGTACCACTTTTTTTTTTTTTTTTTGGTAACGCAGTGGTCCAGGAATGCGTGAAGCACTAACTCCCCGGATGTGAAGTGTGGGATTCCTAGCCTTTTTTTTTTTTTTGGCGGCGGGCTACGGATCGGTCACGCCCCGCTAATCCGTCCGGGGCGACGGGAGAAGCGGCGCACGACCCCGTAGACCCGCCCTACAATGTACCTCTCTACGCATTGCGGGTGGGCCACTGGTACGCGTTCTTTTCGTCAGTGGCCCATCCGGTCTACCCTCACGGGTATCCTCTCGGGTCGACGCCCTGCCATCTCGACTAATATTATGTCTCGATGTCAGGGCGTCGTCTTCACGCGGTGGCCTCTCTCCAAGGGTGACCAGACTAATCCCCGGTCCGGTCACCCGCTGCCTCGGCTAGGGCGGCATAAGGCGGAGGTATTCTCGCCTTCGCCGCCCCAGTCGTCGGCGGCGGCGCGAATCCTCGAAGAGGAGATCCTCCCGGATTCGCCCCGCCGCTTCCTTCTGCAAGATGACGCTCTCGCAGAAGGTGGCGACCGCGTCCCAATTGCTCTCACTGTCGACCATCGCTTTCACGACGGCCGGCAGCGAGAGGTCAGCACCGATGGCGGCGACGAGGGCAGAGCGCTGCGAAGCCCAGGTCACGCAGACCTCGAGCGTATGCTGCGCTGTGTCCTCGTCGTCGCCGCACTGCTGGCAGGACGGAGTCGTCTCCCTCCTTGCGACCGTGTACAGGTACTTGCCGAAACAACCATGCCCCGACAAGACCTGCACCAGCCGGAGTGGAATTCCTAGCCTAGGACTAGGTTACCCACTAAACCGCATCCACTGCGATTGCTGTTAGCCTTTTTTTTTTTTTTTTTTTTTTTTTTTTTTGTGGTGGGCCATGGACGTCGCACCCCGCCAAATCGGTCCGGGGTGACGGAAGAGGCGGCGCACAACCCCATTGACCCACCCTGCAAGCACCTCTTCTTCGCCATGCGAGCGGGCCACCGGTACCCGATCTTTGTCTTCGGTGGCCCGCTCGGCGGTATGCCCTCTCGGGCTCCTCTCCTGTTGACGCCCCGACAGATTTCGCCGTCGAGGCGTCGTCCTCACGCGGTGGCCTCGCGTCGGGTGACCGGACAATTCCCCGGTCCGATCACCCGAAGCCTCGGTTAGGGCGGCATCAGGCGCAGGTATTCGCGCCTGCGCCGCCCCGGCCGCGGGCGGCGGCCCGGGTCACGGGAATCCTCCCGGTCCCGTTCCGCCGCCTCCTTCTGCGAGATGACAGCCTCGCAGAAGGCGGCGACCGCGTCCCAATTCCTGACGCTGTCGACCATCGCCCTCGCGACAGCCGGCAGCGTCAGGTCGGCACCGATAATAGCGACGAGGTCGCGGCGCTGCCCGTCCCAGCCCGAGCATTCCTCGAGCGTATGTTGCGCCGTGTCCTCGTCACTACTGCAATGATGGCAAACCGGAGTCCATTCCCTGTGCACGACCGTGTGCAGGTATTTCCCGAAACACCCGTGCCCCGTTAACACCTGCACCAGTCGGAAGGTGAGGACCCCGTGCCGCCGCTCCATCCATTCCATCAGTACGGGCCGGAGGGCCTCAACGGTAATGACACCGTGTCTAGGCCTCTCCAGCCGCGTAGCCCAACGGGCGATGACTTCTCGGCGGGCGTCCTCGCGCCAGGTGGCTATCTCGTTAAACGATGGGGAGCCACCCTCTTCGCGCATTGAGGTAACCCGCCGGTAGAGGTCGGAGAGCATCTCCGCCTCTAGGTCCCACGGGGGTGTCCCGGCCAATAGGCACGCCGCCTCTGTCGACACCGTGCGGTACCCGCGAATGGCTCTGACCGCCATGGCTCGCTGTGGCCTCCACAGCACCGCCCTGAGCTGGGCGTTCAGAGCCCTCGCCCACACGGGTGCGCCGTACATGGCCATTGAGCGGATCACCCCCGCATACAGCCGTCGGCCCTCGAAACTGGGTCCGCCCACATTCGGCATGAGCCGAGAAAGGGCGGACGCCGCGCCGACCAGCCGGGGAGCAATTTGGCGAAAATGCTCCCGGAACCACCATCGCCCGTCGAGCACCAGACCCAAGTACCTCATATGGGCCTGGATACTGATGTGGATGGAGTTGACGACTAACGAGGCGCCGATAGGCAGCCTCACACGGGGCCCATGGAATAGTAGGGCCTCCGTCTTGTTTAGGGCCACCCTGAGCCCCAGCGCCTCGATTTGCCTGACCATCTCCTCGGTGCCGAGAGTGGCCAGGCTCGCCGCCTCTTCGAGTGTCCTGCCTCGGGCTGTGACGAGCGTGTCGTCAGCATAGCAAATAACGCTCAGCCCGGGGGGGGATTGCTGTTAGCCTAGGGGCTGTTACAGCGTAACCGGGCTGTGGGTGAGCGCTGAGGGCTCTCAATCCGAAATGTAACGGTACTACGGTTTAGTCCCGTATTTATATATTTTTGGCCGACCCCGCGATTGGTCGTAATTTAACAGTTTTTCTTGACCAATCACGGAGTCGGAATTATAGCCAATCACAAAGCTCTAAAATTTACTGAAGTACAACGGAGCATTACTTTCGCGAGAGCCGCGCTCAATTTTAATACAATTAATTACCTTAGGTACTATGCGGCGTTACCGTTGCGAGAGCCGTTTACAATGTTAGTACTTACGTGCTATGAAATGTATATTTATTCTTGATCTTGTAAAATCTTATAACTAACTACTTTAATTAATTACAACTGTTACAAACTATTTTTAAAACTATTATTTATCTGCTGTCCCGCACATATATACTTTTGAGAATGTCTTAAACAAAATGCATCAAGCATGGTATAACGTGATGCTAAAAGCACGTCCCCTTAAATAAGAGGGACATGTGGTAATCTCCTCTCACACGGCCACAGTTAGGTAATCATAGAAACTAGTTTGGATTAGTATTAGAATATACTCAAAGACAGCCCTGAATTCAGATCACATAACAAATAGAGTAGATAAATTGCTCCCTCGATTCCTAACATTCATTTTGACCATATGTATTTAGTGAGTTATGTTGGGATGACAGAATTGTATAATCTACCGTATTCTCTCTCCATCGACATTGCGTCCTCCAGTTACCCGCAGCTCTCAGTTTCAGATTATGACGTGTTCACGGCGCTGCTCTGCCCAGATCTCGAGCGTGTGCTGCAATATATCCTTGTTGCAATCACCGTGGTGGCAGGACGGTGTCCTCTCCCTTCTCACGACCGTGTACAGGTGCTTGCCGAAGCAACCATACCCATCAAGACCTGTACCAGTCGAAAGATAAGGACTACCCGCGTCATCGTCTCCCACTGGAAGAGTCTCTCAACGCCCAATCGTAGCCGATGTTTCACAGAGCGGGCCCCAAGACCGACTCCTATGGAATATCACACGGCATGGGCGTTCACACAACGTCCCTTACTCAGTTATTATAGACGATGCAGTGCCCCTCCAAATAGTCTGCCACCAGCCTCTACTCAGGTATACGGGTACCCTGTGATACCGGAGCACCTCTCTGATGCAGCCGAATTCCAGACTATTGAATACATTGGTGTTTGGGCATTTCTTGAGAATGACCAAAAAGATACCACCAGCAAGTCGATCGCCGCGAGCGCGAATGTTGCGCACGAATTCGGGCTAATGGCCGAGGACTCGCAGCTATTCTTCAACTTCCTCGGGCGTAGTGTTGCTTGGCAGCCCGCATATGACCATCTTCTAGCTCTTCTCCACCGGCAGGGAGTAGGAGTAACAGCTGGTGCGTTTCTTGTGTTCCAGTTTGGTGAGGTACCGCTGTACCATGTGATACACATTTTTATTCTGCTTGGTCTCGAGGTCACTTTGGTGTTGATAGTAGCGAATGACTGCCAGTAGCCATATCCATAGGAAGCGTCTGGGACAGGCCTCCATATGAAGGACTTCTTATGAGCGCTCCCATAGCTTGTGGCCTTAGGCCGCACAAGAGTGGCGGGATGTCCGGCGTCTTCTTCATCTTCTACATATGCAAACAGTCAAAAAATAACCAAGATTAAAACAAATTTCTTGGGTTGCACTTAATTGCATTTGCAACATATTGCTATACATATGTTATCAATTGTTTACTTTCAGAATTCATGAATTACAGAACTACGTGACAGAAGTTGTACCAGTAAATGTGAGAGGACTGTCAGCATTTATATCCAACGTCTATTACGACGAACTCCTTGCTACAATGGATCTAGTAATGGTCTCAACACTTAGTCATAAAATAATTTTGGTGAGTTGAAAGCGTTTAAATATATGAATAAGGCCAGGTAATTAAATGTAACTATGAGGTAATGTTTGTTTTTTGTACTTTTTTTGGCAGGGTCTGAACCAACGCCTTCCTTTCCGTCCGGAGCGACGGAAGGACAGCGCATGGCCCCATAGCCCAGCGTATTCCCTCCCCATCGCCATTGGGCCGTCCACTGGTACCGAATTCTTGACATAAGTGACCAGCCCGATGGGCAGCCAGCTTTCGGGTACCATTCCCCGTCGACGCCCCGGCCTGTCGCGGCATCGCCGTCATGTGGTCAGCCTCTCTGCAGGTGACGGACTATTCCCCAGTCCAGTCACTCGAGGGGATAGTGCCATAATCTTCAAGGGTGGCGATATTACTATATACTATAGGCAGGTTAGCCATTGCATGTATAGGTTACCCAAAAAAGATCTAACCAAAACGTTCATAGTTTGCATCTATCACTGATTTTAATTTTGTTATATTTAAAAAAAAACATTTGGAATGAAACGTGCTTTTTAGAGCTAAAAATTTAAAATAATCAATATAATATCGCATACCTCTCTCTGTTTCGTTCGTGTTGAATGTAAACGCTAAATAATATATTTAACTTTTTAATTCCTTTTAACTAAATAAAACTTATTTGTATTTTGTCTTACACATTTCAGTAGTAACTTTTAGCATTATATGACAATGAAATAAATATTTAATCTAGATTTTTTTTGTATATGTTATATTTTAATTCATAACTTTATAAAGTAGTTGAACTTAATATATCATATTGCTATCGCATTGTGATGTCCACTAACTGTATCGTTTTATCGCCATCAAGTCTTTTCAAGTATTTAATATCCATATTATTAAAGGAAAAAACACACACAAGTCTACGACCAGTGTGATATTACTAGTGATAACTTAGGGCACGGAAACGTGGTCCCTAAATGTAGCCCTCATAACCAGGCTCAAAGTCGCTCAGCGTGCTATGGAGCGGGCTATGCTTGGGATTTCTCTGCGAGATAGAATCCGTAATACGGAAAATCGCAGCAGAACGGGTGTAATCAACATAGCACGAAGAATTAGCACGCTGAAGTGGCAATGGGCAGGCCATATCGAAGAACCGACAACCGCTGGGGAAGAAAGGTCCTAGAGTTGCGAAAACGTACCAGACGACGCAGTGTAGGACGCTCCCACTAGGTGGACAGACGACCTGGTGAAGGTTGCTGAACGTCGTTGGATGCAAGCGGCACAGGACCGTGCTCTGTGGCGTAACATGAGGGAGTCCTACGTTCAGCAGTGGACGGCGATAGGCTGAAATGATGACGATGATGATGATATTAAAGGGGTTTTAAGAAAACATTCGATATTTTGGAACATCAAGCATATGGAATATAGTGAGATACCATCAACTTTAGCATTTTCTGTATACTTTTTTATTTGTTACCCATATCGACGGAAAATCAAAATCAAAATATAATCCACCCTCTTAGAGCAGCTGCCACATTGAATATGTAGTGATTTTTTTTAACCCCGTAGACCCGCCCTGCAATACACCTACGTCTTGAAGCCGTGCGAGTAGGTCACTAGAACGCGGTCTTTTTCTTCAGTGGCCCACCCAGCGGCTTACTCTCAACCTATAAGTAAAGTAAAGTAGAGTAAAAATTTATTTGTGAAACATGTGTATACATACAAACATTAATGTGCATGCAAGATGTTACAGTTGAGATGTTCAGACATGTTTGCCGACTGTGTGGCGTACAAATGTAGGTACTTATCATAATATTTTGGCTAGGTATTAAAAATAGAATTAAACAAAGTGGTCAAAATAATAACAGCCAATATGAATATCAAATAAAAACATAATAATCAATGCAAACAGAATAATAATAATAATAAGCAATTGTCAAGTAATATAATAGCATAATAAAACAATATAAATGAAAAAACAATCATAATAGTCAATGTAAGGTCAATTAGAATATATGTATAAGTCAAAATAAGTTAATATATTATATAAGCAAAAATAGTAATACATCAAGCGATGTTTAATTTAAATTTGGATCTCCCAGAAATTCTGCTATGTCATAGTATGATTTGCCAGTTAAATACGATTTTAGTTTCACCTTTAAGTCATTTGTACTTAATTCCCTCCACTTTTTTGGCAATCTATTATAAATTATTGGAGCCATGCAAAAGCTACTCTTGCCCATAAGTGCAGTCCTTGATGAATGCAATCGCAGTTTTGTGTTGTCTCGTCTGTTTCGGACTATGGTATCATCTAAGCGAGGGAATAAGTTTGGATTGCTTTTGACAAAAAGCACCATTTCCAGTATGTAAAGCGAGGGCAAAGTTAGAATTTTGTACTGTTTGAAGAAAGGTACGCAACTTTCAGTACTTTTTAATAAAAATATGCTTCTAAGGCATCTTTTCTGACCTTTAAAGATAATGTTTCTATCAGTCGAGTTACCCCAGAATATGACGCCGTACCTGAGTGTGGATTCCACTAAACCATAGTAAGCAGCAAGCATCGCATCTGTATTTATTACTCCTGATAATGTGTATAACGCATATGCACTTCTACATTTTTTTTTACTTGCGATGTCTATATGGGATTTCCAGTTCAAATTTCTGTCGATTGTAAGTCCCAAAAATTTCGTGGCATTAACTGCCTGAATGGTAAGGTTATTATGCTTAATGTCAAATTCAAATGGTAATAATTGGAATATAAAATGGGTTTCGATGTCAAGGCATCGTCCTCACGCAGTTATGTTGGGATATCACTAACTTCATCCTTCCATTTTTAAACCCTTTCAATTAATATGCATATTACATCCTTTATTTTAAAAGCAAATTGTAAACCGCCATCTTAGAACGGCGATAAAATTTAATTTAGTGTCATGTTATTGATTTTATACTTTTTTGCTCGTGAAGCACTTTCATTTGCTACCCATATTAAGGTACTTGAAAAGAAAAATATACCTAGTCCGTCAATTAGAATAGAGGTGATATAGAAATTGTTATGATACTAAGTACTCAAATTATTATGATATTTACGTGATGTGTGATGGCGGCGAATACTATCTAACTTTACACTACAAGAGTGTCTCCTAAGAGTCAACTCAGAGCTTTACATGGACCTAGTCAACTATAAGAAGGTCTCCGGCACCGTTACTTTTCCTTCAATGTCGTATCCACTGCTACGAAACAAAATATATTATATAAAATACGTAAGAGGGATCGTGGCATTACTCTTCTGGGCAATTTATAGCAGTAACTACAATCATCAATATCAACTTGTCTTCAAAGTTGTCGTCAAAGCTTGGCGGATATACTATAATATTATATATATATAGCTATAGCTATAATATTAGCAGAAATAATTACATAAGTGCCCTGCCAGGATTTTGATACAAAACATAATTTACCCTTGTTATTTTACGCCTGTATTTTTTTTTTAATTTCAGGCCGAATGTGACTATAATATAACAGGGCAGTACCTCTGCATAATACCGGGTATCGAGGGCCACCATAAGCGCTTCTGCCAGTTGTGCAAGGGTCTCAAACTACCGGCTGTTGTGCTGCAGCCCGGACTAGACCATCCACATGAAACTGTGAGAGAGACTGCGCTGAGATATGTTGAGGTAATGTTTATATAATATTACACTTCACACCCTTCATCAACAACCTCCTACCAACCTCGAATTATACAGTTTTAAAATTATATCATTTAAATTTTGTGAGAAAAATATAAGAAACAATGCTATTTAGGCCTTACAAAGTGATCTTAATGATTTGATGCAAGGGTACAAACGAATACAGTACTTGAATGACAATAAACGTGATCCACTAAAATTTGCTCGAAAAAATTTACTGGCCAACTCAAAATATGACATTAATAAATTCAAGTTGAAAGAAATAAAACTATTTTACGGATTTAATCGCGTTTGTATTTGATTATCAATTTCCTGAGGTTTCAATCATTTTACAAGGTTCATGGTTACGAGCGGACTAAAGGTGTATCGCGTTTAAACGCGACGCGCGCGTTGAAACGCTTGCGACGCGTTTAAACGCGCGTGGGACAATAGCCAATGTATGAAAATGTATGGCGCAGATTACGTCATTTGTCGCTTACGACTGTCGCGGACCTCGACAACGGCACCATACATTTTCATACTTTGACTATTGTCGCATCGGTCGCGCGCGACCGCGTTTAAACGTGATGCATGAAAATGAACCTAAAGGTGTCTCGCGTCCAACAAGTCATCGTTATTAGAGATTTATACCCATCTGCTACAGTATTAGTTATTAAATTTTAACTTACATTTTGATACAAATGTATTCATCGAAATATGTACTCTTATTCCATCGTACATATTGCAAAAGTCATTGGCAATAGTTTCATGACCGGTAGCTTACCGTTTTTTTATTGCTTACGGTGGCAAACGAGCAAGCAGCACACCTGGTGGTAAATATTACCGCCGCCCATGGACCTTTGCTATACCAGGGGTTACAGCTAAGCCACTGTCTACCAGTGAAAACCCCAAACTAACCCGGAAAGTTGGGCTTCCGGCTCTCTCGCTCACCAAACGAAGCACATTTTCTGCTCAGTATGGTACTACCCCAGACGGACCTGCCCGCGGCTGTAGACAGAAAACTGTCAACAGTGTGGTCCTACCACAGACTGATATAATAAATATCAGATATCAACCCTCCTTGAGAATGTAATTATTGACTAATCGGCATCAGATCGAGTTAACTTCGAGGTCGATATAAAGCTCTTATTTATTTTTTACGACATCCAAGACGCAAATAAAAGTTGGTAACATTTGCAACCATTAATTACCACACAATAAATTGATTGCCAATAAATTTGTTCCATGTAGTGACGGAGTATGAATACAATTCACCACTCCCTATCTTACTCGTGGATGATCGTAAGAGACGACTAAGGGATATAAACGCATAAAACATCTATGCTAGAGAAGGAAATCTCGAAACAAAACCCTATACCAACACGTCTGACTAATGTGGTAAAATGGCATTTACTATTATTGTTGGTCTAACCAACAACTAGTGCTTACAGTGGTTGCGGTCTTGTGGTCTTTGTTTCATTTTTAATTAGGTGAATAACAGGATCCCAACTTGATGATAATACTTTTAATGATAATACTAATGATTATGATCATATAAATTTTAAATACCATAAGTTTTAATTTAACAATCGATCTAAACATTATTATCCAAATAAAATTTTTAGTTTAATTGAAATTAATTGTTTTAGATTTTATCTAAAAAATTAAAACTACAAGACAAGTTTTACATATTGGGCTACGAGAGTGGAGCGACGGTCGCGGTTGAACTGGCAGCAATACTTGAAGATAAAGGTAATAAATGGTCTTGGCAGTGAAAAGTTTTATATATAACTAGCTGATGCCCGCGACTTCGTCCGCGTGACATTCAGTTTAACTACGCACCCCTGTTTGAAACTTAAAAAATTCAAATTCTACCAAGTACTTCTGGCAGCCACTTAACCATTTTCATTAAAACATAGGCAAATTCTTAAGCGTGAATTAGTGTTGCAACTTTCGCTGTTGAAATAACACAGTCGTTTTTTTTTCATAGAAATAAAAAATCCTCATAGAAAAGAAAAATCCAATTAAATTAATGAAATGCTATTCATCTAGTGGCAGTAACTGTACAACTATCAATAATTAGGTACATACCACTTAACGGGAGTGGGACTATTATTTCTCCGTGTACTGGTATTAAGAATACAAAATGTTGACAATCATTTCTTTGCCAAGGAAATCGGAAAATGCTGTCTAAGGGAGCACTGCGAAACTCTTGCAGCAAGTCTTGGTCTTGCACTTGTGCAACATGAATGTGAATGGCCACCTTGGCTTTGCTTCCATGTTGATGGTTAGGGTCAGCTTTTCTACTTGGGCCACAGATAAGAATACTTCAGTGAAGCATTGATCTCATCGGTTCTATTTCCTCGGGTTTAAACTGGAAGAATTTGGCAAAAATCTCAAAGAAAAGCACCATTGGCTTTTCATTACGATCAATATTTCGTAGTGCTCGATCGGCGTCTACGACTTTTTTTTAATCCAATTATCGCAAAATCGGTCTGTCTAATCGACAGCAATCCTAAATAAAAACACTAATAGTGTAAAAGCCACAGTTGATAGTATTCTGTCTACAGCCGCAGGCCGGTCTGACCCCTCAGACGGACCTAGTACTCCACTCTTGCAGAAAAGCAATGTCTGAACAGTGGCAATTTGAAGGAGGCGGCGGGGCAGCGCAGGTGCGATTATCTGCCTCTAATGCTGCCTTAGCCAAAGCCGCGGGTAATTGGAACGCGGAATAGTCCGTTACTCGCAGAGAGGCTGACCATGTGAGAGCGACGCCCGGCCGATGGCGTCAACGGGGGATGGTATTCGAAAGGCCCAATGGCGATGGGGAGAGAAAACGGTGTGTTATGGGGCCACGCGTACGAAATGGACGGCGTGTGTCCAGACCATGGCCTGCCAAAAAAGAAGTGGGTGCAGTTTGCTCGTTTACCACCATACATAATAAAACAAAAAACACTTTAAATGTGTCGCGTGTTATTGATATTGCTTTATAAATCTATCGGGTTTTTAAACAATGTGTGAGCTGTTTTATCACCAAGAAGTAATGTAGCTGTAGTTTCTGACATAGCCACTGCCAAAGTTATTTTACGCTGTCTCCTCATTTTATACCTGGGGTATCTAGGAAAAATGGCTTTCTATCATCTATCATCTAAGCTTATATACGTCTCACTATTAGGCTCAAGCCTCGTCCGTAATGGGAGCGAAATTGACCTAATATACCACGCTGGTCAAATGTGTTGGTATAGGGTTTGGTTTCAATTTTGCCTTTTCTTCCATATATGTAATATATATTTAGATCCCTTAGTCGTCTTGTGGGTGATCGACCCACGGGTAAGAAAGGGGGAAATATATTCTAACTGCGTAACCGCACGGATAAATATAGAATAAATTGCTTTCATTACGAAAGAATTAATAAAATGAATTTCTTGGTCCATGTCGCGCTTTAGTAGCGTAGGATATCTTCAGATGGATATTTTTATTATAATGTCAAAGGATTTGAAAGACTGTAAAACAATAACATCATTAATAGCAAAAGACTCAAACGAATGGGGGGGTAAGGCTGTTACAGGCCTCCTCAAGGGTGTCATCTCAGCACTGATCATCTTCAACTGCTCTGCAAGCTGCTTGAAACGTACTCTATGCTATCAACAGTGTATAAAAATCTAAAAAAGTAGGCCCTCGTTGTGCGAGGCACAATATGCAGCAACAGGCGCGCTGTGTGGTAGCGGCTACGAATACTACCAACCCTCCAACCCTTACTTTGCTCGTGGATGTCGTAAAAGACGACTTAGAGCCTTATAACGACCTGGGCCAACTACATCTGATGCCGATTGGTAAACTATTACATTCCCGAGCATGGTTGACGTCTGGCAGGCGGCCGGTCATAAAACTATTGCCAATAAATTTTACAATATGTACTATGAAAGAAGAGTACATATTGTTTCTACCCCAAGTAATTCGCATAAGTGTAGGAGAATGATGAGGCGGCAGTAATAGTATTCACTATTGCTAAGGTGACTGATGTAGTGATGGGTCATGGTTGCTTCGGCATGTATCTGCTAAAGGTCGCAAGGAGGGAGAGCATACCATCCAACCACTACTGCGATTGAGAGGTGGACACGGCGCTGCATATGCTCAAAGTTTGTGTGGCCTGGGCAGATTAGCGCCTTGAACTCATCGCAATCATCGATGCCAAACTGGCACTGTCGACCATCGCTAAGACGATGTTCGATAGCGTCAAGAACTGGTACTCGGTTGCCGCCGACAGTCGTCCCACAGAAGAAACAGCGGGGCGTGTCACAGGGAAGACTCTCCATGCTGACACACTTTACTTCTTTTTTACTCTACTTTTTTTTTGCTGCCGTCACGTCGGGCGCATCGGACGTTATAGGCGCGAGTACCTGCACCTGTTGCTATCCTAACTGAGGTTGCGGGTATATGGACCATGAGAATTAATCTACCACTCGCAAAGACACTGACGACGTGAGAGCGATACAACGCTTTTGTTTGCTGGGGAGTCGACGGTGGCGATACCTGAAAGGGTAAACCCCGGACCGGCCACGGATGTCAAGTAAACGGTACCTGAGGCCAGCCTGATGATGATGGGGAGAGAACGCGATCAGTTATGGAGCCACACCACGCCCTTCTGTTGCCCCGGAAGGAATGGCCAAACAATAACAAAAAGGGTGCACTTTCCATACTCGCCCCAAAGTAGCATCTTAACTAAGAATGTACGTTTTGTACGCTCTATGATGTAGTAACTTTTGAAAATATAACGAAAGATTTAAACTTAATTTTCAGCGCCATCTATTGTTCATTTAATTAATTAAATAAATCATGCATTTTATTAATTTATAGCTAAATTATATACTATTAACTAATTAAAACATTATTTTTCATCACAAATAGTTTTAATATTTATTTTGACTACTTGACCAACATTATATAGTATGTCAACTTCCGTTCAACACAGCAGGAGGTTTGAGCCCAGCAGTGGGATGTATATGAGCTGAATTCATGAAACTACTACATATTAAGTAATACAAATGTTTTACTTACGTTATAGATACATTAAATAATTATTTTGAATTGAACCTTCTAGTGACGTAAAAGGCGAGCGGTGATTTTAAAAACTTAAATGACCATAACTTTTTTTACAGACATCAGATTTCAATGAAACAAAGACTAAATGTTGCTCTGAATTGGGCTTAATCTTCTTATCAAAACTGCGAAACAATCCATTCAGTAACTTCGGAGATTAGCAATTACAGACATACAGATATACAGACAGACAAAAAATTCCAAAAAAAGATTTTTAGTTTCTGTTAGTGTTTTCTTATTGCCTAGATTCATTTTTTAATAAATTTATCAAATGTACAGACACGGGTTTTCTACTCATTTATTATATGTATAGATATAGATTGTAAGGTTCTAGTTGTTCCCGTAAACCGATGTTGAGCACAAAAGACTACATAGCTTTAAGTAAAGTTTTATTTAAGCCAAGTACACTACAAGTAAGCTAATAATTCGCGGTATGCGCGATGTGTGTTGCAGTTGCCGTATACTTTTGCATTGGACAGTTACATGGCAATTAAATACAAGTAAACTCCATAGTAACACTTTTCCGTGTGGTGACGGAGTAAGAATACAGTTCACCACCCCCTATCTCACCCGTGGGTATCGTAAAAGACGATTAAGGGATATAATACGCATATATCATCTGCGCAAGAGAAGGAAATCTCGAAATAAAACCAGCAGCAGCGTGGTATAGTAGGTTAATTCCGGGAACTTTAGTTGAGGCGTTTTCAAGCGTACAATATAGTTAATAGACTGTTTCAGCGTTGGTATTTTTGCCAAATATATTATAAATTTAAATAAGAGTCACTGTGGTAGAGGCTACATGCATTTATACCACGGAGCAAATACAAAGAGGAGCTGTTGTAATGAATATTTTCTATGAAACAATGCGTGTCATTTACAGGGGTTGAGGGGGGACGCTGCTAATGGAGAAAGTGAGACAAGTAATAGTACTTGTCTCACTCCCTCCTTTATGTCCATCTACCGGCTATTAGCACAACTACTAATTTCGTATATTGTATGCAGTTGAGCTATCTTGCATTAGATGTCAGTAAGTGTATGGTGTAACAGGGACGTACTCAGAATTTACCTATATCAAGGAGTGCTAATTTTTTTTTATTTCAAAGATACAAACAAATCTTATTAGCTGTTTGCTCTATTCAAATACAAATGTTTATAATCAAATAATTCTGCATAGCGAATAGCTGTATGACTACTGTTTTTAACCGAAAATTTCTTTATAAGGCTTGTCAGCATTGTTCATAATGTTAATATTTTATGAAAAATCCATCTTTTCTTTACTGTCATTCTGATAAACTCAGAAGTTTAGAAACCTTTTTTTCTTCATATTTGTGTCCTTTCCATACGACCAAATAATACAATTATTTGTTTGGGTTTCTAACAAATTATCGAATGAAAGTAGTTGGACTTTTAGTAAATATGTTAGTTACACGGTATTATTTCCTTCCTTTTTGTCTTTTCCATATAAAAAAAGAATCAAACCACTCTATTAAAATAAGGCTTTATACAATTGATAATGCAACAATGGTGTCAATGAACAAGACATGTAAAAGAGTATTTCAAGCGAGCAGACCAGACCCCCCTGGTAGCAACCGTTTGATTGACGCACGGGCCATCTAAAACTTAGCCATGCCAAAGGTAACTTGAAGACCTTCGACGCCACCACCATTTTGAGTATTTTTGTGACGTGCTCAACCTCGTTAATCTTATCAAGAAATTGCATCGAGTGCAATTACATTATTAATAAATAAAGGAGAAAGGGTGACATTGGTTCCAATAATAAATATGAAATACTCTTTTGCATCATATATTTCTTGAGCTATACCTAGTCGGGCAAGACTAAATACTGTAACAAAGAAAAACCTTTTTCTATTGCAAAAAATATTTATGACTTTTACAGTGTTAGTTTAATACATAAATATAAAACAATTTAAAATATAAAAAGCTTGTTCGAAGTGGTTTCTATTGGTTGCAATACAGTCCTTTAAATCTTCATTGTTAAAATGAGAAGAACAAATCTTTGTATATTTCGTAGGAGTCCAGTTTTTCTATTAATTTTTGAAATCCATTGCTTCTAACATATTCTAAAACATACAAAATTTACAGTTTAATTATAATAGGTTCATTTAAAGTAGTGTAAAAAATATTTTTATTTGATGAAAAATCCGAATGTTATAATTATATTCTAATTACGACCCTGGATTTTTGACACTTTTATAGTTCTTCATAGTTAACGACAGCTGGCGTGTTGCTTACAAAATAATTATTAACTACATATAAAACTCATATTTTTGTTGAGGTAAAAGGCTTTGGGTATAAATTTTAATACTCATGGTTATTAGTTATTACAATAATCTTAAATGTTTGAACTGTATGTGCTTTTATTGTTCTAGGTCCTATTACGCAAAGTGGTGCCATCTAACGTTGAGTAAAATTATTTCTGAACATGATACCGTCAAAAGAACTTTCTAGAAATTATTTTGATAAATTATGAATAAATATACTTGCAAATGGAATGTGATTATTTCCATAGCATCTGTACGTTTATTGGAGTAGTTTTTACATGATAAAACACAACACTTCATGGTTTTCTTCGTAATAACATAAAAATACACCAAAAATATAATTTTACGCACCGTACGAACACCGTCAGCGACGACAGAAGACTAATAGGCCACGCCTACTATTGATGTTAACGTGATGACGTCAGGGCCTACTTGAGAATCACAGTGCACAGTTACTTAGGCCGTCTCCTCTTTGTATTTGCTCCGTGATTTATACTTAGAACTTTAGTTTGTTTGACGCAACCTTGCTTCACAGTAACAAGGCTGGAAGTGTTTATCTTATAGGAGGCGATTTGTCCGGCGCATACATTCCGAAATATACATGAATCGTCACAAAATATCGTCAAACACATGTTTGTAGCATGTAACTTGATCCACGCGTCCTTGCATTGTTTATTGTTTGTAGTGCACAGTGAGGTCCTTCCATGACCGAGTAATTTAGCTTCACAGGGGGCGTCACCACTTACTTAGTTTCTCACAGGAAGATTTAAAATGCACACATAATGGTTAGTGTTTCTTTGTACGCATTTTTTCAATTCATTTTCATATAAGTTTATAAAAGCTTGTGTATTTTTCCTAAAATGCACCGCTATGTACTCGAATGACGTACATATACCTATATTTGGTTATGTTTCGATTTATTATTAATGGCAAGGGTATGGCTCGATATATCTGCACACGGTCGTGTGGAGGGAGTGGACTCCGTCCTGCCATCATTGCGGTAGTGACGAGGACACGACGCAACATACGCTCGAGGTATGTCCGAGCTGTGACGGGCAGCGCCGTGACCTCGTCGCTGTCGTCGGTGCCGACCTGACGCTGCCGGCTGTCGCGAAAGCGATGGTCGACAGCATCAGGAATTGGGACGTGGTCGCCGCCTTCTGCGAGGCTGTCATTTCGCAGAAGGAGACGGCGGAACGAGTCCGGGAGGATTCCCGGGACCCGGGCCGCCGCCAGCGGATGTTGCGACGAGTTCACAACGCTGCTTTGCAGCCTCTGCCCAAGTGGCATAAACCTCCAGCGTAAAAAGCAACATGCTGAAGCTAAACCGCTCATTAAGTCGCGAAAAAAGCTATCTACAAAATAGAAATACCATAACCTCTTTCTAATTTCTACATTCACAAGTGTTTCAGTTTAATACAAGTGCGAACTATATATGTGCTAATAAATTATGTTCAGTAGTGATTTCAATTGAATATCTTGATTAATATAATTTATTATTCGTTAATATTAGTGAAAAATTATTATATATATATATATATATATATATATATATATATATATATATATCTTAAAACTCGTTGTATGTTCGCAACAGACTAAATTTATTTTTACATGACGGTGGTTATACATTCCAAACTTATGACAGAAATTACTCACTAGATGGTGTTAGTAGTAGTTTAGCTAATAACTTTATTTTGATACTAAATATATTCCTATTTACTAACACCCCTACTTATCAAAATAAGCTAAACATTATATATTATAAACCTACGATACCAAGCATGTTCATGAATTTATAATGCTTTAAATGACACAGACCCTTTGTTAGCAGGTCAGCGGGCATTTCCCCAGTGGAAAAATATTTAATCTTAACAATATTACCATTGATAACATCCCTGATGGAATGATTACGCACATCTATATGTTTTGACCTGTTATGACACTGTTGACTAGAAGCTAATTTCATAGCACTCTGATTGTCACAATGTAAACTAACAACATATAACTGACCTGTTATTTCATTTATCAAATTTCTTAAGTAGACAGCCTCTCTGGAAGCTTCTGACATAGCCATGAACTCAGATTAAGTACTGGATAGACTGACAGACTTCTGTTTACGGCTTTGCCAGGAGATTGCAAATCCAGACAACAAAAAACAAAATCCAGTATAGGACTTTCTATCCACGGCATCAGATGCCCAATCACTATCAACAAACCCTTGCAAATTAATGTCATTATTGGTATACTCAAGACAATAATTCTTTGTACATTGTAAGTACCTCAAAATCCTTTTCGCATAATTATAGCAATATACATTGTAACAGGTATTAAATTGGCTGGGGTAGCTCACAGCATAGGCAATGTCTGGTCTTGTCAATACTGCCAGATACATTAAACTGTCAATGAGTTTTTGATAAGGAACATTAGGTAAACATTCTGTAGATTTTTCTATATTCAATTTCGGTTCAATAGGAGTACTCTGAGGTTTACAATCAGACATCTGGAATTTCTCAATCAATTGTTCAATGTACTGTGTTTGATCAATAGTAATAACACTTTTGTTTTTATTTACATTAACTCTCATTCCCAGATACTGTCGGACAGGACCTAAATCCTTTAATTTGAACTCTGAAGCTAATACATTTTTCAATTTTTCAGTCTCATTGTCATTATTTGAAAAAATTAGAAAATTATCAAAGTATAACCCAATAATTATTTTTGTATTATTACCTTTAGTTTTCGCAAACAAACATGGTTCATATTGACTATTGTTATAGCCTAATTTACAAAGACAATCTTTTACTTTTTCATACCATGCTAGAGATGACTGCTTTAAACCGTAAATCGCCCGCTTTAATTTTAACACATTTCCCCCACTTTTGTTTGCAAAACCTTCAGGTATTGACATATATATATTTTCTTTTAAGACACCATTTAGAAAAGCTGTGGTTGGTTGCTTAATATTCATTCCCATTTTAACACTGAGCGCAAACAACAATCTCAAAGTAGAATGACGAATTACAGGTGCAAAAGTACGAGTATAATCTACACCTGGCTTTTGCGTAAAGCCCTTGGCCACAAGCCTAGCCCGGTACCGCACATTATTGTCGACTTCTAACTTTTTCACAAACACCCATCGGCACTTCACTATAGACACATTATTATGGTTTTTGACGAGTTCCCACGCATCATTGTCCTCGAATGACTGCAACTTATTAGCCATTACACGCCGCCACTGCTCCTTCTCAGACCCCTTGAGAGCCTCCGAGACTGAGATCTCCTCTGAAGCTGGACCGGAACTGGATACGCACAAGTTGTTAAAACCAAACCGCTCAGGCTGTTTCCTCAAGCGCTTTGTTTTATCACATTCTGGCGTTGGAATTGGAATTGATGTGGTCTGCACCTCCTGCACCTGGACCTCACATGGTAAAGATTCATGAAGATTGTCTTCACCGTCTGTGTATACTGAAGAATCTGAAGAGCTATCATCATGTTGATCATCTTCTTCTGAAACACAGGATTCCCCCACTGAATTGCTGCTCTCCTTCTCCACACTGACCTCTGGTGGCTCCATATTGTGCTCTGCTGTCTTCTCATCTGTTATCCATATAGCCTCTTTGCTGGTTGCGATATGCCCTGTCTCGCCTTCCATCACAATGACGTCTCTGCTTGTGATTATGGTGTTCTTGGCAGGATTATACAATCTGTATCCTTTGACATCCTCGCCATACCCGACTAATATGTGCTGAGTAGCTTTTTTATCCCACTTGAGGCGCTTCTCTTTGGGAATATGTACCATCACCTTACTTCTGAATAACCTTATGTGACTTAGGTTTGGTTTTGACCCATGCCACAGTTCATAAGGTGTCTTTGGTACTCCTGACACAATGAACCTGTTTTTTAAATAAACAGCTGTGCTGGCCGCTTCAGACCAAAATCTCTTGCCTAACTTTGCATCGTACAATAGACATTTGCCCTTCTCAACTACTGTGCGATTAACCCTCTCACAGACACCGTTTTGTTCAGGCGTGTAACTATTTGTTTTCTGGTAAATAATACCGCATTGTTTTAAATAACTCTCAAATTCTTTACTGCAGTACTCCAATCCGTTATCCGTGTGAAAGATCTTTAAATCTTTATCTTCTTCCCTTGTTGGTTTTCTACCATATATTTAAATTCTTTAAATTAACTTAATGCCTCACTTTTCTGTTTGAGAAAATAGATAAAAGTCATCCGACTATAATCATCCACAAACAGCATGAAATATCTACTGCCATTAAGAGAGTTCACCTCCATAGGTCCACACAAATCACTGTGTATCCGATGACATGCCTCCGTACTTCTTTCACCAACATGAGTGAATGGCAACCTCATCTGTTTTCCCTCACAACAAGTAGTACACTCTGCTTTCGTAATGTGAAATGAACCTTCATATGACAAGCCGTCTACTATGCCATTTTTCATTTTGTTCATATCTTGACTATTGATGTGAGCTAGCCTCCTGTGCCATAAACTACAGGTAACTGCAGGAGCTGCCAACACATAACTCGGCGACTTCAACCTCAACTTGTACACATCATCAGTTAAATCAGCTATCGCAACTAAAGTAACACTTCTGCCATAAATATAACAATGTTTATCTTCAAATACGACATTGTTGCCATTTCTGATAAGCTCACTAACTGATAACAAGTTTGTAGTCAAACTAGGCACGCATAGCACATTCTTGATAGTAATGTGACATTCCAAATCCGAAACGATGTTTACATCTCCGGAACAATCAACTGACACCTTTGATTCATTAGCAACGACAATTTCTGGTAAACACGGCGTTAAGTTTATGTTCTTAATCCAGTTCTTGTTTACAGTCATATGCGCACTCGCACCACTGTCGACGTACCATTCCGTCTTTTTAAATTTTCCGTTTATAAAAACAACGTTGAAAACACATTTGTTAGTAGTTTTCTTCAATAACGGGCACTGATTACGATAATGTCCGCTGCCTTTGCATTTATAGCAAACAACTTCTTTTGTTATTGCATCTGTCACTGGTTTCTTGTTTGATGTAAATGAACCGCCATTTTTCTTCGGCTTGGTGTTGCCAGAGTAATATTTATTTCTCGCAACGAATGCAGCGCCACTAACTTCAGACTCACTAGAAACTTCCATGTCAAGCAATTTTGATTTAATGACATCGGCTGTTATCGGAATATCCGAATGTTCGATAGCCATTATCATCGGAGAATAACGGTCGGACAAACCTGCTAATAATAATGATCCCACCCATTCATCGGTTATTGTAAATCCTGTGCCATTTAACCGTTGAGCTGTTTCGACTATTTGTGTGACATAGGTAGCCATCGAGTCGTAACTTTCCAATCTTATGGATATCAAATGTCGAAGCAAGATTATTATTCTAGAGAAACCGGAGTCGTCAAACATGGTCTTCAACTTAGTCCATAATGCCCCTGATGTTTCCGTGTTCCTGATATGCACATACAAAGCTAGATCAATTGTCAAAATTAACTTTGCCTTCGTTTTTGCGTCTTCTGCTGGTTTAACTTCAAATCCGGCCGGAGGTTTGATGTACTTGTCCGTCCCATCCAAGACTAGTAAGCTTTCAGCCGCAAAACACCACTCGTCATAATTTTCCCTGCCTTTTAACTTCGGTACACTAGCAATGTAGTTCGAGTTCATGTTTTCGCGAATCAACAAGCACAATTTATCTATTTTAAACGTAAAATAGCTGATAAATACGGGAGTAGCCCATAACCTATTAAAACTCGTTGTATGTTCGCAACAGACTAAATTTATTTTTACATGACGGTGGTTATACATTCCAAACTTATGACAGAAATTACTCACTAGGTGGCGTTAGTAGTAGTTTAGCTATTAACTTTATTTTGATACTAAATATATTCCTATTTACTAACAATATATATATATATATATATATATATATATATATATATATATATATATATATATAATTTCTTACGCGCATACATAAGTACACGCACTTATTTGTTTTAGTTCATTATCTTCAAATTTTGCTGAATAGGTTTCACTCATATCCGTACCCTGTATATGTTCTAGTTGCCAGAGTTGCTTGTCAATAGCCTCCCATTTCTCTTTTAGAACTGATATATGTTCGTAAACTTCCCATTTCTGATTTATAAGTTCAAGGTCAATTTTCGACATGACTCATGTCATGGCCTTCTGTTACATTCTTGACGTCGTAGTAGTTTTTCCTTTCAATCCCTAGCTTCCTCACCAGTCAACACTAAAATCAAGTGTCTTAATTTTTTCTTGCTGTTGATGAGCTATGAGTAACGTCATCAATTCATCACGTCAGTTATGATATTGCCTGTCAAATAATTATGTTCGGTCATGGAATGATATCCAGAGCTTGTCCAGTCTCTAAAGTTGCTTGTTTAGGTATTCAACAGTTTTTCGAGAATTGCTATCCTTTTAATAATTTGAGCACACGTTTTAATATTTTCAAAGCAACTTACTTGTTTTGAAAGTTCTTCCATTTTCAGTTAATTAGTTATCCATTTTCAGTTATTTAGTTAAAGTAGTTTCCGTGTGGTGACGGAGTAAAAATACAATTCCTCACCTCCTATCTTACCCATGGGTGATTATAAGAGACGACTAAGGGACTAAGGGATGTATAACGCCTGCCTAGCGGCGGGACGGTTCCCTGAGTGCTGGAAAGAGGGGAGGCTGGTTCTCCTGCCAAAGCCGGGACGGTCTCCGGATTTGCCGTCGGCCTATAGGCCTATCGTGCTGCTGGACGATGTGGGCAAGCCGCAGGGCCCCCCCCTCACCGAGACCCTTCAACCCGACCTCCTCCGCAGGGTGGTCGAGGGACTGTTTCGGCAACAGCCGGAGCACACGGCCCCGGTCATGGCTTCATGGCCAGATGATGACCGGGAGGCCGATGAACATAGTGTTCCGCCTGTGACGGAATCAGAGGTGGGGGCGGTGGTGGCGAAGATTCGTTCCGCCAATACCGCCCCCGGCCCGGACGGAGTACCCGTCCGGGTGTTGATGATGTTCCTCGAACACCTGGAGCCACGCCTCAGGCAACTGTATAACGCCTGCCTAGCGGCGGGACGGTTCCCTGAGTGCTGGAAAGAGGGGAGGCTGGTTTTCCTGCCAAAGCCGGGACGGTCTCCGGATTTGCCGTCGGCCTATAGGCCTATCGTGCTGCTGGACGATGTGGGCAAGCCGTTGGAGCGTATCCTCGCTGCCCGCATCGTCCAGCACCTTGACGAGGTGGGGCCCAACCTGTCGGACGTTCAATTCGGTTTTCGAAGGGGGCGTTCGACCGTTGCGGCTCTACTGCGCTTGAGGCAGACGGCGGTGGAGGCCGTCACTGGCGGAGGGGTGCTGTTGGCGGTGTCTTTGGACATCGCCAACGTATTTAATAGTCTGCCATTCAGCTGCATCAGGGAGGCGCTCCGGTGTCACGGAGTGCCCTTATACCTGAGGCGGCTAGTGGCAGACTATTTGCACGGGTGCAGTGTCATCTGCGCGAATCGCGCAGGGGACATTGTGCGCACGCCCATGTCGTGCGGTGTCCCACAGGGGTCGGTCTTGGGGCCGACTCTGTGGGACATTAGTTACGACTGGGCGTTGAGAGGGAGTCTCCCCCCCGGGCTGGGCTTAATTTGCTATGCTGACGACACGCTCGTCACAGCCCGGGGCAGGACACTGCAAGAGGCGATGAGCCTGGCCACTCTCGGCACCGAGGAGATGGTCAGGCGAATCGAGGCGCTGGGACTTAGGGTGGCTCTAGATAAGACGGAGGCCATCTTGTTTCACGGGCCCCGCACGGGGCCACCCGCCGGCGCCTCGATAGTCGTCAACTCCGTCCCCATCGGTATCCAGGCCCATATGAAGTATTTGGGCCTGGTGCTCAACGGGCAGTGGTTCTTCCGGGAGCATTTCCGAAGACTTGCTCCCCGGCTGGTCGGCGTGGCGTCCGCCCTTTCACGGCTTATGCCGAATCTGGGTGGACCCAGCTTTGAAAGTCGACGGCTATACGCGGGGGTGGTCCGGTCAATGGCATTGTACGGCGCACCCGTGTGGGCGAGGGCTCTGACCGTCCGCCTTAAGGCTATTCTGCGGCGACCGCAGAGAGCCATGGCGATCAGGGCTATCCGCGGATACCGCACGGTGGCGACCGAGTCAGCATGCGTATTGGCCGGAACGCCCCTTTGGGACTTGGAGGCGGAAATGCTCGCCGGAATATATCGGCGGGTGTCTTCCACTCGCGAGGAAGGTGGCGAGGTTTCGCCTAACGAATTGGCCACCTGGCGCGAGGACGCCCGCCGGGCAGTCCTTGCCTGTTGGGCGACGCGGCTGGAGAGGCCTCGATTCGGACTTCGTGTCATCGAGGCCGTCCGGCCCGTACTGATGGAGTGGCTGGAGAGGCGGCACGGAGTCCTCTCTTTCCGGCTGGTGCAGGTCTTGTCGGGGCATAGTTGTTTCGGCAAGTACCTGTACACGGTCGCAAGGAGGGAGACGACTCCGTCCTGCCAGCAGTGCGGCGACGACGAGGACACAGCGCAGCATTCGCTCGAGGTCTGCGTGACCTGGGCTTCGCAGCGCTCTGCCCTCGTCGCTGCCATCGGTGCTGACCTCTCACTGCCGGCCGTCGTGAAAGCGATGGTCGACAGTGAGAGCAATTGGGACGCGGTTGCTGCCTTCTGCGAGAGCGTCATCTTGCAGAAGGAAGCGGCGGGGCGAATCCGGGAGGATCTCCTCTTCGAGGATTTGCGCCGCCGCCGGCGACTGGGGTGGCGAAGGCGAGAATACCTCCGCCTTATGCCGCCCTAGCCGAGGCAGCGGGTGACCGGACCGGGGATTAGTCTGGTCACCCTTGGAGAGAGGCCACCGCGTGAAGACGACGCCCTGACATCGAGACATAATATTAGTCGAGATGGCAGGGCGTCGACCCGAGAGGATACCCGTGAGGGTAGACCGGATGGGCCACTGAAGAAAAGAACGCGTACCAGTGGCCCACCCGCAATGCGTAGAGAGGTACATTGTAGGGCGGGCCTACGGGGTCGTGCGCCGCTTCTCCCGTCGCCCCGGACGGATTAGCGGGGCGTGACCGATCCGTGGCCCGCTGCCAAAAAAAAAAAAAAAAGGGACTAAGGGATATAAAACGCATTTAACATCTATGCAAGAGAAGGACAACTCGACTCAAAACCCTATACCAACACGTCTGACCAGCGTGGTATTGTAGCTCAATTTCTCTCCCTCTTCCCCGAGTATTGTTCGAGTATTCCCGTAGTTTACGATGAACTTCGTCAACCCTCGAATATCCTTAATACTCTGTGCATTAGTAATTCGTTATTACGAAATTATGCGCCTTCTCAACAAACCCGGTGAGACCCGCGTCTGGGAAGTCGAATTGCCGATTTGTTTTCGTAACTTAAAGCCACAAATTCACCAAGAAAAGCTCGAAGGACCAAAAAAGATGTACGGTTCTAGTTGATCCCGTACACCGATGTTGAATACAAAAACTACACAACTTTGAGTAATTTTTTATTTAAGCCAAGTACAGTGTGTTGCGGTTGCTGTATAGCTTTGCACTGATCAGTTACATAGCAAATAGAAGTAAACTATGTAGTAGGCAAAGCTGGTACGTCGAATCGTACAATAACGTTACGCGAATGGAGTGCAGCTCACATTTGTTAATATTCATGTCGATTGATATGGATGTTAGAAGTTAAACAAAATATTTTTCTGTAAAACTAATGTTTGACAATATAACACCAATGATCACGTAGCAGTAAGATCTAAAGTAGTGAGTTCTAGCTTTTAGTTTCATCTATGTAAATGTAACACTGCGATACGGCACTTTTCGTTTGGTATATGTATCGAGTCTGAAGTCTCACATCAGATACTGCGAGTTTCAATTGTATATGGATGATATCTATACATATAATAAAAATGTAACGAATCGCTGTCTGTACAAGTAAGTTATAAGAAAAAAAAATTACTGGGACCTTTATCAACACAAATAGAACCCAAAACATTGATTGTTAAAATTTTTGTCTGTTTATCTGTTTGTCTGCGCGTCTGTGCACGCTAATCTCAGAAACGGTTTATCCGATTTAGACGTGGTTTCGCTAATATATTGTGGTTAGCTTCACTTAACATTTAGGCTTTATTTCATGTCAATTGGTTTATAAATAAAAAAGTTAGGTATGTCAATTTAAAAAATGCTCGGAGAAAAAATCTTTATCGATTCTTTTTAAATTACGTACAAATATTCTTCAGTAAAAATAAATAAACATATGTTTCAGCATTTGTTAATTTTCACCCTCTGGGGGTGTAAATTAGGCCTTTTTTTTTGCGAAGCGGGTTGGACGACTCATTAAGTCATTAGCGCCAAGCCGATGTTATTGAAGCTGGCAACTCGAAATTTTGACAGTGGTTTCTTTCTATGACGTAGAGATTTACTAAGATAGTATTTTATGAAATTACACCCCTAAGGGGGTGGAACAGAGTGGCAAAGTTTGTATGGGGCGAAAAAAAATCTTTATTGATTCTTTTCAAATTACGAGTCGAATCAAATATTCTATGGTAATATCCGGCATTTGTCAATTTCACCCTCTGGTTGTGTAAATTAGGCCTGTGAAGCGGGTTGAACAGCTCATTACCGCCAAACCGAAACTATTAAAGCTAGAAACATTCAATTTTGTAGCACGTTTCTTTTTATGACATAGAGATTCAATATGAAAGGATTTCATGAATTCCGCCCCTAAGGGGTTGTAACAGTGGCAAAGTGTGTGTGGGGAGAAAATTTCTTTATCGATTCTTTTCAAATTACCTACAAATATCCTTCGGTATAAATATATATACACGTGTTTCTCTCTCCCTCTACATCAACCCCGCACCAGTGCCGTTGTGGCGACCAGTGCCGTCGTGGTGACCAGTACCGGCGTGGCGACCAGAGCCGGCGTGGCAACCAGGCCGGCGTGAGAGCTCACACGATACACATAGTAGACGATAATAGGCCCTTGCCTAAGGGTTTAAGATACAGGTTAAGTTTAGCTTCAAAAATGTTCACTCTATAACTCAAATAATAAATCATAACTAACGAGGTCGCAACTCTGCTGGCGAAACAAAACAGTCAAATAAAGGGTGACGATAATTATATTTTTATCCCATGGTCATACCGTAAATAGTATATTAAAGGCAATATAATTTGTAGAATGAATAGAACTTTGAACAACCTTTTTCTTTAGTAACCGGCTATGGTATATAGACACACTGCGCCCAATCCGTCCGAGGTGACGCGTGACCCCATAGCGCGCCGTACACGTACATCTACGTTATGTGGACGGGCCACCGCAACCAGGCATCATCTCGAGTCAAAGCCCTCATACAGTGAACCTCAATACAAGTACTCACGCTTACGCCGCCCAAAGCACCAACGGTAGAGCGTATCAACGTAGAGTATTTTCTCTCGGACCCACCCTATTGCCTAATTCCGTTAGACACTAACTCGCAGAAGGCTGTGACCGCATCCCAGTTTCTGACGCTGTTAATCATCGTCCTAGCGACAACCCATCAACACCTTGCATTGCTTTGTCTATTTAACTCTGTCTGAGATGACTTCTGCGTGGACGAAGTCGCAGGCGAAAGCGAGTCTATAATATAATTAAATTATTAAATCAAAGTACAACCCTATATAGCACTGTATTGTCAAAGTGCTACAGAAATCCTTTCTGAAATAAAAGAAAATTTGGCGAAAGCAAATATCCGTAAATGGGTCATATTTATGAGTTAAATATTTATTGTAAAATATTTCGAGGTAATACCAGTATTCAAAGTAGTTTCTCGTTGGATTTTCAGGTTTAACAGGAACAGTGTTTTGTCTGGGATATGCGCCGATCGAATTGCCAGTGGAAATTGAAGAGCAACTGAGCGAATTCGTAACAGACGAGCAGCTGCAGGACGCGATGATACACCACATAAGTGAGCTGATATGCAGTGATAATGCGGTGGATCTGGACGCGCACGTGCAGGCGGCGTGCTCCTGGACTGAAAAGGTGGACGCATTTGTTCGGCACTCAAAGGGGTACACGGCTCACTCTATGCAGTACATACGCGCGCTGCTTGACGCTACGCTAGCGCGGCTGGTGCAAGCGCGCTGCGCTACACCCGCCACTCGCACATTGCGCTCCAAGCTGGTGGTGCTGCGCGCCGCCTGCTTACGCACCCCGTGTGTTCCACCGCAGCTATCACACCAGCCAGTCGCACTACACCAGCTGCAGTCACCCCTCTCGTGGACTGCCACAGACATCCAATGTACTGCACTCATCAACCAATACCTCGACGATGATGTACAAAAGGAATTCCGTAACAAAAATTTGTGTGAATCTTCTAAAATCAGTGTTGATTTCTCATAGTTTAAGAGAACTAAAAATCCCGATTCTTTTCTACAGAAAATAATGCTTACTTTTTTTCTTTATATTCTCTTCCATTTTTGTTATTTTATTTATCTTTTCAACTGGTTTTATTTTTTAAAAGCTTGTTTTCTACTTTTTATTTAAATTGACCGATAATGTAACAGTAATCAGTTATTCAAGAACGTCCAATGGGCGCTTGACGAAATAGTGGAGTAGTCTAACAGCGCAGATTCTTAGAGACGGTGGTTCTTGGACATTTCAATGTTTATCATAAAGAGTGGTTGGGTATCTTTTTTTTATTTATATTAAGTTATTCCACAGACTTTTTGTCCATACTCTTATTATGTTTAGTTTAATTTTCATGGTGGTTTGTTTACAAAATTAATTTTCTTAAAGTGGCTTTATAACAGTTGGTAAGCTTTAAGAGCGCAATTCGTGTGTCATAGATGTTAAGTGACTACATGTCTACATTTTTTGGGTATCCTCTTGGCGCTAGTGGTCTTGTTATTAGTGAAACCCTTCTACTTGTAGACGTTGTTAGGGTATTTAAACTACTGACCTCCTGAATACGCATCTCTTTAATATGGCCTCGGCCTATGGTCTCTCACAATTCGAGACAAAGCTTATCCGTGTTCTAGGCATTGGGCACAATGAGTATTCTTCACTAGATCTTCTACTGACTACACACCAGCACGAATACCAGGTAGTGGTCGTGGTCGTAATCCCTCTTTGGTCATCTGACCACTGGTTGGTCCGTAGTAAAGCCTTTATTGCGAGATCTAATCGCTCTAAAGCGTCTGGGACTCGTCAGTCTGTACAAGTTAAATATCTGGAAATACAAGTCAGCAGATTGGGATGGCCTTCGCGAGTTCTATTGCATCCTACCCATGAAAACGACCTTTGCTTCGCCTTTGGGGACCCTGGCGTTTGTGTGGACTGCTTTATTGACACGGTTATTACGGGAATGGAATTATTCATGCTCAACACCAAAATACCCGTCGGTGGCCGCAGCCGTCCTTAGTTTAATAAAACCTACAGGACGGCTGCATGCCAGAAGCAGCCAGTATACCATTTTTTTTTTCGCAAGGTGGGACCATGGATGTGGTCGCGCCCCGTCAAATCGGCCCGGGGCGACGGAAAAGGCAGCGCGCAACCCCATGGACCCACCCTGCAAACACCTCTCTTCGCCGTGCGAGCGGACCACCGGTACCCGATCTTTGTCTTCGGTGGCCCGCCCGGCGATATACCCTCTCGGGTTCCTCTCGTCGACGCCCCGACAGCTTTCGCCGTCGAGGCGTCGCCCTCACGCGGTGGCCTCACGTCGGGTAACCGGACAATTCCCCGGTCCGATCACCCGAAGCCTCGGTTAGGGCGGCATCAGGCGCAGATACTCGCGCATGCGCCGCCCCGGCCGCGGGCGGTGGCCCGGGTCACGGGAATCCTCCCAGACTCATTCCGCCGCCTCCTTCTGCGAGATGACAGCCTCGTAGAAGGTGGCGACCGCGTCCCAATTCCTGACGCTGTCGACCATCGCTTTCACAACAGCCGGCAGCGTCAGGTCGGCACCGATGACAGCGACGAGGTCACGGCGCTGCCCGTCCCAGCCCGTACATACCTCAAGCGTATGTTGCGCCGTGTCCTCGTCGCTACTGCAATGGTGACAGGACGGAGTCCACTCCCTCCGCACGACCGTGTGCAGGTACTTGCCGAAGCAACCGTGCCCCGACAAGACCTGCACCAACCGGAAGGAGAGCACTCCGTGCCGCCGCTCCATCCACTCTATCAGTACGGGCCGGAGGGCCTCGACGGTAACAATACCGTGTCTAGGCCTCTCCAGCCGCGTAGCCCAATGGGCGATGACTTCTCGGCGGGCGTCCTCGCGCCAGGTGGCTATCTCGTTGAACGATGGGGAGCCACCCTCTTCGCGCATTGAGGTAACCCGCCGGTAGAGGTCGGAGAGCATCTCCGCCTCTAGGTCCCACGGGGGTGTCCCGGCCAATAGGCATGCCGCCTCGGTAGACACCGTGCGGTACCCTCGAATGGCTCTGACCGCCATTGCTCGCTGTGGCCTCCACAGTATAGCCCTGAGCTGGGCGTTCAGAGCCCTCGCCCACACGGGTGCGCCGTACATGGCCATTGAGCGGATCACCCCCGCATACAGCCGTCGGCCCTCGAAACTGGGTCCACCCACGTTCGGTATGAGCCGAGAAAGGGCGGACGCCGCGCCGACCAGCCGGGGAGCAATTTGACGGAAATGCTCCCGGAACCACCATCGCCCGTCGAGCACCAGACCCAAGTACCTCATATGGGCCTGGATACGAAGCAGCTAGTATACTATGGGACCAGGGTCAAAAATGTTGGGACCCGAAAGTCAAAGAGGAGAAGCGAAAAACTAATGCTGCTTTTGGATCTACCAAGGATATTGCCGGAGGTAAGGCGGAACTTATTGCCAGAATTGATGAACGATTGGAATGCGCCCAGGCTGCCTAAGGCAACTTTTGCCAGTCTAATCTCTCACAACTGCAGAAACATGATGGCAGTCTAACTCGCAGTATAAAGGAGATCTTCTGGATCAATTCTTTGCCGGTAACTCGAATTTGAACGCTGGAGCTGCCACACGACGGAGCAAGAGCTCCAAGACCATGACCATAAATGCTGGCATTGTTTTTTTTTTTTTTTGGAGGCGGGCTACGGTACGCCACGCCCCGCTAATTTGTCCGGGGCGACAGAAAAGCGGTGCACGACCCCATAGACCCGCCCTACATAGACGTCTCGACGCCGTGCGAGTGGGTCACTGGTACGCGGCCTTTTTTTTTTTTTCTTCAGTGACCCCCCCGGCGGTCTACCTTCACAGGTATCCTCTCATGTCGATGCCCCGTCATCTCGACCCATAAAATGAATCTCGATGTCGGGACATCGTCCTCGTGCGGTGGCCTTGCTTCATGGGCGACCAGACTATTCGGTCCGGTCACCCGCTGACTCGGCTAGGGCGGCATGAGACGCAGATATTCACGCCTACGGCGCCTCAGTCGCCTGCGGCGGTGCAAGTTTGCTCTCCACCGACCAGCGCCGCAACGCGCAGATGGTAGGCCTCCGTCAGAGTCTCGGCTTGTCGGTCAGTAATGTCACCGTGGTTCACGATACCGTACGGTAGCTCCTGATAGCCCTCACCGTCTCATGGCGGATAGAGCTATCTGCGAGCGGCTTGTGCGGACGTCGCAGAAGAGCTCTGTTGCAGGTGGTAACGGAGTCCACTCAAATAGGGGCACCATACAGCGCCATGAACCGCTCGACTCCGGCGTATAAACGCCGGCAGGATGACGCGGGACTGCCAGTGTTTGGCAGAAGCCTACTTAGCACCGCGGCTGTCTTGACGAGCCTCAAAATGAGCTGAACAAAGTGTGACTTAAATTTCCACCTATAATCAAGGTGCAGACCCAAATATTTCATCTGGGCCCGCACCAGCACGACAACCCCAGACATGCTAATGTGTTCTCCTCTTACCTCGACCTGGGCCATGAAATAGGAGAGCCACGGTTTTCTCCATCGTGACTCTCGGGCCTAACGTGCTGATTTGGCACACGACCCCCTCCCCTACCAATGGAGAGCCCCCTGGAAGTCGGGCCTCTTCACCGTGCCGGGGGTCCCCATCCCGAGGAGAAGCCGACTTTATAGGAGCCAGTCGAATCTGAGGTTCCACAGGTTCCCGAGAATAGCCTGCTTCATAGCACGTTGAGCGAATTTGAGCTTAATGACGAGGCCTACATTTAGGGATCACGTTTTCGTGTCGTAAGTCATCTCTGGTGACACAGAGTAGACCCGTGTTCTCAGACACTGAGATAGATATATTGGTTAAGATGATGCTCTTAAGTTTACTGAAATTTACCCAAAAGAACTTGATTCGACGGCTGACTACTTTCTTGAAATTTAATCTACCTAGATTGTTTGTCTAAGGTAAACGTAATGATCGACAACTTCAAGAATCATATTGCCCGTTATCGAATATATGTATACAATAACGGGCAATGGGGGTTGACCTCTGTGGGATATACACCACAGGGGCCGATTGAAATTCTCGGCCTTCTGGATAATCTGCTGAAGCGTGAGCTTGTGGTTTATGGTACCATAATCTTTTCGAAAACTAACTTGTTAAAGCGAATGGAAGTCATCGAGCTTGCACGTCAATTTGTTTATAATGACACTCGAAAGGAGATGTAGACGTGGCTCTAGAGTGAGAAGGGTCTGTAGTTCTTTCCCTCCATCCATCGATTCATCAGCCCGTAGAGGTCTACTGTTGGACATAGGCCTCTTCTCGAGAATTCTACTCAGAATGATCCTGTGCCACCTTCATCTAATTTTCTGCGACCAGTTTCCTGCTACCTTCATAATATCGTCAGTCCACCTAGTGAGGGATCGTCATACGCTGCGTTATTCGATTCGTAGTCACCACTCGAGAACCTTTCTTCCCCAATGGTTGTCGGTTCGACGAGCGATGTGGTTTGTTCATTGCCATTTCAACGTGCTAATTCTTCGAGCTTTGTCGGTTAGACCAGTTCTTCTACGCATTTCCGTATTCCGGATTTTATTATTTTAGAGAAATACCGAGCATAGCTCTCTCCATAGCACGCTGAGTGACTTTGAGCCTTTTATGAGGTCGACATGTAGTGACTACGTTTCATTGGTTATAAACCTTTGTTTTCAGTCACTGCAAAATCCTTTTAGGTTGCCCGAACGCTGCCCAGCCGAGTTGGATTCGTCGGCTGACCTAAGTCTCGAAATTAGATCTACCTAATTGGACTGTTTGTCCTAGGTACATGTTGTGATAGACAACTTCAAGAATCGCATCCCCAACCAGGGCCGGCACAGAAATGGCATGGGTATTAGACATGACTTTCGTCTTGTCCATGTTCATTTGCAGACCTATCTGTTGGGAAACCTTGCTGAGGTCCTTGAGCATGATGCCAAGATTTTCTAGGGATTCTGCCATAACTATCTCCCTGTCTCATACTTTTCTTTTCAGCAACAGGATCGGTTTCGTACTCTTATTCTGAATGTGGACTGTTTATACGAACACCTTAGCTCTTCAACCTATTGATAGTCAATTTGGCACCGTTGAAGGAATTACAGCATAGCCCAAGTTTCAACAGAATCAAAGACTTTTTCATAGTCCACAAACGCTAGGCATAGAGGCCGATTATACTTACCGGTTTTCTGCATAACCCGATTTGGCGTAGCGTGTGTATGTGGTCTATGGTACTATAACTTTTTCAGAAACTGGCTTGCTCAGGCGACTGGAAGTCATATAGCTTACTAACAGATTCGTGCGTAACGGTTCGGCTAGTAATGACTCTTGAAAACAATTTGTACACGTGGCTCAGGAGTGAGAAGGGTTTGTAATTTTTTAAGAGCGATTTTTTGCTCTTTTTGTAATACGGCACTACCACCCTCCTGATCCAAGAACTGCAACGGCACCCCCGGGAATGACAGAATGAAGCAGCTCAACAGTGAGGCGCTCAGGAATTCTGTGGTAATTTCGTTATCTCCTTATCTATTTTGTTCGTATCTATTTTGTTCTTTAATTGTTTCAAAGCCGTTCTGATCTCGTACAAGCTGACGTTCGGGATTTCTTCGGTATATTGCCCTGTTAGCTTGGATCTAGGGTCTTGGGCTAAACTCACGTCAGGTTTTAGGAATGATTTGTGGATGATTTATTTGATGGATAGTTCCATAGAACCTTTCGATCTCTCCCAAGATCTTAGTCTGGGATGAAATGAAAATACCGTTATTGGTCTTCGGCTTAGCTATTTGGCCCTGCTCGATAGACAAATCTCGTGCGAATACTTTGGAGCCTTTGTATTGCTTCTTCAATACGCTATACACAGCCTTTTTTCCATACCTTGGATCGGCAAATGTAACGTCGTATTGATTAGAAGATTTGTCTATTAAGCTCTCTAAGTCTGGACCAATTGGTTTTTAAGACCAATCGGCTTCGGAAGACATCGTTATTTCCCCTTCTCTCTTTTAACTTGAGAGTTTGATCAGAAATATTTGGTTCTAATAGCGGGACGGGCCTTGAAGGATTTTGATCCAACCGCGTGGGCAGTTTCCACCAAACTGTTCTTATAGTTCGGGGATTCGCACTCTTTCAAATATTGGAAGCGATTATGTAATTTGAGCTATAAGTTGCGGAGTTCTGGTATTGGACAGGTGTATATCGGAGGGTAAACTTCATAAAGTGAGACCGCTCGACTTTCGTATGCAAATTTAATGTGCCTCGTATCATCCGGTGATCACTCTCAATTTTAATCTTGCTGATCACAGAGACATCATTGAATATTTGTCATTTGTCTGTCAAGATAAAATCTGTCTCATATTGAGAGTGAACCATCAGACTTAATGCAGCTCCACTTCTTTTGTGGCCGCTTCTTGAAGAATGAATTCATTATAAAAAGACTTTTCTTCTCCAAAAAGTCAGCCAGTTTTGGCCTCTTTGGTTTCTCTGTCCAAATCCATATAGCCATACTCTCAGCTCATCGTCCATCCTTTTGCCCAGTTTTGCGATGAAAACTCTCATCCCATCCATCCATCAGCCCGTAAACATCCACTCTTGGACATAGGCCTCCCTACGAGAATACCATTTGCAACGGTCCTGTGCCACCTGCATTTAACGGTTTCCTGTGACCTTGATAATGTCATCAGTCCACTTAGTGGGGGGCCGTCCTACGCTGCGTCGTCCCATTCGTGGTCGCCACTCGAAAACGTTTCTTTCCCAACGGTTGTCGTGTTGGCGAGCAATGTAGCCTGCTAATAGCCACTTTAACGTGCTAATTCTTCGGGTTATGTCGGTTAGACCCATTCTTCTACGGATTTCCGTATTCCGGATTTTATCACGTAGCCCTCTCCATAGCACGCTGACCGACTTTGTGCCTTTTTATGAGGCAGACATTTAGAGACCACGTTTCAGTGCCGTAAGTCATCGCTGGTAACACACACTGGTTATAAACCTTTGTTTTCAGATACTACGGAATATTAGACGAGAAGATCCTCCTAAGTTTTCCGAACACTGCCCAGCCGAGTTGGATTCGTCGGCTGATCTCTTTCTCGAAATTGGATCTACCTAATTGGACTGTTTATCCTAGATAAACATAGTGATCGACAACTTCGAGAATCGCATTCCCAACCAGGACCGACACAGAAATGACATGGGCATTAGACATTTTCGTCTTGCCCATGTTCATTTCCAGTTCTACTAGTTGGGAGACCTTGCTGAGGTCATTGAGTATGGTGCCAAGGTCCTCCAGAGATTCTGGCATGACTACGATACATATGCGAATCGAAGATGAGGAATGTATTTACCATTGATGTTGATTCCTTGTCTGGGCCAGTCTAAGAGCTTGAAGACATCTTCCAGCGCAGTGGTGAACAGTTTCGGAGAGATAACAACTCCCTGTCTCACGCCTTTCTGCAATTGGATCGGTTTCGTACTCTTATCCTGGATGCGGACCGACATAGTATCGTTTTTATAGAAACACTTCAGCACTTCGATATATCGATAGTCAATTTGGCACCTCTGAAGAGACTGCAGCACTGCCCAAGTTTCAACAGAATCAAAGGCTTTCTCATAGTCCACAAACGCTAGACACAGAGGCCGAATATACTCCTCGGTCTTCTGTATAATCTGGCGTACTGTGTGAATGTGGTCTATGGTACTATAACATTTTCGGCAACTGGCTTGTTCGGGCGGCTGGAAGTCGTCTAAAACAATTTGTACACGTGGCTCAGGAGTGAGATGGGTCTGTAATTTTTTAAGAGCGTTTTATCGGTCTTCTTGAAAAACCGCACCACCACACCTCTGGTTCATAACTCTGGAACGTCGCCCCCGAGAATGACAGAATTAAACAGCTTCTGTAGGGCTTTCAAAACCGGCTTGCCGCCTGCCCTCAGGAGCTCTGTGGTAATTCCGTCATCTCCCGGTGCCTTTCCGTTCTTTAATTGTTTTAGAGCCATTCTGATCTCGTTCAAGGTTACGTCCGGGATTTCTTCGGTGTAGTGCCGAGTTAGCTTGGATCTGGGGTCTTGGACCAAGCCGACAAGAGGATTCTGAGATGATTTGTACAACTACCCATAGAACCTTTCTTCTCTCATCTTCATAATCTTTTTAACTACAGTGAATTGAGTTTTGGAATAAAAATTAAAGCTATCACAGGCTTTCGAGATGTCCACATATAAAGCCTCCACTACGTTATCAGAATATGTCAGGTCGGTGGGTAAACCTGTATAAACTTCAATGAATATCTTACTGTGGTAGTGGTGTGGTATGAATTTTACAGTGGTAGGGCCACACTGTTGACAGATTTCTGTCTAAAGCCGCGGGCTGGCCCGTCCGGGGAGGTACCACACTCTTGCAGGGAATCGACGTTTGAGCAGTGGCTTTTTGCTGCTGTGCTTCGTTCGGTGAGCGTGAGAGCCGGAGCCCAACTTTCTGGGAGTGTTTGCGTGTGGTAGGTTATGGTGATGCCTGAAATTTGTGGTGCTGAAGTTTTGGTTGGGGCATTGAGCGTGAGTGGGGTACAGGGAGACCCGGTGGGAATGGCCACCACCAGCCGGCCACCGCCACCCGAACCCAGGATTAACCTCCCTGGGAGGTTGTCCCGCCAACCGGCGAAAATCCCGTTGCGGAATCGTCGTGCCGGAGCGGGAAACCGGTGTGGAGCACGGCGACTACGCGCGTGGGGGCACCAGGGGCCCTTCCATGCTTCGTATCAGCTGCTCACAAAACTCACCCTTCAATCATGTACTGTGCCCCACACCTTTTTTTTTGGTATCACCGAACCGCATTGCCAACAACCACACTTCCTCTTATTAACACAAACCCATAATGAGAAGGAAATACAAAAAGAGAAGTTTTTACACGGCGGTCTCTCAATCCACTTTAGATGTGGATTTTTGCAACATCAGGGGATTACACAGCAACCTCAACGCCGTCCACCACCATCTCGAGACGGCGCGGCCTGCACTGCTCTTTTTAACGGAGACGCTGATAGGTGTCCCGGATGATAGTTCGTACCTAAATTACCCCGGCTACGAGTTGGAGGACTCCTTCCGTCGTAAAGCTGGGGTGTGCGTGTTCGTCCAGAGCGATATCTATTGTCACCGCCTTCGGGCCCTCGAACATGGTGACTTGTCAATTTTTTGGTTATGCGTAGACTATGGAGGGAATACCCGCATCTACGCGTGCCTCTACAGGTCCCATGGCAGTGATTTGGGGTCAACTCAGTTATTTGAGAACGTTCAATGGGGGATTGACAAAATATTGGAGCATTGTCCATCAGCGGAGGTGGTGGTCCTTGGAGACTTCAATGCTCATCATAAAGAGTGGTCGGGGTCCCGAACCACTGACCTCCTGGGTACACATCTCTTCAATATGGTCTCGGCCTATGGTCTCTCACAACTGGTAACACAGCCCACCCGTGTCCCAGACATTGAGAACCACGAGCCTCCTTTGCTGGATCTTCTGCTGACTACACACCAGCACGGATACCGGGTAGTGGTGGAAGGCCCTCTTGGGTCATCTGACCACTGCTTGGTCCATAGCAGTGCCCCTATTGCGAGGCCTAATCGCTCTAAAGCGACTGGGACTCGCAGAGTCTGGCAATATAAGTCAGCAGATTGGGACGGGCTTTGCGAATTCTACGCGTCCTACCCATGGAAGTGGCTTTGCTTCGCCTCTGGGGACCCTGGCATTTGTGCGGACTGTGTTACTGACACAGTTGTTACGGGGATGGAATTATTCATCCCCAACACCAAAATACCCGTAGGTGGCCGTAACCGTCCTTGGTTTAATAAAACTTGCAGAATGACTGCACGTCAAAAGCAGTCCGCATATCAGGCCTAGAACAGCGCCAAAAAATGCCGGGATCCGAAATTCAAAGAGGAGAAGGGAAAATTTAATGCGGCTTCCAAATCTAGTAAGAAGGCTATTGCCAGAGCCAAGCTGGAACATGTTGCCAGAATTGGCGAGCGATTGGAGAGCTATCCCACTGGGAGTCGTGCATTCTGGTCGCTTGCCAAAGCTGCCCAAGGTAAATTCTGTCAGTCCAACCTCCCACCACTGCAGAAACATGATGGCAGTCTAACCCACAGTGCAAAGGAGAAGGCCGATGTTCTGGGTCAATTCTTTGCCTGTAACTCGACTTTGGACGTGGGAGCTGCCACACCGCCTACCATTCCGAGGTGTGAAAGCTCTCTCTCTGAAATTCGCATTACGCAGCGAGCGGTCAGGCGAGAGCTGCGGCTTTTAGACGTCCATAAGTCGAGCGGGCTGGATGGCATCTCTGCGGTGGTCTTGAAAACGTGCGCCCCCAAGTTGACCCCCGTCCTTACGCACCTATACCAACTTTCCTATGACACTAATAGGGTTCCATCTTCGTGGAAGGTAGCGCATGTCCACCCGATCCCGAAAAAGGGAGACCGGTCGGATCCATCGAATTACAGGCCGATTGCGATAACATCCTTGCTCTCCAAGATAATGGAGAAAATAATTAACCGCCAGCTTTTACAGTACCTTGAGGATCACCAGCTGATCAGTGACCGACAATATGGCTTTCGTCATGGCCGGTCGACTGGTGATCTTCTTGTTTACCTCACGTGGTTTATTCTGCATATCAACGAATTACTCTCAATAGAGAGTATACGTTGCTATGCGGATGACAGCACGGGTGACGAGCGATATACCGAGCATCAGAATGTCCCTCGGAGCATGTTACAGGAAAGACGGGCTAAACTTGTGTCTGAAGTCGAGCGCTCTCTGGGGCGGGCCTTGGATTGGGGTGAACGGAACTTAGTCCAGTTCAATCCCACTAAGACACAAGGTTGCGCGTTCACTGCGAAGAAGGATCCGTTTATCATGGCGCCTCAGTTCCAAGGAGTAACTCTCCAAATTTCCGAGAGTATTGGGATCCTCGGCATCGAACTGTCGAGCAAAGTCCAATTTGGGAGTCATATGGAGGACAAAGCCAAATTGGCAAGTAAAAAGTTAGGCGTGCTGAGTAGAGTTAGACGGTACTTCACGCCGAGACAGCGTCTTGTGCTATACAAGGCACAAGTTCGTCCTCACGTGGAATACTGCTCTCATCTCTGGGCAGGTGCGCCTAAGTATCAGCTAGACCCATTTGACGCGTGCTGTTCGAATCATCGATGATCTCAATCTCACGGACAGATTGAAGTCGCTGGAGCAGCGGAGAGACTTTGGGTCACTCTGTGTACTCTATCGGCTCTTTCACGGGGAGTGCTCTGAGGAACTGTTTGACTTGGTACCACCGTCACCGTTTTACCATCGTACCACTCGACACCGCAGCAGAATTCATCCATTTTACCTGGAAACAATACGGTCCTCGACTGTACGTTTTCAGCGAACATTTCTCCCACGTACGTGCAAGATCTGGAATGAACTTCCGCCTGCTGTGTTTCCCAAGCGCTATGACATGTATTTCTTCAAACGAGGTTTAAGGAGAGTAGTCTCTTCACGGTAGGCAACGGCCTGGCTGTGCCCCTGGTGTTGCTAAGGTCCATGTGCAGCAGTATCTCTTGCCATTAGGTGTGCTGCTTGTTCGTTTGCCACCAACGGCAATTAAAAAAAATATATATCGTTTGGTAATTATGAGTATAAGGTACCTTATCCTTGTAGACATACTCTCGATCCTCTGCACTGTGTCTACGTGAGACTTAACAACGATAAACCCTCCACCGCTTTGGGCAGGTGATCTCCCTCCCAAAAATGAGGTATTTAAACCAGATAATTATCATACCCACCCTCTCTCTTTGCACTTCTGATAATCCTACAATGTCGGATTTTTCTCAATTCCTCTTTCAGCTCTCGTCGGTCCTAAGCGTCTGAATGTTGTATGTAACCAAGGCCAATATTTAGCTTTAACTTGTATTGGGAACAATTAGCTGAAGACTGCATCTTCATTTCCAATCTCCGCGTCAGAAGCCTGAGGTTGGAGGAAAGACTTCATCAAGCGTGATCGCTCGACTTTTGTGTTGATATTCAATCTGCCTCGTACAATGCGGTGGTCACTCAGTTTTAAACCTACTGATTACTGAAACATCATTGAATATCTGTCATCTGTCTGACAAGATGAAGTCTATCTCATTTTTCGTTGAACCTTCGAGGCTAATCCATTTCCTTGTGGCTGCTTTCTGAAGAAGGAATTCATCATAAAGAGGCTTTCCCTCTCCATATAGTTAACCAACTCCATATAGTTAACAACAACAGGACAATACTTTCTCCCCTTCCCTCTCCATATAGTTAACAACAACAGGACAATACTTTGTGTGATCCACAAAGTGTTGTTCTGAGTCTGGGTGTAATTTGTCTGCGTTAATTGCATGTTTGTAAAGTCACCCGCAATACAAGGTTTATTTCCTTAGTGCAGGGTGGTGTCTTTTCCCGATCTGTCGGACGCTCAATTCGGTTTTAGAAGGGGGCGTTCGACCATCGGGGCCCTGCTACGACTGAGGCAGACGGCCGCGGAGGCTGTCACCGGCGGGGGAGTGCTGTTGGCGGTGTCGCTGGACATCGCCAACGCATTCAATAGTCTGCCATTCAGCTGTATCAGGGAGGCGCTCCGATTTCATGGGGTGCCCTTGTACCTGAGGCGGCTGGTGGCGGACTATTTGGAGGGGCGCAGTGTCCTCTGCGCGAGTCCCGCAGGGGACATTGTGCGGACGTCCATGTCGTGCGGCGTTCCACAGGGGTCGGTTCTGGGGCCGACTCTGTGGGACATCGGGTACGACTGGGCGTTGAGAGGGAGTCTCCCCCCCCGGGCTGAGCGTGATATGCTACGCTGACGATACGCTCGTCACAGCCCGGGGCAGGACACTCGAAGAGGCGGCGAGCCTGGCCACTCTCGGCACCGAGGAGATGGTCGGGCGAATCGAGGCGCTGGGGCTCAGGGTGGCCCTAAATAAGACGGAGGCCCTATTGTTCCATGGGCCACGCGTAAGGCCGCCAATCGGCGTCTCGCTAGTCGTCAACTCCGTCCACATCAGCATCCAGGCCTATATGAAGTACTTGGGTCTGGTGCTCGACGGGCGATGGTGGTTCCGGGAGCATTTTCGCCGAATTGCTCCCCGGCTGGTCGGCGCGGCGTCCGCCCTTTCGCGGCTCATGCCGAACGTGGGCGGACCCAGCTTCGAGGGCCGACGGCTGTATGCGGGGGTGATCCGTTCTATGGCCATGTACGGCGCACCCGTGTGGGCGAGGGCTCTGAACGCCCAGCTCAGGGCTGTTCTGTGGAGACCCCAGAGAGTCATGGCGGTCAGAGCCATTCGCGCGTACCGCACGGTATCGACCGAGGCGGCATGCCTACTGGCCGGGACACCCCCGTGGGACCTAGAGGCGGAGATGCTCTCCGACCTCTACCGGCGGGTGACCTCACTGCGCGACGAAGGTGGCTCCCCATCGCTGAGCAAGATAGCCACCTGGCGCGAGGACGCCCGCCGAGACGTCATCGCCCGTTGGGCTACGCGGCTGGAGAGGCCTAGACACGGTGTCGTCACCGTCGAGGCTCTCCGGCCCGTATTGATGGAGTGGATGGAGCGGCGGCACGGAGTCCTCTCCTTTCGACTGGTGCAGGTGTTGTCGGGGCACGGATGCTTCGGCTTTTACCTGCACACGGTCGCGCAAAGGGAGTGGACTTCGTTCTGCCACCATTGCAGCAGTGACGAGGACACGGCGCAACACACGCTGGAGGCGTGTCCGGGCTTTGACCGGCAGCGCCGTGACCTCGTCGCTGTTATCGGTGCCGACCTGGCGCTGCCGGCTGTCGCGAGAGCGATGGTCGACAGCGTCAGGAACTGGGACGCGGTCGCCGCCTTCTGCGAGGCTGTCATCTCGCAGAAGGAGGCGGCGGAACGAGTCCGGGAGGAGTCCCGCGACCCGGGCCGCCGTCAGCGGCCGGGGCGGCGCAGGCGCGAATACCTGCGCCTGATGCCGCCCTAACCGAGGCCTCGGGTGATCGGACCGGGGAATTGTCCGGTCACCCGACGTGAGGCCACCGCGTGAGGGCGACGCCCCGACGGCGAAATCTGTCGGGGCGTCGACGAGAGGAACCCGCGAGGGTAAACCGCCGGGCGGGCCACCGAAGTTAAAATCGAGTACCGGTGGTCCGCTCGCACGGCGAAGAGAGAAAATTTTACGGTGGGTCTATGGGGTCACGCGCCGCCTTTCCGTCACCCCGGACCGATTCAGCGGGGCGAGACGCACCCATAGCCCACCAATAAAAAAAAAAAAAAAAAAAAAAAAAGGGTGGTGTCTATTTATTAAAAAAAAAAAACTTCTAGACCCTCTGTTTTTCTGTGTCCATATCCAAATTGCCCCACCTTCAACTCAGCATCATTTTTTTTTTGCCCAGTTTTGCGATAAATCTCTCATAATAACCGTGATTGGGTATTTAATGTGTGTATTAATATTAAAGTGCTTTAAAAGTTTACAAAGGAAATATTTGACTTTGAATTGCAAACGATAACTATATCAGCTTACATTAAAGTCATCTTTTAGGAGTTAAATCTACTTTTTCTTCAGAAAATTTGGTAATGCATTAATTTATTTATGAAAGGAGAGACTCCACCTAATTAAAATAAACACTTTTATAACGTACTATAAATATGGCCCAAATTGGAGAAGCATGCTAGCAGTCAACGACAAGACAGAGGCGCTCCTGTTTCATGGGCGCCTCATGGGGCCGCCCGTCGGCGTCTCGATCGTCGTCAACTCCGTCCCCATCAGTATCCAAGCCCATATGAAGTATTTGGGTCTGGTGCTCGACGGGAACTGGTGGTTTCGAGAGTATTTCCGAAGACTTGTTCCCCGGCTAGTTAGGTCGGTGTTCGCCCTATCTCGGCTGATGCCGAACTTGGGCGGACTGAGTTTCGAGAGTCAACGGCTATATGCGAGGGTGATTCGATCAATGGCATTGTACGGCGCTCCCGTATGGGCAAGGGCTTTGACCGTCCGCCTTAGGGCTATTCTGCGGAGACCGCAGAGAGCCATGGCGGTCAGGGCTATCCGCGGATACCGCACGATTGCAACCGAGTCTGCATGCGTATTGGCCGGAACGCCCCCTTGGGACTTGGAGGCGGAAATGCTCGTCGAAATATATCGGCGTGTGTCTTCAACTCGCGAAGAAGGTGGCGATGTTTCGCCTAGCGAATTGGCCACTTGCGTGAGGACGCTCGCCGGGAGGTTCTTTCCCGTTGGGCAACGAGGCTGGAGCGGCCTCGATACGGATTACGAGTCATCGAGGCCGTACGGCCCGTACTGATGGAGTGGCTGGAGAGGCGGCACGGAGTCCTCTCTTTCCAGCTGGTGCAGGTCTTGACGGGGCACGGTTGCTCCGGCAGTACCTGTACACAGACGCAAGGGTGGAGCAGCGACCGGGATACGGCGCAGCATACGCTCGAGGTCTGCGTGACCTGGGCTCAGCAGCGCCGTGCCCTTGTCGCTGCTATCGGTGCCGACCTCTCGCTGCCGGCCGTCGTGAAAGCGATGGTCGACAGCGAGAGGAATTGGGACGCGGTCGCTTCCTTTTGCGTGGACGTCATCTAGCAGAAGGAAGCGGCGGAGTGAATCCGAGAGGAACTTCTCTTTGAGGATTCGCGCCGCCACCGGCGACTGGGACGGTGGAGGCGTGAATACCTCCGCCTCATGCCGCCCTAGCCGAGGCAGCGGGTGACCGGACCGGGGATTAGTCTGGTCGCCCTGGGAGCGAGGCCACCGCGTGAGGACGACGCCCCGACGGTGCAAACTATCCGGGCGTCGACATTAGCGAGGATACCCGTGAGGGTAGACCGCCGGGTGGGCCACTGAAGAAAAAGACCGCGTACCAGTGACCCACCCGCACGGCGTCGAGAGGTATATTGTAGGGCGGATCTACGGGGTCTTGCGCCGCTTTTCCTGTCGCCCCGGACGGATTAGCGGGGTTTGACGTGCCGTAGCCCGCAGCCAAAAAACAAAAAAAAGCAGTCAACGAACAATTCCATTATCCACCTCATTCCATTTATCACCTCGATGCTACCAAACTATTTTATTGTTATCGGTTCTTGACAAGTTATTCAGTCTGACGAGTTCAAAGAGGCAATAATCACATTCAAAGATTCCGTTCCAGCTAATACAGCTTATATAAATAATATTTAATATTTTACAAATCTAAGAAGGAAGTAAATTTTGGTAACATGTTGTATTGTTACCCTATTACCCCAAGGTGGCGGTTGTTTTAAATAATTAAATATTTATATTGCATATTGTATTTCTAGTACCTATTGTTTATAAATATTACCTTCTGCATTCGATCATATAAACTGTAACTGACAATTTTACACACCGCTAACCCCTACTTTTTTAATTTACAAAAAGTTTTTGTATGAGGTTTTTGTATATTAATAAAATATTATGCAAACAATGTTTTTTATTTATATTTAGGTTTTAAATTAAGCTAAGACATATGTAGAAGGACATATATGTAAGGGTCAGATGTGAAGTGTAGTGTATACGCACAGCATAATATTATAATTACACGTTCAACTTCCACAAGTCTTACACGACCGTTCACCACGACCCGCAACGCACAAAATGCCTCGCGACAAGTCTCTATCAAGCTTTTATACCCACATATTATTCGATCTACCCACATTCGAAATTATATTAATTATACATACACTACATCTCCCCCTTGTTGTTATTTTTTTTTTTTTTCAAATTCTTAATTAACGAACAAGTAGACATACTGTTTAAACACGTTACTTTTGTTACTTAGAATCTAACTTTACTTTCAAACTTTAAATTGAAATCGATATGCCATTCAAAATTAAATTTGCTGCGAAAGAAACTGATTAATCTTCTCCGATGGTTGAAACGGTAGTTGCGATGGTTGTTGTCTCTGATGGCACATGTCTTTACTATGGTTAATAGATTGGTTGATAATAGTATCAGTAGGAAATGGATCTTTAGAATTACCACGTTGCACGTAATGTAAAGACGTATGACGCCTGGCTTGGTCCGCTATCCTCCATTTTACTAAGTGTCCTTTTCCTTATTAGTTTACAATTAGAAGTCTGTGTGAGAGATACGTACCACATCTGTTATACATACCACATTCTCTTCGGGCCACACAATGGACCATCACTCGTAGGAACTGAATCCAGGACACCAGACTGTACTCCAGCGCCGTGAAATATGTCTCAGTCCCATAATTAGATTCGCTCTAGTCTCACCACCCATAACCAACCCCAGAATATCTCCATTCCCGGTCTTGCCCTCGTCGGGAACAGGAGAACATATTATGTTAAAATATGATAAGAAAAAACACAAAATTTCTCATCAAGGTCAGAGAAAATCATCAATTAAAACATCAGTCAGTCCAACATTGTCTTCCTCATAGTACAACAAAACGCAACCAACAGCCTGCGCAATGATGTTCTTTTTATTTTGTTCCGAAAATACCATATAACTTTGAAACCAAATTCGACCCATCGATGTTTTTTCGAATGCGAACTCCAAGCGCCACCAGTTCCCATGAGCGTCATTACAACGAATCTTACTGCGTGGAAACCATTATCAACAAAGCCCTGACCAAGAAGATCCACTCCTTCCCGACAAAGCCGCAACGCAATTAAGACTCGAAACATCGCGAATGAAAACATAGAAGAAGAAGACGGAGACACCGCATGGGAAGAGCGTCGCGCCAGTAAATCGCGAGTCTGCGCCTCTGAATCCAAAAGTAAAATGAGGCTGCCCCTGAAATGGCTAGGGTAATAATACGAGATCGTCAAGCAGATCCTACAGATCAAGAACTAGATAATTTCCGACGTGCAAGAAGAAACGTTTCTGCGTCTGTTAACAAAAGGAAAAATGAGCATATATCAAGACGCCTCTTCGTCTCGTTAGGACGTCACTACCACTTTGTTTTTCCAAATTTCTATATGTTTTATATTTATTATCATAAGAACCACCCTTACAATCCCGAATCCATCTAAATCCGTTCATTCACAAACTGCTAGGCGGAACGAAGCTTGCCGGATCGGCTGATAGATAATATAAGATCCTTAACCTATTACTTCCAATCGAATGGATGTCTTTCACCTCCAATTGAATGGATGTCTTTCACCTCTAATTGAATGGATGTCTATCACCTCCAATTGAATGGATGTCTATCACCTCCAATTGAATGGATGTCTTTCACCTCCAATTGAATGGATGTCTTTCACCTCCAATTGAATGGATGTCTTTCACCTCCAATTGAATGGATGTCTTTCACCTCCAATTGAATGGATGTCTTTCACCTCCAATTGAATGGATGTCTTTCACCTCCAATTGAATGGATGTCTTTCACCTCCAATTGAATGGATATCTTTCAACTCCAATTGAATGGACGGCTCTCATCTCCAATTTAATGGACGACTCTCACCTCCAATTTAATGGACGGCTCTCACCTCCAATTTAATGGACGGCTCTCACCTCTAATTTAATGGACGGCTCTCACCTCCAATTTAATGGACGGCTCTCACCTCCATTTTAATGGACGGCTCTCACCTCCAATTTAATGGACGGCTCTCACCTCCAATTTAATGGACGGCTCTCACCTCCAATTTAATGGACGTCTACCATTTCTAACTAAATGGAGATGGATTTTTTATCATATTTAAGTTATTCATTACACATTTCTACGTACTTGTAAATTTATAGTCAAATATTATAAGTATTCATATTACCATAAGAATTATCCTTATATTACAAATGACTATGTTGACTTCATAAAACACACTTGGAAATCTGAAGTTAAATACAACAGATAGGTAATTTTAAGAGTATAATATCACTGCAATTGGATGTATAAATGAACAATACTGATACATTTGCTATCCAATCAGTAGACGTACCTATTGTTTTTTTTTTTTTTTTTTTTTTTTTTTTTTCTAATAATAACATAAAATACTAGTTTAGGTCCTTATTAAAATATTATAGACGTAAATTCCATTTTCTGCATTATTAGCATTGTACTGCTCAAAATAAGTTTGATTCTATGAATATAAGTACCATCTATAATGAATGTACTATAAATCAGTTTTACTAGTTGTGTCCAGGTTATCCTTGACATAGAACTTAATTTCAAACTCCTAATCCAAGTGCATTTCATAATAATCTAAGTGGTAGCTTTGAACACAAAATGTACTATCCCCTTATCCATTACCATAGGTTATATTCAAAGCTATCACTCACCCATAAAGATGGTAGATAGCTGTAGATACTATTTATAAATTACGTCACATTTCACTGCTTGCATTTCTATTTTCTTAGAAATATTTACTCTTATTGCCTTGAATAACTTATTCCTTTACAATTATTTTAATGGTTCATAGTTGTTTAGAAAGAAAATTGTAAGCTACCTATCTCCTTATCTTTCTTATTTTTTTTTATTTCCACTCTTTAGCTCAACCCTTACAGTTTAAATAAATTGATGTTGGTAACTATCCATAAACAGATAATATGTTTGTTTTGTAGATACCGTTCTAGTTTTTTATAGAACTACCTATTTTCATATGTACGGTCCTGATTATTACCGGGCTACCTTTTTGTCATGGTTTTAATTTTAATATTGTTATAAAAGGTCATTCAGGTAATATTTGGTGAGCCAAAACTGGCTATAATTTTCAGCAATGCCCATGCAGCAATTCCTCAATGGTTGCCAAAATAATAGAGGTTTAATATTTTTACGCTGTTTAAACTATGTCACCTTTTTTTATTTTGAATACATTTATATTCAAATCGTAAGTATTTATTTATTTATTCATTTATTCAATCAATTTTCTTATTGCTAATCGCGTAGCAATGAGACAAGTAGCGTATTAGCCTAAGACCTGATTTCAAGCTTGTTGAACTTAATAGTAAGTAAATATGAATGATACTAGAACCAAATATATTGATTATTATTTTCGCGTGGCTATTACTGAATAAGTAACGGTATAACAACATATCGCTATTAATATTTTTGTAAATTTGCATAGTTTTTTTTCTGAAAATCAATTATAGTTTTATAACTGTATAGCCACATTACATTTTTGTACTGCACGAGTTAAATACATCGACTATTATTTTTGCGTGGCCTTTTGTTGTAACCCAATAATAGTCTTTTTTATAAGTACTCAAGCCGTGGACCTGATCTTAATTTTGTGATTATGCTATTTACATACATGTTTACATATACAGTTCTTAAAATAGTCACTTAATTGATCTGCGTGACTTATTTTTATTTATTTTTTACTCATTGGATGGCTTTTAAATGAAGCTGATTTGATTCTCTTAAATTAAGCTAACATGTGAATAGAATTGTATTCACGTCCAGACAAAATTAAATTATTATTTAAACCATCATTATCTAAAGACGCGTAATAGAATAATAAAGATGACATTAAAATGAAACTTAAAATGTAGGTACTCCAAATGTAAACTATAGATAACATATTACGTTGGTTAAACTTTTAATTTCTTGTGGGTTATACCAACCATAGTTTTACGTGGCCTTTTTTTGATACAGCGCATGGCCCTTAATAAGAAAGGATAGAAGTAAGAATTTGCTTGTCAGGAACAATTGTTTACGTATCATTTCGGGTCATAAGTTACTTATAACTCATTGTATAATGAGTATCCATCAACTTTAAATCAAATGTTATATTTTATTATAATACTTCAATTTCTAATACGCTATTAGAAACGTGGCTATACGTAAACCACCCACAGGCAATAATTACCTATTCCTTCCTTAATTTTAATATTTTTAGCGTGTACTCACGTTTATCCTCGTCGCCATTTGTAGTGTATACGCACAGCATAATATTATAATTACACGTTCAACTTCCACAAGTCTTACACGACCGTTCACCACGACCCGCAACGCACAAAATGCCTCGCGACAAGTCTCTATCAAGCTTTTATACCCACATATTATTCGATCTACCCACATTCGAAATTATATTAATTATACATACACTACATGAAGGATAAAAATGTGCAGCTGTAACGTATAACAACTTCTCGGCAGCCACCACCTCAGCCAGAAGGCACGTGTAGCAATACATAACGCAGTGCTTGTCCCAACATTACTGTATGGAAGCGAGAGTTGTGTATGCAGAAAAGAGTATGAAAGTAAAATTAATGCTGTCGAAATGCGACCTCTGCGGAAAATATGTGGAGTTTGGCTGACCGCATTCGTAACGACGACGTAAGAGAGCGAGTAGGTATGAAAGAGAGTATTGGTGTAAAGATGCAAAAGGGTTGGACATGTGGAAAGAATGCCGAACGAACGTCTGGTTAAGAAGATATACAATGCGAAAGTGGAAGGATGTAGGTACCGGGGGAGACCGAGACTAACCTACCTAGACCAGATCGGTCATATATTGAAGGAAGGTGGAGTCAAGAGTCTCCGAAACCGGCGAGCGTGTATGAAGAGTATTATGAATGTTGAGGAAGCGAGTGAAGTATGCAAAGATAGAGTTCTCTGGCACTCTGTTCTCTCTGCCTACCCTGCAAGGGATATGGCGTGATGATATGTATGTATGTATGCATGTAACGTATATATGTCCTTACTACAACTACTACAAGTAATTTTAATAAATATCAATAACCTTCACAATTATATGTCAACTAGCTTTTGCCCGCGACTTAGTCCACGCAGAAGTCATCTCTGACAGAGATAAATAGAAAAAGCAATACAAGTTTTGTCGCTAGGACTATGCTCAACAGCGTGAGAAACTGGGATGTGGTCGCCGCCTTTTGCAAGTTAATGTCTAGCGGAATTAAATAATAGGGCGGGTCCGAGAGAAATTACTCTACGGTGACACGCTCTCCCGCCGTTGCGTTGGCTGTTGCAGGCGTGAGTACCTGTAGTGGGGTCCATTGCGTGAGGGCTTTGACTCGGGATGATACCCGAAAGAGAAACCCGCCAGACGGGCCAACGCTACCAAGCATTGGGTTGCAGTGGCCCGCACGGCATAGAGGTATGCGTACGGTGGGTTATGAGGTCACGCGTCGCCTTGGACGGATTGGACGGGGTGTATCTATATATCATAGCAAGTCACTAAAGAAAAAGGTTGTTCAATGTTATATTCATCATCATCATCATCATCATTCTCCTACTCTTATCCCAATTACTTGGGGTCGATACAATATGTACTCTTCTTTAATAGTAGATAATTACCTATTGTAAAAGCTATTGGCAATAGTTTTACGATCGGCCGCCTGTCAGACGTCAACCCTCCTTGGGAATATAATTTTTGACCAAATGGCATCAGATGGAGTTAGCCCAGGTCGATATAAAATTCAAGGTTCTATTCATTCTGCAAATTATATTGCCTTTGATATCCTATTTATCGTGTGGCGATGGGATAAGAATATAATTATCGCCACCCCTTATTTGACCCTTTTATTTCACCAGCAGAGTTGGTCTCACCAGCAGAATGTACTTCGGCCTCTTCTTGGGAAACGTATAAGAACACACTGCTATACTAACCCGCCTGCCAAGCGTAGCAATTGCTGCACTCGTCTTATCTGTGGGGAAGGCTTACGTCCAATGGTGAACGGAATACGTTCTGTTTCTGTTGATTAAAAAAGATTAACGAACATATTGTGTTAGTGTAGTCTCAGGTATTACTTCTCTATTGCATTGCTCTATTGCATTACCTGACTGGTTGAAAATATCAGAAATATCAAAACAATTTTCATCCCCCCATTCACAACCTTAGCTGCTGATTGATTTTTAGAATATATATTTTTAGTGAGTCTCATTATTCAGCCTTTCGTCTCCACTGCTGGATTTATGCCTCCCCAATATTTCGCCATAAAGTGCGGTCTTATGCCACCCGCATCCAATGACTTCTAACAACCTTCAAGAGGTCATCAGCCCACCTGGTAGAGCGGCGACCAACACTGCGACGTTTAATTCGTGGTCGCCACTCGAGAACCTTGCCTCCCCAACGGTTAGCGGTTCGTCAAGCTATGTGGCCTGCCCATTGCCACTTCAGCGTGCTAACTCTTCGGTTACACCCGTTATTCTGCGGATTTCCGTATTACGGATTCTGTCTCGCAGAGAAATCCCGAGCATAGGCTTCTCCATGGCACGCTGAGTGACTTTGAGCTTTATTACGAGGCCAATAGGGACCACGTTTCCGTGCCATGAGTCATCACTGGTAACACATACTGGTCATAGACCTGTGTTTCTGTGTTAGTAAGTCTCAATATAATACAACTAAGAGGTTGTTTGGTACTTATCTGTCCTAATTCTTAATTCAGTAAGATCAAATAAAAGTACGATAGGTACTATTATTACCGCAAAATAGAATCCCATATTTGACCTTCAAAGGATGAAAATTGCTCGTAACTATAACGCCCCAGTGGCACTGGTGCGGCGTTGATGGCGAGGGTACCCGAATAGGGAATCTGCCAGGCCGGCCACGGATGTCAGCGAATCGGTGATTTGTGCATTCACTCGATCCATGGCCATCCCAATGGCCACGTAGAGCTAACACGGTGGGTTATATGACCGCACGCCGCTCTTCCGTCACCTCGAATGGAACAAACGTAGCGGGTCAAGAACATAGCTCGAAAGAAATATATCCTCAGAGACTAACTTCCAGAATACTCGTTTTTAGTGAGTTTCTAGGGCATAAAGTTAGTTGTAGAGGAGTGCGGTGCTGAACAACCTCCACGTGGTGCACCCTGGAAACGTCAGACCTTTTTCCCCGTCTGACGGCCAAGAGTTCAGCCATCGGGTCTCGGCGCGTTATGCGCCGTCTGAACGCGCACGATTTGACCCCGCAGGAAGGGATGACAAATCCCCGTCGTTCCCTCTCCAAAGGGCATGGGGTCTCTCTCGAGATGGCCCTCATGTCCGACCCGCGTCCCTGAGTTTAGGATATCTTAGATTTAGGGCTGGGATTTGGGGTGCGGAGGTAGATTCCCCTCCAAAGAAAAAACAATCCCGAATCCTAAGTTTCACCGCTCGGCGAGAGGATGCATGGTTACTACGGAGGAGTCAGCCACTAGAGCGGTACCCAGTCTCTCGGGGGGACTTTAAACCCCACTACATACATGGCAAAAGTTAAAAAAGGATAATGAATCCTCCAGAGGGTCCCGGCAACGCCGGGGAGTCCCTTGCTGAGTTGCCATCGGAGCACGTTTCGGGAACGTGTTCCGATGTCGACTCAGTTAGCTCCGCGTATGGGAGGGGGGCAACTTTTGCTTCAACCGCGGGGGACCCGGCTGCGAATACGGTCCCTAATTTAAAATTTGTGAAGAAGAGGAGTAACCTGGGCTACAGCATAAGGAAGGGTGAGCTCACCAAGAAGCGCCAGCAGAAGAAGGCGGAGAGGAGTGCGACCACCAGTGTCCCTCCGCCTAAAGGCCGGGAGAGGCGCCCATCTGCGTCTCCTTTTTTTTTTTTTTTTTTTTTTCTTTGGTGGACTATGGATTAGTCTCGCCCCGCCAAATCGGTCCGGGGTGACGGAGAAGGCGGCGCGTAACCCCATAGACCCACCGTAAAAACTCCTCTCTCTTCGCCGTGCGAGCGGGTCACCGGGACCCGATTTTTAACTTCGGTGGCCCGCCCAGCGGTTCACCCTCGCGGGTTCCTCTCGTCGACGCCCCGACAGATTTCGCCGTCGGGGCGTCGCCCTCACGCGGTGGCCTCACTTTGGGTGACCGGACAATTCCCCGGTCCGATCACCCGAAGCCTCGGTTAGGGCGGCATCAGGCGCAGGTATTCGCGCCTGCGCCGCCCCGGCCGCTGGCGGCGGCCCGGGGCGCGGGAATCCTCCATTGCCCGTTCCGCCGCTTCCTTCTGCGAGATGACAGCCTCGCAGAAGGCGGCGACCGCGTCCCAGTTCCTGATGCTGTTGACCATCGCCCTCGCGACGGCCGGCAGCGTCAGGTCGGCACCGATGACAGCGACGAGGTCACGGCGCTGCCGCTCCCATCCCGGACACACCTCCAGCGTGTGCTGCGCCGTGTCCTCGTCACTACTGCAATGATGGCAGCCCGGAGTCCATTCCCTGTACACGACCGTGTGCAGGTATTTCCCGAAACACCCGTGCCCCGTTAACACCTGCACCAGTCGGAAGGTGAGGACCCCGTGCCGCCGCTCCATCCATTCCATCAGTACGGGCCGGAGGGCCTCCACGGTAGTGACACTGTGTCTAGGCCTCTCCAGCCGCGTAGCCCAACGGGTGATGACGTCTCGGCGGGCATCCACGCGCCAGGTGGCTATCTCGCTCAACGATGGGGAGCCACCTTCCACGCGCGCTGTGATAACCCGCCGGTAGAGGTCGGAGAGCATCTCCGCCTCTAGGTCCCACGAGGGTGTCCCGGCCAACAGGCACGCCGCCTCTGTCAACACCGTGCGGTACCCGCGAATGGCTCTGACCGCCATGGCTCTCTGTGGCCTCCACAGAACCGCCCTGACCTGGGCGTTCAGAGCCCTCGCCCACACGGGTGCGCCGTACATGGACATCGAGCGTATGACCCCCGCATACAGCCGTCGGCCCTCGAAACTGGGTCCGCCCACGTTCGGCATGAGTCGAGAAAGGGCGGACGCCGCGCCGACAAGCCGGGGAGCAATCTGTCGGAAATGCTCCCAGAACCACCATCGCCCATCGAGCACCAGACCCAAGTCCTTCATATGGGCCTGGATGCTGATGTGGATGGAGTTTACCACTATCGAGGCGCCGATGGGTAGCCTCACACGTGGCCCATGGAAAAGTAGGGCCTCCGTCTTGCTTAGGGCCACCCTGAGCCCCAGCGCCTCGATCCGCCTGACCATCTCCTCGGTGCCGAGAGTGGCCAGGCTCGCCGCCTCTTCGAGTGTCCTGCCCCGGGCTGTGACGAGCGTGTCGTCAGCGTAGCACGCCAAGCTCAGCCCGGGGGGGAGACTCCCTCTCAACGCCCAGAGTCGTACCCGATGTCCCACAGAGTCAGCCCCAGAACCGACCCCTGTGGAACGCCGCACGATATGGGCGTCCGCACAATGTCCCCTGCGGGACCCGCGCAGAGGATACTGCGGCCCTCCAAATAGCCTGCCACCAGCCGCCTGAGGTACAGGGGCACTCCATGGAACCGGAGCGCCTCCCTGTGCAGCCGAATGGCAGATTATTGAATGCCCTGGCGATGTCCAACGACACCGCCAACAGCACTCCCTTCCCGGCGACCGCCTCCGCGGCCGCCTGCCTCAGGCGTAATAGGGCCCGATGGTCGAACGCCCCCTCCGAAACCCATACTGAGCGTCCGAAAACCCTACATCCTTGTTGATATTGCAATATACTGAAGCACGTATTTTGTCTTTAATACCAAAGAGCCCAATACAAATTTTCATGAATATAACTTCAAAACTGACAAAATTTAATAAAAATCTTGCAACCCCTATTTTACACCTTTAGGTAAGAAATTGCCAAAAACGCTAACACACGCAACTCTTTATTTATTATTAAATTTGCAAATACATACAAAACTAACAAAGCTAGCTAGCTGCTGCAGAAAAGATAACAACGCTAGCAAAGGTAGCTGAATAGTAATGTTAGATTTTCTAAAATTGTAAATTGCCACAATAATAATTATCATAAATTAAATCCTTACTAATATTATAAATGGGAAAGTAACTCTGTCTGTCTGTCTGCCTGTCTCGCTTTCACGCCCAAACTACTGAACGGATTTAAGCGAAATTTGGTGCACAGATAGTTTAGAGCTTGAGAAAGGACAGCGAAAAAAAAGGATTGTAAGGGGATGAAATGTTGTATGAAATAATCGTAATTATTAAAGCCAGGAACTAAAAACTTATTCTTAGGTAATTGATTGGATATAAATAAATATGACATTCAAAATTTGTAAACATTTTACCCATAAGCGGTAAAATAAAAATTGGGAATGAAAGTTTGTATGGCAATTCGTCATTTTTGAAGATAGAACGATGAAACTATTTCTTTGGCTTTGATTAGACTTATATAAAAGTGTTATTACGCTGACCAGTCGTTGTCAGTGGCTCTGCGAGCTACCATGTCACGCAGCTCAAACCCGTGTATGGCTCCTTACAAAACTGTTGTAGGCTGCGATCAGGTTTTTATTATTATATGTTTTTATGTTTTTTATTATATGCTTTTATATCTCAATCTCTCTCTCTTTTTTATAAATAAGTTAGCTATAAATTTTGTTTTGATAGCTACTATATTTTCTAATTATATCTTAACTGAGTAAAATTATGATTCAAAATAAGTTATTATATAAGTTCATAATATGATTTTGTTCGGTACCAAACATTTTTATTAGAGTTTAATTAATAACATGTAGGGTAGTTCATAATTTTTTGGGTTCGCGGTTGGCTCGCTGCCGACGAAGACTTGCGTTGGAAGTAACGGTCGCGTATGCATATATTTTTGTAGTTGCTACGCCTTTTGTTAACTAAAGCCGTGAAATCTTAGTATTTATAATATCGCGCGCCACCTTTTGTTTTGTGTGCCGTTAATGTACGCGAGTTGATTAGAACTATAAATTCATGAACATTTATAATAAGTTGTGTATGCAAGTAGCAAGCCCGAAGCCCTGAGTTGGACGAGGCTGCTGTCGTCGCCGCGCCTTTGGATACAAAGCTAAGTGACCCCTCAGTTAGGTTCTATTTGTCTGGCCAGACCGAACGCTGAGTTAGGTTACGTTATAGCTATCGCCGCGGTACCTACTTGTAAGTTTTACAATTATCGGGTTTTGTACTATTATATTTAACAGAACTTTAAATAGCCTTGTGTAATCGCAAGCCATTGTTATTACCCATTTTGCTACCCTCACTGGCCTGGTGTTCCCTTCCACTGCGCATCCTAGGTCAGTGGGGGACGGTAGTGAACACATATGCTGGTAGCAGAGCGTGGTTCTATTGTATCTAGTAATTTAGTTTGGTATTGATATCTACAACTGCCCGTGTTGAAAAAAAAAATATCGTTATTTTAATTGCTTGAATTTTACGTATTACGGCCCAGTTTAATAAAAAGTCTGGTGTATAAAGACACATAGAATAAATATTTGTGTGATTGATCATTTGTGTACCTATTGGTTATTAAAAATATATTAAAAATTAGTTCACTGCAAAATTTGAAATTTGTAGTCGTTTTTGCTTATCATTGTTTAACTGCTAAATGTGCCACAGAGTAAGAAGATAATTTTCATCGTACACCGTGCCACAGAGTAGTGTAGTCTTGATTGAATGAATGAATTAAACTACCATAGACAATTATTTATAATATTATTTGTGTTTTGTTTATTCTACGTATAGAGTAAAATGTAAATCAGTACGTTTCGTTTTGCGCCAAGTTTTAAAGTTGAACGACGAATATTAAAATAATATAATCATTGTTCAATTTTGTAATTTGTATATTTTTTGTTGTTGTTGTTTCAATTGATTAATTTATTATTTTGTTGAAATTATATTATATTACTTTTTGGTTTATTATTATTTTGTTTATATTAATTTTATTTTGATTATTATGGCTGCTTTTGCTAGCGCCAAGGACTCGGCAGGTAAGCTGCGCTCTGAGTTGAGATGGTTCTCTACTGCAACCGCCTTGGTTGATAGGCCTGATCGAAATGAGTCTCTTCTGCATTTTCATGCGAAACATTGTTTAAGAGAGAAAAACCGAAACCTAGATTAGTGTCTTATCGCCCTTTTAAAAATATATTAAGAGAATACTTCCAGATTGATAGAGATTTAATACCATGGATAATTGTATCGGACATGACGGATGTTAACTGTATGGTACAAACTTTTAATTATTTTATTACACAATTATTTGATCTCCATGCACCTCTTGTTACTAGAAGATTTAGGGATGGACCTACGCCATGGATCACTGAAAATGTGAAATTATTGTTTAAATTAAGAGACAATGCTAGACATAGGGCCCGTAAAACACAAATAGATGTACATAAAAGATATTCTTTGGATTTAAAGAAGCAAGCAGCCCATGCTTTGGCAAGTGAAAAAAAGGTCTATTTTTCAGATTTTATTAACACTAATATTAGAAACCCTAGCTTACTATGGAAAAACTTAAAATTGAATGTGTTACCTAACCACAAAGACAGTTATCTACCTGATCATTTTGATAATCCAGATGCCATCAATGTGGCCTTTTTGGATGTACCTGGAAATAGTTGTACGGATATATCACTTTTATCCTATTTTGAAAACAATAGGTTTTCTGAAACCAACCTGTTCAGTTTAAAAACTGTACACCAAGAATTTATTTTAAAAATTATAAATGGCCTGGAGACAAACGCTCAAGGCAGTGATGGTATCAGTCTGGATATGTTGACATTAACGCTCCCAGCCTCTCTAGAGGCTATTACCAGTATTGTCAACCAGTCCATTAAAACAAGCACATTTCCAGACTCTTGGAAACATGCTATTATTCGTCCCATCCCTAAAAGCAATAGCCCCGAGACCCATGGAGATCTTCGTCCTATTAGCATACTGCCAATACTTTCTACTTTCTTTGCCCGTGTGGCGACGGGATAGAATACAAGTGTCGCCACCCCTTGCTTGCCCGTGGGAGTCGTAAAAATCGGCTAAGGGTCCACCAGGAGAGAGGGCAGCAGCTCTCTCCTGGGATACGTATAACACCACACTGCGATCGCCAACCCGCCTGCCAAGCGTGGCGATTATGGCTCAAAACCCCTAATGATAAGCACAAATAAAAAAACGGCCCCCAGTCACGGCAGCTCCACTATCCTACGGGCTCATTGTGGTAGCGGGCCTGGTAGCGATGGAGTAGGGGGTGCTAAGAATCCCCGGCAGCGATCCGGCTACCAATCAAAACGACCCTTGGCCCTGGTAACACACAACATTCGGACACTCAGGACCGACGAAAGGGTCATTGAGCTGGAAGAGGAATTGAGCAAAATCCGCTGGGACATTGTAGGATTATCAGAAGTGCGAAGAGAGGGCGAGGGCACGATAATCCTCCGGTCTGGAAACTTGCTCTTCTACCGGGAGGGAGATCACCCGTCCCAAGGCGGTATAGGGTTTATCGTTCGCAAGTCTCTTGTAGGCAACGTGGAGAGGATCGAGAGTGTGTCGACAAGGGTAGCGTACCTTATACTCAGAATTACCAAACGGTATTCGTTGAAGGTCATACAGGTATACGCACCGACCTCGGCATACTCCGACGACGAGGTGGAGGCCTTTTACGAGGATATCTCGAAAGCCATACACGCGTCCAAAACCCACTTCACGGTGGTTATGGGAGACTTTAACGCGAAACTAGGCAAAAGGAGTGATGATGAGTTGAGAGTGGGGAAACATGGATATGGACAGAGAAACCAGAGGGGCCAGAAACTGGCTGAATTTCTGGAGAAGGAAAGCCTCTTTATGATGAATTCCTTCTTCAGAAAGCAGCCACAAAGGAAATGGACCTGGATTAGCCCCGATGGTTCAACAAAAAACGAGATAGACTTCATCTTGTCGGACAAACGACATATATTTAATGATGTCTCAGTGATCAGCAGGATTAAAACTGGGAGCGATCACCGAATAGTACGAGGCTCATTAAATATCCATACGAAAGTCGAACGGTCACGCTTGATGAAGTCTACCCTCCGACCTACACCTGTCCAATACCAGAACCTCGAAAGTTTTCAACTCGAACTACACAATCGCTTCCAATGTCTAGACGAGTGCGAATCTCCGAACGATATGAACAACAGGTTCGTGGAAACTGTCCACGCGGTTGGGTCGAAGTTTTTCAAGGCTCACCGCGCCAATAGACCTAAAAAACTTACTGACCAGACTCTCAGGCTCATGGAGCGGAGAAAAGAAATGACAGTACAGTCTTCAGCCGATTGGTCCGAACACAGGCAGCTTAATAGGCAGATCTCCAGGTCTGTGCGTCGCGATATTCGCCAATTTAATACGCTCCGTGTTAAAGAAGCGATAGAGCGGAATCGTGGCTCAAAAGTGTTCGCACAAGATCTGTCTATTGGGCAAAGCCAATTGACTAAGCTGAAGACCGATGACGGCACTGTCATTTCATCCCAGGGTGAGATCTTGGGAGAGGTCGAAAGGTTCTATGGACAGTTATATAAATCATCCCGAAGTCCTGTTGTCGGCTTGGTCCAAGATCCCAGATCCAAGCTAACTCGGCACTATACCGAAGAAATCCCGGACATAAGCTTGTGCGAGATCAGAATGGCTCTCGAACAACTACGAAACGGTAAGGCACCGGGAGATGACGGAATTACGGCAGAGCTACTGAAGGCAGGCGGTAAGCCGGTCTTAAAAGCCCTTCAAAAGCTATTTAATTCCGTTATCCTCGGGGGCGACGTTCCAGAGTCGTGGACCGGGAGTGTGGTGGTGCTGTTCTTCAAGAAGGGCGACAAAGCTCTTCTAAAGAACTACAGACCCATCTCACTCTTGAGCCACGTCTACAAGTTGTTTTCGAGGGTCATTACCAATCGACTCACGTGCAAGCTTGATGACTTCCAGCCGCCCGAACAAGCTGGCTTCCGAAAAGGCTATAGCACCATAGACCATATTCTCACGCTTCGGCAGATTATCCAGAAGACCGAGGAGTACAATCGGCCTCTGTGTATAGCGTTTGTGGACTATGAGAAAGCCTTTGATTCAGTCGAAACTTGGGCGGTGCTGCAGTCCCTTCAGCGGTGCCAAATCGACCATCGTTATATAGAAGTGCTGAAGTGTTTGTATAGGAACGCCACAATGTCAGTCCGTATCCGGGATAAGAGTACGAAACCGATCCAGTTGCAGAAAGGCGTGAGACAGGGAGATGTCATCTCTCCGAAACTGTTCACCACTGCACTGGAAGATGTCTTCAAGCTCTTAGACTGGACCGGACTAGGTATTAACATTAACGGCGAATACATCACTCACCTTCGATTTGCAGACGATATCGTCGTTATGGCAGAATCCATGGAGGACCTTGGCACCATGCTCAACGATCTCAGCAGGGTATCCCAACTGGTGGGGTTACGAATGAACATGGACAAGACGAAAGTCATGTCAAATGCCCATGTCATTCCTGTACCGGTCCTAGTTGGCAATGCGATTCTCGAAATTGTCGATCATTATGTTTACCTTGGACAAACAGTCCAGTTAGGTAGATCCAATTTCGAGAAAGAGGTCAGCCGACGAATCCAACTCGATTGGGCAGCGTTCGGGAAACTTAAGAGGATCTTCTCGTCCAACATACCTCAGTGTCTGAAAACACAGGTCTACAACCAGTGTGTGTTACCAGTGATGACTTACGGCACGGAAACGTGGTCCCTAAATGTAGGCCTCATAACCAAGCTCAAAGTCGCTCAGCGTGCTATGGAGCGAGCTATGCTCGGGATTTCTCTGCGTGATAGAATCCGTAATACGGAAATCCGCAGAAGAACGGGTGTAACCGACATAGCACGAAGAATTAGCACGCTGAAGTGGCAATGGGCTGGCCACATCGCTCGAAGAACCGACAACCGCTGGGGAAAAAAGGTTCTAGAGTGGCGACCACGTACTGGACGACGCAGTGTAGGACGCCCCCCCACTAGGTGGACAGACGATCTAGTTAAAATTGCTGGGCGTCGATGGATGCAGACGGCACAGAACCGCATTCTGTGGCATACCATGAGGGAGGCCTATGTCCAGCAGTGGACGGCGATGGGCTGAAATGATGAATGATGATGAATACTTTCTAAGATACTGGAGAAGGTAGTATATTCTCAAGTAATAGAATATCTTGAGACAAATGATATATTACCGGATCTACAATCAGGCTTCAGAAAGGGTCGCGGCACAGCTTCTGCTCTCTCTGAAGTTGTAAGTAATATTTTGGAGGCACGTGATAAAGGTGAAGCATCTATCTTGGTGTTGCTGGATTTTTCCCGTGCATTTGATGGATTAAATATTGACTTACTAATATCTAAGCTAATTTTCTATGGTTTTGACAGTGAATCAGTAAAATGGTTTAGGAGTTATCTCAGTAATAGATCACAATATGTGGAGATTCGTCGAGCTGATGGCTCCATAGCATCTTCTAATGAGTCATTTGTCCTCAGAGGCGTCCCCCAGGGATCAATTCTGGGACCTTTGTTATTTATTGTATACAGTGCCGATACATTAAGTGCTTCCAAAATTCAGTGTACCATATGTATGCCGATGGCATACAGTTATATACATCATTTAAACCTAAAGATACCCAACGAGCAATAAATCTGATAAATGAAGATCTGCAGAGAATAGTGTTATGGGCTGAACAAAACACTTTAGTCTTAAATCCAAAGAAAAGCAAATTTATGATACTAGGTAGTAGAAACCAGGTCAGGGCTACCCTCTCTGAAGCACCTAAAATCACTATTCTTAACGAAGAAATATCCAGGGTAGAGGAAGCTCTGAACCTCGGTGTTTTAATGGATATGGAGCTTCGCTTTGAGAAACATGTAAACAATGTGCTAAGACATTGTTTTTACAAACTAAAAGTTTTGTATGGGATACGTGACCTACTAAGTGTGCCTCTCAGAATACAACTAACTAATAGCCTCATACTATCTAAGCTCAACTACTGTGATGTTGTGTATGGTCCATGCTTACTAAGTAGAACTGAGAGCCTGATACAAAGAATACAAAATGCTTGTGCCCGCTTCATTTTTAAAATACCGAAAAGAAATCATGTCACCCCATTTCTAAATAAACACAATATTCTGAAGATGACAACCAAAAGAAAGATTCATTTCGCGGGTTTTGTTTACAGCATTATAAGCAGCCAAAGCCCCAAATACCTATTCTTCGAATTAGATTGGAAGGTGAATAAATGTAAATACCCAATCCGTTCAACTGTACATCCTCTTATAGCACCAAAGTACAGAACGTCTGCTTTCAGGGGTAGTTTCAAATACGCAGCTACACACTGCTGGAATGTACTTTCACCACCACAACGCGAGCTGAAAACAAAGCAAAGTCTTATAAGTAACCTAAAAAAATGCTACATGCTCTTTCAAATACAAAGTTAAACAAAATATTGGAAATTCATATTTATATCATAATTATTTAACAAATAAATGTTGCATGTATTTGGGTGTGTGTTTGCATACATATGTTATGTATAGGTAAATTATATATATGTACTATGTATATTTAAATATTTCTATGGTATTTAATAACTTAACTTTATTTAACTTTCACCTTTTATGCAGAGAACGCTATAGTACCACAAATACTAACCTTGTTTTATGCATCTTTAGGATCCTTAATACATCCAGCGGTGTTGTTGGCAAGAAGCCTACTTTTGTTTCCTGACGTACGGTTTGCCGTATAGGTTATGCTTAGTCCTATATTTGAGTCGCATTAGGCATCTGGTAATATTACACGCTGGCCACGCTAGTCAGTTTATATCACTTTCCAAGTTTTTATTTTGTTTACACTTCGTTTAGTAAACAACTCATTGCGTCATCCTTTGACGAACGAAACTAGCACTGCGTTTGTATGCTCTTTGAACGAAGTGACAAAAACAACTCATTCTTATATTGACTTATTATTAACTACACTTTCACTACATGGAGTATATTATTTATCTATATACACTCCTGTTGGTCTTTTCTTTTTCTTTTTTTGTATATATATATACAGATTAGTAATGTCATGTGTAGTGTGGATTCGCATTCATCTGGCGATTGCTACATTATACAACAATAGATATACTTGTTATTATTAATCTTCCTCATATCACACTCACAGCAGATACACTTTGTGTTTGTTATGTTTATTTTATAATCTTCCTAATTATGTACTTCTTTTTTGTATTAGAATTGATTTGATGACATTCAGCTACAATGCGAAAGTATGTACAATGTGCTTCTCTGTTGATTGGCCATTGTGAAATCATGAAATGTGATTTAGTGTTGCCCTATATACATTAAGCAACAAACGAGTAAAAAAATCAATTGTGTTTGTAGACTTAGCCGTCTTTTGTAGTGTAACACTGTACTGTCGTTAATTGTGTTTTCATGTATGTAAAAGTGAGAGTGAATTTTTTTTTTTTTTTAGCTGTACTTTTTTATTTATTTTTGTTTTCATTTAATGCAATTGTTTTTTATTGTTTTTATTTCTAATGCTCCACCACTTTGGTGGCTTTGATGTCTGACGTCGGAAAAAAATAAAATAAAAAGGACATTGCTGAAAATCAGCGTTGTGGTGTTACATTGACATCACAACAAATGCTGAGCAATTATCCTTTTTTCTGCCGCAGCCGAGACGTTCACTCGATGTAATTATTATTATGCTCTCCTTATTTAATTTATAGATTTCATGTGTTTTCATTTATTGTAAGGTATATTGTTGTTTTTCTCTGTGTTCCTAACGTCTCTCCTATGTGGCACTAAATAAATACTTTCTTTCTTTCTTTCTTTCTTTCTTTCTTTCTTTCTGGATAGGTACAGCAAATTGGATACGCGCTTACAATTTGTTGATGATGTGTACCGTAACTTCAACACAAAAATTCTAGATATTTGTGATGAAGATTACCCACAGACGTATCGTGACTTGGTACACGCAGATTATGACCAAATTATGGATTATGCAGATCGAATCTCACAGCGTGCTAGGGAAATTTCGGCGCTGAAAAGGGGTGAGTCTCCCGTGTCTAGGGATGTGAAACCTTCTACTTCGGCCTTATTGAGTAAACTGCCCACTTTGGACTTGCCGCGTTTTGATGGTCGTTTGGACCAATGGCTAGGTTTGATAAATTTGTTTGAGAGTCTAGTCCACGCGCGTTCTGACTTAGGTTCCGCTCAGAAATTGTCCTACCTGTTCTCCGTGTTGGAAGGTGAGGCGAGAGGTTTAGTTCAGCACCTGGAGATCAATGATGGAAACTATGTAGTGGCACGTAACCTTCTCATGAAGCGTTACCAAAATAAGCGTTGCCTGGCAGACACACACATTGGTCAGCTCTTGGGTCTGCCAGTGGTATCTAGGGTCTCGGCTTTAAGGTCCGACTTATTGAACCCATTGATGATTGCGATCAACGCACTAGAAAGGTTAGACCTTCCAGTGAGCACTTGGTCATATATGCTGGTGCACATTGTTTTGAAGAAGCTTCCTGCGGAACTTAGGGCTCGTTTCGAGCAAAAATATGGAGGTGATGATGTAACTCACTTGCCTGCTTTTGATGTCCTCGAGAAATTTTTGGAAGATGAGTGCCGGATGGTAGACATGACGGTCGTTGACAGGTCATCTGGTCTACAGTTTCCGCGGTCATCGGCTCCGACCCGCAATCACGCCTTTGGAAGGCCAGAGGTTCGTCGCCCACCACGTTTTGCTGCTATACAGTCGCGACATGAGTGCACCTATTGCAAGTCCCCGAGTCATAAAGTCGCCAGTTGCTCAGACTTCACTGCAATGCATGTTGCCTCACGTAGGCGTTTGGCTAAGGCTCGAGGTTGGTGCTTCTCTTGTTTGGGAAACCATTTCCAGCGCGATTGCCCTAATCCTCGCCCATGTACGTACTGCAGAGGCCAGCATTTGAAACTTCTTTGTGCGAATAATAATGGGATTGGTCGTGAACTTGACCGTCAAGGCTCACCTACGGGTAGTTATGAGCGAAGGCACCGGTATGAAAACCGCAGTTTGAGACCTAGTCGCTCACCCCCGTGCGTCGTAGATTCTGTCGTAGTAAGGCGCCCACAAGGTCAACGCTCGCCGTCATCAGAAGCCCGTGGTAAGAGTGATAACCGCGATTCGCGCACGTATCGTCACGGGCGGGTACCTACCATTGATGACGCTTCACATGAACGCAAGAATCACCCACTACCTAGGCGACATTAGGAACACGGCGCCTGCCCCCGTTATGCACCACCCCCGTTTGAAACCGCACTCCTACCCACTGCTTCTGTAAGGGTCTGGGGACGGACAGGTGCCAGGACGGACATTGGTCGGTTGTCAGTAGATTCAATTGTAATAGGTGCTCGCGTTTAATTGTTTTATAAATATATTTATGGTCAGATATCAAAAAAGTTTTATAAGTCGTACTCATTAAGATATTGTGTACATAATATAGTGAAGTAGTTTATTACTATTCACATTTAACAACAAAAAGTAATTAAATCACTAGCAAGCGAATCGTCTCTTTAAACATAATACCCACTTCGTAATTTATAAAATCAGCTGACGAAAAAAAACAAATAAATATTTCATATACTTTATTATTAATAACAGTGAACATACTTTTATATTCTATTTCTAATAAAAATCACTGCAGTGTGAAACTAAGTTTGATCATTCACCTTCTGTCCGTTGTTGGTATAAATATACTTACCAAGAATGGCTAAGTGCGGGGCTTGTGGAAGGTTCATATCCCAAGCAGATACGGCCAAGTGTCGGAAATGTATTGCAGTATATCATAGAGTATGTGTGAATCTCCCTGCTGTCGGTACCATACCTTCCTCCTGGCTTTGCCCGGAGTGCACTAAAAATGTCGTCAGAGATAATAAAGCCGATACGCCCATCAAGCCGCAAGTGCAACACTCTCCGAGTCTTACCGAGACTGGGGGTCATGATCGCGGCTGCAGTGAATGTGAGTTGACCCTAGTGCATCAGGTTCGGGATGAATTTATTTGCAACCTGAGGTTACTCAGCGAGGAGCTGTGCGCAGTTCGCTCAGAGCTTCAACTATTTCGAGAGGACATGGCTGACTTAAGATCTTCTTTGATGAAATGCAATAAGCGGATGGATGGATTAGAGGAAAGGCTCAATACCCTTGAGCAACAGAAAGCACAACCCGCTTCTGATACACCAATAACAGACGTCTTAGCGGAACTCAGACAGGAGCTCAATGAGAGGGATCAAGAGCTTCTAGCAAATGACGTCGAGTTCGGTAATTTACCAGAATCAAATGGTGAAAATCCATTGCATTTGGTAGGACAAATTGCTATGAAGTTAGGGGTTGTAATAGACGAGCGCGACATAGTGACGGCGGAGCGTGTGGGTGCGTATCACATCGGCGCCACGAGCGGTGATGGGCCGGAACGACGCCCGCGCTCCCTGGTGGTTCGGCTGACGCGTCGTCACCTGCGCGACGAATTACTGCAGGCTGCTCGTGTGCGCCGTGGGTCCACCACAGAGGGTGTGTGCCCAGCCGCATCACCACGCCGTTTTTATGTTAACGAACGCCTAACAAAGCATAATCGGCATTTATTTCGTAAAACACGAGAAGCTGGGAGGCTGTGCGGTTGGAAGTTCATATGGACCAAGAGAGGTGCCATTTTGGCACGTAAAGAACCCGGCGACCCATATTTCACTGTTCGCACCGAAGCTGACCTTCCACGTATTTTTGGAGCTAACAGTGAAAAAAAATTATAAATTTAGTTATATTATTATAGTTAATTTCTTACAATTCCAACTTTTCAATGAGTGCATAGTATTTTTAACGACTACACCACTAATCTCTGTCACTATATGTATTGTTACTTGTAAACAATGCATCATTCTGAAATGTAAAATGAACTTAGCACATATACACATGTCAAATAAATGGACAGATAATAGTATAGAGGGGAGGCTATACAATATATTTACAATTGTAACAGTTTATAAGTGTACTTTAATAGTCTCTTGTAATGAAAACCTCAACAAGTTATACATGCAATGTGCATATCTAATCAACAGATTGGATAAAGCATGCCCTAATATACATGATTTATTTAAATTAACATATCTACATAATCAAATATCAATATTATCTATTACTAATCAATTAAAAACTTATATTTACTTTGTTATGATCTATAAACTTATTTATTTATAATGATTAAGAACAATCCGATTACGAAATGAAAAATGATGTCGCAAGCGGGATTCGAACCCGCGCCTATTGGGATTCCGGCCCAATCGTGCTGCCACTGCACCACCGCGACTAATTGTAGGACATGCAAATTTCACTTCGTAATATATTTACGTCTTAAGGTGACGGTATGCTATCTACCCGACAATGTTTACACATTGTTATAGGCTTAATACTTCAAACTTTACAGTTAGAATTGTATTAAACGATGACACAACCTTGTTATTTAAATTACTGAAATTTAGCATTTAATATGCTTAATTATTTATAAAATCCGATTACGAAATGAAAAATGATGTCGCAAGCGGGATTCGAACCCGCGCCTATTGGGATTCCGGCCCAATCGTGCTGCCACTGCACCACCGCGACTAATTGTAGGACATGCAAATTTCACTTCGTAATATATTTACGTCTTAAGGTGACGGTATGCTATCTACCCGACAATGTTTACACATTGTTATAGGCTTAATACTTCAAACTTTACAGTTAGAATTGTATTAAACGATGACACAACCTTGTTATTTAAATTACTGAAATTTAGCATTTAATATGCTTAATTATTTATAAAATCCGATTACGAAATGAAAAATGAGACGTAAATATATTACGAACCTTAAGACGACCTTAAGACGTAAATATATTACGAAGTGAAATTTGCATGTCCTACAATTAGTCGCGGTGGTGCAGTGGCAGCACGATTGGGCCGGAATCCCAATAGGCGCGGGTTCGAATCCCGCTTGCGACATCATTTTTCATTTCGTAATCGGATTTTATAAATAATTAAGCATATTAAATGCTAAATTTCAGTAATTTAGATTAAGAACAAATTCATAAAGTTTGGATTAATAAATGCTGGCTCACTGGGTACAAAGCAGGACGAATTTCGAATAGCAATGATCCGACATGCCGTGGATGTCATGGCAGTAAATGAAACATGGCTGAGATTGGGACAGGAGGACCGGGCACCGTCTATAGCTGGGTACAAATTTAAACATATACCTAGACCAAAAACGGTTCATGGTGGACGGGGCGGCGGGGTTGGTTTCTATATTGGAGATGGTGTGACAGCGCGCGTTCAATCTCACCCTGTAGACTCTGATCTGGAGCAGTTTTGGTTGAGAATGAAGGTGTATGGTAAAATACTATTGGTGGGCACAGTGTACCGCCTGCCATGGTATATACTGTCGGACTTTCTTGACTGTCTTACAGATAGCATATGTGGCTTTGGCTCCTTCGATCACATAATACTTTTAGGTGATTTAAATGTTGATATGTTAAACACTAACTGTTCAAAATATAAACAGATACAAGAATTTATTAATTATTTTAATTTTAAACAAGTGGTACAATCAGCAACCCACTTCATGAGTGATGGTGGTTCGCTCATTGATGTCATCATCACAGATAATGACATGAAAGTTCGCAATATATTGGTGGATCACATTAGCGAGCTTGGTCATCACTCATTCATATCGTGTGAAACTGTGTTCAAAAGGGAACGACCAAAACCAAGGATTATACAATATCGACCTATAAAAAATATACTGAAAGACTACTTTAATGTGGACAAGGACTTGATACCATGGTCAGTCATATGTGACATGTCAGATGTTAACGGTATGGTTCAAACATTTAATTATTTTATTACTGAATTATTTAACCTACATGCACCTGTTGTTAAGAGAACTTTTAGAGATAGACCAACGCCCTGGATTACTGAAAATGTTAAACTACTGTTTAGACTAAGAGATAAGGCTAGGCATAGAGCCCAAAACTCATCCAATGAGGCTCATAAAATATACTACTTGGATCTGAAGAAACAGGCCGCTCATGCTTTAGATAGCGACAAAAAGGCATACTTCTCTAGATTTATTAATAACCACATTAAGAACCCTAAATTGCTATGGAAAAATTTAAAATCAGATGTATTGCCACACCATGGAGATGACAGGCTTTCGGAGCACTTTAATGATCCATTTACAATGGGCAAATCTTTCTTAGAGGTGCCTGGCGGATGTGGTACAGACCCCTTACTATTGTTGTATTTTAAACAAAATAGGTTTAGTAATGCGTACCGCAATGCGGGTTAGGGCGTCCCCCGGAGGCGACGCGTACCGACCCGCCCCCGTCGGTACGAACATCGGCAGTTGCGGCGATGGGGGCCGCCACCCATCACGCCTTGCCCAGTTAGGCGAGTCGAGGAGAGCGGAGTGCCGGGTGGGCACGTGGAATGTAAGAGGTTGTGTGGAAGGTAAGTTGCACGAGCTGATATCCGTCATGGCGGACAAACAGCTAGACGTGCTCTGTGTAACAGAGACCAAGCGAAGGGGCAGCGACGCCTGCGATCTTCCTGGTGGCGGGATGGCTCTGTGGTCTGGTGTACCACAGAGCGATCGAGCCAGCATGGGGGTAGGAGTGCTGTTGTCCTCTCGCTTGGCCTCAGGTGTGAAGGATTACGGAATGTATGATCCCAGACTTCTCTGGGTCCGTATAAAACTAGGTGTCACCAAGGTATTCATGGTTGTAGCATATGCTCCCGTAGGATCCTCGGTGGCATCAGACCTAGAGAAGTTTTGGGACAATGTTAGGGAAGTTCTGGATATGGCAGAAACCAGTGAACGCGTGATTGTATGCGGAGATTTGAACGGATGGGTGGGGACCAAGCGTCCCGACTATGAGGACGTACTTGGTCCATTTGGTGATAAGAGAGTGAACGACGCAGGTAGGCTCATAGCGGATGTATGCATGGAGAAAAACCTTATTGTGTCAAACACATTTTTCCAACATAAGGACATCCATATGTATACATGGAGAAGGAATGAACAGAAAAGCATAATAGATTTAATTTTGGTAGACAGTCGCCTCCGAAGCAAAATATTGGACGCAAGAGCCTACAGGGGCCCCACAGTCGACACGGACCACTATCTCGTTATTGCGAGATTTAGTGGTCTGTTCAGAAAGTGGAGGCACTGGCGAGAGCGTGTCCACTTCGGAGGGCTTGAAAGAATAAAGGTTGAAAGGTTGCAAGAAGAGTGTGTAAGAGAAAAGTATGCAGAGGGTGTCCGAGAACGGCTGACGATGGCAAGCCAGCCGCAATCGGACATTGAAGAATGCTGGAGAGTATTGAAAGAGAGTATGGTAGATACAGCGAAAGAAGTATGTGGAAGTTCAAAGAAGCATAGAAAAACAAATGGTGATGCATGGTGGGATGCGGAAGTGGCAGCTTCCGTAGAGCAAAAGAAGAAAGCGTGGCTGGACTATGTCTCTTCTTTGAATCTGAATGACAGTATGACTGAACAGAAGAAAGAAATATATCGGCAATGTAAGAATGACACCAAGGCCTTAGTGAAAGAGAAACGTGATAGAGCAAGTATGAGTGCAGAAGATAGGCTGACTAAAAACTTCGAGGGTAACACCAAACTCTTTTGGAGGGAGGTGAAGAAGTCTCGGGGTGGTTGGTCAGCCTTCAGAATGAATAAAATAAGGTCTAAAGGTGGAGACATTCTTACACAAACACAAGACGTGTTAAGCCGATGGAGTGAATATTTTGGCGATATGTATGCGGATGCTACGGTTGGCGCCGGTGTTGGATGTGGTTTAGTAGATCAACATTCGACAACGGCGTCCTCCGATGGCATCAGTATGGATGAAGTTGAATGGGCGATAAGAAGTTTGAAAAATGGTAAGGCAGCGGGCATTGATATGGTGTCTGCCGAGATGATCAAGCTTGGTGGCTCTTGTGTCTGGGAGGCGTTCCTGTTGCTCCTCAATTTATGTTGGAGCTCGGGAATGGTTCCCGGGGACTGGAATAGCGCAGTCATCGTGCCTTTGTTTAAAAACAAGGGTTCACGTTATGACTGCGCAAATTACAGAGCCATAAGCTTGACCAGTTTGGCAGCAAAAGTGTATGGAAAAATTATTGAAAGGAGAATGAGGATGGTGTCCGATGGTTTACTGTGTGAGACACAAGGAGGTTTCAGGAGTGGAAGGGGATGCATGGATCAAGTGTTCTCTCTGCGCAACATTGTGGAGAAGCATCTGGCTCTAGGTCAGAGGGTTTTCTGCAGTTTTGTGGATCTGGAGAGAGCATTTGACACGGTTGTACGAAAGGAACTTTGGGACATTTTACCGGAGTATGGTATTAACGGTAAACTGCTACAGGCTGTGCAGTCCAGTTACATGGGCTGTAGAGCCTGTGTGCGGCTGGATGATGGAATGTCGCCTTGGTTTGACGTCAATATCGGCGTTAAGCAGGGCTGCGTTCTGTCAGCCAGGCTGTTTATCATATATCTGGATAAATGTCTCCAAAGGTTGAACGATATGAATGTGGGAGTCCAGATGGGTAACTCAGTGGTCTCTGCTCTGCTTTATGCAGATGATGCAGTTCTGCTGGCACAGTCAGCGACTGACCTGCAGACCCTAGTCTACATAATGACAGAAGATTGTAAGAAAAGGGGTCTACGCGTGAATGTGAGCAAAACCAAAATAATGGTCTTTGAAAGAGATGAAGCCAGAACAGATGTAAGAGTAACAATAGGTAATGATGTACTAGAGCAAGTGGATGAATTTGTATATCTTGGATGTGGATTTAGCCGAGATGGAAGGTACACCACTGATATAGAGCGAAGAGTGAATGCGGGAAATAGAGTGAACGGAGCGTTGGGGCAACTTCTCGGCAGCCACCACCTCAGCCAGAAGGCACGTGTAGCAATACATAACGCAGTGCTTGTCCCAACATTACTGTATGGAAGCGAGAGTTGGGTATGCAGAAAAGAGTATGATAGTAAAATTAATGCGGTCGAAATGCGATCTCTGCGGAAAATCTGTGGAGTTAGGCTGACCGACCGCATTCGTAACGACGACGTAAGAGAGCGAGTAGGTATGAAAGAGAGTATTGGTGTAAAGATGCGAAAGGGAATGCTCCGATGGTTCGGACATGTGGAAAGAATGCCGAACGAACGCCTGGTTAAGAAGATATACAATGCGAAAGTGGAAGGATGTAGGTACCGAGGGAGACCGAGACTAACCTACCTAGACCAGATCGGTCATGTACTGAAGGAAGGTGGAGTCAAGAGTCTCCGAAACCGGCGAGCGTGTATGAAGAGAATTATGAATGTTGAGGAAGCGAGTGAAGTATGCAGAGATAGAGTTCTCTGGCACTCTGTCCTCTCTGCCTACCCTGCAAGGGATATGGCGTGATGATATGTATGTATGTATGTAGGTTTAGTAACTCCATCCTGAACTTAAAGCCAGTAGACCATGAATCAGTGCTAAGGATTATAAATGGTATGGAGTCTAATGCTCGGGGTAACGATGGCATCAGCCTAGACATGTTAACTCTCACCCTGCCTAGTTCCCTGAAAGCCATTACTAGCATTGTAAATGTATCTTTAGAAACTCATACATTCCCGGAGTTGTGGAAATGCGCTATAATAAAACCGATACCTAAAATTAATAACCCTGTTACATACAAAGATCTGCGTCCAATAAGTATACTGCCCTTAGTATCAAAAATACTAGAGAGGGTGGTATATGAACAAGTGACTGAATATTTGGAAAAGAATAACATTTTACCAGATCTGCAATCGGGTTTCAGAAGAGGCCGTAGTACTGCCTCTGCTCTTTCTGATGTTGTTGGTAACATCCTAGAGGCTCGAGACAGAGGCGAGGCTTCTATACTAGTTTTGCTAGACTATTCCCGTGCTTTTGACAGTATTAATATTGATCTGTTGCTCTCCAAGTTGACATTTTATGGTTTTGCTGCAGAAACCGTGAAATGGTTTACCAGCTACCTGAGCAACAGATCACAATATGTTGAAATCAATACGGCGGATGGCTCAACTAAACACTCCCCTCATTTTAATGTATGTAGAGGTGTGCCCCAGGGATCTATTCTTGGGCCATTGTTATTTATCATATATAGTGCTGATATTACTGGTTGCTTTGTACATAGTAAGTATCACATGTATGCGGACGATGTACAACTATACACTTCCTTCAAACCTAGAAATACTGATCTGGCTATCAAAGGTCTCAATGAAGACATACAGAGAGTAGTCACTTGGGCAGAACAGAATAATTTAGTTTTAAATCCTACAAAAAGCAAATTCATGATCTTAGGAAGTAAAAGCCAAATCAATGCCTCTATTTCTGAAAACCCAAAGGTCATTATACAAAATGAACAAGTCAACAGAGTTGAAGATACACTCAATCTAGGCCTTTTTATGGATGGGGAACTACGCTTTGAAAGACATATCAAAAACACCTTAAGGAACTGTTTCTACAGATTAAAAGTTCTGTATGCGATAAGAGACTATATAAGCATCCCATTGAGAACACAGTTAACAAATAGTCTCATTTTATCTCGATTGAACTATTGTGACATTGTGTATGGACCATGCCTATTGAGCAGAACTCAGAGCCTCATTCAAAGGATTCAAAATGCCTGCGCACGTTTCTGCTTCAATATTCCAAAGCGGAATCATGTCACTCCTTACTTAAACAAGCATAACATTTTGAAGATGAATAATAGGAGAAAAGTTCATTTTGCCAGCTTTCTGTATAGTATTATTACTACACAAAGCCCTAAATACTTATATTTCAAGTTACAATGGAAGACAGATAAGTGTAAATACCCGATTCGGTCCACAGTACATCCTCTTATAATCCCTAAATATAGAACTTCTGCCTTTAGGGGAAGTTTTAAGTACGCTGCAACACACTGCTGGAACATATTGTCCCCACCTTTACGTCAGCTAAAAACAAAACAAAATTTCGTGCTTAATTTAAAAAAATATTATATGTCATTACAAACTTCTCAATAATCACTTAATCATTATTATATCCTATTTAATTATTATAATTAATTATTTTTAATATGTTTAATTGCATTACATAATAAATCAATGTTTATTACAGTGGCGAATTATGTATCAAATCTGATATATATGCATCTGTATGTTTTTGAGTGTGTGTCTTTAAATTCGTGTATATGTGTACATATGTATTGCATGTCTTATGGAAATATTTCATACATACCAATATTTTGATAGACACTCGAAGATTTTATATTTAAATACTGAGTACACATCTGTAATAAAGAAATTCTGATTTTGAATAGTTGAACACACGATTTACGTCTTTATTCTGACAGTAATATGTGACACAATAACTCTACTTACATTTTTCATTTGTTGTGAGGTGTTTAGTTTATCGATGCCTATACTTCAGTGAATAAGCTTTCCATCACAGTTTCTCGAAATCTCACCAATTTTATGGCATTGAACATGTTCTTGGGTAAATTTTGTTGTTTTACGATGTATCTATTAGACAACAGCACATTGACACAACTATAGCGTCTGTTCGAATGGGCAAAGGGAATAAATCACATTCAGATTCAGCCTAATCATATATTTGTTATGTTATTTGTGCGGACGCCCATGTCGTGCGGCGTTCCACAGGGGTCGGTTCTGGGGCCGACCCTGTGGGACATCGGGTACGACTGGGCGTTGAGAGGGAGTCTCCCCCCCGGGCTGAGCTTGGTATGCTACGCTGACGACACGCTCGTCACAGCCCGGGGCAGGACACTCGAAGAGGCGGCGAGCCTGGCCACTCTCGGCACCGAGGAGATGGTCAGGCGGATCGAGGCGCTGGGGCTCAGGGTGGCCCTAAACAAGACGGAGGCCCTACTTTTCCATGGGCCCCGTGTGAGGCTACCCATCGGCGCCTCGATAGTGGTAAACTCCATCCACATCAGCATCCAGGCCCATATGAGGTACTTGGGTCTGGTGCTCGACGGGCGATGGTGGTTCCGGGAGCATTTCCGACAGATTGCTCCCCGGCTTGTCGGCGCGGCGTCCGCCCTTTCTCGACTCATGCCGAACGTGGGCGGACCCAGTTTCGAGGGCCGACGGCTGTATGCGGGGGTCATCCGCTCGATGGCCATGTACGGCGCACCCGTGTGGGCGAGGGCTCTGAACGCCCAGCTCAGGGCGGTTCTGTGGAGGCCACAGAGAGCCATGGCGGTCAGAGCCATTCGCGGGTACCGCACGGTGTCGACAGAGGCGGCGTGCCTGTTGGCCGGGACACCCCCGTGGGACCTAGAGGCGGAGATGCTCTCCGACCTCTACCGGCGGGTTATCACAGCGCGCGAGGAAGGTGGCTCCCCATCGTTGAGCGAGATAGCCACCTGGCGCGTGGATGCCCGCCGAGACGTCATCGCCCGTTGGGCTACGCGGCTGGAGAGGCCTAGGCACGGTGTGGAGACCGTTGAGGCCCTCCGGCCCGTATTGATAGAGTGGATGGAGCGGCGGCACGGAGTCCTCACCTTTCGGCTGGTGCAGGTATTGACGGGGCACGGGTGTTTCGGGTTGTGCCTGCACAGGGTCGTGTATAGGGAGTGGACTCCGGCCTGCCACCACTGCAGGAGTGGCAAGGACACGGCGCAACACACGCTGGAGGTGTGTCCGGGATGGGAGCGGCAGCGCCGTGACCTCGTCGTTGTCATCGGTGCCGACCTGACGCTGCCGGCCGTCGCGAGGGCGATGGTCGATAGCGTCAGGAACTGGGACGCGGTCGCCGCCTTCTGCGAGGCTGTCATCTCGCAGAAGGAAGCGGCGGAACGGGCAAGGGAGAATTCCCGCGCCCCGGGCCGCCGCCAGCGGCCGGGGCGGCGCAGGCGCGAATACCTGCGCCTGATGCCGCCCTAACCGAGGCTTCGGGTGATCGGACCGGGGAATTGCCCGGTCACCCGACGTGAGGCCACCGCGTGAGGGCGACGCCCCGACGGCGAAATCTGTAGGGGCGTCGACGAGAGGAACCCGCGAGGGTGAACCGCCGGGCGGGCCACCGAAGTTAAAAATCGGGTCCCGGTGACCCGCTCGCACGGCGAAGAGAGAGGAGTTTTACGGTGGGTCTATGGGGTCACGCGCCACCTTCTCCGTCACCCCGGGCCGATTTGGCGGGGCGAGGCTAATCCATAGTCCACCAAAAAAAAAAAAAAAAAAAAAAAAAAAAAAAAAAAAAAAAAAAAAAAAAAAAAAAAGGCCCATATGAGGTACTTGGGTCTGGTACTCGACGGGCGATGGTGGTTCCGGGAGCATTTTCGTCAAATTGCTCCCCGGCTAGTCGGCGCGGCGTCCGCCCTTTCTCGGCTCATGCCGAACGTGGACGGACCCAGTTTCGAGGGCCGACGGCTGTATGCGGGGGTGATCCGCTCAATGGCCATGTACGGCGCACCCGTGTGGGCGAGGGCTTTGAACGCCCAGCTCAGGTCGGTGCTGTGGAGGCCACAGCGAGCCATGGCGGTCAGAGCCATTCGCGGGTACCGCACGGTGTCTACCGAGGCGGCATGCCTATTGGCCGGGACACCCCCGTGGGACCTAGAGGCGGAGATGCTCTCCGACCTCTACCGACGGGTTACCTCAATGCGCAAAGAGGGTGGCTCCCCATCGTTCAACGAGATAGCCACCTGGCGCGAGGACGCCCGCCGAGAAGTCATCGCCCGTTGGGCTACGCGGCTGGAGAGGCCTAGACACGGTGTTTTTACCGTTGAGGCCCTCCGGCCCGTACTGATGGAGTGGATGGAGCGGCGGCACGGAGTCCTCTCTTTCCGGTTGGTGCAGGTCTTGTCGGCGCATGGTTGCTTCGGCAAGTACCTGCACACGGTCGTGCGGAGGGAGTGGACTCCGTCCTGCCACCATTGCAGTAGCGACGAGGACACGGCGCAACATACGCTCGAGGTATGTTCGGGCTGGGACGGGCAGCGCCGTGACCTCGTCGCTGTCATCGGTGCCGACCTGACGCTGCCGGCTGTTGCGCGAGCGATGGTCGACATCGTCGGGAATTGGGACGCGGTCGCCGCCTTCTGCGAGGCTGTCATCTCGCAGAAGGAGGCGGCGGAACGGGCCCGGGAGGATTCCCGTGACCCGGGCCGCCGCCCGCGGCCGGGGCGGCGCAGGCGCGAGTACCTGCGCCTGATGCCGCCCTAACCGAGGCTTCGGGTGATCGGGGAATTGTCCGGTCACCTGACATGAGGCCACCGCGTGAGGACGATGCCTCGACGGCGAAAGCTGCCGGGGCGTCGACAGGAGAGGACCCCGAGAGGGCATACCGCCGAGCGGGCCACCGAAGACAAAGATCGGGTACCGGTGGCCGGCGCGGCACGGCGAAGAAGAGGTGCTTGCAGGGTGGGTCAATGGGGTTGCGCGCCGCCTCTTCCGTCGCCCCGGACCGATTTGGCGGGGTGCGACGTCCATAGCCCACCGCAAAAAAAAAAAAAGGTAATTGCCTTTGTATAAACAACTATATGATACAGAATGACACAGGATAGTCTCCCCGTGTGACTACGGGAAAGAACACAATTGTCGCCATTTTTTATTAGCCCGTGGAATCCTCAGCCAAATAGGACAAGGGTTCACCAATAAAATTAGCAGCAGCACTTCCTCGGAAAACACAGCAAAAGGTAGTTTATTCCAGATGTCGCACGTACGTGGTAGAAGTGATCGCTAGAAACGTACAGTCGAGGACCGTATCGTTTACAGGCGCAATGAATGAACCCTGCTACGGTATCGAAAGACTGGAGCGGTCGATCTCAAACTGATTAAACAGACCAATAAACAAATAAATAACATGGCTAGCGGAAGTCAGTACATGATATGCGATATATGCACCGTGGAACTCGCGGGTCTAGCCTGACTAAACGGTTATTTTTTGTGTCTTAGTTGTTAGCCTTAGATGGGTATGACAACTTTACCTGGACTGTGGGTGAGCGCTGAGGGCTCTCATCCCGAAACAGAGCTCAATCGCTTTCTTTGATACGCGTTTTAAAACAAGTTTGCGTAGTGGCGAGCGAATGACGCGTTAGGTGACGTGGTCAGTGAACATATTAAAACGTTGTAACATGTTTTAGCATGTGCGATAAACCCAAGTGCCATCATATCTCTGCTGGTGAGACCAGCTCATCACACTTTGCTGGTGAGACTAGCTCCAAAAAGGTCAAATAAGGAGTGGCTATAATTATATTCTTATTCCATCGTCATACGGTAAATATAACAATTAAGGTAGCATAATTTGTAGAGTAAATAGAAATACAAAACTAAAATTTTTTTTTGTGACCGGGTAATATTATATATATTCGTTTTTAACCTTCGGAAATTCGACCACGTATCCAATTTACGCTCTCGGCTCAATTGGTTACCAATTAGGCAAAGACGAAGCTTGCGTACTCTTACTCTTCTTTATTCTATTTTAAACTCTCCTAATTTCCCCTCTTACTTAAAACAACAGTTTCAATTTCTTAGCACCACTCACGACCGTAACCTTCGCTCTTCCAATAATCTTCTTCTCCACTGTCCCTCGCACTCCTCCAGTCTGGTACACTCTTCCTTTAGTATCCAGGCTGTTCTTCTCTGGAACTCGCTGCCTCTGGAAATCAAAGTGGCTGCAAACCGTAACATATTCAAAGCCAGGGTTAAACGATTTTATTTAGACTTTCTAGCGGAGTCAACACACCTGTAATTGTTCTCATCTATAATTTACGTAATTTACTTGTATGTATATATGTATGTATATGTAAGTATATAGTAATATATCTATTTGTATATGTATGTATATTGTTATATATGTATTTATTTGTATATATGCATATGTTTTGGAATATAATCATATTTATTAGGTATTTACATGTTTAGTGCACCCACATATACCTAACAACTTAGTTTCTTTTTTTTTTTTAGTATCTTTTATCTCTCTACATTGTATTGCACCTACCTCACATTATTTCTGCACCACTCTAGGTCCACTGGTAGAGAATGCTTATAGCATTAAGTCCGCCTTGTGCTATTTTTTTGTGCAAAAGTAATAAATAAATAAATAAATATGTTGTATAGTCACACTCATCCAATCAATCCGGGGCAACAAAAAGATGAAATGAATTCCTGACAGCTTTCACTGTCGGGGCAGGTAACTACTTGCCCTGCTGCTACTCATGCCCCCAACGCCCCAGCGGTAGAGCGTGTCACTGTAGAGAATTTACTCATAAACCCGCCCCGTCGCCTCCTTTTAAAATTATAATTATAATTTAATTTAAGTATATTAATACGCGAGCTCAGTGCGGCGAGAGAGATTGCGCACAATCGATTGCGCATGACATCGCATCGCCACGTCTCACACACTACTACGTATAGACCGTATAGTACATAATTATATTCTATCATATAGCATGGCGATGCATCGCCACGGCCTGTATTGCCATGGCCTGTATTGCTACGCGAACGATCATGTTTACCCTCGCCTGTAGATGTTTCACATCAAAAATTTAAATTTAAAACTATTTAATTTTAGACTTGCCATGATATCAAAAGATGGAAAAACAAAATCATTCGCTGAAAATGCAGACGGCTATGTACTCGCAGATACAATAAGCGTTATATTTCTACAAAAAGCAAAGGATGCGCTAAGGTGAATATAATTAACTTTAGTTAAATACTTTGGGTACAATGCAATTATTTTTTTATTTAAGTATAACCAGTAAGTATCTCTGCTTCCATATTTTTAATATAATGCTGAGTGATCCCGAGGGTGTTAAGCAGATTTATAAAGGTTAATATTTTTTGAACATAAAATCTCCACATGCCGTATCCAATCTCATAAGTCTCATCCAATTGAAACCACATGTATACTGGGCGCACTTTCAGACTATGCAACATCCAATATTAAGTTTGAAATAAAGGCAGGTGACCTTTTTAGAATTAGAATTAGAATTAGAATTTTTTATTAGTGTGATAATGGGTACAATTGGTCTTATTATTGAATTACATATGAAGTCCTCCAAAATCTGCCAGTTGGCTTACACTGTTAACAAAATGTACAAGTTTATCAATTTATTGTGTATTTTAACATGCATGTCATATATAAGAGGCAAAGGCAATAAGTGAAATGTCATCTAGATAATAAATTGTGGAACATGTCAAGTTTCATAGTAATTATTAATATTATTCATATATGTCAAGTATCATTATAATTATTAATATACAATACTATGCTATATACTTAATACTAGGATTATAAATTGTCAGTAAAAAACTCATTAATTGTATAATAACTCTTATTAATTAATAATAAACGTAATTTATGTTTAAATTGTATTGTATTTAACAGTTTTATATGATTTGGTATTGTGTTGTAGATTTTAGGAGCCATAAACAATATACTTTTTTGCATTAAAGCAGTTTTAGAATTAGGTATACAAAAGTTATGTTTATATATTTCTCTAACAGGACGCATCCTACTTTCTGAAACTTTTTTAAATAGATGCTGATTCTGTCTTACAAAGAGGGCAGTCTCATATATATACAAGCATGGAAATGTTAATATATTTAATTGCTTAAAATAAGTTTTACAGCTTTCCCTTGAGTTTAGTCCACATATTGCTCTAATGCATCTTTTTTGTGCTTTGAAAATAATGTCTTTGCCAGTAGAATTTCCCCAGAATATTACACCGTAACGAAGAATAGAGTCAACGTATCCATGATAAGCCATTAAAACTGCTTCCCGGTTTACTATTTTTCGTAACTTATACAAAGCAAATGAAAATTTACTTAGCTTTTTACTTAATGAATCTATATGTTCCTTCCACGTTAGCTTATTATCAATAGTAAGGCCAAGGAATTTAGTATTTGTTACAAATTCAATGATTTCATTGTTAAAGTGAATGTTAAGGTCATAGTTTTTATGCAATCTATGAGAAAAGTTTGTTATTTTAGTTTTATTTAAATTTATTGATAGATTATTTTGCTCCAACCAGTTAATAGATTGCGTTACTGCTATCTTTATATCCTTTTGAAGATTTTCTTTGCTATCATGTCTTAGAATTATAGTGCTATCATCAGCAAACAAAACCATTGGATATGATATTTGTTTTGGAAAGTCATTTATGTACACCAAGAATAGCAAAGGCCCCAAAACACTGCCTTGAGGTACCCCGCAAGATATAATAGCTTTTGATGACATATACTTTACTTCTCTCCTAGTTGTTATATTTATGTGACTTAATTCAACATATTGGGACCTGTTACTAAGGTAAGATTGAATAAGATCCAGGACATTACCTCGTACACCACAATAATTAAGTTTTCTTAAAAGTAGTTTATGATCTACTAAATCAAAAGCCTTTTTCATGTCCATATATATAGCAGAAACCATAGACTTTTTATCCAAATTTGTCACTATTTTATTAAGAAATTCGTATATGGCTAAGTTTATTGATCTCCCCTTTCTAAAGCCTTTCTGTTCATCACAAAAAACATTATGTTTTTCGAGGTAGGAATATAAGGCACCATAAATTACTTTCTCAAATATCTTTGAAATAATTGGTATAAGAGAAATTGGCCTATAGTTTTTCATATTTTTTTTATCGTCTTTTTTAAACAATGGTTTTACTATGTTAATTTTTAACTTTTCAGGATATATTCCTGTACTAAAGCTAGTATTTAGTATATAGCTAATAGGCTTAGATATTACATTAGAGACATATTTGACCACCTTAGTTGAAATGCCATCATAACCTACACTATTACTATTTTTCAGGTTTAGTATAACTTTATCTATTTCTTCAGGTACAAAAGGCCGCAGAAACATAGAGGAACTCATAGATTTAAGTTTATTGATAAAACTTGGGCGTTCGTTCTGTTGCTTTGAAAGATTAGCAGTCTCATTTACAAAATAATTGTTAAAAGCATTCGCAATATTTATCGGATCCGTTATAGACCTATTCTTCATTTCAATTTCTGAGATGAAGTCATAATTTATGTTTTGTTTGTTATCCCTAATTATTTCCCAAGTTGTTTTACATTTATTTTTTGATGATGAAATTTTGTAATTATTCTTCACGGTTTGTGTCATATTTATAATTTTTTTAAGACGAGAAGAATAGTTTTTAAGTTTTACTAAATTTGTGTTATTAGGATGCAGTCTGTATTGCCACAGCATTTGTCTTTTCTTTTTACAGCAACATTTTAGATTCAACTTTTTAATAATAATAATAATAAGTCCAAGTCCCTGAGGAATATCTTTTCCGGTTGTTCATGTCTTGCTAACGGCGAGTATTTGCATATACACGACTAAGTAGCCAGGGTCATTCGCCAGCAACTTGCTTTACAATAAAAACTCGTGAGCGTAAGTGGCGTACTACAGCTATATATACCAGGGCTGGTAGGTACTCGAAAATGGTCGTACCACATTGTACTGGGACTGACCTATTATCACTGATTGGACTATTGTAGTCAATAAGTCAGATAATAAGATAGATATACTATCTATATAATTGTAATAATTCTGTAAATGAGTATAATTTATAATTTTCAGACAGTTGCAGGTGTTAGGAGGCGAAATTAAATTTAATAATAATAATTATAACAATAAAACTTTATTGGTTTTATATATGTAGTACAATGGTAGTTACAATTTGTAATATATGGTAAAATAACTATAGTTTTACAATTTGAATGGGTGTAGTTCTGTTCTCCTTACTAGGATTCAAAGAAACCTGTGAAAAGGAATGACAGTTCCGTTCCCCTACGGATTAGAATTTAATGTTATTATATATGAACAATTTTATTCTTTTTAAGCTATTGCATAGCTTCTATCGCGGGCCTTGAGCGCGGGGACCGAATCCAGAAATTCCGTAACGAAAAAACCTCACGCTCCCCACTCCGACGGGCAAGGAGGTGTGGCTTGAAGGCCGTGCATCGTCTAACGTCGTTTCAGTTCGGCAGTCTTCGACACGGCGTTGTGTGCGATTAGACGTATTGTACGACTCTACGTAATAAATTTCCAATTATCTTGGCTGGCGATTTCAACATTAAATTCGCTGATAAAAAGTCAGAGCGGTTGACAACTTTTCTATCAAAAACATTGAATTTGAAAATGAATAATGATCCACAAGAGTCCACAACAAAATATGGGACCACCATTGACGCGGTATTTTCTATGTATTTAGAGGATATTAAGTCGCAAACTTATGTTTCTTGTTTCAGTTATCATAAACCTATAGTTTCAATGATAAATATTCCTGAATAACCAACAGCTACTGTAAAATAATAAAACCCACATGTATTGTAAAATAAAAAAAAGTGCGTGTAACCTTTACGCGCGATTGAAGTAAAACTTCTTTGGCGTTGACGACATATATCACTGAAATGATTAAATATTAACTTAAATAAATAAATATTATATTATTATTTTATAATTTAATTATATTTATTATTCATGTGCTTTACCAAGATTATTCGAATGTTATATTAATATTATTTATTCGAAACAGGTAATTGAAGCAAGTACAGTAGTTTATTATAAATTGTAATATATATAGTTAAAATTTGCAAAAATTTCTATAGCGCGATTTAGACTCTAATACATGTCCTCTTAGAATCCATTAACTTTGTTACAGCGCCATCTAGTAATAAATTATGATCCTATTTAAAAAATCTGAGTTACTCCCTAGTCGCGCCTAAAGAAGTTTTACTTCAATAAAAATATTTTAAATAAACAATATTAACTTTATATATTTATTTAATAATAGAAAAATTTGTTTTCTTATCGGTCACCACGCTCAAAAAGTCTAACTTGAATTAATATCAAAGAAAAAGCAATACTGCATGAATAAAATAAATAAATAAAAAAAAAATTATAATTGCATAAGTTGTGCGGGACAGCAGATAAACAATAGTTTTAAGAATAGTTTGTAACAGTTGTAATTAATTAGTTATAAGATTTTACGAAATTAAATAAAGAATAAATATAGATTTAGTATTAGCACGTAAGTACTAATATTGTAAACGGCTCTCGCAACGGTAACGCCGCATAGTACTTAAGGTAATTAATTGTATTGAAATTAAGCGCGGCTCTCGCAACGGTAACGCCGCGTTGTACTTAAGTAAATTTTAGAGCTTTGTGATTAGCTATAATTCCGACTCCGTGATTGGTCAAGAAAAACTGTAAAATTACGACCAATCGCGGGGTCGGCCAAAAATATATAAATACGGGACCAAACCGTGGTACCGTCACCGTCGTCAGGTGCTTCTCTCCGAAGAAACAACTCTTAAGAAAATAAAGCAAGATTAATCTACTGAACAAGAAGTCTCTTCATTCCTACTAATCCCAGCAAATCGTCAATGTCACCGTACATTTAATGGTCCTTCCCGAGCCGGATCCAGTGGGAAGCGAAGAAAATTATTATCTATTGGTAGACAAAGTCTAAACAGCAAGTAAGAAGCCACTGGTTGCAAGTATGCCGGTCACACGCTCCGAGGGAAAAGGTCGCAAGCAGCCTACAGAAACTCAGTCGTCGTCTGAGAACACCGCAACTACCTCGGCAACCGAATACAGCGGGGAAACAAGCGTCGCTACGGAAACAACCGAACAAACCGAACGTACAGAAGCCTCCGCCGCGACCGCCGAATCCGCCGTCTCCGCCGCTGCAACCGCCGAGCCCGCTGCTACCTCGTCCCCCGCCGACGCCGTCGCCTACTCGACCGCAACGACGCTGCCCGTGGATACGAACATGAAGCCGCCTACTACGGTCACCGAAAATCGAAGAGAGGCTCGTCAAGAAACCGATACAGTGAAACGAGCGAAGAATATAGTCGGCCCGTCGCCGCCGAGTGGACCACCGAATCCTCGGCCCTCCAACAAGAAGGGGGGTGGGGGGGTATCTACCCATAGCAAGACTAAGGCGTACAAGATAGCGAAAGCTAAAGAAGAATTATTACGTCTACAAGTCGAACTGGCCACCGCACGCCTCGCCGCACTAGAAACCGAAGATAGCAATGATGATGAAGAAGATGATGTCTCAATCTGCTCCAAGTCGAACGCGAACGAACGAGTGGACAACTGGCTGAAGAACCAGGCGCATCAAACCCACCCAGTGGAAGACCCAGTGATCGCCAGCACCGAGCCGCAGACTCCAGCCAGACCTACCGAAGAGCATCATCAACCGCAGCAGCCACTACAGACACCGGCGGGAGTGCAATCTGACGTCAAGATGATGACCGATGCCATCACCCTCGCCATCAAAGCTGCACACCGACCGAAATTCATCGAGCTACCAACGTTCAACGGGTCACATCAAGAGTGGCTACCGTTCCGCGCCGCGTATTACGAAACTGAAAAAATGTTCACCACAGTGGAGAATACTAACCGCCTAAGAAGAAACTTGAGGGGTAAAGCGAAGGAAGCCGTCAATGGTCTGCTGATCACCAACGCTCATCCGATGGAAGTGATGAAGACTTTGGAGTCCCGATTTGGAAGACCAGAAGCGATCGCAATGATGAATATGGAAGCGCTCCGTGGTCTACCGCGCCTCACAGAATCACCACGAGACATCTGCATCTACGCGACAAAAATATCCAACATCGTGGCAACTCTGAAGACTCTAAATTGTACTAACTACTTGTACAACCCCGAAGTTACGAAAGCCGTCATAGACAAGCTTACCCCGACACTCCGCTACAGATATTACGACTTCTCGGCGAAACAACCGCAAGACAGCCCGGATCTTATGAAGTTAGAAAACTTTTTCAAACAAGAAGCCGACCTATGCGCACCGTACGCGGCGCCCGAACCAGTGACGTCACACGCGCCGACCACTATACAGAAAAGAACACAGAAGGTCAACAATATTACGGAAAAAATATATCCACCGACCACTATACAGAAAAGGACGCAGAAGGTCAACAATATTACTTATACACCGAAGTGTCCAGTGTGTGATGAAACGGGACATACCACATCTGACTGCAAAGAATTCAAACAATTAGATGAAAATTCAAGATGGGATGTAGCGAAGAATAAACGCCTGTGCTTCAGATGTCTTCGATATAGGAGCAAGACTCACAACTGCCGAACCAAGCTGTGTGGTGTCAACGACTGTGGGAATACTCACCACAAGTTGTTGCACTACGTTAAGAAGATAGAAAAGACAGACACTGAAGAGAGTCAGGAAACGCACCACGTAGAAGCAATTAATTCCACCTGGTCAGCCAAGAAGAAACAATCCTATCTGAAGATTCTACCAGTACAGATACGAGGTCCGAAGGGATCCTTCGACACCTTCGCGTTGATGGACGACGGGTCAACAGTGACATTGGTCGACAACAACATAGTCGACACCATAGGAGCAACCGGTCCCATAGACCCATTGAAGATAGAAGGCATCAACGACATGAAGACTTCGGAATCGACTTCACGAAGAGTCACCATCAATATAAAAGGGCTCAACAATCACGAGGAACAAGTACAAGCGCGCACAGTGAAGAATCTACACGTCTCGTCTCAACAAGTCTCAGGAACAATAGTGGAAGGATGCAAACACCTGGCAGACATCAGCAAGTACCTCGCTTATCCGAACGCCAAGCCTTTAGTACTCATCGGGCAAGACAACTGGCATCTACTGCTAACATCCGAGGTCAGGAAAGGAGACAGGAACCAACCGGTGGCGTCACTAACACCGCTGGGTTGGGTACTCCATGGCAGCCAAACACGCAACCGCAGCCACAGCATCAACTTCGTGTCACACATAGTAGAAGAAACCGAAGAACCAGAGGACAACCTAGAAAAGATGATGAAACAATACTTCGAAATGGACGCCCTCTGCTTAAATCCTAGAAGACCGAAGTCCGATCCTGAAGAACAAGCGCTACGGATACTTGAGAAGGCGACGACCAGAACAGATAACGGAAGATTCGAAACCAACCTACTCTGGCGTAACGAACACGTCACCTTCCCGAACAACTACGACAACTCACTGAAGCGGCTGGTCAACATCGAGAAGAAGCTTGATCGTGATCCTACGTTGAAACAAAAGTACACAGAACAGATGGAAGCCCTCATCACAAAGGGGTACGCTGAACTAGCTCCAGCACAGAAAACGCCGAACAGGACGTGGTACTTACCTCACTTCGGTGTAGTTAACCCCATGAAACCAGACAAGCTGAGAGTGGTTCACGACGCTGCAGCCAAGACTAAGGGTATCTCCCTCAACGACATGCTACTGAAGGGACCGGACCTTTTACAATCGTTACCAGGCGTAATCATGCGGTTCAGACAGCACGAGATCGCAGTCACAGCTGACATCAAGGAAATGTTCATGCAAGTGAAGCTCCGATCCGAAGACAGAGACTCGCTTCGATATCTATGGCGAGGGAACCGACGTGATAATCGACCACCACAAGAATACCGAATGACGTCATTAATATTCGGAGCATCGTGTTCGCCTTCAACAGCAATATATGTCAAGAACCTGAATGCCATGCAACACGAGGAGACTCACCCCGAAGCCGCAGCAGCCATCGTCCATAAGCACTACGTCGACGACTACCTAGATAGCTTCAGAAGCATAGAAGACGCCGAAAGAATCACCAAGGATGTAAGAAGAATTCATCTGAAAGCCAGCTTCGATCTGAAACAATGGAAATCGAATTCACCAGCCCTCTTGGAAGCACTCGGTGAAACCAAACACGTAGAGGATATGGAACTCTACACATCCGAGGAACAAACGGAACGAGTGCTAGGCATTATTTGGAAGGTCGACTCAGACGTACTCACCTTCAACCTGAACCTAGCCAGAATACCACCGACATTATTGGAAGGAAAGAATCCAACAAAGAGAGAAGCGCTCAGGATAGTGATGTCACTCTTCGATCCGCTCGGACTTGCATCGCCCGTCACCGTGAGAGCAAAGCAAATCCTACAGGAAGTATGGCGGCGAGGCACGTCGTGGGACGACGAAATAGACGAAGACCTTGCGGATCAATGGGCAAACTGGATGACACACCTGAAGAACCTCTGCAACGTAACCATACCAAGGAAATACCTTCACTACAGCGATGCCACTTCTCTACAACTTCACATCTTCACCGATGCCAGCGAAGCAGCCTACTCAGCAGTCCTATTCTGGCGAGCAGTAACATCGAACGGCAAAGTACACATATCGCTCGTGATGGCAAAGGCTAAGGTGGCACCCCTGAAACTAACATCGATACCAAGGATGGAGTTACAAGCAGCAGTCATGGGCGCCAGACTCGCAGAAACGGTCATAGCGGAGCACGAAAGGAAACCTGAACGTAAGATCTTCTGGACGGATAGCAAAACAACCCTGTCCTGGATAAAGACTGGGTCGAGGTCATATAAACCGTACGTAGCTCATCGGCTGGCCGCAATAGAAGAGTGCTCTACAGTCAACGATTGGCGTTAGGTCCCGACGAAGATGAACGTAGCAGACGACGCCACCAGGGACGTCCCAATGGGATTCAGTAAAGATCACCGTTGGTATAAGGGTCCAGACTTTCTGCACGAAACCGAAGACGCCTGGCCGACCGAATCCTCTACAACAGCAATACCAGAACCCTCAGGAGAAGAGAGAGTACATCATATACGAGAAGGAAAATTGAAACTCTCGGAAGGTCTTCCTCAACCCTCAAGATTCTCCAGCTGGCACCGACTTCGATATTCAACAGCTCGCGTTCTGCAATTCATTCAACTCTGCAGATCATCGAAACAATCTGTGAACCATAGAAGAACGAATAAAAATAAAGAAAAGGATCCAGATTGGAAGAAGATAGTCAAACCAACGGGCACAAATACAACACAGAAGACGCTGGTACCTGGCGGGAGAAAACTGATACTAATCCCCGCTGAAATACTTAAGCAAGCAGAAGAACTCCTCATGCGCTCCTCACAGGAGGACTCCTTTCACGCTGAAATAGAAGACTTGAAGAACAATAGAACAGTCAGCAGAGAGAGTCGACTAAAGCAGTTAAGCGTCGAATACGTGAACGAAACCGTAAGACTCAGGAGTCGCATTCAAGCTACACGCAACGTTACGGAGGACTTCAAAAGCCCACTGGTGCTCGACGGTGACCACCATACAGTAAAACTTTGGATAGAATCAGTGCATAGACAACTACATCACGCAGGTGTGGAAGCAACAGTCAACGACTGCAGACAACAGTATTGGGTGCTGCGCTTACGTCCTATTGCGCGCACGATACTGCGAAGGTGCCTGTTCTGTCGAATGAAAACACAAGCGCCACCATACCCAAGGACGGGAGACCTGCCAGCCTGTCGACTAGCTCACCACAGACGACCTTTCACTTACACCGGGGTCGACTACTTCGGGCCTCTCTCTGTGACTGTCGGACGAACACATCAGAAGAGATACGTAGCCATCTTCACATGCCTCACCGTACGAGCTATACATCTGGAAATAGCCGGCTCACTCAGCGCTGACTCCGCGGTAATGGCACTGAGAAGAATGATCGCGAGACGAGGATGTCCGACGGAAATCTGGTCGGATAACGGCACTAACCTGAAGGCAGCAGACAAAGAACTACGACGAGCAGTCGACGAAGCAACCGAAACCGAAGCAGCAAAAAGGACAATCTCTTGGCGCTACATACCGCCGGGAGCACCGTTTATGGGCGGAGCCTGGGAGAGAATGGTTCGCTCAGTCAAGACCGCACTTGCAGCAACGCTACACGAACGACATCCTACAGAAGAAGTTCTCGCCACGCTGCTAGCCGAGGTGGAGAACACCGTAAACAGCCGCCCGCTGACGCATGTATCAGTCAACGCCGAGGACCCAGAAGCTCTGACCCCCAATCACTTCCTGCTGGGGGGACCTGGACGAATGCCACATCCGGGTGAATTCACCGACAGAGACGTCCTATCGAAAACCAGCTGGCGAGCGGCTCAGACATTAGCCGACATATACTGGACACGTTGGTTGAAGGAGTATCTTCCCGAACTCCAAAACCGGCGGGAGCCCCATGGGAAAGGAGCAGCAGTACGAGTCAACGACCTGGTGCAAGTAGTGGACACCAACCTACCCCGCAACGTGTGGATACGGGGTTTTTTTTTTTTTTTTTTTTTTTTTGGTGGACTATGGATTAGTCTCGCCCCGCCAAATCGGTCCGGGGTGACGGAAAAGGCGGCGCGTGACCCCATAGACCCACCGTAAAAACTCCTCTCTCTTCGCCGTGCGAGCGGGTCACCGGGACCCGATTTTTAACTTCGGTGGCCCGCCCGGCGGTTCACCCTCGCGGGTTCCTCTCGTCGACGCCCCGACAGATTTCGCCGTCGGGGCGTCGCCCTCGCGCGGTGGCCTCACGTCGGGTGACCGGGCAATTCCCCGGTCCGATCACCCGAAGCCTCGGTTAGGGCGGCATCAGGCGCAGGTATTCGCGCCTGCGCCGCCCCGGCCGCTGGCGGCGGCCCGGGGCGCGGGAATCCTCCCTTGCCCGTTCCGCCGCTTCCTTCTGCGAGATGACAGCCTCGCAGAAGGCGGCGACCGCGTCCCAGTTCCTGATGCTGTCGACCATCGCTCTCGCGACGGCCGGCAGCGTCAGGTCGGCACCGATGACAGCGACGAGGTCACGGCGCTGCCGCTCCCATCCCGGACACACCTCCAGCGTGTGTTGCGCCGTGTTCTCGTCACTCCTGCAGTGGTGGCAGGCCGGAGTCCACTCCCTATACACGACCCTGTGCAGGTACAACCCGAAACACCCGTGCCCCGTCAATACCTGCACCAGCCGAAAGGTGAGGACTCCGTGCCGCCGCTCCATCCACTCTATCAATACGGGTCGGAGGGCCTCAACGGTCTCCACACCGTGCCTAGGCCTCTCCAGCCGCGTAGCCCAACGGGCGATGACGTCTCGGCGGGCATCCACGCGCCAGGTGGCTATCTCGCTCAACGATGGGGAGCCACCTTCCTCGCGCGCTGTGATAACCCGCCGGTAGAGGTCGGAGAGCATCTCCGCCTCTAGGTCCCACGGGGGTGTCCCGGCCAACAGGCACGCCGCCTCTGTCGACACCGTGCGGTACCCGCGAATGGCTCTGACCGCCATGGCTCTCTGTGGCCTCCACAGAACCGCCCTGAGCTGGGCGTTCAGAGCCCTCGCCCACACGGGTGCGCCGTACATGGCCATCGAGCGGATGACCCCCGCATACAGCCGTCGGGCCTCAAAACTGGGTCCGCCCACATTCGGCATGAGACGAGAAAGGGCGGACGCCGCGCCGACAAGCCGGGGAGCAATCTGTCGGAAATGCTCCCGGAACCACCATCGCCCGTCGAGCACCAGACCCAAGTACCTCATATGGGCCTGGATGCTAATGTGGATGGAGTTTACCACTATCGAGGCGCCGATGGGCAGCCTCACACGGGGCCCATGGAAAAGTAGGGCCTCCGTCTTGTTTAGGGCCACCCTGAGCCCCAGCGCCTCGATCCGCCTGACCATCTCCTCGGTGCCGAGAGTGGCCAGGCTCGCCGCCTCTTCGAGTGTCCTGCCCCGGGCTGTGACGAGCGTGTCGTCAGCGTAGCACACCAAGCTCAGCCCGGGGGGGAGACTCCCTCTCAACGCCCAGTCGTACCCGATGTCCCACAGAGTCGGCCCCAGAACCGACCCCTGTGGAACGCCGCACGACATGGGCGTCCGCACAATGTCCCCTGCGGGACCCGCGCAGAGGATACTGCGGCCCTCCAAATAGTCTGCCACCAGCCGCCTGAGGTACAGGGGCACTCCATGGAACCGGAGCGCCTCCCTGATGCAGCCGAATGGCAGACTATTGAATGCGTTGGCGATGTCCAACGACACCGCCAACAGCACTCCCTTCCCGGCGACGGCCTTCGCGGCCGCCTGCCTCAGGCGTAATAGGGCCCCGATGGTCGAACGCCCCCTCCGAAACCCATACTGAGCGTCCGACAGATCGGGCCCCACCTCCTCCAGGTGTCGGACGATGCGGGCAGCGAGCACACGCTCCAGCAGCTTACCCACATCGTCGAGGAGCACGATGGGCCTGTAGGCCGACGGCAAATCCGGGGACCGTCCCGGCTTTGGCAGGAGAACCAACCTCCCTTCCTTCCAGCACTCAGGGAACCGTCCAGACGTCAGAAAGGCGTTGAACAGCTGCCTGAGGCGAGGCTCGAAGTGCTCGAGGAGCGACGTCAGCACCCGGACTGGAATTCCGTCCGGGCCGGGGGCCGTGGTGGCGGAACGAATCTTCGCCACGGCCGCCCCCACTTCCGACTCCGTCACGGGCGGAACACTCTCGTCGTCGTCGGCCTCCCGGTCCTGATCTGGCGGAGCCATGACCGGGGGCGTGTGTTCCGACTGCCGTGGAAACAGCTCCTCGACCACCCTACGAAGGAAGTCGGGCTGGAGGGTCTCGGTGAGGGGGGGGCCCGCGCGCGAAGCTTGTTCAGACCGTCCAGCATCTCCTGCCAACTCGCGCCCTTGGCGGCTCGGATGGCCAGCCGAAAGGCAGTCCGCGCACTGCGGTACGCCTCGTACAGCTGGCCCTCCCGCTCGACGTCGCGGTGACGCCGCCGGCTGCGGGTGTAGGACCTTCGGGCACTGATACACGCCGCACGAAGGTCCGCCAGTCTTGGGGACCACCAGTAGACCCCCTGCCTCGGAGGCGGACGCCGCCGCACTCTGGGCATGGCCGCATCGCAGATCTGCGTTAACGCACTGCGAATGCGGACAGCCTCAGCGTCCACTCCGTCCGCTGGGGGTGGTGAGGACAGCCACGTGTTGACAATGGCCGCCTCCGCCAGTAGATCCCTGTCAAGACGACCCACAGCCCACCGCGGAAACGCGGGAGCTCCGTCCGCCCTGTGACCCCTACCGGGTTCCCGGGGGGAGACCTCCATCCGGATGTACCGGTGGTCCGACAGGGTCTCCGCCTCCTCCAGGACACTCCAGTTCCTCACCCGTGGCGCGACAGCGGGGCTAGCGAACGACAAGTCCACTATCGACCCGCCCTGCCGCCGCACACACGTGTTCACCGAGCCTCTGTTCAGAACACAGAGGCCCAGTGAAGCCGCCCACTCGTTGACCGCCCGCCCGCGGTCATCCGTCGTAGGGGACCCCCACGCCGTGGATTTGGCGTTAAAGTCCCCCAGAACCAGGACGAGGCCCGGTGCCAGTCGCCGTATCGAGGCCTCCAAGGTGGTGAGTGAGGCCCCGAAATCGTCCATCCTCCTAGTGGGGGAGAGGTATACGCTGTAGAGCGTGACCCCTCCCCACTCCGCCGCGACAAATTCCTCGCCCCTATCCAAAAGGGACAAGGACGGGAAGTGCCGCTGCGTTGAGACGACGATTGCCGCGGTACCGTTTCGACTGACCACCCAATTGGGGCGATCAGGCACGGCGTACGGTTCCGCGACTACGGCTGCACCAATCGACCACTCCGCCATGGATTGCAGGAGGAGATCCTGCGCTCCGGCGGAGTGGTTGGTGTTGGCCTGCAGGAGGAGGTGCATGGCTGGTGTACCCATTATCGGGTTGTGTCCATGACCTCCTCGCCAGCGGGCGATCGGACCGCGCTAGGAGCGGGGGCGGCCGTGGTCGTAGGGCCGCCCCGCGCCTTTGGGGCCGAAGCTGGAGGTTTGCACGCCCCAGAACCCATGCGGTGCTTGGCGGGCTTATTGCCCGCCGCACACGCGGGGCAGTGGGGCGGGGCGGCGCAAGATGCCGCCACGTGCCCGGTCTGACCGCAGCGGAAACACAATCCGCCACAGTCGAAGCAATTAGTGCACGTCGGTCGAGTGTGTCCGACCGCCATGCACTTGTAGCACCTCGCAGGCCGGTGCTCAAGCACGGTTACCCGCGCCGAGCTCCAGCCCACGAGGAGCCTGCCTGAGCCGGCCAGTTGCCTGACCGACTCCACCGGGCACTGCGCCCAGGCAGCACCTACGCCACCCGGACCGGGACGAATGGCACCGACCCGGACGGTGTCTATGGGACACCCGGTTTTCGAGGCAATAGCCTCCCGGATGTCTTCCACCGTCACTGAATCGTCCAAACCCGAAATGCGCATTTCGGCGCACTTGACGGGCCTGGCGATCTTGATGCCACCCTCCTCGGCGAACAAACCTCTCAGCTTCTCGGCCACGCTGTCGGCCGTCTTGGCGCCCTCGGCCCCTGGGAACTCGAGAATTCGAGCCCCCGTCCGGGCCTTGCGGGTCCTGGCTTCGACGCCTCCAATATCGGAGACGTCTAGCTCCCGCCGGGCCTTCCTCAAGACGGCCTCGTAGCTGAGGCCCTTCTCGGCCGCCTCGGGCAGCACAGTGATCACCACTGCGGCCGTCTTCGGCGACTTGAGCCCCTTGCGCGGTCTCTTCTTCTGTCCGGCTCCTGCCTGAGGAGCGGGGACCTCAGCGGCGCGCTTGGCCTCCGCTCTCCTCCTTTGGCCGCGACTCCTTCTGTCGCGTTCGGCTACCTGCCAACCCTGTTCGGGTACGGCAGTCGTGCCAGACGCGGAAGGCCTCGTCGCGGCCTCGCTGGTCGTCGCCGGCGGTGTTGTTGCGGGCGACTTCAGCGGTCCGGCAGGAGCCGGAGCCGTCTTCCTCCTCAGGGCGGGTCCCTTCGGAGCTGGGCCGGGGCCTTTGGGCTTAGGCCCGGCCGCGGCCGCGGCGTAGCTCCCCACGCGGCCACCCTGACAAGGCAGCGGGGCGGGGGCTGGTGCCACATGCGGCCGCTTGTCCGCGGCGAGAGGTGGTCGGACACGTGGTTCTGGAGGCAACCTCGCCTCCAGAACGGCGAAGCGCGCATCGACGAGCTTGCCCACTGCGCCGATGATTTTGGCGAGGGCCTCGTCCGATATGCCTCCCACCTCAAACGGGGTCGGCTGAGCCTCCTTAGGGGCCCGTTCTACGGCGCCTGGCGGCTTTGGCGCCGCAGGGGCGCTAGCCGGCGGCAAGCGGTCCGCGGGGAGAGGCGTCAACCTCACCACGGGAACAGGGAGTTTCACCGCGGTGACCGCGCCAGCGTCAGCCGGCGGCGCGCGCTTCGCGGCGGCAGGCGTCTTCCTCGCCGCGGGGACGGGTGTGACGCTGACGCCATCACCCAACGTCGTCGGCGCCGCAGCGCGAGGCGGCTTTGGCGCCGCAGCGGCCGCCGAGTATCCGGCCCTGGCCGATAGCGCGGCTGGCGCGGGTGACACGAACAGCGCCACCTGCGCCTTGAGGTCGGCCACGTCTATCAACAGCTGGCGGTTTGCGCGACGCATTTCCGCCAGCATGTCGCCCAGGTTCCGGTTTCGGGTCCGCAGGCCTGACATCTCGCCTCTAAGGCGGACATTTTCGGCCTGCAGATCCGTGGCCTCGCCGGCGCGGACAGCGACCGCCGCCGCCCTTTCCATGACCGAGGTCCCTCGCCCTCTTCGGGAGGCCTGGATCTTGGGTGGAGGCATGTTGGCCACGCTCCCCTCGGTTTCGGCGCTCGAGCTGCCTCCCTTACTCAGGGGGCGCTTTCGCACCTGCGAGGGGAGGGCCTCCTCCTTCTTAGTCGCGGTCGCCGGCGGCGTCTTTGCTGCTAGACGCGCCGACGACCTAGTGGGGCCTTCACCAGCCGACCCACTGTCCTTTTTGGACGGCCCTGCGGGAATATCACCGCCCTCGTCCATTCTGACGGTAGATCCGCCGCCCTCGTCTTCGGACGGCTCTGCGACATCGCTGTCGCCCTCGTCCGTCGACGGCTCTGCTGCGAGTCTACCGTCCTTCTTCTCTTCAGCGGCGGCAGCCTCCCTGCGCGCTCGCCGCTCCTCCAGCCGCCTTTTGTGGCTCAGGCCGTTGCCCCGAGACTTTCGAGGCGACCTCCTCTTCTTCTTCTGGGCCTCCACGGTTTGTGCCGGGCCCTCGGCGGACGCCTCAAGTCCTGAGGACGAGGCGTCGTCTTGGTCAGTTTTGCGTTGGCATGACTGGGCCTTGGGGTGAGAATCGCTAGGATTCCCGTCGGTTTTTTCTTTTAAATTTGCAGTATCCATTAGATTCCCACGAGAATGGGAGATACATTTCGTCGACCCGGGCAGAGATCCCTATACCCGGGCAAGCCTACATTTACCAACCAGGGGGTCAGCCGGTGCCCTGGCTGGAGCGTGCTAACGACAGAACAACCCATCTGCCATGCATCTTCTCGCCGCACGCCAGAACTTAAGATTCTGGGTGATTTCCGAGTCCGAATGTTACTTCGAACTCTTTATAGAGGTTGTCTTCCTCGCGGTCCGGGCGGTTAAGCCAAGACCCTCGCTCCTGATACTACGCCTCAAGACAACGTGTCTTGAAGCAAGATATCAGGTTTACGATGTGTGGGCGGTGGCATGTGCCTGCCCAGCCCTCAAATGAATGAGTGACTGAGCCCGTCCCAATATTTCGCGTCCTATAACCTCTACTACGACTGTAGTAGAGTGAGGAGCGAAATCGCGCAGATATTCGCTACGGACGACAGTACAACAGAAGAACTGGGGACCGCCGCCCGCACCCAGGGTACACCGCGTGGAGGTTTCTGGGATAGTACCCCGTGGATACGGGGTCGAGTCGTCGCAACATACCCGGGACCAGACAACGTCGTGAGAACTGTGGACATCCGGACCAAGGGTGGAGTGCTGAGACGTCCAGTGCGGAAATTGGTGATCCTGCCGCTGTACACCGACGCCGAACCCGCACCGGAACCTGATGCAACGCAGTCGCACGGCGGGAGAGATGTGCGGGACAGCAGATAAACAATAGTTTTAAGAATAGTTTGTAACAGTTGTAATTATAAAATCCGATTACGAAATGAAAAATTGATGTCGCAAGCGGGGAACAATCAATTTTTCATTTCGTAATCGGATTTTATAAATTAAGCATATTAAATGCTAAAATTTCAGTAAAATTTAAACAGTTGTAATTAATTAGTTATAAGATTTTACGAAATTAAATAAAGAATAAATATAGATTTAGTATTAGCACGTAAGTACTAATATTGTAAACGGCTCTCGCAACGGTAACGCCGCATAGTACTTAAGGTAATTAATTGTATTGAAATTAAGCGCGGCTCTCGCAACGGTAACGCCGCGTTGTACTTAAGTAAATTTTAGAGCTTTGTGATTAGCTATAATTCCGACTCCGTGATTGGTCAAGAAAAACTGTAAAATTACGACCAATCGCGGGGTCGGCCAAAAATATATAAATACGGGACCAAACCGTGGTACCGGCACCGTCGTCAGGTGCTTCTCTCCGAAGAAACAACTCTTAAGAAAATAAAGCAAGATTAATCTACTGAACAAGAAGTCTCTTCATTCCTACTAATCCCAGCAAATCGTCAATGTCACCGTACATAAGTTGATACAAAATGCTATGCAATAGCTTTACCGCGGCAGTCCCCGAGTGCCACACGTCTTTTCTTTTATTACTTATGTACTTACAATCTTTAGCATTGTGGATTTTGTTTGAAGAAACTAGACAACAATATATTTGAAATTAAAACAAAATTAAAAATTATCATTAATGGCAATAAATTTAACTAAGAGAAAATCTTAAAAATAAATGTTAACTTGTGCATGTGTATTTGCATGATGCGGGTAGTTAGATGTAGGCATGTTGAGTGTGTGTTATAATGTGTAATAAAGTGAGTTGAGAAGTGTATGGTGCAGGTATAAGTGGTAAGCGTAATACAATTATTTTAATGCTTCAAATGATTAAAAAGTTTTCTGTTTCATCATATGTAAACTTTAGGAAGAACAACAAAACTTTTTTTTTACAGTTATATCTTGTTAAATAATATACTGGACATTGTTTATTAATATTATTATAAAGGAGTGGCCCGAGGAAATAAAAGAATCTCTGGGTGAAAGTCGAACGTGCTAGTGGAAGTAAACAAATTTTATCTTTTCTACGTTTATCGAGTGTTTTGTATTTGGGTATATGATGGGACGAAATTAAGCCACTTTCTAAATTGCTCTGTGTGCTATCTCCAAAGGTTTTAATTATCATAACAAAATTCACTCTATATATATATATAAGAGATTTCCACCTATGTATTGACTCATCACGATATCTCTGGTACCATAAGGCCTACAAACCTCAAATTTAGTAGGAATATTTCTTTCGCCGAGTAGAGGTCAGCTAAGAACGGATTTTACGAAATTATATCCCTAAGGGGGTGAAAAAGCAGGGCAAAGTTTGTATGGGACAACGTGATTCCTTGGCCCAAACTATTTCAAATTTTGCATAAACATTCTTTAACAGAATTGATGAAAGATGTGATTCATATTTTATTGAGATTTATCTCCTAACTGGGTTAAAAAGGGGTGGAAAGTTATTTTAGGGGTGATTTGTTTTAAAGTTGATATCAATACTTCTTAGTGATTTTGATTTAAAAGACATTTTATTTTGACACATGTTTGAAAACTCAATTCGATTATATTCAAAAAACCGGCTAAGAGCGACTTGGAGTCGCGCACGAAAGGTTCCGTACCATTATCTATAAATGGCAAAATAATCATGTTTGTTGTATGGGGGCTTAAATTCTCTATTTGTTTTATTTTAATTTAATTATTTATTTCTAAAGGGAATATATTACTAAATATTCTGTGAATATTTCAAACGACTACCTATTTTCATTATCAATATCGAGCGAAAACCTTACCTTTGTTGTGTGGGAGCCCCCTTAAATATTTATTTTATTGTATTTTAGTATTTGTCGTTGTAGCGGCAAAAGAAATTCATCATCTGTGAAAATTTCAACTGTCCAACTTTCACAGTTCATGAGAGCAACCTGGTGACGGACAGGCGAAGCAACGGATGGACAGCAGAGTCTTAGTAATAGGGTCCTGTTTTATCACATATCATCACAGCCCATATATTATGCCCATGCCATATATTAGCCCATGCACTCTTAAAGTACTTAACCGATTTTAATCAAATGTGCATAATATGTGTAGTTTGATCGAACTTAAAAGATAGGATAGCTTCCATCTCAATTTATAGTTACAATATTATTTTATTGCAAATTATTTGTCTATTATTTGACAGTCACAGTTATCTGTTATCTCCAAACGATTCGAACAGATGGTGGTATCTGTTGACTGGATTGAGTAATCTTCAAACGATTCGAACAGATGGTGGTATCTGTTGACTGGATTGAGTAATCTCCAAACGATTCGAACAGATGGTGGTATCTGTTGACTGGATTGAGTATTTAATAGATGGCTATGTTAAACGTAGAAACGTTTCATATAATTACACATGCTACAATTTCTTAGCATAACCACTACGTGTTACTGAGACTACCTTAGCCACAGCAACGCGTGGCCGGGTCTGCTAGTATATATATATATATTGGCGCCGGTGTCGCATGTGGTTTAGTAGATCAACATTCGACAACAGCCTCCTCCGATGGCATCAGTATGGATGAAGTTGAATGGGCGATAAGAAGTTTGAAAAATGGTAAGGCCGCTGCCTTAACATTTTTCAAACTTCTTTTCATTGCATTGATATGGTGTCTGCCGAGATGATCAAGCTTGGTGGCTCCTGTATCCGGGAGGCGTTCCTGTTGCTCCTCAATTTATGTTGGAGCTCGGGAATGGTTCCCGGGGACTGGAATAGCGCAGTCATCGTGCCTTTGTTTAAAAACAACTGTTCACGTTATGACTGCGCAAATTACAGAGTCATAAGCTTGACGAGTTTGGCAGCAAAAGTATATGGTAAAATTATTGAAAGGAGAATGAGGATGGTGTCCGATGGTTTACTGTGTGAGACATAAGGAAGTTTCAGGAGTGGAAGGGGATGCATGGATCAAGTGTTCTCTCTGCGCAACATTGTGGAGAAGCATCTGGCTCTAGGTCAGATGGTTTTTTTGCAGTTTTGTGGATCTGGAAAAAGCATTTGACAAGGTTGTACGAAAGGAACTTTGGGACATTTTACCGGAGTATGGTATTAACGGTAAACTGCTGCAGGCTGTGCAGTCCAGTTACATGGGCTGTAGAGCCTGTGTGTGGCTGGATGACGGAATGTCGCCTTGGTTTGACGTCAATATCGGCGTTAAGCAGGGGTGCGTTCTGTCAGCCAGGCTGTTTATCATATATCTGGATAAATGTCTCCAAAAGTTGAACGATATGAATATGGGAGTCCAGATGGGTGACTCAGTGGTCTCTGCTCTGCGTTATGCAGATGATGTAGTCCTGCTGGCACATTCAGCGACTGACCTGCAGACCCTAGTCGACACAATGCAGAAGATTATAAGAAAAGGGGTCTACGCGTGAATGTGAGCAAAACCAAAATAATGGTCCTTGAAAGAGACGAAGCCAGAACAGATGTAAGAGTAACAATAGGTAATGATGTATTAGAGCAAGTGGATGAATTTGTGTATCTTGGATGTGGATTTAGCCGAGATGGAAGGTACACCACTGATATAGAGCGAAGAGTGAATGCGGGAAATAGAGTGAACGGAGCGTTGGGGCAACTTCTCGGCAGCCACCACCTCAGCCAGAAGGCACGTGTAGCAATACATAACGCAGTGCTTGTCCCAACATTACTGTATGGAAGCGAGAGTTGGGTATGCAGAAAAGAGTATGAAAGTAAAATTAATGCGATCGAAATGCGATCTCTGCGGGAAATCTGTGGAGTTAGGCTGACCGACCGCATTCGTAACGACGACGTATGAGAGCGAGTAGGTATGAAAGAGAGTATTGGTGTAAAGATGCGAAAGGGAATGCTCCGATGGTTCGGACATGTGGAAAGAGTGCCGAACAAACGTCTGGTTAAGAAGATATACAATGCGAAAGTGGAATGATGTAGGTACCGAGGGAGACCGAGACTAACCTACCTAGACCAGATCGGTTATGTACTAAAGGAAGGTGGAGTCAAGAGTCTCCGAAACCGGCGAACGTGTATGAAGAGAATTATGAATGTTGAGGAAGCGAGTGAAGTATGCAGAGATAGAGTTCTCTGGCACTCTGTTCTCTCTGCCTACCCTGCAAGGGACATGGCGTGATGATATGTATGTATATATGTATATATATATATATATATATTAATCTGACTAAGAGTTCTCTGACCCAATTAATTAATGAGTCAGGCTTATAAGAGGTGGCTACACCCTTTTTTTTTTTTTTTTTATTGGTGGGCTATGGGTGCGTCTCGCCCCGCTGAATCGGTCCGGGGTGACGGAAAGGCGGCGCGTGACCCCATAGACCCACCGTAAAACCTTATCTGTTCGCCGTGCGAGCGGACCACCGGTACTCGATTTTAACTTCGGTGGCCCGCCCGGCGGTTTACCCTCGCGGGTTCCTCTCGTCGACGCCCCGACAGATTTCGCCGTCGGGGCGTCGCCCTCACGCGGTGGCCTCACGTCGGGTGACCGGACAATTCCCCGGTCCGATCACCCGAGGCCTCGGTTAGGGCGGCATCAGGCGCAGGTATTCGCGCCTGCGCCGCCCCGGCCGCTGACGGCGGCCCGGGTCGCGGGATTCCTCCCGGACTCGTTCCGCCGCCTCCTTCTGCGAGATGACAGCCTCGCAGAAGGCGGCGACCGCGTCCCAGTTCCTGACGCTGTCGACCATCGCTCTCGCGACAGCCGGCAGCGTCAGGTCGGCACCGATAACAGCGACGAGGTCACGGCGCTGCCGGTCAAAGCCCGGACACGCCTCCAGCGTGTGTTGCGCCGTGTCCTCGTCACTGCTGCAATGGTGGCAGAACGAAGTCCACTCCCCACACGCGACCGTGTGCAGGTAAAAGCCGAAGCATCCGTGCCCCGACAACACCTGCACCAGTCGAAAGGAGAAGACTCCGTGCCGCCGCTCCATCCACTCCATCAATACGGGCCGGAGAGCCTCGACGGTGACGACACCGTGTCTAGGCCTCTCCAGCCGCGTAGCCCAACGGGCGATGACGTCTCGGCGGGCGTCCTCGCGCCAGGTGGCTATCTCGCTCAGCGATGGGGAGCCACCTTCGTCGCGCAGTGAGGTCACCCGCCGGTAGAGGTCGGAGAGCATCTCCGCCTCTAGGTCCCACGGGGGTGTCCCGGCCAGTAGGCATGCCGCCTCGGTCGATACCGTGCGGTACCCGCGAATGGCTCTGACCGCCATGACTCTCTGGGGTCTCCACAGAACAGCCCTGAGCTGGACGTTCAGAGCCCTCGCCCACACGGGTGCGCCGTACATGGCCATAGAACGGATCACCCCCGCATACAGCCGTCGGCCCTCGAAGCTGGGTCCGCCCACGTTCGGCATGAGCCGCGAAAGGGTGGACGCCGCGCCGACCAGCCGGGGAGCAATTCGGCGAAAATGCTCCCGGAACCACCATCGCCCGTCGAGCACCAAACCCAAGTACTTCATATGGGCCTGGATGCTGATGTGGACGGAGTTGACGACTAGCGAGACGCCGATTGGCGGCCTTACGCGTGGCCCATGGAACAATAGGGCCTCCGTCTTATTTAGGGCCACCCTGAGCCCCAGCGCCTCGATTCGCCCGACCATCTCCTCGGTGCCGAGAGTGGCCAGGCTCGCCGCCTCTTCGAGTGTCCTGCCCCGGGCTGTGACGAGCGTATTGTCAGCGTAGCATATCACGCTCAGCCCGGGGGGAAGACTCCCTCTCAACGCCCAGTCGTACCCGATGTCCCAGAGAGTCGGCCCCAGAACCGACCCCTGTGGAACGCCGCACGACATGGACGTCCGCACAATGTCCCCTGCGGGACTCGCGCAGAGGACACTGCGCCCCTCCAAATAGTCCGCCACCAGCCGCCTCAGGTACAAGGGCACCCCATGAAATCGGAGCGCCTCCCTGATGCAGCTGAATGGCAGACTATTGAATGCGTTGGCGATGTCCAGCGACACCGCCAACAGCACTCCCCCGCCGGTGACAGCCTCCGCGGCCGTCTGCCTCAGTCGTAGCAGGGCCCCGATGGTCGAACGCCCCCTTCTAAAACCGAATTGAGCGTCCGACAGATCGGGTCCCACCTCCTCCAGGTGCTGGACGATGCGGGCAGCGAGGATGCGCTCCAGCAGCTTACCCACATCGTCGAGGAGCACGATGGGCCTGTAGGCCGACGGCGAATCCGGGGGCCGTCCCGGCTTTGGCAGGAGAACCAACCTCCCCTCCTTCCAGCACTCAGGGAACCGTCCAGACGCCAAACAGGCGTTGTACAGCTGCCTGAGGCGAGGCTCGAGGTGCTCTAGGAGCGACGTCAGCACCCGGACTGGTATTCCGTCCGGGCCGGGGGCCGTGGTCGCGGAACGAATCCGCGCCACAGCTGCTCCCACTTCCGTCTCCGTCACGGGCGGAACACTCTCGTCGTCAGCCTCCCGGTCTTGTTCTGGCGAGGCCATGACCGGGGGCGTGTGTTCCGACTGCCGTGGAAACAGCTCCTCGACCACCCTACAGAGGAAGTCGGGCTGGAGGGTCTCGGTGAGGGGGGGGCCCTGCGCGCGAAGCTTATTCAGCGACGCGCGATACGGGCGACCCCAGAGGTCACGGTCGAGACCGTCCAGCATCTCCTGCCAACTCGCACCCTTGGCGGCTCGGATGGCCAGCCGAAAGGCCGTCCGCGCATCGCGGTACGCCTCGTACAGCTGGCCCTCCCGCTCAGCGTCGCGGTGACGCCGCCGGCTGCGGGTGTAGGACCTTCGGGCTCTGATACATGCCGCACGAAGGTCCGCCAATCTTGGGGACCACCAGTAGACCCCCTGCCTCGGAGGTAGACGCCGCCGCACTCTGGGCATGGCCGCATCGCAGATCTGCGTTAACGCACTGCGGATGCGGACAGCCTCGGCGTCCACCCCGTCCGCTGGGGGTGGTGAGGACAGCCACGTGTGAACGATGGCCGCCTCCGCCAGTAGGTCCCTGTCAAGACGACCCACAGCCCACCGCGGAAACGCGGGAGCTCCGTCCGCCCTGTGACCCCTACCGGGGTCCCGGAGAGGGGAGACCTCCATCCGGATGTACCGGTGGTCCGATAGGGTCTCCGCCTCCTCCAGGACACTCCAGTTCCTCACCCGTGGTGCGACAGCGGGGCTAGCGAACGACAAGTCAACTATCGACCCGCCCTGCTGCCGCACACACGTGTTCACTGAGCCCCTGTTAAGAACACAGAGGCCCAGTGAAGCCGCCCACTCGATGACCGCCCGCCCGCGGTCGTCCGTCATAGGGGACCCCCACGCCGGGGATTTGGCGTTGAAGTCCCCCAGAACCAGGACGAGGCCCGGTGCCAGTCGCCGTATCGAGGCCTCCAAGTTGGTGAGGGAGGCCCTGAAATCGTCCATTCTCCTGGTAGGGGAGAGGTATACGCTGTAGAGCGTGACCCCTCCCCACTCCGCCGCGACAAATTCCTCGCCCCGATCCAAAAGAGACAAGGACGGGAAGTGCCGCTGCGTAGAGACGACGATTGCCGCAGTACCGTTTCGGCTGACCACCCAATTGGGGCGATCAGGCACGGAGTACGGTTCCGCGACTACGGCTGCACCAATCGACCACTCCGCCATGGATTGCAGGAGTAAGTCCTGCGCACCGGCGGAGTGGTTGGTGTTGGCTTGCAAGAGGTGGTGCTTGGATGGTGTAGCCATTAACGGGCTGTATCCATGACCTCCCCCTCGCCGGCGGGCGATCGGACCGCGCTAGGAGCGGGAGCGGCCGTGGTCGGAGGGCCGCCCCGCCCCTTTGGGGCCGAAGCTGGAGGTTTGCACGCCCCAGAGCCCATGCGGTGCTTGGCGGGCTTATTGCCCGCCGCACACGCGGGGCAGTGGGGCGGGGCGGCGCAAGATGCCGCCACGTGCCCGGTTTGACCGCAGCGGAAACACAGTCCGCCGCAGTCGAAGCAATTAGTGCACGTCGGTCGAGTATGTCCGACCGCCATGCACTTATAGCACCTCGCAGGCCGGTGCTCAAGCACGGTCACCCGCGCCGAGCTCCAGCCCACGAGGAGCCTGCCTGAGCCGGCCAGTTGCCTGACCGACTCCACCGGGCACTGCGCCCAGGCGGCACCTACGCCGCCCGGACCGGGGCGGATGACACCAACCCGGACGGTGTCTATGGGACACCCGGTTCTCGAGGCAATAGCCTCCCGGATGTCTTCCACCGTCACGGAGTCGTCCAGACCCGCGATGCGCATTTCGGCGCACTTGACGGGCCTGGCGATCCTGATGCCACCCTCCTCGGCAAACAAACCTCGCAGCTTGTCAGCTACGCTGTCGGCCGTCTTGGAGCCCTCGGCCCCGGGGAACTCGAGGATTCGAGCCCCTGTCCGGCCCTTGCGGGTCCTGGCTTCGACGCCTCCAATATCGGAGACGTCTAGCTCCCGCCGGGCCTTCCTCAAGACGGCCTCGTAGCTGAGGCCCTTCTCAGCCGCCTCAGGCAGCACAGTGATCACCACTGCGGCTGTCTTCGGCGACTTGAGCCCCTTGCGCGGCCTCTTCTTCTTACCGGCTCCTGCCTGTGGAGCGGGAGCGGGGACCTCAGCGGCGCGCTTGGCCTCCGCTCTCCTCCTCTGACCGCGACTCTTCCGGTCGCGCTTGGCCACCTGCCAACCCTCGGGCGCAGCAGGCGCGACAGGCGCGGAAGGCGCAGTCGTTGACGCGCTGGTCGTCGCCGGCGGTGTTGTTGCCGACGATGACTGCGGTCCGGCAGGAGCCGGTACCGTCCTCTTCCTTGGCTTTGGCGCGGGCCCCTTGGGCTTGGGCGCCGCCGCGGCCGTGGCGTAGCTGCCCCCCACGCGGCCACCCTGACAAGGCAGCGGGGCGGGGGCTGATGCCACATGCGGCCGCTTGTCCGCGGCGAGAGGCGGCCGGACACGTGGTTCTGGAGGCAACCTTGCCTCCAGAACGGCCATGCGCGCATCGACGAGCAGTAAGCCTCCCACCGCAAGTATCGGGGTCGGCTGGGCCTCTTCGGGGGCCCGTTCCGCGGCGCCTGGTGGCTTTGGCGCCGCAGGGACGCCAGCCGGCGGCATGCGGTCCGCAGCGAGAGGCGTCATCCTCACCACGGGGACCCGTTTCGCCGCGGCGACCGCGCCAGCGTCAGCCGGCGACGCGCGCTTCACAGCGGCAGGCGTCTTTCTCGCTGCGGGGACGGGTGTCACGGTGACGCCAGTACCCAGCGTCGTCGGCACCGCAGCACGAGGCGGCTTTGGCGCTGCAGCGGCCGCTGAGTGGCCGGCCTTGGCCGGTGGTGCAACTGGCGCAGGCGGCGCGAGCAGCGCCATTTGCGCCTTTAGGTCGGCCACGTCCTTCAATAACTGGCGGTTTGCCCGCCGCATCCCCGCCAGCATGTCCCCCAACTGCCGGTTCCGGGTCCGTATGGCCGACATCTCGCCATTAAGGCGGGCATTTTCGGCCCGCAGGTCGGGAGGGTCGCCGTTGGCGCGGGCAGCGACCGCCGCCGCCCTTTCTTCTTCCGAGGCCCCTCGCCCTCTTCGGGAAGCCGGCACCTTAGGTGGGGGCATGCTGGCCACGCTCCCCTCCGAGTCGGCACCCGAGCTGCCACCCTTACTTAGGCAGCGCTTCCTCACCTGCGAGGGGAGGGCCTTCTCCTTGGTCGTCAGCGTTGTCGCTGTCGCCGCCGGGCTCTTTGCCACAAGACGCGCTGACGACCTGGCGGGGGCTTCAACAGCCGGCCCGCTATCCTTCTCGGACGGCCCTGCGGGAATGTCACCGCCCTCGTCCATTTTGGCGGTAGAACCGCCACCCCCATCTTCCCCGGACGGCTCTGCGACATCGCTGTCGCCCTCGTCCGTCGACGGCTCCGTTTCGGCTCTACCGCCGTCCTTTCTCGCTTCCGCGGCGGCAGCCTTTCTGCGCGCTCGCCGCTCCTCCAAACGCCGTTTGAAGCTAGAGGTCTTCCCCCGGCTCCTTCTGGGCGACCTCCGCTTCGGTGTTGTTTGGGCCTCCATGTGCTGTGCCGGACCCTCGGCGGACGCCTCGAGTCCCGAGGACGAGGCGTCGTTTTGGTCAGTTTTGCGTTGGCATGACCGGGCCTTGAGGTGGGAATCACCATGATCCCCATCGTAAGTATTGTTATTTTTAAAAAGTTCCATTATAAAACCCACGAGTGTGGGAGAAACTATGACGTCGACCCGGGCAGAGATCCCTGTACCCGGGCAAGCCTACATTTACCAACCAGGGGGGCAGCCGGTACCCTGGCTGGAGCGTGCTAAGAACAGAACAACCCATCTGCCATGCATCTTCTCGCCGCACGCCAAAACTTAAGATTACTTTTTATTGTGGTAGGACCACGCTGTTGACAGTTCTCTGTCAGCAGCCGCGGGCCGGTCCGTCCGGGGTAGTACCACACTCTCGCAGAAGATCGACGTATGAGTAATGGCAACGTGCTATTGCGCTTCGTTCGGTGAGCGAGAGAGCCGGAAGCCCAATTGGGTGGGTTTGGGGTGTATATTGGTAGGCAGCGGCCTAGTTATACCCTTGGTATTGCAAAGGTCCATGGGCGGCAGTGACACTTACCATCAGGTGTGCTGCTTGCTCGTTTGCCACCATTAGTAATAAAAAAAAAAAAAAAAAAAAAAAAGATTATGGGTTATTTCCGAATTCGAATGTACATTCGAAATTCTTTATAGAGGTTGTCTTCCTCGCGGTCCGGGCGGTTAAGCCAAGACCCTCGTTCCTGAAACTAAGACAAGCAAAGAATCAGGTTTACGATTTGACGACGGTGGCGGTGGCACATGCCTGCCCAGCCCTCAAATGAATGAGTGACTGAGCCCGTCGCGGATTCGCGTCCGGTCACCTTCTACGGATAGAAGGCTAGGAGCGAAGCGCCAGATATTCGCTACGGACGACAGTACAACAGAAGAACTGGGGACCGCCGTCCGCACCCAGGGTACACCGCGTGGAGGTTTCTGACATCGTACCCCAAGGTGGCTACACCCGATGCGGTCCCCAAAATATAATTACACATTGAAATATATACGTATCAGATTCACTACCAAATATATTACAGTCCTCCCACTCCCATAACATCTTATCAAAAAATTTAGCTAATTGATTGCCAAATCTCATTCCCGGGTGCGCGTTCATATCTCATATGATATAAGCCACTTGAACTTCTGACTTTTCAATAATCGTCTTTTTTTCGGCCAAGCACTGTGTAAATTCCTCGACATTCTCACTTTTATCAACTGGCATGTAATTATTATTTAATACAAAAGCACTTACATTCACACTAATGGGACCACGTTGGGAAATGTAGTCTTGTTCCACATGATGGCGAGTCCACAGTAAGGCCGGCCACGAAGTATACCCTCGGAGGAATCCATCGAAGACTTTGCCACACATCCAAATAGCTTATTAATATTACTAGCTTCTGCCCGCGACTTCGTCCGCGTGGAATGGTTACTTTGGGCTAACGTTAACTTCAACTCGCGAATTCGTTTACGTAAAAGGTGGAAATATTTTTAAATAATACATACGTTAAAACTGTTTTAGGTACCTACATGACTGGAGGGGCGCAGCGTCCTCTACACCAACCGAGTAGGGGACGTTGTGCGAACGCCCATGACGTGCGGTGTTCCGCAGGGGTCGGTCCTCGGACCCACCCTGTGGAACATCGGCTACGACTGGGCGTTGAGGGGGAGCCTCCCGCCCGGGCTGGGCGTGATATGTTACGCCGACGACACGCTCGTCACAGCCCGTGGTGGGACGCTGGAGGAGGCGGCAAGCCTGGCGACTCTCGGCACCGAGGAGATCGTCAGGCGGATCGGGGCGCTGGGGTTGAGGGTGGCCCTGGACAAGACGGAGGCTCTCTTGTTCCATGGGCCCCGCATGAGCCCTCCCATCGGCGTCTCGATCACCGTCAATTCGGTTGATATCAGCATCCGGGCCCATATGAGGTATTTGGGCCTGGTGCTCGACGGGCGATGGTGGTTCCGGGAGCATTTCCGCAGACTCGCTCCACGGCTCGTCGGCGCGGCGTCCGCCCTATCATGGCTTATGCCGAATGTGGGCGGACCGAGCGCTACCTGCCGACAGCTGTACGCAGGGGTCATCCGGTCGATGGCCCTGTACGGCGCACCGGTGTGGGCGGGATCCCTGACCGTCCGACTCAGGGCTCTTCTGTGGCGACCACAGAGGGCCATGGCGGTCAGGGCCATACGCGGGTACCGCACGGTGTCGACGGAGGCAGCGTGTCTATTGGCCGGGACCCCTCCATGGGACCTGGAAGCGGAAATGCTCGCCGGTTTGTATCGGCGGATGTTGGGGGTGCGAGCGGAGGGCGGTGTGGTCTCGTTGAGGGAGCACACCGCCTGGCGCGTCGACGCCCGCCGCGACATCATTGCCCGTTGGGCAGTCCGGCTGGAGAGGCCTCGGTTCGGTGTGCGGACCGTGGAGGCCTTCCGGCCGGTGCTGATGCAGTGGCTAAATCGGCGGCACGGGGTGCTCTCCTTCCGACTGGTGCAGGTTTTGACGGGGCATGGATGCTTCGCCAAATACCTGCACACGGTCGTAAGGAGGGAGAGTACACCGTCCTGCCACCACTGCGATTGCGACGAGGACACGGCGCAGCATACGCTCGAGGTTTGTGCCGCTTGGGCAGAGCAGCGTCGTCAACTCGTCACAATCATCGGTGCTGACCTGACGCTGCCGACCATTGCCAGGGCGATGCTCGACAGCGTCAGGAACTGGGACGCGGTCGCATCCTTCTGCGAGGCAGTAGTCTCGCGGAAGGAGGCGGCGGAGCGCGTGCGCGAGGAGCGACTCCTCGACGACGCGAGCCGCCGCCGGCGACTGGGGCGGCGCAGGCGCGATTACCTGCGCCTGATGCCGCCCTAGCCGAGGCCGCGGGTGACTGGATCGGGGATTTAGTCCGTCACCCGCCGAGAGGCCGACCGCGTGAGGAAAGACCGACATCCTACCCGAGGGGGGGACGTCGGTCGAGGAGAAGGTACTCCTCAGGGGTATTCCGTCGGGCCAACCACTGACGTCAAGTCACTCTGCTCCGGTGGTTGGCCCAACGACGAAGGCGACGTCACGGGTGGGTTACGGGTGTGCATGCTTACGCCCCTCTGTCACCTCGGACGGAGTGGTGCGAGGAGTGTGCCGACCGTAACCCACACCCAAAAAAAAAAAAAAGGTACCTACATGACCTTTTTATTAGTAAGAGTAGAACATTTAACCTTAAGTAAAATAATAATAATAATAATAATCTTTATTGAAAACTAAATACATATGACAGTTGACATAGATGTCTTTGCCTCTTGAATTAGGTAATACCTGTGTTTCAAGAGACAGTTCCTTCCCGAAATACATAAATCTTGAACATCAAATTATTTTACAGTAACATACATTATAAATAATGAATATATATATCTTACGTAATAAAGACTAATGATAAAGAAATCTATAATAAATGAATGAGTGAGAATTAACGTGTTAGTGAGCGCGCTCACACGTTGTGTGTGTGTGTGTATGTGTGTGTGTGTGTGCGTGTGTATGTGTGTGTGTGTGTGGTATGCGTGTGTTTGTGTGTGTGTTTGTGTGTGTGTGCGTGTGTGTATGTGTATATGTGTGTGTGTGTGGTGTGCGTGTGTTTGTGATGTAGTGTGCGTGCATGTATGTATTTCCTTTTTTTTGTGTGTATTTGTAGTTACGCGAAATAAGTATTTAAAAGTGATTCAAGTTTGACGTAATCCATATAATGCAATGTAGTACCATATAAAGTAATGTAAGTAAAAGTATCGGGTCTTATCTATACTTTCTATAGATATATACAATGTATGTATATTATACATACATACATACACTTACGCCTATTTACGATTACACATACTTTTAATGTGTATGAAATCGCTGTGTGGTAGCGGCTATGAATACTAACAATCCTCACTTTGCTTGTGGATGTCGTAAAAGACGACTAAGAGCCTTATAACGACTTGGGCCAACTCCATCTGATGCCGTTTGGTCAACAATTACATTCCCAATGAGGGTTGACGTCTGGCAGGCGGCCGGTCATAAAACTATTGCCAATAACTTTTATAATATGTACTATGAATGAAGAGTACTTATTGTATCGACCCCAAGTAATTGGGATAAGAGTAGGAGAATGATGATGATGATGACCTCTCGTGAACAAATCGCCAATTTGGTCCAGAAAAGGTCTTCCCCTTGTATTCGTCCCATTCACGATTGCTTTATATGTTTGCTTCGTCAACCTCTGCCCACTCATTATTTCTTCCACTTCGTGTCCAACCCACCTCAGCATACCAGCGCTCTTTTATAACATTATACCTAATTTTATCTTTCATACTTACATCACACACAGCTTACGAAAAGCTGTCAGCTCTACAGCATTTATTCTATTTTCATGTCTTCCCCGCCAAATCTAACTTTCACTGCCATACATGAGGGCAGGCACTAATACTTCCTATACTTATTATTATTATTTAGGATGTGTAAAGCCGACGGAAGGTCATGAGAAGAAAACAAAACTAAAAATGTAGTGTGTGCAGAAGTACTTTGAAATAACATTAGTTTGAGTTTTTTTTAATATAAGATTATAAGATCCAGTATTTTTATCGTAAATGCGCGCCCAGTACTTGATCATTATTTTGCTGCGATGTTATTTTTAAACTGCGATATTTCCTAAGATATTCATTGAAATCAAATAATGTAAAGAGCAATTTTGTTTTAAATTAAATACTTGTGATGAATAACTCATTTATTTGGATAAGGATTAATATTATGTTTATAAAAACACCTTCGAAAATATCATATTATTTTAAAACAAATTTGATTAGCATAAAAAAGGTTATAGTGAGCCAATCTTAAAAGATAGACATATGCTGTCGAGGACTTTTATTTAGAACTTTGAAAGGGGAACAATTATGTAGTACATAGTTTTTGCGCAACTTTAACCGTTTACGCAGCGGAAGCTCTCAAAAGGAAACAAAAACCCGATTTTTACACATTCATCATTGTTGCTCTGCTCCTATTGGTCGCAGCGTAATGTTATATAGCCTAAAGCCTTCCTCTATAAATGGACTATCCAACAAAAAAAGAATTTTTCAAATCGGACTAGTAGTTCCTGAGATTAGCGCGTTTAAACAAACAAACAAACTCTTCCGCTTTATAATATTAGTATAGATGAACGAAATGTAGGTCATGTTCCAATAGCCTTGTTTCTTGCAATACTATAAGATGCGAACTGGTGGTCAAATCCAATATAATGTAGTATGTATGTATGTACCTATGCATTTTATCTAGGTCAAATAATTATAATGTAATTGAAAATAAATTATAATAGATTAGTCATACATACGCGCTTGCGTCAACTGGTTGTTTTATTTAATATATGACTCATTACACGTATCCACATAAACACTTACATTGGTGACCCCGACGTGATTAAAAACGTGTTCTAGAGGTTCGTTCACCTTTTCTTCGATTAAAATGTATGCAGGTTTTAATCTGTCTACAGTTACTATGGATGTTTTCTTCGGCAATTGAATTTTGAAATGTTTGTCCTGTTTCTCTATAACTTTGTATGGATCTTCATAAGTAGGGGTGAGCGGTTTCTTTACAGCATCCGTTCTGATGTAGACATATTCGCAGTTTTTCATGTCAGGACGGATGAAAGGCTGGTGGCATGGTGGTTGTCATTGAAAGGGCTTATCTTTGACTTTGACTCCTGTAGAGATCGTGTAAACATTTCTGGTGATGAAGACGATGTTTTAGGGTTCATGAATGTTCCAGGCAGGCGTATGTTGGTTCGGTATAGCATTTGTGCCGGGCTAATATTTTCCTTCAACCGTAAAACTGCTCGTAACCCTAAAAGTACTAAAAGTAATTTCTTTGACCAATTCGTTGTGTTGCCTCGTGCAACTAGTGCTGTTTTCATTGATCTATGCCAGCGTTCGATTATTCCATTTGAGGAAGGATGGTAGCTTGTAGTCCTGGTTTTCTTAATGCCAAGTGACTTAGTCAAAGCAGTAAATAAGTCTGACTCGAATTGTCGTCCTTGATCCGATGTAATTGTGTTTGGGCATCCAAATCTTGCTATCCAGGTGTTAACAAAAACTTCTGCTACTGTCTTTGCCGTTTGTAGTGTAGGTAGATTAATAACGTATAAATGTATTTAATATTATAAGTGTTCAGTAGTAGTTCGAAGATAATTATGTCAGTCTCGTGATTCGCAATATATGTGTGCTCTGCAACGCTGTGTTTTATTTAAGAACATTACAGTGCCGACGAGGATTAAACGGAATTATAGCGTTTAATTACTTATTGTTAAATATTGTTATAACGTTCGCGAGTGTAATAACAAAAACTTAAAATGTCTATTGGTAAAATAAAAGAATTCGATTTAAAGTGTGGCACTTGGTCAGTGTACGTGGACAGGCTAGAAATGTACTTTAAAGTGAACAAAATAGAAGATGTCACGAAATTGCCTACCCTAATAGCTGTTATGGGGGATGAGGCATACGAACTATTATCTAATCTTGCTAGTCCGGACAAACCAGCGGCGTTAACATATACCAAGGCAGTCGAACTGTTACGTCAGCATCTAGAACCATCTCCGTCGGTACTTGCAGAACGTTATCGATTTAGGCAGCGGAGGCAGGGCAGCGAGGAAAACGTAGCCACGTATGTGGCGGAGCTCAAGAAACTTGCCCGACATTGTAAGTTTAAAGAAGGATTAAGTGAAAATTTGAGGGATCAGTTTGTCTGCGGGTTACGTAGCGACATTATACGGCAACGGTTGTTTGCGGAGGCCGATACAATAACCTATACAGACGCAGTGAGGTTGGCAACCTCGTTGGAGGCGGCGGAGAGGGATGCAGCCGCCGTGGAGTCTAAGCTTATGGTGAACAAGGGCGGTGAGGCGCGCGTGGATGGCACACTGCCGGAACAGGCGGTACACGTGGTCAGCACGCAAAGCAGTGGCGTCGGTGGGCGTATCTACAACAATCCGCGGATCAGGCGGAAGAATACAGCTCGACGGGAGAACACGAACAACTCGCGATGGCGATTTGGTGATGATGGCAAGGCGGACGGGCGATATAACTGTACTGGTTGCGGGGCAATGGAACATACATATTCAACTTGTCGGTTTCGTAAGTACGTCTGCAGCCACTGCAAACGCTCCGGTCATTTACGACGGGTATGCCCTGATAAAGCAAATAACGAGGTTCACAGAGGTGGAATAAGGCGATCGGCGATTAATTATGGAGAAATGCAAACAGAACTATCGGACGAGGAGAGGGTATTGGAAGAAAGTTTCCATCATTTATGCCTGAGCGACTACAGAGCGGTAAATTTGCATATACGTATTAATAATATTACAATTCCAATGGAGATTGATACGGGTACGGCGATATCATGCATTAGTGCAAAAACTTATAAAAAGTATTTTAATACCCATAAGTTAGAAGTTAGTGATATTGTATTAAATTTTTATGACGGTTCAAAAATTAAACCCCTAGGGGTATTCAGACCATATGTAATGTACGGAAATTGTGGTAAAAACTTAGAATTATTTGTAATAGGGGGGGGGGGTACCACTTCATTACTTGGCCGTCAATGGTTAACTGAATTAAAAATAAACATCCCAGCTTTTAACAACTGTTATAATAGATAGTAAAAATAATAATATAACTAATGGAATTAACGAACTCCTATACAGGTATAAAGAGCTATTCAGCGGTGAGCTGGGGCGGTACACGGGGGGTAAAGCGACGCTGCGTGTGCGCGACTGTGCTGCGCCGGTGTACCACCGTGCACGGCCGGTGCCGTACGCGTTGCTCGGTCGGCTCGACGCCGCGCTCGACGAGATGCTACGCGAGGGCGTCATCGAGCCCGTTGACTGTTCCGACTGGGCCTCTCCACTTGTGCTGGTAAATAAACCTGACGGCTCGCTGAGAATCTGTGCTGATTATAAAGCCACGGTGAACCCTGCCTTATTAACAGATCGTTTCCCATTGCCTAAAATTGAGGATTTAATAGTTAAACTTAGCGGGGCTACTTATTTTTCTAAAATAGATTTATCACAAGCTTATAATCAAATAGAATTGGATGATTCTAAGAAATATACAGTAGTTAACACTCATAGGGGTTTATATAGGTATAATCGACTAGTTTATGGGCTTTCATCGAGTCCTGGCATTTTTCAGCGGATTATGTGTCAACTAATGAAAGGGATACCTAACGTGGAGGTGTTCCTTGATGACATAATTATTAGTGGCCGGAACGAGCGGGAACACTTAGAAGCCTTACAGGAAGTTTTTAATAGATTGCACAAACATGGTTTAAAATTAAAAAGTAATAAATGTGTATTTCTAGTTAAAGAGGTAAAATATTTAGGATATATAATTAACAGCGAAGGTATTAAAACAGATCCGTCTAAAGTAGACGACATTTTGAACATTCCACGTCCATCAAATGTAACGGAGTTACGGTCCTTTTTAGGAATAATAAATTTTTATGGTAAATTTGTTAGGAATATGAGTAGTAAGTTAGTGCCACTTTATGAATTATTAAAGAAAGGTAAACAATGGTATTGGTCAGCTGAATGTGAAAAATCTTTTGTGAACATTAAAAACGTTTTAGCGGGGGCTCAGGTATTAGCGCATTATGAACCTATGAAACCATTGATTTTAACATGCGACGCGAGCGCACGCGGTGTCAGTGGCGTACTGTCGCAGTCGAGCGCGAGGGGCGAGCGTCCGATAGCCTACGCGTCACGTACACTTAGTGAAGCGGAAAAAAATTACTCGCAGATACATCGTGAGGCTTTAGCTATTATATTTTGTGTCAATAAATTTCATCAATATTTATATGGACGTGATTTCATATTACGTACGGATCATAAGCCTTTAGTGTCAATATTTGGCCCTAACACTGGAATACCGACGATGGTAGCAAGCCGAATGCAAAGATGGGCGATTATCTTATCAGCTTACTCATTTACTATTGAGTACGTACGCACCGATCAAAACGTTGCAGACGGGTTTTCGAGGTTACCACTAGTTTCGAGTGGAATTAATACGTCTGGACAGCCAGAACAAACTCATTTACACTTTGTACAACAGTCATTGTTATTAAACTATAATGATATTAAAAGCCAAACACTACGTGATGAAGAATTATCAAAAATATTGAGCTATATAAAAGACGGCTGGCCTGATGTATGTGAAATTAGCAATTTAAAACCGTACTTTAATAGGTAACAGGAGCTTTATGAGGAATTAGGGTGTATAATGTGGGGCCATCGGTTAGTCGTACCTAGGACCTGTAGGAATAAAATATTATTGATGTTACATGAACCCCATATGGGTATAGTAAAATCGAAAGCGTTAGCACGAAGCTACGTATGGTGGCCCGGGGTCGATGAGGCAGTAGAACTTATGTGTCGGTCGTGCGAAGTTTGTGCAGCTCAAGCAGATGCACCACCTCGGCAATCGCTGCGCATGTGGACTTGGCCGGGTCGACCGTGGAGCCGGATACATATTGATTATATGGGGCCTATAGGTGGTAAAATATATTTAGTTATAGTGGATGCTACATCCAAATGGTTAGAAGTATTCAACGTCACAAGCATGTCAGCAATTACTCTCATTAATAAATTAACAGAATTATTCAGTAGATGGGGTTTACCCAAACAGATAGTTAGTGATAACGGTACACAATTCGCTTCTAAAGAATTCCAAGAATTCACAAATGCCAACGGTATTGAACACATTTTTATAGCCCCATACCACCCCGCCTCAAATGGATTGGCCGAGAATGCGGTGAAACTCTTAAAAAGAGTAATTAAGAAAGCCATGGTAGAAAAAAAAAATATAGATACAGCAAAATGGACATATTTACTTCATTATAGGAATGTGGAACATTCTACAACAGGGGAAAGCCCCGCGATGATACTATTAGGTAGACGTATACGCACTAGGCTGGACGTTATCAAGCCCGATAGGGAGAACAAAGTACGGCAAGCCCAACAACAGCAGGTGGTATCGGTCGGGGGGGCAACTAGATGTATGGGGGGAGAAGGCAATGAGGTATGGTATCGACAATATTTGAAAGGGGAGAGATGGGTCCCAGGGCGTATAGTAGATAGTCTAGGTCCCAGTAATTATAGAGTTCAGGGTCAAAGCGGGGAAACTGTGCATAGACATATTGATCAACTACGTAGGAGAACAAGAGGTAGATCATCCTTACTTTCTAATGGTCCTAGTATTACGGAACAATCAGACACAGATTCTCAGACTACAGTTAATGAGCACGAGGAGAGAGGTGAATTGGCCCAGGAGGAATTGTCACTAAAAGATTCACCTCCGCACGGTGGTTCAATGCAAATCGAGTTAACTAGCCAGCCAGTAATAGAGCAAACGGTAGGAACGCAAACTGGAACTGCTGATCAGCTCGTGTCCATTCCGTTGCAACCGCCTCCGCAACACCCGCGCCCGGTTAGAGCATGTAGGATTAAAGCACCTAATTATAAGTCTTAGAATTAATTTAGAGTTAAGATATTATGTATTAATTTAGTAGGGAGGAGTGTAGTGTAGGTAGATTAATAACGTATAAATGTATTTAATATTATAAGTGTTCAGTAGGTAGTTCGAAGATAATTATGTCAGTCTGGTCATTCGCAATATATGTGTGCTCTGCAACGCTGTGTTTTATTTACGAACATTGCAGGTAGCCTCGCCATAGGCCGCGACGAGGCCTTCCGCGTCTGGCACGACTGCCGTACCCGAACAGGGTTGGCAGGTAGCCGAACGCGACAGAAGGAGTCGCGGCCAAAGGAGGAGAGCGGAGGCCAAGCGCGCCGCTGAGGTCCCCGCTCCTCAGGCAGGAGCCGGACAGAAGAAGAGACCGCGCAAGGGGCTCAAGTCGCCGAAGACGGCCGCAGTGGTGATCACTGTGCTGCCCGAGGCGGCCGAGAAGGGCCTCAGCTACGAGGCCGTCTTGAGGAAGGCCCGGCGGGAGCTAGACGTCTCCGATATTGGAGGCGTCGAAGCCAGGACCCGCAAGGCCCGGACGGGGGCTCGAATTCTCGAGTTCCCAGGGGCCGAGGGCGCCAAGACGGCCGACAGCGTGGCCGAGAAGCTGAGAGGTTTGTTCGCCGAGGAGGGTGGCATCAAGATCGCCAGGCCCGTCAAGTGCGCCGAAATGCGCATTTCGGGTTTGGACGATTCAGTGACGGTGGAAGACATCCGGGAGGCTATTGCCTCGAAAACCGGGTGTCCCATAGACACCGTCCGGGTCGGTGCCATTCGTCCCGGTCCGGGTGGCGTAGGTGCTGCCTGGGCGCAGTGCCCGGTGGAGTCGGTCAGGCAACTGGCCGGCTCAGGCAGGCTCCTCGTGGGCTGGAGCTCGGCGCGGGTAACCGTGCTTGAGCACCGGCCTGCGAGGTGCTACAAGTGCATGGCGGTCGGACACACTCGACCGACGTGCACTAATTGCTTCGACTGCGGCGGATTGTGTTTCCGCTGCGGTCAGACCGGGCACGTGGCGGCATCTTGCGCCGCCCCGCCCCACTGCCCCGCGTGTGCGGCGGGCAATAAGCCCGCCAAGCACCGCATGGGTTCTGGGGCGTGCAAACCTCCAGCTTCGGCCCCAAAGGCGCGGGGCGGCCCTACGACCACGGCCGCCCCCGCTCCTAGCGCGGTCCGATCGCCCGCTGGCGAGGAGGTCATGGACACAACCCGATAATGGGTACACCAGCCATGCACCTCCTCCTGCAGGCCAACATCAACCACTCCGCCGGAGCGCAGGATCTCCTCCTGCAATCCATGGCGGAGTGGTCGATTGGTGCAGCCGTAGTCGCGGAACCGTACGCCGTGCCTGATCGCCCCAATTGGGTGGTCAGTCGAAACGGTACCGCGGCAATCGTCGTCTCAACGCAGCGGCACTTCCCGTCCTTGTCCCTTTTGGATAGGGGCGAGGAATTTATCGCGGCGGAGTGGGGAGGGGTCACGCTCTACAGCGTATACCTCTCCCCCACTAGGAGGATGGACGATTTCGGGGCCTCACTCACCACCTTGGAGGCCTCGATACGGCGACTGGCACCGGGCCTCGTCCTGGTTCTGGGGGACTTTAACGCCAAATCCACGGCGTGGGGGTCCCCTACGACGGACGACCGCGGGCGGGCGGTCAACGAGTGGGCGGCTTCACTGGGCCTCTGTGTTCTGAACAGAGGCTCGGTGAACACGTGTGTGCGGCGGCAGGGCGGGTCGATAGTGGACTTGTCGTTCGCTAGCCCCGCTGTCGCGCCACGGGTGAGGAACTGGAGTGTCCTGGAGGAGGCGCAGACCCTGTCGGACCACCGGTACATCCGGATGGAGGTCTCCCCCCGGGAACCCGGTAGGGGTCACAGGGCGGACGGAGCTCCCGCGTTTCCGCGGTGGGCTGTGGGTCGTCTTGACAGGGATCTACTGGCGGAGGCGGCCATTGTCAACACGTGGCTGTCCTCACCACCCCCAGCGGACGGAGTGGACGCTGAGGCTGTCCGCATTCGCAGTGCGTTAACGCAGATCTGCGATGCGGCCATGCCCAGAGTGCGGCGGCGTCCGCCTCCGAGGCAGGGGGTCTACTGGTGGTCCCCAAGACTGGCGGACCTTCGTGCGGCGTGTATCAGTGCCCGAAGGTCCTACACCCGCAGCCGGCGGCGTCACCGCGACGTCGAGCGGGAGGGCCAGCTGTACGAGGCGTACCGCAGTGCGCGGACTGCCTTTCGGCTGGCCATCCGTGCCGCCAAGGGCGCGAGTTGGCAGGAGATGCTGGACGGTCTCGACCGTGACCCCTGGGGTCGCCCATATCGCGCGGCGCTGAACAAGCTTCGCGCGCGGGCCCCCCCTCTCACCGAGACCCTCCAGCCCGACTTCCTTCGTAGGGTGGTCGAGGAGCTGTTTCCACGGCAGTCGGAACACACGCCCCCGGTCATGGCTCCGCCAGATCAGGACCGGGAGGCCGACGACGACGAGAGTGTTCCGCCCGTGACGGAGTCGGAAGTGGGGGCGGCCGTGGCGAAGATTCGTTCCGCCACCACGGCCCCCGGCCCGGACGGAATTCCAGTCCGGGTGCTGACGTCGCTCCTCGAGCACTTCGAGCCTCGCCTCAGGCAGCTGTTCAACGCCTGTCTGACGTCTGGACGGTTCCCTGAGTGCTGGAAGGAAGGGAGGTTGGTTCTCCTGCCAAAGCCGGGACGGTCCCCGGATTTGCCGTCGGCCTACAGGCCCATCGTGCTCCTCGACGATGTGGGTAAGCTGCTGGAGCGTGTGCTCGCTGCCCGCATCGTCCGACACCTGGAGGAGGTGGGGCCCGATCTGTCGGACGCTCAGTATGGGTTTCGGAGGGGGCGTTCGACCATCGGGGCCCTATTACGCCTGAGGCAGGCGGCCGCGGAGGCCGTCGCCGGGAAGGGAGTGCTGTTGGCGGTGTCGTTGGACATCGCCAACGCATTCAATAGTCTGCCATTCGGCTGCATCAGGGAGGCGCTCCGGTTCCATGGAGTGCCCCTGTACCTCAGGCGGCTGGTGGCAGACTATTTGGAGGGCCGCAGTATCCTCTGCGCGGGTCCCGCAGGGGACATTGTGCGGACGCCCATGTCGTGCGGCGTTCCACAGGGGTCGGTTCTGGGGCCGACTCTGTGGGACATCGGGTACGACTGGGCGTTGAGAGGGAGTCTCCCCCCCGGGCTGAGCTTGGTGTGCTACGCTGACGACACGCTCGTCACAGCCCGGGGCAGGACACTCGAAGAGGCGGCAAGCCTGGCCACTCTCGGCACCGAGGAGATGGTCAGGCGGATCGAGGCGCTGGGGCTCAGGGTGGCCCTAAACAAGACGGAGGCCCTACTTTTCCATGGGCCCCGTGTGAGGCTGCCCATCGGCGCCTCGATAGTGGTAAACTCCATCCACATCAGCATCCAGGCCCATATGAGGTACTTGGGTCTGGTGCTCGACGGGCGATGGTGGTTCCGGGAGCATTTCCGACAGATTGCTCCCCGGCTTGTCGGCGCGGCGTCCGCCCTTTCTCGTCTCATGCCGAATGTGGGCGGACCCAGTTTTGAGGCCCGACGGCTGTATGCAGGGGTCATCCGCTCGATGGCCATGTACGGCGCACCCGTGTGGGCGAGGGCTCTGAACGCCCAGCTCAGGGCGGTTCTGTGGAGGCCACAGAGAGCCATGGCGGTCAGAGCCATTCGCGGGTACCGCACGGTGTCGACAGAGGCGGCGTGCCTGTTGGCCGGGACACCCCCGTGGGACCTAGAGGCGGAGATGCTCTCCGACCTCTACCGGCGGGTTATCACAGCGCGCGAGGAAGGTGGCTCCCCATCGTTGAGCGAGATAGCCACCTGGCGCGTGGATGCCCGCCGAGACGTCATCGCCCGTTGGGCTACGCGGCTGGAGAGGCCTAGGCACGGTGTGGAGACCGTTGAGGCCCTCCGGCCCGTATTGATAGAGTGGATGGAGCGGCGGCACGGAGTCCTCACCTTTCGGCTGGTGCAGGTATTGACGGGGCACGGGTGTTTCGGGTTGTACCTGCACAGGGTCGTGTATAGGGAGTGGACTCCGGCCTGCCACCACTGCAGGAGTGACGAGGACACGGCGCAACACACGCTGGAGGTGTGTCCGGGATGGGAGCGGCAGCGCCGTGACCTCGTCGCTGTCATCGGTGCCGACCTGACGCTGCCGGCCGTCGCGAGAGCGATGGTCGACAGCATCAGGAACTGGGACGCGGTCGCCGCCTTCTGCGAGGCTGTCATCTCGCAGAAGGAAGCGGCGGAACGGGCAAGGGAGGATTCCCGCGCCCCGGGCCGCCGCCAGCGGCCGGGGCGGCGCAGGCGCGAATACCTGCGCCTGATGCCGCCCTAACCGAGGCTTCGGGTGATCGGACCGGGGAATTGTCCGGTCACCCGACGTGAGGCCACCGCGTGAGGGCGACGCCCCGACGGCGAAATCTGTCGGGGCGTCGACGAGAGGAACCCGCGAGGGTGAACCGCCGGGCGGGCCACCGAAGTTAAAAATCGGGTCCCGGTGACCCGCTCGCACGGCGAAGAGAGAGGAGTTTTTACGGTGGGTCTATGGGGTCACGCGCCGCCTTTTCCGTCACCCCGGACCGATTTGGCGGGGCGAGACTAATCCATAGTCCAGCAAAAAAAAAAAAAAAAAAAAAAAAAAAAAAGGTAGCCTCGCCATCAACGACGCACCAGCGCCACCGGAGCGTCGCTCTCACGCTATATATGTGTTCCTGCTCTAAGGTTGAACCCTTAGGTTTAAAATACAGGTTAAGTTTAGCTTGAAAAATGTCCACTCTATAACTCAAATAATGAATCATATCTAACGAGGTCTCACAATAGTTTGACAATCATCTAGTCCTAACCTTATTAGATCTAAAGTACCCTATTGAAGTACATATCGGTGCCAGTTCAGTTGGTTACGGTGCAATTTTGATCCGAAAGGAAGACGTTCAATTGTCAATGCAATATGGCATTTCAGTAACTATTTGTACGGAGCGGACCACGAAGAGAGAAGGTTTTACGGTGGGTCTATGGGGTCACGCGCCGCCTTTCCGTCACCCCGGACCGATTCAGCGGGGCGAGACGCACCCATAGCCCACCAATAAAAAAAAAAAAAAAAAAAAAAAAAAAAAAGGGCGTTTTTGCAGTCATTAAGGATAACTTGTTGAATGCGACACATATTAGTCCTCTCTTGACCATGAACGGTGTAAGATATTAATATGGGGATAGAATTAGCAAAAATATTTTTATTTTTACATATATTTTCTTAATTTTAATAACAGAAGTTGATGCTCTTTTTAAGAGTCACATAAATGTCACATGAAACATGAATGCAAAGTCACATTGCCCTTATACCTCATTTACACCTCGGATTTTAAATTAGGTTAAATTAAAATTACAAATTTTGTAGAAATAATGTATGTAAAAGTGATTTGATTTCAAAGCAGTCTAATTATCACAATATAAAGTGACAGCACGTATCATTTTATTTTAAATATATTTCTTCTCTAGTTGCTTTTGTCAATGCTACATACTCATCTTCAGATTTGGCAATGAAATTGTCTTCTGCTTCTTACACTCCCAAAATATGACAGAATCAGTCATAATAACGCAAAAAATAGTATGAGACTTTGTGTCCAGTATGTTACGAGCTCAATCAGCATCAACAAAATCTTTTAATTCTAGATTCATCATTCTCTTACTCTTATCCCAATTACTTGGTGTGGAAACAATATGTACTAGTCTTTCATAGTACATACTGTAAAAGTTATTGGCAATAGTTTTATGACCGCTGCCTGCCCCAGACATCAACCCTCCTTGAGGTTATTCAGCAAGGAACTGAACGCAGTTCGCTCAGAGCTGCAATGATTTTGAGAGGACATGGTTGATTTGAGATCTTCATTGGAGAAATGGAATGAGCGAATGGATGGGTTAGAGTAAAGGATCAATACGCTTAAGTAACATAAAGTGTATTCTGTCACTGATAAACCAATTCAAATTCAAATTAATTTATTATGTATAAACCCTGCGAGGGCACTTACATATTGTCAGTATTAACATTTTAATTTAATCTAATAAAACACCACCGGATCAGAACTAAACCACTATTGAGAAGATCCGGCAAGAAACTCAGCGGGTTTTTCTATTATTGTTATTTCTTTTCGTTTTTTTTATATACAGGGTGTATCAGAGAATGGAGCAGCTGGTCAGAAGGATGGTAGGTAATGATGCTAGGAACCCATAACAAAAATTTGAAGGGAAAATGTCGATTCGTTAATAAATTACAAGCATCAATTTTGTCATCGCTTTTTCTTTAAAACTGAATTAAATGTACCAAGTAAATGATAAATAGTCTGCTACATACTCATACTTTCATAAATATTCACCTAATAATACCTAAATAAATCAATGATTACGTTTGCTACAGTATAACAAACGTCACCTTTACAAACAGCTGACGAGTCAATGACCTTGAAATTTTCTCTTCAAATTTTTGTTATGGGTTCCTACCATCATTACCTACCACCCTTCTGACCAGCTGCTCATTTTTCTGATACATCCTGTATATAAAAAGAATGGTACATGAAACAAATAGCTCCGGTGTGATGCACTTCGAACCTAATAGTTCAAATACAATGTAAAATAGCCAATGGTTGGACCAGATCCCACAAGCGGCACCCGATCACGAGTTAACTACTAGAGCAGCAATTTTTCAATATGAACGCCCCATTGCAGTCTAGCATACACACATACATACATATCATCACGCCATATCCCTTGCAGGGTAGGCAGAGAGAACAGAGTGCCAGAGAACTCTATCTCTGCATACTTCACTCGCTTCCTCAACATTCATAATTCTCTTCATACACGCTCGCCGGTTTCGGAGACTCTTGACTCCACCTTCCTTCAGTACATGACCGATCTGGTCTAGGTAGGTTAGTCTCGGTCTCCCTCGGTACCTACATCCTTCCACTTTCGCATTGTATATCTTCTTAACCAGGCGTTCGTTCGGCATTCTTTCCACATGTCCGAACCATCAGAGCATTCCCTTTCGCATCTTTACACCAATACTCTCTTTCATACCTACTCGCTCTCTTACGTCGTCGTTACGAATGCGGTCGGTCAGCCTAACTCCACAGATTTTCCGCAGAGATCGCATTTCGACCGCATTAATTTTACTATCATACTCTTTTCTGCATACCCAACTCTCGCTTCCATACAGTAATGTTGGGACAAGCACTGCGTTATGTATTGCTACACGTGCCTTCTGGCTGAGGTGGTGGCTGCCGAGAAGTTGCCCCAACGCTCCGTTCACTCTATTTCCCGCATTCACTCTTCGCTCTATATCAGTGGTGTACCTTCCATCTCGGCTAAATCCACATCCAAGATATACAAATTCATCCACTTGCTCTAGTACATCATTACCTATTGTTACTCTTACATCTGTTCTGGTTTTATCTCTTTCAAAGACCATTATTTTGGTTTTGCTCACATTCACGCGTAGACCCCTTTTCTTACAATCTTCTGTCATTGTGTCGACTAGGGTCTGCAGGTCTGGTCAGGGCTGCTAGGGGTGCAGTCTAGCGTCTATAGTAATACCTAAAAAAATAATAGTTTAAAAAACTAAAAAAACATGCTTTTATATATAAACTAAACTAAAAAGTAGAAAATAACGTTTTTAATCATTCAAGTTAAGGTAGAGTGAGAAATAAAAGAAATTATTTTAGTGTAAAAAAGCGTGGGGTGCCTGATGTTAACATTCCATTGATAGAGTCATGTGGGTAAGTAGGAAATATTTTCAGAAAACACCCCACGCTTTTTTACATTAAAATAATTTCTTTTATTTCTCACTCTACTTAACTTGAATGATTAAAAACGTTATTTTCTACTTTTTAGTTTAGTTTATATATAAAAGCATGTTTTTTTAGTTTTTTAAACTATTACCGCGGTATTTATTTTCTATTTTTTAGTACCGCTAAATACAGAAGCGCGATTTTATATATTTTAATCTACTATGATTCCATGACTACTATCGGTAACTGTAATTATTTTCCAAATAATTAAATCTGTACAGCTGTATTAATCGCGAAATCTCGATTTTCAAATAATTTTACATTGTCGTCTTGTTACTTGATAATCGAAGCATTGCATTAAATGCTATGTAACAGTTCTCTGTTCTGCTTTAGATGAAATGATTCGATTATGAAGACTGACTAAGTGCTACATAAGCTCGTCCAGCAGCAAACAGTCGAGAGCTGAGCGATAAATGACTGCATGATCAACCGTACAGGCTTGAATCTTGTGGACGCTCGATGCCCAACTCAGAATGTCAATGGCAACATTCGTCTCTCAGCAGTTCCATATTTGGCTATTTTCTATCCAACTTACCTACTACATAAAAATGTAATAAGTGCAAATATTTATAAATTTAAATTCATATAAATGTTAATGTTTTGAAATTATATTAAAATATAATTTTGACTGTATTTAACAATCAATTAAAATTTGAAGTAGTCACCAATGGTACTAAGATGGCCGAAACCAGTACTTCTTTTAAATTAGACAATAACTCACAATGAACAATTAAAAAACTAAGTTTTACATTATTCCTGCGTTAGTAACTACATATGTTTTATAATAACATTCCAAGCTTAGATCTTAAATATTATAATAATACAAAAGTAAGTTATATAATACCATTTCAATTTTTAACTTCACAAATAAGCACTAAATCAATTGAAAACTATGTTATATCATAACATTCCAAGCTTTGATCTTAAATATTGAAATTTATCTTTAAACAATCCTCTTGTAACTATATCTGCAAATTGTCAATCACTACCAACAAACTGTAATACAATTATCTTTTTATAATACTTTTCTACACTAATATTATAAAGAGGAAAGGTTTGTATGTATGTTTGTAATGAATTGGCTCAAAAAGTACTGGACCGATTTAAATAATTCTTTCACCATTTGAATGCAACATTATCACTAATTATTATAGGCTATTTTAATTGTAAGAAAAATATAAGGATCCCTACTAAAATTACAATAATGTTACCCAAGGTGTAAAAAAACGCCCATAAAATATCTTTCATCGCATGCGCTGCAAAAACTATTGATAATAGAACCAAAAATGTTCCACAATATTAAAGAATATATCAATATCTACAAAAAATATCGCGATAGCATGTAACTATTGTAGTTATGTCACTCTAACTACTTTTTAATATTTTAAAATTTAGTAGAAATTCCGACCATAATCAGACCAAGTTATTTATACCTTTGCCTTAATCCTTACCTAAATAAATGATTTCTCAAGCAAGGCTGTTTAAATACCTGTAAATAACTTTTTATTTTATTAAAATCGGACACTCCATTCGAAAGATATTACGAGTTTAATAAAATTTAAATAAAATTGATTCGTCGCCGTGACGCGCCGGTGCGGCGGGGTTGGAGTGCAGGAGAGGGGCACATCTATGAAATAGGTAGCCGCGCGGCTAGCTCTGAGAAATTTAAGCCCTCCCAATATGTGTAATGGAACAAGACTTTTAGTTATGGAATTGCGAGACAATGTGATTGTAACTACTATCATCACCGGCCCCGCGGCCGGACAGCTTGCTCACTTTCCACGGATCCCGATGATACCGACGGATTGTCCTATATCTTTTAAAAGATTACAGTTTCCTGTAAAGATATCGTTTGCCCTTACAATAAATAAATCCCAGGGACAAACTTTTTCTATGGTTGGCATCGATCTAAGAAAAGAGTGCTTTTCTCAAGGGCCAACTATGTATATGTTGCACTTTCTCGAGTAGGGGCTCCTGAAAATCCATATGTTTTATTGCCATCTACAAATACCACTGCTAACAGTGTATAGTGAAGCATTAAGGTAAAAATGGGAAATTAAAATAAAAATCTAATAAAATTTAAAAGTCTTTAAAATAAAAGATGTACTTGAATAAAGAAATAATACACAAATAAAAAAAACTACATTAAAATAAATAAAAAATATAAATCAAAAAGGAAAAATAAATGTAAAAAAAAACTTAGCACATAAGTCGGGATGCTATATTTTTTATTCTATGCAATATGTGATAATCAGTACTTATACAGTAATAGTAGGTATATAATGTATCTAATTATTATTAGTATACCTATACTCTAAACCTCAGTGAAATGTTTTTAAAAATTACCAGTTGATGTCATTTATTCTGTTTACTCATTTTGTTTTCAAACATCAACCCAAGGGAAGCCAGCGATACACTATTGCTAAATACATTATTATTTAGGTATGTCCTGCATTTACTGTATGTTTATGCCAAAATGTTTAATAAATAAATGTTCACCCGTGCGAAGCCGGGTCGGGCCGCTAGTCTTTAATAAAGTTATATTTAATTTCAATATGTTTACACCTTTTTGTCATGAGCTTTATAATATATAAGTGGCTAAGCTTACTTATCCTGAGGACTGCACAGATAATTCCTGTCCATTTATCCCATGTTTCTTTGGTAACACACATACACAGATTTGAATTTTCACATAACTTGTTGGATTGACTAAGAGTATTATCTTCGTCTTAGCTTTAGCGTCTCGTTTCTTATATACTCTTTCTGAGAAGTCTTCTATGCAATTCCAGAGTTCCTCATGTTGTAAGTATACATTACTAAACGCCAAGTTGCATTATTTATATGGCCCGACAGGTTTTCGATAAATGCGAGAGTATTATGTAATGCCATTTTCAAATAGATATCTCAATTCAAATACTTACATGCTTCGCAAAGACCTAACAAGAAAACTTTTACACGAACTACGTTTTGTTTTTAATGTTCACTTCAATGTCTTTGATTACTGATTTTACCATTAGATATTAAACTGTCTTTATTTCTGATCTTTTCTGGGCCCTTAACCTGATGAATTTAACGACGTAGCTCGAGTTGTATTAACTATTTAATATGAATTATGAAACTAACAAGAAAAACATACAGTGGCTTGATAGATGACCTTGATGTCAGAGAGACATTGTTTTACGGTAGCGCCCTCTAGGCGCGTAATTCGAAATTGGAAACTTAAATTCAACAATTTAATCCTGACTATCCCAATAACTGATTAGGATAATGGTGTAATCTTATTAAATTATTGCATTGTCATCGGTCCTCGATAAGTCTACCAAATTTAAATGAAATCTGACCCTTCGATGTGGGTCAAAATCAAGTCCAAAGGAGTCGGTTACAAACATACAGGTCAAGCTAATAAAAATCATGTAAAAACGGTTGATGCGACAAGGTCCAATAGCAGACGTCTTAGCTAAATTCGGGCAGGAGCTCAATGAGAGGGATCAAGAGCTTTTATCAAATGACTTATAATTCAGTAGCGTGAAATGGTGGAAATCCAATGCATTTAGTAGGTCAAATTGCCACGAAATTAGGTATCGTAATAAATAAGCGCGACATAGTGAGTGCGGTGCGTGTGAGTGCGTATCACATCAGTGCCAGGAAGAGAGATGTAGTGGAGTGGTTTAACTGACGTACCGCCACCTGCGCGACGAATTACTGTAGGCTACACGCGTGCACCGCGGGGCTACCATGGAAGGTGTGTGCCTACCTTTTTTTTTTGTTTGTCGTGTCTTTTAGCATTTCGTAGCCACAGATGGCTTTCACAGTTCAACCAGGACTATAGGTGAGTGCTAAGAACTCTCAACCTGGAAATAGTATTAAGCGACATCACTCAAGGGCTCTCCTGTGGGGAATGAACCTCGGCTTGGGGCATCACTGGAGGCAATGTAGGCGTGCCCAGGTTTGAATTACTGATTATTTGGCACTACATTCTGCATGATTGGTGAAGGTGGCAGCGTGGATATTTATGTTTTATGGCCGCGTGGGCCATGTATGCTCTTTGTTGAGCGATCGTTATAAAATCGTCGGTCTCGTCAAATAAATGTCGAGGACTGCGAATATTATAGAGGGAACATAGTTAGCCACCCCTATCACTAAGGAATTGGGATGAGTTAATGCAGAATTGCCTAGCCGCATAGCTGCGCCGCTTTTATGTTCACTCTCCCGGTGTGACCCTTAGCCGGTTTTTACGACTCCCACGGGCAAGTAAGGGGTGACGACAATTGTATTCTTTCCCGTCGCCACACGGGATAAATTTATCTCATAAATCATAGGTGAGAGATAATACATCTCTTTAAGTCATAGGTGGGAGGTAATACATCCCTTTGTCGTTATTGTTGATCTCGAGTCCGGTTCAATCTAAGAACTTGCAATACATATTCCAACACAGTGTTTGACAGTTTCAGAGAGATAATATCTGCCTGTCTCGCACGTTTTTGGAACTGGATCGGTTTTGCACTCTTATCCCGGATGCGGACCAACATAGTAGAGTATCTATACAAACACTTTAGCACTTCGATGTATCAATAGTCAATTTGGCACTGCTGAAGGAACTGTAGCAGAGCTGAAGATTCAACAAAATCGAAGGCTTTCTCATAGTCCACAAACGCTCGATACAAAGGCCGATTATACTCCTCGGTCTTCTGTACAATCCGGTGTAACGTATGGATGTGATCTATGGTACTATAACCGTTTCGGATTCCGACTTGTTCAGGTGGCTGGAAGTCGTCGAGCTTGGGCGCGAGTCGGTTCCTAATAACTCTTGAAAACCATTTATACACGTGACTCAGGAGTGAGATGGGTAGGTAATTCCTTAAGAGCGTTTTATCTCTATTCTTGGCAAATATTACCACCACACTCCTGGTCTACAACTTGATGGGGACCAGGCAAATAAAAATGCGTGCGAAGAATACTTCACTAAATATATGTATTTATCAGACAACTTCTTATTATATCTATTCGTAATTATATAAACTATTACTTAGTATTTAGGCTACGCCTTGCAATTGATTTACAATAACAAAATAGAGGCGTAACAAGAAAAGGTAAGCGAAAAGGTATGAGAAAAATCGAAAGTGAATGTTGACAAGTGAATACATCGTTAAAATTAAAATGGATTTTTATGCCGATCATCTCCGTTTGTTAATTGTCACGAACATTATCGACCGGAGCCGAGGTTGCGATCCGTTCCGAGTGATCTACACGTTCGATTTTTGCCAAATATTTCAGCCAAACAATTTACCTTGCACTTTGTTAAAATGACTATATTGTTTTTGGAACGAAGTTCCTTATCGCGCGTTGCAAAAGGGGGCTAAACGGAAAAAATTACTACCGACACACAACAAGGTTGTAACGACACAGCATAAAACAAAGTCGCTTTCTCTGTCCCTATATCCCTATTTATAAGCCCCGCGCGTTGATATTGCGATGGAACCTTGTCACAATAACAGCTGCGTGACGTCATCCATAGCAAAAAAATACAGATAGCAAAAAAAAATTTCATAAAAAGTAAATGCTATAAATACCTACATAATAATTATACTTATTGTTGATGTGTAAATATGAAAATATTTTTTAATTAATGTCTGGGTTATGTGATTATAAATTATAAATAAAACCAGGCTGGTATGTTAAAAATTTATGTTTATTTAAAATCTTAACCTATTTCTTCAATCCCACTCATATTGTCTTCCGAATCAGAACTACTTTCGGTGTCAGTTGTTTCAAATTCACTGTCGTCTGCCGTATTTATTATAAATAACTCGTCAGTCATTCTATCTTTCTGCCAATATTCCTCTTCAAGCCTTTTCACGTGGTTTACTTCTTTTCTCCAGTCATCTGGAGTTATTGATGCCAACGCCTCCAACGTCAGAGATTCAATTCGACTCTCTAACTGCTCCACATTCTTTTCTGACACCCTCATTTTGACTAGGTTCCAGATGTACTCAATAGGGTTGAGGTCGCAGTTGTACGGTGGCAATCTAACGACCTCATGGCCATTGTCAGCTAATAACTTGTCGATTTTATAATTTTTCGGCGGTTTGTGCTGTTTAATTAATAAATATAATTCTGGTTTTGTACTCTCGCTGGGAAATTCGATGTGGTGAGCTTGTAGCCACTCAACCATTACCTGTTTTCTATTATTCATGTTTGGTGGCTTATTCTCTTCCTTACTGTGATAAGGGGCGTTGTCCATCACAATTATGGAGTTGCGTGGTATATTAGGCAGTAATTTTTCATTAAGCCACTTTGTAAAATTTTCGGCATTCATTTGGTCGTGATAATCCCCCGTTTTGGTGTCCGCCTTAAACATTAAAAGGGCATTGTTAACAAAGCCAGTTTCGCTTCCCGCGTGAACTATTATCCATCGGCGGCCGGGGCAGTCGTTCCGTCTCACTCCTACATCGGTTGCTGTTTGCCAAAATTTTTTCACTGTGTAGTGCGCGTGTATCCACGTTTCGTCGAGATAAATAACGGGTCTTTTGTTAGCACCAAGCGAGTCATTCTCTTTCATACGGCGTAAATATTTAGCCCTCCACGCTCGTATTTGGGGTCTTTCAATTAGAGCCAGTCTTTTTTGGTAACAACGTTTAAATTGGTAGCCTAAATCAGTTTTAATTATTTTTCTTAGTGTAGTTTCACTACCAGTATAATTAAGGTCTACTTTTGCAGCCGCCAAGATTTTGCGCATTGTAGGAATTTCTTTTCTCACCGTATACATTGAATGAATGATATTTCTTAATGCTGTTAGTGAAAATCCGTCGAAATATTCCTTCCTTTGCCTTTTTGCTTTGGTAGGAGTTCTCATTTTGCTGCCACTTGCTGTTGCTGACTCATGCTCTCGTCGTAATTTCGTCACAGTATTTTTTGCAACGCCTGTGGCACAAGCCACACGTTCCGTGACTTTGGTAGAATTTTGTAAAATATTTAAAATGTCTTTTACCAGTTGCTTCGACATTAAAATGTCCTCGGTAGTGTCCGAAGCACTTTTTAAGGCACGGTTTATATTTTGAATAACTAACTTAGAGTCCTCTCTCTCTTTTACAAAATAATTGTCCACTTTAATAATCATTTCACGAGCACGACTGTTAATTAATTTCTTACTCATTTTAACGGGTAACAGGTAACAAAACTCAACAGTAAAACAGGATAACAAAAACAAAAAGCTATAGTTAACAAGTACTCGATGCGCGTAAGCACGTAAGCGTGGGCTGACCTTGCGAACGGTACTGACGGTGCGACTTCGACTACGTCACCAAGATGGCCACCAATCGCAATATCAACGCGCGGGGCTAGTATGCTTAAATCTTTAAAATTACGCAACGGATATTGATGCGGTTTTTTTTTATAGATAGAGTGATTCAAGAGGAAGGTTTATATGTATAATATATGCACAATGTAGTAGAGAAACACTGATAATTTTAGAGGTTTCTAATGTGATGTCGTAAATAAACACATTATTTTGCGCTTACATTGCAAACGCTGGCTGAACCCTACGAAATAGATCAAAATAAAGTACTACAGTATTATACAGCTTAAAAAGGCCTACAAAAAAGTCCGCAATGGTATATATCTATCTCTTAAGGATAACATACTATATCCATTTTAATACTTTAAAAAATGGCCTATTATAAAACGATAATTGAAAAGCTATTTACACAAATACTGTATTAATCCTTATCATTTTAAATACATTAGTTGGCTTGAGCATTTCATGAAGATATTTTTTTTCCTTCAGACCATGCAAATTAAATCAATACCTTAAGAGATATAGCAAAATCAAAATAATGCGCAACGAAATTAATTTCGTTCGCCGCGCGGCCGGCTGGCGTTCGAGCTCGGGCCCAAAAGTTTTGGTAGTCTAGTGGAATTGTATATCCTATCAATATTATCAACGTGAAAGTTTGTAATAATGTATGTATGTGAATATGTTTGTTGCTCTTTCACGTAAAAACTACCGAATGGATTTTGATGAAACTTTATAGTAATATAGCTTGCACATCGGAATAAACACATAGGCTATAATTTATAAAGATATTTTGCAAATTGGCTAAAATATAACGATAAAAATCGCTTAAGGCAGAAAAAAATTATATAATTAAAATAGAACTTCGTTCCATCCGGGTGTCCCTTGACACCTCCGGTTTTTTTTAACTATTTGTATAAAATAACCAGAGATGTACAAAACCCTGTACAAAGTATCTGAAATACAAAATGCAAGATACTTTTAAATTAAGTATTTGAGATACCAGATACAAAATACTTTTGAAAATAGTATCTGAAATACTAGATACAAGATAGGTATCTTCTAAATACTTCTTAAGATGCAAATACTTTTGTAAGAAAACAAGATTTTATTTTAATGAATTTAAGTTCATTTTTGATAATTGACATTAAAATTATTTACGAATAAATCGTGTTAATCACTGAAATGAAAGATAAAGTTTCAAAACCCTCTAAAGTGATTTTTGATACATTTTTACATTTTGTACCAAAGTAAAGATTTTTAAATATTATTTGCTGTACGTCAATGCTTATTACTGTAACTATAAATTCAATCTAAAAATAATGTTAGTTAAATAACGCTAAAATAACTATAATTATTTTCAAAGTTCCCTAAAATTAAATTGACCAATAACAACACTGCATTTGAAACACGTGACTCGTAAAACTGTATGGCGATATTATTTGTTTTGAGTTGCTCGCGGATTTTAAAAGAATAACATTAAAAATTATGAAAGACCTACACACCCATTTTCATGACCATTATCATCCACAGTTTGTTAAAAAATGTGACATCAATGAGATGTTGGATTAATAAATTTATAAATGTCTGCTATTATTATAACATATTACTAGAAGTATGGGTCATCTTGACAGGGACTTACTGGCGGAGGCGGCCATTGTCAGCACGTGGCTGTCCTCACCACCCCCAGCGGACGGAGTGGACGCTGAGGCTGTCCGCATTCGCAGTGCGTTAACGCAGATCTGCGATGCGGCCATGCCCAGAGTGCGGCGGCGTCCACCTCCGAGGCAGGGGGTCTACTGGTGGTCCCCAAGACTGGCGGACCTTCGTGCGGCGTGTATCAGTGCCCGAAGGTCCTACACCCGCAGCCGGCGGCGTCACCGCGACGTCGAGCGGGAGGGCCAGCTGTACGAGGCATACCGCAGTGCGCGGACTGCCTTTCGGCTGGCCATCCGAGCCGCCAAGGGTGCGAGTTGGCAGGAGATGCTGGACGGTCTCGACCGTGACCCCTGGGGTCGCCCGTATTACGCGGCGCTGAACAAGCTTCGCGCAATCAGTTTCAGCCCTGTTCAGAACACAGAGGCCCAGTGAAGCCGCCCACTCGTTGACCGCCCGCCCGCGGTCGTCCGTTGTAGGGGACCCCCACGCCGTGGATTTGGCGTTGAAGTTCCCCAGAACCAGGACGAGGCCCGGTGCCAGTCGCCGTATCGAGGCCTCCAAGGTGGTGAGTGAGGCCCCGAAATCGTCCATCCTCCTAGTAGGGGAGAGGTATACGCTGTAGAGCGTGACCCCTCCCCACTCCGCCGCGACAAATTCCTCGCCCCTATCCAAAAAGGACAAGGACGGGAAGTGCCGCTGCGTTGAGACGACGATTGCCGCAGTACCGTTTCGACTGACCACCCAATTGGGGCGATCAGGCACGGCGTACGGTTCTGCGACTACGGCTGCACCAATCGACCACTCCGCCATGGATTGCAGGAGGAGATCCTGCGCTCCGGCGGAGTGGTTGGTGTTGGCCTGCAGGAGGAGGTGCATGGATGGTGTACCCATTATCGGGTTGTATCCATGACCTCCTCGCCAGCGGGCGATCAGACCGCGCTAGGAGCGGGAGCGGCCGTGGTCGTAGGGCCGCCCCGCGCCTTTGGGGCCGAAGCTGGAGGTTTGCACGCCCCAGAGCCCATGCGGTGCTTGGCGGGCTTATTGCCCGCCGCACACGCGGGGCAGTGGGGCGGGGCGACGCAAGATGCCGCCACGTGCCCGGTCTGACCGCGGCGGAAACACAATCCGCCGCAGTCGAAGCAATTAGTGCACGTCGGTCGAGTGTGTCCGACCGCCATGCACTTGTAGCACCTCACAGGCCGGTGCTCAAGCACGGTTACCCGTGCCGAGCTCCAGCCCACGAGGAGCCTGCCTGAGCCGGCCAGTTGCCTGACCGACTCCACCGGGCACTGCGCCCAGGCAGCACCTACGCCACCCGGACCGGGACGAATGGCACCGACCCGGACGGTGTCTATGGGACACCCGGTTTTCGAGGCAATAGCCTCCCGGATGTCTTCCACCGTCACTGAGTCGTCCAAACCCGAAATGCGCATTTCGGCGCACTTGACGGGCCTGGCGATCTTGATGCCACCCTCCTCGGCGAACAAACCTCTCAGCTTCTCGGCCACGCTGTCGGCCGTCTTGGCGCCCTCAGCCCCTGGGAACTCGAGAATTCGAGCCCCCGTCCGGGCCTTGCGGGTCCTGGCTTCGACGCCTCCAATATTGGAGACGTCTAGCTCCCGCTGGGCCTTCCTCAAGACGGCCTCGTAGCTGAGGCCCTTCTCGGCCGCCTCGGGCAGCACAGTGATCACCACTGCGGCCGTCTTCGGCGACTTGAGCCCCTTGCGCGGTCTCTTCTTCTGTCCGGCTCCTGCCTGTGGAGCGGGAACCTCAGCGGCGCGCTTGGCCTCCGCTCTCCTCCTTTGGCCGCGACTCCTTCTGTCGCGTTTGGCTACCTGCCAACCCTGTTCGGGTACGGCAGTCGTGCCAGACGCGGAAGGCCTCGTCGCAGCCTCGCTGGTCGTCGCCGGCGGTGTTATTGCGGGCGACTTCAGCGGCCCGGCAGGAGCCGGAGCCGTCTTCCTCCTCAGGGCGGGTCCCTTCGGAGCTGGGCCGGGGCCTTTGGGCTTAGGCACGGCCGCGGCCGCGGCGTAGCTCCCCACGCGGCCACCCTGACAAGGCAGCGGGGCGGGGGCTGGTGCCACATGCGGCCGCTTATCCGCGGCTAGAGCCGGCCGGACACGTGGTTCTGGAGGCATTCTTGCCTCCAGAACGGCCACACGCGCATCAACGAGTTTGCCAACTGCGTTGATGATTTTGGCGAGGGCCTCGTCCGACAAGCCTCCCACCTCCGGCGTCGGGGTCGGCTGAGCCTCTCCAGGGGCCCGCTCCCTGGCGCCTGGCGGCTTTGGCGCCGCAGGGGCGCTAGCCGGCGGCAAGCGGTCCGCGGGGAGAGACGTCAACCTCACCACCGGGACAGGCAGTTTCGCCGCGGCGACCGCGCCAGCGTCAGCCGGCGACGCGCGCTTCGCGGCGGCAGGCGTCTTCCTCGCCGCGGGGACGGGTGTGATCGTGACGCCATCACCCAACGTCGTCGGCGCCGCAGCGCGAGGCGGCTTTGGCGCCGCAGCGGCCGCTGAGTAGCCGGTCTTGGCTGGTGGCGCGGCTGGCGCAGGCGACACGAACAGTGCCACCTGCGCCTTGAGGTCGACCACGTCTATCAGCAACTGGCGGTTTGCCCGACGCATCTCCGCCAACATGTCGCCCAGGTTCCTGTTTCGGGTCCGCAGGCCTGACATCTCGCCTCTAAGGCGGACGTTTTCGGCCTGCAGATCCGTGGGTTCACCGGCGCGGACAGCGACCGCCGCCGCCCTTTCTACAGCCGAGGCCCCTCGCCCTCTTCGGGAGGCCTGGATCTTGGGTGGAGGCATGTTGGCCACGCTCCCCTCGGTTTCGGCACTCGAGCTGTCTCCCTTACTCAGGGGGCGCTTTCACACCTGCGAGGGGAGGGCCTCCTCCTTCTTAGTCGCGGTCGCCGGCGGCGTCTTTGCTGCTAGACGCGCCGACGACCTAGTGGGGCCTTCACCAGCCGACCCGCTTTCCTCTTTGGACGGCCCTGCGGGAATATCACCGCCCTCGTCCATTCTGACGGTAGATCCGCCGCCCTCGTCTTCGGACGGCTCTGCGACATCGCTGTCGCCCTCGTCCGTCGACGGCTCTGCTGCGAGTCTACCGTCCTTCTTCTCTTCAGCGGCGGCAGCCTCCCTGCGCGCTCGCCGCTCCTCCAGCCGCCTTTTGTGGCTCAGGCCGTTGCCCCGGGTCTTTCTGGGCGACTTCCTCTTCTTCTTCTGGGCCTCCACGGTTTGTGCCAGGCCCTCGGCGGACGCCTTAAGTCCTGAGGACGAGGCGTCGTTGTCAGTTTTTCTTTGGCTTGACAAGGCCGTGGTGTGAGAATCACAGGGATTCCCGTCGGTAAATGTATTTAATTTTAAGGTATCCATATGATTCCCTCGAGTAGGGGAGATACACAACGTCGACCCGGGCAGAGATCCCTTTACCCGGGCAAGCCTACATTTACCAACCAGGGGGTCAGCCGGTACCCTGGCTGGAGCGTGCTAACGACAGAACAACCCATCTGCCATGCATCTTCTCGCCGCACGCCAGAACTTAAGATTCTGGGTGATTTCCGAGTTCGAATGTTACTTCGAACTCTTTATAGAGGTTGTCTTCCTCGCGGTCCGGGCGGTTAAGCCAAGACCCTCGCTCCTGAAACTAAGACAAGCAAAGAATCAGGTTTACGATGTGTGGGCGGTGGCATGTGCCTGCCCAGCCCTCAAATGAATGAGTGACTGAGCCCGTCCCAATATTTCGCATCCTATAACCTCTACTACGACTGTAGTAGAGTAAGGAGCGAAATCGCGCAGATATTTGCTACGGACGACAGTACAACAGAAGAACTGGGAAAAAAAAAAAAAAAAAAAAAAAAACCATTATGCTTTGTATTAAATCGGCGAATATCACGTCGCATAGATTTGGATATTTGTCTATTGAGCTGCCTATGTTTGAATCAATCAATTAATTGTCTAGAGACTGCGTTATCATTTTCTTCCATTTCTCTATGAGTTTGAGAGTCTCGTCAAAAAGATTTTAGGGTCTAATTGCGCGACGGGCCTTGGAAGAATTATGACCCGACCGCATGGACAGTTTCCACAAACTTGTTGCTCATTTCGTCCGAGGATTCGCGTCATTGATTATTTGTCGTTTGTCCGTCATGATGAATTCTTTCTCATGTTTAGTTTAATCATCGGGATGATGCCAGATGTATGCCAGATCCACTTCTTTTGTGATCGCTACTTGAATAAGGAATTCATCATAAAGACGCCTTTTTCCCCAAAAATTGGCAAATTTTTGGTCTATCTGGTTTTTCTGTTCAAATTCGTATTACCCCACTCTCAACTCACCGTCTGTCTTTTTGCCTAGTTCCGCTTTAATGTCTCCACCACATCAACCCTAAACCGCCTAGGAACGGGTGATTTTCCTCCTGCTAGGAGAGCAGATTTCCAGATCGTAGAATTATCGTGCCTCTCTTCTCATTTCTGATAACACTGCAATCCTGTCCGGACCCATCGGATTATACTGAATTCTTCTACCAGCTCGAGAGCCCTTTCGTTGGTCCCAAGCGTCCGAATTTTGTGTGTTACCAGGGCTAAAGATCATTTTTTTGGTAACCGGAAAGCGGCCGCAGATTCTAAGCACTCCATCGCCGCGATCAACAGGCGCGCGAGTTTTTGTACATTTTTTATGTTTATTTATAGGGGGAATAATTGATATGTTTGGCACACGGGTTAACGATCGCAATAGGTGTTATAGGAAATTGTTTTCCAAGGGATATCTGCAGTCTACTCTCCCGGCGAGGCCCACAACTAATTGTTACGACTCCCACGAGCAACCAATGGTGACGACAGTTATACCTTTTCCCCGTCGCCACACGGGGATTATTTGTAAATATTTTTATAAAGATGTATAATTTAATTTAAATATTGATTATTTTGTAATTAATCATGTTATTGACTATGTTATTTTTTAATAATCTATGAATTTTAAAGTTAAAGTGACTATAAGTAAGTTTACATAAGTGATTAATATTTCTACACCAGCTTACAGATTATTTACTTTTTTAAGTTTCTCTAGAAGTGAATGAAGCTCATACGCTTAGATTACAAATGACGTGGACAGCGTGTTTTTTTTTAGAATAAAGATCAGATTCAAATCCGTGAAGTATCCTCACAGTAATATACAGCAAATCATAAGACTATGGGGTGCCACGCTGAACCACCTCCACGTGGTGCACCCTGGAAACGTCAGACCTTTTGCCTCTGACGGCCAAGAGTTTAGCGATCGGGTCTCAGCGTGCTCTGCGCCGACTGAGCGCGCGTGATTTTACCCCGTAGGACGGGATGGCGAGTTCCCCGTCGTCCCCTCTCCGAAGGGCATGGGGTCTCTTGCTCTCGCGAGATGGTCCTCATGTCCAGCCCGCGTCCTTGAGTTTAGGATACCTTGAATTAGGGCCGGGATCTGCGGAGGTGGATTCCCTCTGCATGGTTACTCCGGAGGAGTCAGCCACTAGAGCGATACCTAGTTATCCGAGGGGACTTTAAACCCCTATAGCACAAATGACAAAGACAAAAAAGGAATGAATCCTCCAGAGGGTCCCGACAACGTCAGGGAGTCTTGCCGAGGTGTCATAGGAGCGCATTTCGGGAACGCGCTCCGATGACAGCTCGATCAGCTCCGTGTATTTAAGGGGAGCCCCATTTGCCATTCCAGCCATGGGCCCGCCTGTAAAATCAGTACAAAATTTTAAACGGGAATCAAGAAGAAGAGGAAGGTCCTTGGCTACAGTTGCAAGAAAGAAGAGGTAGCAAGGAAGCGCCAGCAGAAAAAGGTAGAAATGATGGCAACCACCAGCGTCCCTCCGCCTAAAGACCGTGAGACGCGCCCATCTGCGTCTCCTGCGTCCAGTGTAAATACTGTAATTGAGACAAGCAACGCTTTTATATTACTTGACAGCGACGAAGATGGCAGTCAGCCAGGACGGAGGCTCCAACGCCGACTGGATCAAATGTGGGAGGGTTGCGACTTGCAAGTCCAAAGTGATCGCCACGGTGGTGGTGAGGGCGTCTGAAAGACCCCTCCCCGCTAACGAGGCGACCGAGGATGTGACGGGCAGCGGCTCTTCCCTGTCCAAGATGGAGGCCATGCAGGCCGAAAACGGCTGTCTTAATGGCGAGGTGTCAGGACTGCGGGGTCAAAATCTCCGGATCGGGAAGAAGCTGGCGGTGGTGCAGCGAACCGTGAGTTGGCCGACAAATGGCCGACTTGCGGGCACTACTCATGCAGTTTGCACCGCCTGCGCCGCCGGCTAGCGCTGGCCCGGTTGCCATCGCTAAGGCGAATGCAAGGAAGAAGACACCTCGCGTTGCGGAGCGTGGCAGCGAGACGGTTCGGCCCGTAGGGCCGATCCTGCTGCCCGCGGTGGAGGGCGTGTCAGATCAAGTCGTGCGCGCCATTATTGAATCCGTTGACAAATTAGTCGACGCGCACATGGCGGTTCTGGAGTCGGTCAGGAAACTGGCTGACTCAGACAGGCTCCTCGTGGGCTGGAGTTCAGCGCGCCTTTGTCTTAGTGGTGCCTAACCACTCGTCTGTTAACTATAAAAATGACGTCTCCGCCTCATCTGTGGATCCCACTACAGGACTCTCCACAGACCGGGGTTACAGCATATTTTTTTGTAACATTGGTTAAGAAAATTCTGATTTTCTCCAAACCTAATTGAAATTTTGAATAACTCTGATTAATTTTATCAATAAAAGATATTTCTATGTAATTCCTTACACTACATTTTTGACTATGAATAGCATTGCGACCGTTCTATGAGATACAAAATGGGTTACCTAAAAATCCATCTACAAATTCGTAAAATGACTTGGCCGGTGCTTAGAAGCTGGTTTTTGACTTAAAATGTAAATAATACATTCAAGTTAGTAAATAAAATTAAATATTACTTACTGTTCCATGATGTTTTCAGTAGAAATCTCCCAAAACTAATAAAATAATGCACAAACACCGTAAGTTTTACGCGCCAATCTCTCGACTAGTCTCGACTGAGCCGGTCACCGATAAAACAAATAATTTCAAATTTTTTGTACCACACTTGTACTAAAGTATATGTAAGAGGGAGAGCCCTTTCATTTTGAAGCGATTTTTAATAAGTGCGAAAGAGTGAGAATTGTATTACTTGTTAAATTAGGCTTGTGAATAAACATCGGTTGCGCACGTATGGCGAGTCCTGTCACAGGACGCTCCACAGATGAGGCGCTTTTTACCGTGTCCTGTAGTGGGACGCTTAACAGACGAAGGGCTAAGCTTATTTAATAATTCGGGAATTTGTGGCTAATACCATTGAAATTTTTCACCTAAATATCAATGCGCGCCGATTGTACATCATTAATTGTACTTGTATTTACCGGACGACTTCTTATCTTTACTTTCCATCCATCTTTTCTTCGGTCGTCCCTTACTCCTAAAGCCTTCAACATTCATACTTAAAACTTTTCTCTTTCATCCCGTGTTGCCACCTACAAATTCAGCATTACGTGACATCGTCGGACTTACATCATCTACATCTGACCTACTAACCTACTACACCGACATTTACATAGGAAGCCCGACCTTAAGCATAAGCACTTTTCGCACGTAATATTATAGTATTTAAGCCGCACCACATCTTACAATAAACCAGACTAAAACTAGATCTTGTGTCTCATTATTCTCTCCGTCCGCAAGAACCCTACATCTCATCACATGTCCATACCAAGTCAGGCGTTCACTTTTCAACTTTTACGTCACTGGCGCGCATTTCAATCTTTCTCTTTTATGCTCATTTCAACAACAATCTCGTCAGACCACACATCCACCTTAACATTCGAATCTCTGCTACATGCAGCCATTTCTCATCCGTCGCTTTTGCAGACCAACATTCTGACCTATACAATACGACATGCCACACGGCATGCATGCACAAATACACACACATACACAGACATAAATATATTTATATGTATATATATGGTATGTATATATATATATATATATATATATATATATATATATATATATATATTCTATGGTTATGTTTTAGCTTAATTTCAAGTCTAAATATAAATAAAAAACATTTTTTTTTTTAATATTTTATAATTGTTTTTATAATTATGATGCAATGCAGCACACTAATATTTGTGTACAATATTCATTTGATATACAATATGCAATATAAATATTTAAAACAACCGCCACCTTGTGGTAATGTGTTAACAATACAATATGTCACCAAAATTTACATCCTCATTAGATTCTTAAAATATTAAATATTATTAAAAATATCTTAGATTCTTGTTATTAGCTATTGCAATGGAACTTTTAAAAGTTATTAAGTCCTATTTTAAGTCGTCGGATTGCATTAAAACTAGAAAGAACCGATAACAATAAAATAGTTTTGTAGAATTAAGGTAATCTGATAATGGAACCAGGAAGTGGACAGTGGCACTGTTCGTTGACTGCTTCTCCAGTTTGGGCACATATTTTTTGGTACGTTATAAACGTGTGTTTTTTAATTAGGTCTCTCATTTTATAAATAGACTAGCTTTCGCCCGCGACTTCGTCCGCGTGGAATAGGTACTTTAGGCTAACGTTAACTTCATCTCGCGAATTCGTTTACGTAAAAGATGGAAATATTTTAAATAATACATACGTTACAATTGTTTTAGGTACCTACATGACGCTTTTATTAGTAAGAGTGGAACATTAAACCTTAAATAAAAGTATTGGGTCTTATCTATACTTTTTATAGATACATACATACATACACTTACGCCTATTTTCGATTACGCATACTTTTAATGCGTATGAGCTCGCTGTGTGGTAGCGGCTACGAATACCTACTACCAATACTCACTTTGCTCGTGGATGTCGAAAAAGACAACTAAGAGCCTTAGAACGACCTGGGCCAACTCCATCTGATGCCGTTTAATCAACAATTATATTCCCAAGGAGGGTTGACGTCTGGCAGGCGGCCGGTCATAAAACTATTGCCTATAACTTTTACAAAATGTACTATGAATGAAGAGTACTTATTGTATGGACCCCAAGAGTAGGAAAATGATGATGATGATGACCTCTCGTGAACAAATCTCCAATTTGGTCCAGAAAAGTATGACGTGGTCTTCCCCTTGTATTCGTCGCATTCATGATTGCTTTATATGTTTGCTTCGCCAACCTCTGCCCACTCATTCTTTCTTCCGCTTCGTGTCCAACCCACCTCAGCATACCAGCGCTCTTTTATAACATTATACCTAATTTTATCTTTCATACTTACGTCACACACGTTACGAAGAGCTGTCAGCTCTACGGCATTCATTCTACTTTCATGTCTTCCAAATGTCTTCAAATCTAACTTTCACTGCCATACACGAGGGCAGGCACTAATACGTCCTATACTCATTATTATTATTTAGGATGTGTAAAGCCGACAGAAGGTCATGAGAAGAAAACAAAACTAAAAATGTAATGTGTGCAGAAGTACTATGAAATAACATTAGTTTGAGTTTTTTTTAATATAAGATTATAGGAACCAGTATTTTTACCATAAATGCGCGCTCAGTACTTGATCATTATTTTGCTGCGATGTTATTTTTAAACTGCGATATTTCCTAAGATATTCATTGAAATCAAATAATGTAAAGGGCAATTTTGTTTTAAATTAAATACTTGTGATGAATAACTTATTTAATTGGATAAGGATTAATATTATGTTTATAAAAACACCTTCGAAAATATCATATTATTTTAAAACAAATTTGATTAGTATAAAAAAGGTTATAGTGAGCCAATCTTAAAAGATAGACATATGCTCTAGCGGACTTTTATTTAGAACTTTAAAAGGGGAACAATTATGTAGTATATAATTTTCACACAACTTTAACCGTTTACGCAGCGGAAGCTCTCAAAAGGAAACAAAAACCCGATTTTGAAACATTCTTCACTGTTGCTCTGCTCCTATTAGTCTTAGCGTGATGATATATAGCCTATAGTCTTCCTCGATAAATGAGCTATTTAACACTGAAATAATTTTTCAAATCGGATCGGTAGTTCCTGAGATTAGCGCGTTCAAACAAACAAACAAACAAACTCTTCAGCTTTATAATATTAGTATAGATTAATGCATTCGGAACGAAAGGTAGATTTGAGTCTAAAAACCTACCTCAAATATAAACTGAGTGTACATGATGATATAGTCATCGTTTGCAATTCAGAGTCAAACATCTTCTTTGTAAACTTTTAAAGCACTTTAATGTCAATACACGCGTCCAATACCTACATCACGGTGATTATGAAACACTTTAACGTGAAACTGAGCAAAGGAAATGATGGTGAGTTGAAGTTGGGGCAATATGGATATAAACAGAGAAACCAGAGGGGCCCGAAAATCACGAAATGCCTAAGCTGAAGACCAATGACGGCACTATCATTTCATCCCATAGCGAGATCTTGGAAGAGGTCAAAAGATTCTATTCAGACCCCTGTTCTTAGCTTAGTTCAAGACCTCAGATTAAAGCTAACTTGGGACTGTACCGATGAAATCCCGGACGTCAATTTGTAAAAAATCAGAATGGCTCTCAAATAACTAAAAAACTAAAAGGCACCGGGACCAGATGGAAGGCAGACGGGAAGCCGGACTTAAAAGATTTTCAGAAGTTATTTAGTTTCGTCGTTTTCGGGGGCGAGGTTCCAGAGTCATAGACCAGGTGGTGTTACTCTTTATGATAAGCGATAAAGCTCTTCTAAAGAAATACCCCCGTGTGGCGACGGAAAAAGAATACAATTATCATCACTCCTTACTTGCGCGTGTAAATCCTAAAAATTGGTTGAGGGTCTCACCAGGAGAGTGAACCGCACCTATCTACTGAGAAATGTGATAACATCTACATGTCATTTGTACCGTTCTTGGTTGGGGATGCGATTCTCGAAGTTGTCAATCACTATATTTTGCCTAGGACAAACAGTTTAATTAGGTAGATCTAATTTCGAAAAAGAGGTCAGCCGAAGAATCCAACTCGGCTGGGCAGCGTTCGGAAAACCTGGGAAGGATCTTCTCGTCCAATATTCCGCAGTGTCTCAAAACAAAAGCTTATAACCAATGAAACGTTGTCTTTAAATGTCCACCTCATAAAAAGGTTCAAAGTTGCTCAATGTGCTATGGAGAGGGCTATGCTCGATGTTTTTCTGTGATAAAATCCGAAATACGAAAATGCGTAGAAGAACGGATTTAACTCACATAGCCCGAAGAAATAGCACGTTGAAGTGGCAATGGGTAAACCACATCGCTCGTCGAACTAACAACCGTTGGGGAAGATAGGTTCGCGATTTTTGACTACAAATTGGACGATGCAGCGTATGACTACCCCCACTAGGTAGACTGATGACATTATGAAGGTCGCAGTAAAACTGTTGGAGGCAGGAAACCGTTGGATGCAGGAGGCACAGGATTGTTCCGAGTGGTATTCTGGTGGGCAGGTCTATGTCCAACAGTAGACATCTATGGGCTGATGGATGGATGAAAAGAACTACAGACCCATCTCACTCCTGAGCCGCGTCTACATATTATATTCAAGGGTCATTACAAACCAACTCACGTACAAGTTCGATGACGTCGCCGCTTGAACAAGTTAAATTTCGAAAAGACTATGGTACTATACTTCCCACAGCGTATACCTCTCCCCCACTACGAGGATGGACGATTTCGGGGCCTCACTCACCACCTTGGAGGCCTCGATACGGCGACTGGCACCGGGCCTCGTCCTGGTTCTGGGGGACTTTAACGCCAAATCCACGGCGTGGGGGTCCCCTACGACGGACGACCGCGGGCGGGCGGTCAACGAGTGGGCGGCTTCACTGGGCCTCTGTGTTCTGAACAGAGGCTCGGTGAACACGTGTGTGCGGCGGCAGGGCGGGTCGATAGTGGACTTGTCGTTCGCTAGCCCCGCTGTCGCGCCACGGGTGAGGAACTGGAGTGTCCTGGAGGAGGCGGAGACCCTGTCGGACCAGCGGTACATCCGGATGGAGGTCTCCCCCCGGGAACCCGGTAGGGGTCACAGGGCGGACGGAGCTCCCGCGTTGCCGCGGTGGGCTGTGGGTCGTCTTGACAGGGATCTACTGGCGGAGGCGGTCATTGTCAGCACGTGGCTGTCCTCACCACCCCCAGCGGACGGAGTGGATGCTGAGGCTGTCCGCATTCGCAGTGCGTTAACGCAGATCTGCGATGCGGCCATGCCCAGAGTGCGGCGGCGTCCACCTCCGAGGCAGGGGGTCTACTGGTGGTCCCCAAGACTGGCGGACCTTCGTGCGGCGTGTATCAGTGCCCGAAGGTCCTACACCCGCAGCCGGCGGCGTCACCGCGACGTCGAGCGGGAGGGCCAGCTGTACGAGGCGTACCGCAGTGCGCGAATTGCCTTTCGGCTGGCCATCCGAGCCGCCAAGGGCGCGAGTTGGCAGGAGATGCTGGACGGTCTCGACCGTGACCCCTGGGGTCGCCCATATCGCGCGGCGCTGAACAAGCTTCGCGCGCCCTTTCTCGACTCATGCCGAACGTGGGCGGACCCAGTTTCGAGGGCCGACGGCTGTATGCAGGGGTCATCCGCTCGATGGCCATGTACGGCGCACCCGTGTGGGCGAGGGCTCTGACCGCCCAGCTCAGGGCGGGTCTGTGGAGGCCACAGAGAGCCATGGCGGTCAGAGCCATTCGCGGGTACCGCACGGTGTCGACAGAGGCGGCGTGCCTGTTGGCCGGGACACCCCCGTGGGACCTAGAGGCGGATCTCCGCCTCTAGGTCCCACGGGGGTGTCCCGAGAGCATCTGCTCTCCGACCTCTACCGGCGGGTTATCACAGCGCGCGAGGAAGGTGGCTCCCCATCGTTGAGCGAGATAGCCACCTGGCGCGTGGATGCTCGCCGAGACGTCATCGCCCGTTGGGCTACGCGGCTGGAGAGGCCTAGGCACGGTGTGGAGACCATTGAGGCCCTCCGGCCCGTATTGATAGAGTGGATGGAGCGGCGGCACGGAGTCCTCACCTTTCGGCTGGTGCAGGTATTGACGGGGCACGGGTGTTTCGGGTTGTACCTGCACAGGGTCGTGTATAGGGAGTGGACTCCGGCCTGCCACCACTGCAGGAGTGACGAGGACACGGCGCAACACACGCTGGAGGTGTGTCCGGGATGGGAGCGGCAGCGCCGTGACCTCGTCGCTGTCATCGGTGCCGACCTGACGCTGCCGGCCGTCTCGAGGGCGATGGTCGACAGCATCAGGAACTGGGACGCGGTCGCCGCCTTCTGCGAGGCTGTCATCTCGCAGAAGGAAGCGGCGGAACGGGCAAGGGAGGATTCCCGCGCCCCGGGCCACCGCCAGCGGCCGGGGCGGCGCAGGCGCGAATACCTGCGCCTGATGCCGCCCTAACCGAGGCTTCGGGGTGATCGGACCGGGGAATTGTCCGGTCACCCGACGTGAGGCCACCGCGTGAGGGCGACGCCCCGACGGCGAAATGTGTCGGGGCGTCGACGAGAGGAACCCGCGAGGGTGAACCGCCGGGCGGGCCACCGAAGTTAAAAAACGGGTCCTGGTGACCCGCTCGCACAGCGAAGAGAGAGGAGTTTTTACGGTGGGTCTATGGGGTCACGCGCCGCCTTCTCCGTCACCCCGGACCGATTTTGCGGGGCGAGACTGATCCATAGTCCACCTGGTCCAGTGTCCTGGACGGCGGCAGGGTCGTTGGCGGGCGTTCCGCCTTGGCCGATAGCAGCCGAGACATTGGCGAAGGCTTACCGGATCCGCATTGCGGCGTGGATCTACGACGAGCAATTCTCCGTAAGAGACCGGGCAGAGTATTGGAAGTATCTCGAAAAGAATTCATCCGGCGGTGGAGAGAACAACTGGAGTCCTCCGTAGCAAGGCGGAGGACTGTAGAGGCGGTTACGCCGCATTTTTACCTCTGGATCAACAGAAGGCACGGCAGCCTGAGCTTGAAAACTACCCTGAGGGTGGTGCAGGTACCTACCGGACACGGAATCTTCGGTAAGAACCTGCACAGAAGTGGATGAGAATGGACCCCAGGGTGCCATGAGTATGGGGTACGATGCCAGAAACCTCCGCGTGGTGTACCCTGGGTGCGGGCGACAGTCCCCCAGATCCTTCTGTCGAATTGTCGCCCGTAGCGAATCTCTGGCGCGAGGGGGGGTTCCCCAGCGATGGGTTGAGCCCCAATTCGCTCCTGACCCTCTAGTTGTAGAGGGTTCAGGAGGCGAAATTTCGGACGGGCTCGGTCACTCATTCATTTGAGGGCTGGGCAGGCTTATGCCACCGCCGACATTTGTAAACCTGATATCTTGCTTCAAGACAAGTTGTCGTGAGGCGTAGTATCAGGAACGAGGGTCTTGGCTTAACCGCCCGGATCGCGAGGAAGAAAACCTCTATAAAGAGTTCGAATCAACATTCGAATTCGGAAATCACCCAGAATCTTAAGTTCTGGCGTGCGGCGAGAAGATGCATGGCAGATGGGCTGTTCTGTCGTTAGCACGCTCCAGCCAGGGTACTGGCCAACCCCCTGGTTGGTAAATGTAGGCTTGCCCGGGTACAGGGATCTCTGCCCGGGTCGACCGTTAGTTCTCCCATACTCGTGGGAATCAAATGGATTTGCCTAATAATATTTTACCAGACGGGAATCCAGCGGATTCCCACATCACGGCCTCGTCAAGCCAATGCAAAACTGACCAAAACGACGCCTCGTCCTTAGGAGTAGAGGCGTCTGCCAAGAGCCCGGCACCGACCAAGGAGATCTTGAAGACGAAGAAGCGTCGACAGGCGCGGTTCACATGGGGGAAAGCCGCGAAAGCGAACGCTCGCGAGAAGAAGCGGAATGCTGAAAACCGCGAGCGTTATGCGCGCGAGCGGGATAAGGACGGCGGCAGATCCACTGCAGAGCCGTCAACGGACGAGGGCGACAATTCTGTCGCAGAGCCGTCCAGAGACGAGGGCAGTGGATCTGCCGATGTGATGGACGAGGGCGGTAGTTCCGCAGAGCCGTCCAAGGAGTTCAGCGGATCGGCTGAGGAAACCGCCGCCGCCAGGTCGTCACCGCGCCCTGCGGCGGCGGCCTTGACCGCGGCCCTGACGGTAAGGGAGGAGGCCCTCCCCTCGAAGGTGCGGAAGCGCCCCCTAAATAAGGAGGGCAGCTCAGGCGCAGATTCAGAGGGGAGCGTGGTCATCATGCCTCCTCCCAAAGTTCCGGCCTCTCGCAGAGGGCGAGAAGCCGCGGCGTCGGGAAGGACGACCCACTCCCCGGCCGGCAGACTGCGTGGAGGGGTGGAGGCTGGCAGGCGGGCCGATAATGAGGCGGCCGCCGCGAGGGTGCTGGGGGTGTTGTCCGGCATCCCTCCCACCGAAGTGGTGGCCGCTGGTGCCCCAGCCACGAATATGGAGGCCCTGCAGGCTGAAAACGCCCGCCTTGGTGGCGAGGTGTCAGGCCTGCGGGCCCAGAACCGCCGGCTGGAGACGGAGCTGGCCGCGGTACGGAGGGCCAACCGCCTCCTAACCAAGGACGTGACTGACCGGAAGGCCCAAATGGCGCGGCTCATGCAGCCTGCGCCAACCGCGCCGCCGACCAGCGCTAGCCGCGATGGAATCGAGGTCGCCGCCCCCAAGAAGAAGACGCCGCCGACTGCAGGGCGTGCGCCGCCAGCCATCGCTAGCCGGGCCGCCGCGGCAAGGAAGGCGTCAAACGTCGCGGAGCGGGCCCTGGTAGAGGTCCCGCCGGCGACACCAACCCCGCTACCCGCGGTGGGGGGCGTGCCGGATGAGGCCTTGCGCGCCATTATCGACACCGTCGGTAATCTGGTGGATGCGCGCTTGGCCGTTCTGGAGGCAAGGCTGCCTCCAGAACCACGTGTTCGGCCGCCTCTCGCCGCAGACAAGCGGCCATATGCGGCACCAGCCCCCGCCCCGCTACCTTGTCAGGGTGGCCGCGTGGGGGTGAGCTACGCCGCAGCCGCGGCTGGGCCAAAGAAGAAGGGGCCTGCTCCGAAGAGGAAGACAGCACCGGCTCCTGCCGGACCGCAGTCGTCGCCAGCACCGACACCGCCAGCGACGACTAGAGCGCCCGCGACCGCGCCTCCCGCGTCTGGCACGCCCGCTGCGCCCGAACAGGGTTGGCAGGTGGCTGAGCGCGGTAGGAAGAGTCGCGGCCAGAGAAGGAGAGCGGCGGCCAAGCGCGCCGCTGAGGTCGCCGCTCCCCAGGCAGGAGCCGAAGGAGGCGGGAGGAAGAGGAAGAGGCCGCGCAAGGGGCTCCGGCCGCCGAAGACAGCCGCAGTGGTGATCACTGTGCTGCCTGAGGCGGCAGAAAGGGGCCTCAACTATGAAGCCGTTCTGAGGAAAGCCCGGCGGGAGCTCGACGTCTCCGACATAGGAGGCGTCGAAGCTCCTGGCTTCGACGCCTCCTATGTCGTCCCGCAAGGCCCGGACAGGGGCTCGGATTTTAGAGTTCCCTGGGGCCGAGGGTACCAGGACGGCCGATAGCGTGGCGTCGAAGCTGCGACCTCTCCCCTAACAGGAGAATGGACGATTTCGGGGCCTCTCTCACCACATTTTTTTTTTTTTTTTTTTTTTTTTTGCGGTGGGCCATGGACGTCGCACCCCGCCAAGTCGGTCCGGGGTGACGGAAGAGGCGGCGCGCAACCCCATTGACCCACCCTGCAAGCACCTCTTCTTCGCCGTGCGAGCGGGCCACCGGTACCCGAATTTTGTCTTCGGTGGCCCGCTCGGCGGTATGCCCTCTCGGGCTCCTCTCCTGTCGACGCTCCGACAGCTTTCGCCGTCGAGGCGTCGTCCTCACGCGGTGGCCTCACGTCGGGTGACCGGACAATTCCCCGGTCCAATCACCCGAAGCCTCGGTTAGGGCGGCATCAGGCGCAGGTATTCGCGCCTGCGCCGCCCCGGCCGCGGGCGGCGGCCCGGGTCACGGGAATCCTCCCGGACTCGTTCCGCCGCCTCCTTCTGCGAGATGGCAGCCTCGCAGAAGGCGGCGACCGCGTCCCAATTCCTGACGCTGTCGACCATCGCTTTCACGACAGCCGGCAGCGTCAGGTCGGCACCGATGACAGCGACGAGGTCACGGCGCTGCCCGTCCCAGCCCGAACATACCTCAAGCGTATGCTGCGCCGTGTCCTCGTCGCTACTGCAATGGTGGCAGGACGGAGTCCACTCCCTCCGCACGACCGTGTGCAGGTACTTGCCGAAGCAACCGTGCCCCGACAAGACCTGCACCAACCGGAAGGAGAGCACTCCGTGCCGCCGCTCCGTCCACTCCATCAGTACGGGCCGGAGGGCCTCGACGGTAACAACACCATGTCTAGGCCTCTCCAGCCGCGTAACCCAACGGGCAATGACGTCTCGGTGGGCGTCCTCGCGCCAGGTGGCTATCTCGCTCAACGATGGGGAGCCACCTTCGTCGCGCACTGAGGTAACCCGCCGGTAGAGGTCGGAGAGCATCTCCGCCTCTAGGTCCCACGGGGGTGTCCCGGCCAATAGGCATGCCGCCTCGGTAGACACCGTGAGGTACCCGCGAATGGCTCTGACCGCCATGGCTCGCTGTGGCCTCCACAGCACCGCCCTGAGCTGGGCGTTCAGAGCCCTCGCCCACACGGGTGCGCCGTACATGGCCATTGAGCGGATCACCCCCGCATACAGCCGTCGGCCCTCGAAACTGGGTCCGCCCACATTCGGCATGAGCCGAGAAAGAGCGGACGCCGCGCCGACTAGCCGGGGAGCAATTCGACGAAAATGCTCCCGGCACCACCATCGCCCGTCGAGCACCAGACCCAAGTACCTCATATGGGCCTGGATACTGATGTGGATGGAGTAGACGACTAATGAGGCGCCGATGGGCAGCCTCACACGGGGCCCATGGAATAGTAGGGCCTCCGTCTTGTTTAGGGCCACCCTGAGCCCCAGCGCCTCAATTCGCCTGACCATCTCCTCGGTGCCGAGAGTGGCCAGGCTCGCCGCCTCTTCGAATGTCCTGCCCCGGGCTGTGACGAGCGTGTCGTCAGCATAGCAAATAACGCTCAGCCCGGGGGGGAGACTCCCTCTCAATGCCCAGTCGTACCCGATGTCCCACAGAGTCGGCCCCAGAACCGACCCCTGCGGAACACCGCACGACATGGGCGTCCGCACAATGTCCCCTGCGGGGCTCGCGTAAAGAACACTGCGCCCCTCCAAATAGTCTGCCACCAGCCGTCTGAGGTACAGGGGCACTCCATGGAACCGGAGCGCCTCCCTGATGCAGCTGAATGGCAGACTATTGAAGGCGTTGGCGATGTCCAACGACACCGCCAACAGCACTTCTTTGCCGGCGACGGCCTCCGCGGCCGTCTGCCTCAGGCGTAGCAGGGCCCCGATTGTCGAACGCCCCCTCCGAAACCCAAATTGAGCGTCCGACAGATCGGGCCCCACCTCCTCCAGGTGCTGGACGATGCGGGCAGCGAGGACACGCTCCAGCAGCTTACCCACATCGTCCAGAAGCACAATGGGCCTGCAGGCCGACGGCGAATCCGGGGGCCGTCCCGGCTTTGGCAGGAGAACCAACCTCCCTTCCTTCCAGCACTCAGGGAACTGTCCAGACGTCAGACAGGCGTTGAACAGTCGCCTGAGGCGAGGTTCGAGATGCTCGAGGAGCAAAGTCAACACCCGGACTGGGATTCCGTCCGGGCCGGGGGCTGTGGTGGCGGAACGAATCTTCGCCACGGCTGCCCCCACTTCCGACTACGTCACGGGCGGAACACTCTCGACGGCCTCCCGGTCGTGATCTGGCGAAGCCATGACCGGGGGCGTGTGCTCCGGCTGCCGCGGGAACAGCTCCTCGACCACTCTACGAAGGACACCCCCGTGGGACCTAGAGGCGGAGATGCTCTCCGACCTCTACCGGCGGGTTACCTCAGTGCGCGACGAAGGTGGCTCCCCATCGTTGAGCGAGACAGCCACCTGGCGCGAGGACGCCCGTCGAGACGTCATCGCCCGTTGGGTTACGCGGCTGGAGAGGCCAAGACACGGTGTCGTTACCGTCGAGGCCCTCCGGCCCGTACTGATGGAATGGATGGAGCGGCGACACGGAGTCCTCTCCTTTCGGCTGGTGCAGGTATTGTCGGGGCACGGGTGTTTTGGTTTGTACCTGCACACGGTCGCGTATAGGGAGTGGACTCCGGCCTGCCACCATTGCAGCAGTGACGAGGACACGGCGAGACACACACTTGAGGTGTGTCCAAGTTGGGATGGGCAGCGCCGTGACCTCGTCGCTGTTATCGATGCCGACCTGACGCTGCCGGCTGTCGCGAGGGCGATGGTCGACAGCGTCAGGAACTGGGACGCGGTCGCCGCCTTCTGCGAGGCTGTCATCTCGCAGAAGGAGACGGCGGAACGAGTCCGGGAGGATTCCCGTGACCCGGGCCGCCGTCAGCGGCCGGGACGGCGCAGGCGCGAATACCTGCGCCTGATGCCGCCCTAACCGAGGCTTCGGGTGATCGGACCGGGGAATTGTCCGGTCACTCGACGTGAGCCCGCCGCGTGAGGACGACGCCTTGACGGCGAAAGCTGTCGGGGCGTCGACAGGAGAGGAGCCCGAGAGGGCATACCGCCGACCGGGCCACCGAAGACAAAAATCGGGTACCGGTGGCCCGCTCGCACGGCGAAGAAGAGGTGCTTGCAGGGTGGGTCAATGGGGTTGCGCGCCGCCTCTTCCGTCACCCCGGACCGACTTGGCGGGGTGCGACGTCCATGGCCCACCGCAAAAAAAAAAAAAAAAAAAAAGCTCTAGAATCCAAAGTCGAGTTACAGGCAAATAATTGTCACATAAGATCAGCCTTTTCCTTTGCACTGTGAGCTAGACTGCCATCATGTTTCTGCAGTGGTGGGAGATTGGACTGGCAGAAGTTGCCTTGGGTAGCCTAGGCGAGCGACTAGAAGGCACGGCTCCTGATGGTTTAGCTCTGCAATTGCTCGTCCATTCTGGCAACATATTCCGCCTTGCAATGGCCTTCATACGAGATCTAATAGCGGCTTTAAATTTTCGCTTCTTCTCTTTGAGTTACGAGTTCCGACATTTTTTAGCATTGTTCTAGACGGACTGCTTCTGTCGTACAGTCGTTCTGGAGGTTTTAAACCAAGTGGTATGAAACCAAGGAGACTGCAGGGCCGACGGATATTTTGGTGTTGGGGATGAATAATTCCATTCCATCGTCGATAACGCAATCTGCACACACGTCAGGGTCCTCAGAGGCAACGCTAAGGCGCTTTCATGGGTAGGATGGGTAAAAGTCGCGAAGTCTATCCCAATTTGCTGACTTATATTGCCAGACTCTGTGAGTTACAGTCGCTTTAGAGTGATTAGGCCTGGCAACAGCTTTGCTAAGGAATCAAGAGGTGGTCAGATGACCCTAGAGAGGCTTTGACCACTACTCGGTATCCATACTGATGTGCAGACAGTAGAAGAACCAGTAAAGGGGGCTCGTGGCTCTCAATATCTGGAAAGCGCGTGGGTTGTATTACCAGTTGTGACAGATATAGTCCGAGACCATATTGAAAAGATGTCTATCCAGGAGGTCAATGGTTTGAGACCCCAACCACTCTTTATGATGAGCATTATATTTCATAAGTGAGCATAATATTTCGTAAATCCCGCATTGAACGTTCTTGAATAACTCATTCTTGAATACACCTTTTCAATCAATTTAAAAGAAAATTCGTTTGTAAAAAAAAACAAGTTGAAAAGATAAATTAAAAGAGCTAAAATAGAAGAGAATACAAAGGAAAAAAACAATATATTTTGTAGAAAGAATTAAGATTTTCAGTTCTCTTAAACTATCAATAATTAACACTAATATTATAAAATTCGCACAAATTTTTGTTACAGAATTCCTGATGTATATCATCGTATAGGTATTGGTTAATGAATGCAGTAGATTGCATATCTGTGACAATGCACGATAGAGATGACTGCAGCTGGTGCAGTGCAACCGGCTGGTGTGATAGCTGCGGCGGAACGCACGGGGTGCGTTGGGAGGCAGCGCGCAGCACCACCAGCTTGGAGCGCAATGTGCGGGTGGCAGGTACACAGCGGCGCGCTTGCACCAGCCGTGCCAGCGTCGCCTCGAGCAGCGCGCGCGTGTACTGCGTTGAGTGAGCCATGCACCCCATCGAGTATCGAACAAACGTATCCACCTTCTCAGTCCAGGAGCGGGCCGCCCGCAAGTGCGCGTCCAGTTCCACCGCATTACTACTGCACTTCAGCTCGTTTATGTGGTGTATCACCGCATCCTGCAGCTGCTCCTCGGTTACGAATTCGCTCAGTTGATCTTCAAGTTCCGCTTGAATTTCAGTCGGCGCATATCCCAGACAAAAAACTGTTCCTGTTAAACCTGAAAATTTAACAAGAAATTACTTTGAATATTGGTATTTCATCGAAATATTTTATAATGAATGACTACATGTAGTACTACAAGTACATACTATTTTAACTCATAAATATGTCCCATTTCTGGATATTTGATTTCGCCAAATTTCCTCGAAACTCACAATATCTGATGAGAGACCTTAGACTCGACCCATTTACCTAACGAAAAGAACCGTGTGCCAATGTAACACTTACATACATGAACTTAAGCTAGAGCTCTAGATATTATAGATTATACTGCTACTTGATATTAGTTGAAATATTGTCAAACATTAGTTTTGCAGAAAAATATTTTGTGGACTTATTTTTCACCATTGCTTTGAACTAATAAGAACATTAACAAATGTAACCTGCTCTCCATGGGGCTCAGTGAATACGTGTGTACGTGAGCGGGGTGGGTCGATAATGGACTTATCGTTCACTAGCCCCGCTCTCGCACAACGAATGAGGAACTGGCATGTACTGGAGGAAGCTAAGACTGTCCGACCATCTCTATATTCAGATGGAGATCTCACCCCGTGACCAGGCCGGTAGAGGTCACAGGGTGAATGGAACTCTCGCGTTTTCGCGGTGGGCTGTGGAACGCCTGGATGGTGACCTGCTGGCGGAGGCGGCCGTTGTGCATTCATGACTGTCCTCACCACCACCAGTGGACGGAGTGGACGCTGAGGCTAGTTGCATTCGCATTGCAATGACGCAGATTTGGGATGCGGCTATGCCCCGAGCACGGCGTCTACCTCCAAGGCAGGGGGTCTACTGGTGGTCCCTGAGGCTGGCGGATCTTCATGCAGCTTGCATTTATTCCCGAAGAGCCTAAACCCGCAGTCGGCGGCGTCACCGCGATGATGAGCTGGAGGGTCAGCTGTACGAGGCTTCTCGCAGTGCACGGTCTGCCTTCAGGCTGGCCATCCGTTTCGCCAAAGACGTGAGTTGGCGGGAGTTGTTGAACGATCTCGACCGTGATCCCTGGGGTCGCCCGTATCGTGCGGCGCTGAGTAATCTCTGCACACAGTGCACGCTCTACTGCGCCTGGGGCAGACCGCGACGGAGGCTGGCACTGGCGGAGGAGTGCTGTTGGCGGTGTCTTTGGACAGAGCCAACAGTCAACATCAACAAAACTTACCGGGAAGTCTTTGACCGTTGGGCGACGCGGCTAGAGAGGCCTCGATTTGGACCTCGCGTCATTGAGGCCGTCCGGCCTGTACTGATGGAGTGGCTGGAGAGGCGGCATGGAGTCCTCTCTTTCCGGCTGATGCAGGTTTTGTTGGGGCATGATTGCTTCGGCAAGTAACTGCACACGGTCGCAAGGAGGGAGACGACTCCGTCCTGCCAATAGTGTGGCGGTGACGAGGACACAGCGCAGCATACGCTCGAAGTCTGCGTGACCTGGGCTCAGCAGCGCTCTGCCCTCGTCGCCACCATCGGTGCCGACCTCTCTCTGCCGGCCGTCGTGAAAGCGATGGTCGACAGCGAAAGGAATTTGAATTGAACGCGTTCGCTGCCTTCTGCGAGACAACGGTCGGGAATCGGCGGAGCGAATCCGGGAGGATCTCCTCTACGAGGATTCGTGCCGCCGCCAGCGACTGGGGCGGCGAAGGCGGGAATACCTCCGCCTCATGTCTCATGAGGCAGTGGGTGAACAGACCGGGGATTAGTCTGGTCACCCTTGGAGCGAGACCACCGCATGAGGACCAGGCCAGTTTTCACCATCGGGGCGTCGACCCGAGCGGATAGCCGCGAGGGTAGACCACCGAATGGGTCACTGAAGAAAAGAACGCGTCCCAGTGACCCACCCGTACCACGTCGAGAGGTATGTTGTAGAGCGGGGCTACGGTGTCTTACGCCGCTTTTCTTGTTGCCCCAGACGGATTAGCGGGGTTTGACGTACCATAGCCCGCAGCCAAAAAAAACTTCATTCTCGTATCATTATATATAAAACTTTTCACTGCTAATACAATTTATTACCTTTATCTTCAAGAATTGCTGCCAGTTCAACCGCGACCATCGCTCCACTCTCGTAGCCCAAGATATAAAACTTGTCCTGTAGTTTTAATTTTTTAGATAAAATCTAAAACAATGGATTCCAATTAAACTACAAAGTTATACAGTTAAAAATGTTTGTATGAATTTTACTGTCTTTTACATCTTTATAGATAGGAAACGAAATTTGCTATGTAATGATTTAAAATGTAACAGAAGAAACATACTCGAGTAAGTGATATGTTAAAGTCGCGCTAGTTTAGTCCAATTTTGATTATTTTTTAGATTAATTAAATTCTTGTGTCAATCAAAGTGAAAGAATCAAACACTCTAATACGACTATAACGGATTTATTTGCACGTTACACAAGAATTTGAGGTTGAGACTCGAAGCCACTTTGCTCGTCTGTAGCCGACTATATAATGGCATGGTCGTGTGCCTTGCTTAACAAAGAAATCTCTCTGTGTTGCCAGCACTAAAGCAAAATGTACTTATCAATCAGTGTGGCTATTTTATTCACAGTATCTCCCATAGGTAATTGTATATGTTAACATTCGGCTAAACCTGACGTCAAACGCGGCCTCGCGTTTAACAAAAGTTAAAATTAACAGTAATAAGTATTATATAAAACATAATATAAACATTTTTTTATTGCTTTTGATGGCAAACTAGCAAGCAGTACACCTAATGGTAAGTGTTACAGCCGCCCATGGACCTTTAGAGCCGCCGCCTACCAATACAAAACCCCAAATCCACCCATTTGTGCTACCGGCTCCCTCGCTCACCGAACGAATCGCAATAGCACATTGTCATTACTCAGACGCCGATCTTCTGCTCAGTGTGGTACTACCCCGGACGGACCGGCCCGTGGCTGTAGACAGAGAACTGTCAACAGTGTGGTCCTACCACAATTAATAATGCAAAATAAAATACTAATAATATAATACCATAACAATGCAAAAAAATTCGAACGAAAGAAGTTACATAGTTGCCTTTTTACTTTTAATATTGTCTTTATTTTACCTGGTGCGTCTTGACGCCATAATATTTAATAACTATTCACATAGACGTTCATAACCATTTTTCTTACTCACTAATATCACGGGACTTAAGTAATCCGAAGTACTTTCGCGAATAATACCATTTAAGAGCAGTTCTTCAACAATTTTAGTAAGATGAGCGCAATCACTCTGTGATACCCTAAAGGGATTGTAAACAACGGGTCTATTACCTGTCAATGTAATATGCATTTCTGTCAAGTTAGTTTTTCCGACTTCTGTCAAATTCATTGCAAAACAGTCTCTATATTTCTTTAATAAATCAAATAATTTAAGTTTTTGTTGTTCCGTTATCCTCGCACTAGTCTTTATATCCGATATGGGCAAATCTTTATATTCATGTGTTTCCGTAATTAAGCCTATATTATTAACCTCGTTCATTTCTTGGTATTTTTGAGTCCGTATTAATAATGATCCATCAGTAATCTTTAACGCGGTAGGCGATAAATTTGCTATCATTACATATCCTTTCATCATTTCAGCTCATATACATATGTCTCACTACTGGGCTCGAGCCTCCTCCATAATGGGAGAGATATTGACCTTTTTTTTTTTTTTTTTTTTTTTTTTGCTGAGGAAACGCATTTGCGCGCTATCCCCCGCCGGTGACAGACGAGGGGGAGTGTGGGACTCACCGGCCATAGATGTTAGCGGCCGGAATACCCACTAAAACCACAGCGGCCCCTTCCGCGCTTTTACGGGGAGCCGGAGAGATCGTCTACTGACATTCGATCCCCGGCACCCCCACGCTTGGCTTTCTGGCCACGTCCTATCGTCCCTCAAGGCGGTGGGAGGAGGTGCGCATAACGGCGCCTCCTCCTTCCCGGTCGCCGGCGGCGAAGCGAGTCAGCTGACGCAAGCGCCTCGCGTTCTCGCTCCGCGGCCTCCTTCCTTTTCATGACCTCGCAAAAGGAGGCCATCGACGACCAGCACCTGTCGCTGTCAAGCATCTTCGAGATGATGGTCGACAACGACAGGTCTCTCCCAACGACCGCCGATAGGACGTGGCGCTGGGGCCCCCAGGCAGGGCATACCTCCAGAGTGTGACGCGCATCATCTACTGGCGCACCACACTCGTGACATCCTGGAGCCCCTTCTCTTCCAATTCTGTGCAGGTACTTACCAAAGACCCCATGCCCGGTAAGCACCTGCACCATCCTAAAGCTTAGGCTGCCGTGCCTTCTACTAATCCAGCGGTGGAGATGTGGCGCAACCGCCTCCACAGTCCCCCGCCCTGCTACGGGGGACTCCAGATCTTCTCTCCACCGCTGAGTGACTCCCCTTCGGGCCACTTCCAGTACTCTGCCCAGTCTCCTTACGGAGACCTGCTCGTCGTTGGCCCGCGCCGCGACACGGAGCCGGTAGACCTCAGCCAGGGCCTCGGCCACAAGTGGCCAAGGTGGGTCGCCCGCCAGCAACGTCGCTGCGGTCCATGACACCGTACGATAGCCCCTGACAGCCCTCACCGCCATGGCCCTCTGAGGGCGTCGCAGAAGGGCCCTGTTGCGGACGGTGAGAGAGTCCGCCCAAATAGGGGCACCATACAGCGCCATGGACCGCACCACTCCGGCGTATAAACGCCGACAGGACGACCCAGGACTGCCTGTGTTTGGCAGAAGCCTACCTAACGCCGCGGCTGTCTTGATGAGCCTCGGAACGAGCTGGGCAAAGTGCGGCCCGAAACTCCACCTAGAATCAAGGTGCAGACCCAGATATTTCATCTGGGCCCGCACCGGCACAGCAACCCCAGACACGCTGATGTGTGCTCCTCGGGGGGGACCTCGACCCGGGCCATGAAATAGGAGGGCCTCAGTTTTCTCCACCGCGACCCTCAGGCCCAACATGCTGATCCGGCCCACGACGAGCGCAACCCCCTCTTCTGCCAATCGAGCAGCCCCCAGGAAGTCAGGCCTCCTCACCGTGATGAGGGTATCATCAGCATAGCAGATGACCCCCATCCCGGAAAGAAGCCGACCCCGTAGGAGCCAGTCGAATCCGACGTTCCACAAGATCGGGCCAAGGACCGATCCCTGTGGAACGCCGCACTCCACCCGATGACGATGAATGCGCCCGTCGCCCCCCTCCCAGAGCACGTGCCTTCCCTCGAGGTACGCTTCCAACAGCCTCCAGAGGTAAGGAGGCACTTCATGATACTGGAGTGCCTCCTTTAGCGTCTCATGCGGGAGGCTGTTGAAGGCGTTCTTTATGTCCAGCGAAACTGCCAGGAGGACTTCCTTTCTGGCCACAGCATCGGTGGCCAAGGACTTCAGGGCGGCCAGTGCGTCAATAGTTGACCGGCCACCCCTGAACCCGTATTGACTCTCTGACAGTCCCGGTCCGACTTCCTCGAGGTGCTGGACGAGACGGTCCGCAAGCACCTTCTCGAACAATTTAGCCGTCTCGTCCAGCAGCACCAGCGGTCTGTATGCGGAAGGGGAGTCGACTGGGCGACCCTCCTTCCGCAGCAAGCACAACCTGCCGCATTTCCATTGCTCCGGGAACTGCCCGGACCTCAGGCACGTATTGAGCAGTTCCCGGAGCTCACCCCTGAGGTATTCCGCGGCGACGCCGAGTACAATTCCCGGGACGCCGTCCGGACCAGGCGATTTCCGCTTCCCGCGGAGTCGGGAGAGGGCTGTCGCCATTTCTTGGTCGGTGATGAGTGGGATTGAGGTCTCCACCTCTACCACCGACCAAGGAGCCATTCGGGGGGGAACGTGTCCCGCAGAACGCGGGAACAGTTCCCCCATTAGCCCCGACAGGAAACCCGGATCCATCGTTTCGACGATGGGGGCGCCACAGGCGCGAATTTTGTTTCGCGCCCGCTGATATGAGCGCCCCCAAGGATCCCTGTCGAGGACCGTAAGGAGTTCCTCACGGGCCCTCTCCTTCGCCTGGCTGATGGCCAGCTGCAGAGTTTTCTTCCTTCTTGTATATTCCGTCCGCAGCTGACCCTCTAGAACGTCATCCCAGTTAGCCCGCTGTCGGCATCTAACATAAGCACGCCGCGCCCGATTGGCAGCCACCCGAAGATTAGCTATCTCGAGCGACCACCAGTACACCTGGCGACGCGGCGGCTTTCGCTGAGCCCTCGGCATCGCCGCATCACAAACTACCTCAAGGGCACTTCTCATTTGACCTGCGAGCCCCTCCACATCTGTAAGTAGCATTTGTCCTGTCCTACCCCAGCGCTGTACTATGGCAGACTCCCGGGCCATTTCTAGGTCAAGTTGACCAATGGCCCACTTTGGGAGTCCACGCCTTCTTCCGCGCCGGGGCTCTGGTGGTCCCCGAGGGGCAGAGATCTCGAACCGCACATATCGGTGGTCCGAGAGAGTCTCCACCCCTTCTTCTACTCTCCAGTCACTCACCTCGCGAGCGACAGCGGGGCTGGCGAACGATAGGTCCACCACAGACCCACCCCGATGTCGCACGCAGGTGTGAACCGTCCCTCTGTTAAGTAGGGACAGACCGGAGAGCAGGGACCACTGCTCGACGGCCGTGCCCCTAGCGTTTGTGGCAGGGTTCCCCCAAATGCGAGACTTCGCGTTAAAGTCGCCGAGAACCACAATTTTCCTCGGCGACTGACGCCGAGCCGCGGCACTGACGGAGTCCAAGAATAACTCGAACTCCGCCAGACCGCGGTTGGGGGAGAAATAAATACCGATGATAGCGAAGTCTCGCCACCCCACCAGAGAGATATATTGACCTACTACACCACGCTGGTCAGACGTGTTGGTATAGATTTTTGTTTCGAGTTTTCCTTCTCTTGCATAGATGTTATACGCGTTTTAAATCCCTTACTCGTCTCTTACGATCACCCACGGGTGAAATGGGGGTGGTGAATTGTATTTTTACTCCGTCACTACACGGAAAGTAAAGAAATTACATATCCTTTACCTAGATTAAATTGAAAGATACCAGATAAAACAATATATTCACTCTGGGGTACTCGAAGGCTGTACGACACTAATAGACCTCCACTATATGGATTATTGGTGTAAGCATCTATTGGCATTAAAGTTTTAGGGTCAACGATTATATTACTACCAGCATATACTGGAACGCGAAGCTCACTATTATTAATTTCAGGGGTATCCATAATTAATAGTTTGGCGGTAGTTTTTAACTTGATAACATTCGGTTTTTCTATAAAGGACTGTCCTACCAAAATTGGTGTTTGTAAATAATGATCGTCTACCACAAAAACTTCAGTTTAAACCTTAACTGAGTCGTTTTCCAAATTAACTATGATCTTGCCTATTGGTTTCACGGCTGAATTACCGAATCTCTTTAACATTGGTAAGTTAACTACGTCCCAGGCGTCAAATAACAGTTTTGCATTTGACTCGCAAATAAGAGTACATTTACTACCTAAATCAATGTATCCTTGCAGGACAACATTGTTTATGGTAACATCTTTAAAATATTTTGAATTGGCAGACTCACTATGATTAATGCACATAACAGTTTTCTCTTGATCTATAGTCACATTAGCTTTATGTGAGTCATCGCTATTAATAGAGTTTCTTTTACGACAGTCTTTAGTATCGTGGCCAAGTTTGCAGCAAAAGTTACATCTTTTAATAGGCTTACTACATTTTAAACTTATGTGACAACTACATTGCAATTAAAACAACGAATGCTATCATTTGTATTATTCTTAGATGGTTCACTCGATCCCCTATTAGAATTCCTAGGTGGGACGCTGATTTGGTTACGATAGTTAGACATCGGTGTATTGTTTTCATGTTGAGATACCGTATGTAAATTATTTATTAATTGTTCTTGTTCATTAAACATGCAAGCTCCTGCTCCCATACGTACAAATTTGTCTCCGATACCATGTATCAGTCAACCAACTGCTTTATTACCTTTTATCTCACATTTGTTTATTAGTGCCATTTTATCATAGTAATAATGTTTTAAAGATTGTCCAAATCTACACCTAATCCTTAGCATAGTTATCAATAGATCCCCATAATTATCGTTAGAAGGAAAAGCCATATTTCACGGTCATTCCACGAATAAACTTGAGAACATTCATTGACTTTATTTATCCAATTTTCTATTGTTTGACTATTATCACTAGGATCGTATTCGGGTACAACACTAAATGCGACAGGAAAGTTATTTTGAGCCCAAAAATTAGAGGCTGGTTATGTCGTTTTATTGATTGGGTTATTCATATTAGTCGCAATACTACCTAATGAACTATTTAAAAAATCCAGATTTGTTTGATTAGTCATTTTGTTCAAGCGCCTTCTTGAATATCACCCGCAACAATACGCAGTTAAAACTTCGGGTATTATAAATACTCAAGCGCATAATTATTTTAACTTACTCACTCTCATTGTCGGTAATGTGCTGTACAGTCGCAATATACGCAAATCAATTTACAAAACTTTTTATTTAATTATACAAACTTAAAGACCCCAACATATGGTCCAGCGATCCGGATTAATTGATATACAGAAGATTAGCGCAAATAATCAAGGATAATTGTTGGCATTTTTCTGCAAGTTAACTGAAACGTGAATAAGTTACCAGTGGACGCTGAAAAGTGGTTTGGCCATTGGATCTTATTATAATTAACTTGAAATTAACCCAACACTCTTTAAAGTTTGTATTTTAAGCTTTAAGTTATTAATAAGGTCAGTATATACACTTATATAACGTAATTAACTGTGAGCCATAGTGTCAATCTGCAAGTGACGGTGAATTTATATAAAATTTATGTTCTAGTTACTATTTGTAATTATTATTTTAGTTAATTTAATTTGTAATTATTACAGTTGTTATTTAGGCAACATAAATTAACTAACTTCCATAGTTTTATTTCGTCCTTGCTCATTTATATCTCGACAAATAGGCCCATGTAAGGTATTTGTTAATTACATTTATATTTTATTTTAACGAATCTTATTAATTTAATTGTGTTATTGCATTGTATTTATTAATTATTCAACGTAGATAAACTTAATATTTAATTAATTTAATTGTACTAGTTTCCATTTCGATTCCACACACATTAAGTACCTGACGATTATTATATTATAATTATTATTCAATTGCTCCTGTATATAATTCCAGGATTTAGCAGTTGTCTCCCATAATGTCAACAAAGGATGAATTTGCAATGGAAGTGCTCAAGGAAATTACCGATCTCACTAAAAAACGCAGTAGCTTCAAAGGTCGTATTACAATATTTAGTAGTTATTTAAATTCATTAAATCTTTCGTCTTTAACGACTAAGGATATAAGCGAGTTACAGTTACGTATAAGGAAGCTTGAATCATTGTATGCTCAATTTGACGAACTACAAACTCGTCTGGAATGTTTATCAGATAATCTCGAGGCTCAAATGGCTCATAGGGAGGATTTTGAGTCCAAATATTATAAAATTCTCTGTCAGGCACAGGAGTTAGTGGATAGTCACAAACAACCTCTAAGTGCAGCACCCAGCGAGTGTGGTTCTCGTAGTGGTAATAAACCCGTCAAGTTACCTACCATACAGCTCCCTAAGTTTAGTGGATCTTATTCTAATTGGCTAGAATTTCGCGACACCTTTGGTAGCCTAATTCACTCTAATGAGGATATAGATGTAATAAATAAGTATCACTACTTACGTGCCTCATTGGAGGGCTCAGCTGCTGTGGTAATTCAATCCATTCAGTTCTCTGCGGCTAATTACAACATAGCTTGGGCATTATTGTGCGATCGGTTTGATAATAAACGATTGTTAATACAAAATCACGTCACAGAATTATTTAACATAGAACCGATCGCCCGAGAATCTTCTATTAATTTAAAACGTCTATTGGACCAATTTAATAAAAATATTCGTGCACTGGAATCCTTAGGCGAACTTACTCATCACTGGGATACACTTCTAATTCATATCCTTACATATAAGCTGGACAACAAAACGTTCCGTGAGTGGGAAGAGTTTAAAGGTCGTTTAAACAAGCAAGAGTCCATTATTATTAAACACTTTATTGAGTTCATAAAGGTTCGCACTGACTTACTAGAAACTATTGAATTATCACGTTATACACAGCACAATAACATTACGTCAAATAGTAAACCGACAAAATATAAGGCGATGGTTTCATTGGACAATAATAACGCTTCTCTCAGTTCGAGTTCGACTAATTCATGTCCTAAGTGTAATGGCGATCACAAACTTAACCATTGTCCTCAATTTCTTGCTTTAAGTAATGAAGAACGACTTCAAATATTACCTAATTATAAGATTTGTTTTAATTGCTTTCGCAGCGGTCACTACGCGAATAAATGTAGGAAGTCTGGATGTAAATTATGTAAACGGCGTCATAATACTTTAATACATGTTGCAAATAATAAACAAACATCAGTAGTGCATAGCGAGCGAGCTGATAGCAGCGCGCTCCCCGCCACCATCGATACGAATCATTCTTTATCTCTGTCGGCGAGCGTCGCGGCCTCAGGTAACCCGGGACACGCTCATCGTGTAGACGTCCTGCTATCGACAGTATTAATTAAGTTATACGATTCTCATAATCGCGAGCATATAGCGCGCGCCCTTCTCGATAGTGGTAGCACATCATGTATTATGACAGAAGATTTGTTCTGTCGTTTAGATTTGCCATGTATTCGTATAGATCAATCTATACTAGGCATCAATAATGTCATGTCACACATAAGTAAAATGTGTCATGTGCCTATGAAGTCATTAGACGAAACATTCACAACTAATTTGCGTTGTTTTGTTTTGCCGTCGATTGCAGGCGACTTACCGTGCAGTTCAGTTGATTTGTTGAACCTTAACATACCTAGTTATGTATGCTTGGCCGATCCCAACTTTCATACGCCCGCGTCAGTAGACATGATAATAGGCGCTGATATCTTTTGGGATATATTGGGATCGCAAAGGATTATATTAGGCACAAGTAAACCAATTTTACATGAAACTAGGTTAGGTTGGATAGTTTCTGGCCCTATATATAGTAATACTGCGCATTCTGTTAAATGTAATTATGTACATGTCGATTCATCGACTGATAACTTTAATGAGCAGATTCAGCAACAACTCTCACGGTTTTGGAGCTTAGAACAGGTGAATGATTGTTCTACTTATTCACCAGAACATAAATTATGTAAAAAACATTTTATAAATAATACTGAGCGTTTGAGTGATGGTCGTTTCTGTGCGAGGATTCCATTAAAAAAATTCTCCTAGCGTATTAGGTGAATCTTTACATCGCGCTAAACAATGTTTTCTTTCTTTGGAACGTAGACTGATGGGTCAGCCACGTCTTCGCCAGTTGTATCGTGAATTCATGTGTGAATACAAGGCGTTAGGTCACATGTCAGACTATGAGCTTAGTTCCAAGAATAATGCTAATTTTATTCCTCATCATGGTGTTCTACGTGAAAGCAGTACCACTACAAAATTAAGAGCAGTATTTAATGCGAGCAGCACTACTACTACCGGTGTTACTTTGAATAATATTCAAATGGTAGGTCCCGTTGTACAGGATGATCTGTTGTCAATTTTGTTGAGATTTCGTCAACATAAATACATTTTGATGGCAGATATAGAGAAAATGTATAGGCAGATCCTCGTTCATCCTGATGATAGATATTTACAACGAATAATATGGCGGGATGATATAAAGAAATCATTAAGAGCATTTCAATTAAATACAGTTACTTATGGGACAGTTAGTGCCCCGTTGTTAGCCACTAGATGCCTTAAGCAATTAAGTCTTGAGTGTAAGAATAAAAGGATTGCCGAAATCATTCTGCATGATTATTACGTTGTTGATTCAGCGAGTGGAGGGGATGATTTTTCTGAAGTAAAAGTCTTAGGTAATAAGCTTACTTCAATTCTTGCTTCGGCTTGCTTGCTTGCACTCAGAAAATGGAAGTCAAACGATCTTCGGCTCGTCTCAAACTCATATCAATATCCTTTCGTTTCAAATATAAGTAGCGATGAGCATATTAAATCTTTAGGCTTAGGATGGCAGACCGTATCTGACAAGTGGTATTTTCCAATTAATACACATAGTGATACCACATGTATTTCTAGCACAAAACGTTATTATTTTAAACGTCGTTATTAGTTATTAAGCTTTCAACAGTATGTCAAGTATTTCATCTCCTAGCTCTTGCTTCTCCTGTAGTCATTAATATAAAAGTATTATTGCAAAAAATATGGCTACACAAGTTATTTTGGGATGATTCGTTAACACCAGACATTGAATTGTTTGGGTATAATTCGTATAATAATTTACATTAATTCATTAAATATTATTATTAAAATATCTCAATTCGAATCATTTATGTAATATAATTTATTAATTAAAGGACAAAACTTACCAAGTAGATGTCCGTTGTTTAAATTTAATGTATTTTTAAATAATAAAAATATAATGTGGATAGGTGGTCGTCGTGAGAATTCCGCCTTTGCTTATGACAAAAAGCATACTATTATAATACAGTCCACACATCGATTTACTAAGTTGCTTTTTGAGTATGAGCATGCGAGACTCATGCACGCTGGGCCACAATTGTTGTTAGCTTCAATTAGAGAAGTGTACTGGCCAATAGGAGGCCGTAATTTAGCGAAAGTTCGTTACCGTCACTGCATTAGATGTTTGCGGATAAAGGGAAAGGTTGTGACACCTTTGATGGGTAATTTACCACAGCAGCGGCTTAAGCCAGGTGGATTTTCCCTTTGAGACCGTGGGTGTAGACTACGCGGGACCTATATCTTCTGTTAGTCGTCAAGGGCGTAGTCGTATTGTTAAGGTGCATACCGCATTATTTATTTGATTCACTACCAAAGCGATATGCCTGGAGTTATTAGGTGATTTGACGAGCAATAGTTTTATATTAGCCTTAAGTAGGTTTAAGGCTCGTCGCGGTAAACCCACTGATATTTATTCCGATAACGGTACGACGTCTGTCGGGGCATACAATGATCTTGCTAGGTTCTTAAAAAATAATTGTGACTCAATCTCTAGCGACCTTTCAAGTGATGGTATTAGATTCCATTTTATACCAGCATACTCTCCACACTTTGGTGGCATATGGGAGGCGGGTGTGAAATCCGTAAAATATCATTTGCAAAGAGTGTTGGGACATTGTCATTTGAGTTATGAAGAACTCAATTCCACCCTAGTACAGATTGAAGCCATTTTAAATTCCCGGCCACTTACACCACTGTCATCGCAGCCTGAAGATATAACACCGTTGACACCTGGTCATTTTTTAATTGGTCGTCATTTAAATTCATTGCCAACAAAGGACCTTCGGGACTACGACACTTCGCACATAGGCCGATTTCATAAAATCGAACTACTTCGATAATATTTCTGGACAAGGTGTATCTCCAGGTGGGTCGCCAGCAAAGAAATAAATCTCCAATGAGTCATTGAAGCTTGACACTCTTGTCCTGGTGAAGGAAGACTCCTTGCCACCTCTTAAGTGAAAGCTTGGTCGTGTCGTCGCAATTTATCCTGGGCTAGATCAAATCGCTCGTGTTGCGGATGTCAAAACTACGACTGGAGTCGTTCGACGGTCCTTCAATAAACTGTGTCTACTGCCTATTATTGAAGATTAATATACCTATATCTGGTTTGTTGAAAGGCAAGCATTCAACGCCCGGGGGCATGTTCAAGCGCCTTCTTGAATATCACCCGCAACAATACGCAGTTAAAACTTCGGGTATTATAAATACTCAAGCGCATAATTATTTTAACTTACTCACTCTCATTGTCGGTAATGTGCTGTACAGTCGCAATATACGCAAATCAATTTACAAAACTTTTTATTTAATTATACAAACTTAAAGACCCCAACACATTTCGTGTATACCTGGGGAGGTTATAGGAGGGGTTTTCGTTGAGTTATTATCCTTAATATGTCTTTGAGAAGATTTATCGTGTTTAGTATGCTTAAGATTTCTATTACTCTTGTGGTGCCTATGGCTACTACTATGATTTTTACTACGACGTCGTTTGCTATGTCGCGACTTATTACTATCATTAGTCACAGACGAATCATCACTACTCGAAAGATGTTGTCTTTTAGAATTACCCATTACTCAAAACAATGTTAATAAAGCAGTTATCTAATTTGCAATAATGTTGTACAAAGTACACATTAAATATAGATCATTCGTAGCTTATACAATTCGAATAACAATCGTTACTACATACACATACATACATATCATCACGCCATATCCCTTGTAGGGTAAGCAGAGAGAACAGAGTGCCAGAGAACTCTATCCTTGCATCCTTCACTCGCGTCCTCAACATTCATAATTCTCTTCATACACGCTCGCCGGTTTCGGAGACTCTTGACTCCACCCTCCTTCAGTACGTGACCAATCTGGTATAGGTAGGTTCGTCTCAGTCTCCCCCGGTACCTATCTTTCCACTTTCGCATTGTATATCTTCTTAACCAGACGTTCATTCGGCATTCTTTCCACATGTGCAAACCATCGGAGCATTCCCTTTCGCATCTTTACACCAATACTCTCTTTCATACCTACTCGCTCTCTTACGTCGTCGTTACGAATGCAATCGATCAGCCTAACTCCACAGATTTTCCGTAGAGATCGCATTTCGACCGCATTAATTTTACTTTCATACTCTTTTCTGCATACCCAACTCTCGCTTCCATACAGTAATGTTGGGACAAGCACTGCGTTATGTATTGCTACACGTGCCTTCTGGCTGAGGTGGTGGCTACCGAGAAGTTACCCCAACGCTCCGTTCACTCTATTTCTCCCATTCACTCTTCGCTCTATATCAGTGGTGTACCTTCCATCTCGGCTAAATCCACATCAAAGATATACAAATTCTTCCATTTTCTCTAGTACATCAATACTTATTGTTACTCTTACATCTCCTCTTGCTTCATCTCAGGACAAAGGGACGTGAATGAGCGAACATGCAATTTAAAGAGAGTGAGCAGCGTAGGATAGTTAATATTACAATTTAGAAGTATATACGCGAGCATTGTATGGTACATTTTCCTACGATTTTCTAAAGATTTTATTCATTTCCCTACGATTTTTTAAAGATTTAAAATCTTTCTTAATTTATGTTAACAAGAACAACTTGATAGATCTTCCTTCGGAGAGCGCAAGGTGCTATAGAAATCGCTTTTAAATACGTTTGATGGACCAATGAATAGAATGCATAGTGTGGCTTTCAAATCACGCTACAGTACTAGGGTGTCTTACGTCCACTTTTTGTTGTTAAAATCCGTAAAAATGGTTTTGTTTCATGGATGGACTCTTTCAACTTGAATTTATTAATGTGATATTCCGAGTTGGTTAATTAATTTTTTTGAGTAAATTCTGTGTAATAACTTATATTGCCGTTTAAGTACCTACATTGTATTCCATTTGTACCTTTGCATCAGGCTATTAAGGACACTCTATAGGAGCTAAATATCATCGTCCTCTTATATTTTTCTTACAAAATATAACTTTTATGATTGTATAACTGTAAGGTTATATATGTGAAGAGTAATCTATACTAATATTATAAAGAGGAAAGGTTTGTATGTATGTTTATAATGAATTGGCTCAAAAAGTACTGGACCGATTTAAATAATTCTTTCACCATTTGAATGCAACATTATCACTGATTATTATAGGCTATTTTAATTGTAAGAAAACTATAAGGATCCCTACTAAAATTACAATAATGTTACCCAAGGTGTAAAAAAACGCCCATAAAATATCTTTCATCGCATGTGCTGCGAAAACTATTGATAATAGAACCAAAAATGTTCCACAATATTAAAGAACATATCAATATCTACAAAAAATGTCGCGATAGCATGTGTCTAATTATTGTAGTTATGTCACTCTAACTACTTTTTTTTTTTTGGGGGGTAGGCTACGGTCGGCGCACTCCTCGCACCACTCCATCCGGGGTGACAGAGGGGCGTAAGCGCGCACACCCGTAACCCACCCGTGACGTCGCGTTCGTCGTTGGGCCGACCACCGGAGCAGAGTGACTTGACGTCAGTGGTCGGCCCGACGGAATACCCCTGAGGAGTACCCTCTCCTCGACCGACATCCCCCCTCGGGTAGGATGTCGGTCTTTCCTCACGCGGTCGGCCTCTCGGCGGGTGACGGACTAATTCCCCGATCCAGTCACCCGCGGCCTTGGCTAGGGCGGCATCAGGCGCAGGTAATCGCGCCTGCGCCGCCCCAGTCGCCGGCGGCGGCTCGCGCCGTCGAGGAGACGCTCCTCGCGCACGCGCTCCGCCCCCTCCTTCCGCGAGACTACTGCCTCGCAGAAGGTTGCGACCGCGTCCCAGTTCCTGACGCTGTCGAGCATCGCCCTGGCGATGGCCGGCAGCGTCAGGTCGGCACCGATGATTGCGACGAGTTCACGACGCTGCTCTGCCCAAGCGGCACAAACCTCGAGCGTATGCTGCGCCGTGTCTTCGTCGCAATCGCAGTGGTGGCAGGACGGTGTACTCTCCCTCCTGACGACCTTGTGCAGGTATTTGGCGAAGCATCCATGCCCCGTCAAAACCTGCACCAGTCGGAAGGAGAGCACCCCGTGCCGCCGTTCCAACCACTGCATCAGCACCGGCCGGAAGGCCTCTACGGTCCGCACACCGAACCGAGGCCTCTCCAGCCGGACTGCCCAACGGGCAATGACATCTAGGCGGGCGTCAACGCGCCAGGCGGTGAGTTCCCTCAAAGAGACCACACCGCCCTCCGCGCGCACCCCCGACACCCGCCGATACAAATCGGCGAGCATTGCCGCCTCCAGGTCCCACGGGGGACTCCCGGCCAACAGGCACGCTGCCTCCGTCGCCACCGTGCGGTACCCGCGTACAGCCCTGACCGCCATGGCCCTCTGTGGTCGCCACAGAAGAGCCCTGAGTCGGACGGTCAGGGACCCCGCCCACACCGGTGCGCCGTACAGGGCCATCGACCGGACGACCCCCGTGTACAGCTGTTGGCACGTAGCGCTCGGTCCGCCCACATTCGGCATTAGCCATGAAAGGGCGGACGCCGCGCCGACGAGCCGCGGAGCGAGCCTGCGGAAATGCTCCCGAAACCACCAATGCCCGTCGAGCACCAGGCCCAAATACCTCATATGGGCCCGGATGCTGATGTCAACCGAATTGACGGTGATCGAAACGCCGATGGGAGGGCCCATGCGGGGCCCATGGAACAAGAGGGCCTCCGTCTTGTCCAGGGCCACCCTCAACCCCAGCGCCTCGATCCGCCTGACGATCTCTTCGGTGCCGAGAGTCGCCAGGCCTGCCGCCTCCTCCAGCGTCCCACCGCGGGCTGTGACGAGCGTGTCGTCGGCGTAACAGATCACGCCCAGCCCGGGTGGGAGGCTCCCTCTCAACGCCCAGTCGTAGCCGATGTTCCACAGGGTGGGTCCAAGGACCGACCCCTGTGGGACACCGCACGTCATGGGCGTTCGCACAACGTCCCCTACTCGGTTGGTGTAGAGGACGCTGCGCCCCTCCAGATAGTCTGCCACTAGCCGCCTCAGGTAAACTGGCACTCCGTGGTATCGGAGCGCCTCCCTGATGCAGCTAAATGGCAGACTATTGAATGCGTTGGCGATGTCCAGGGACACCACCAATAGCACTCCTCCGCCGGCGACGGCCTCAGTCGCCACGGCCCTCAGGCGCAGCAGAAACGCGATCGTCGATATTTATATCTTTGCCTTAATCCTTATCTAAATAAATGATTTTTCAAGCAAGGCTGTTTAAATATCTGTAAATAACTTTTTATTTTATTAAAATCGGACACTCCATTCGAAAGATATTACGAGTTTAATAAAATTGAAATAAAATTAATTCGCCGCCGAGACAATGTGATTGTAGCTACTATCATCACCGGCCCCGCGGCCGGTCAATTTGCTCACTTTCCGCGGATCCCGATGATACCGACGGATTGTCCTATATCTTTTAAAAGATTACAGTTTCCTGTAAAGATATCGTTTGCCCTTACAATAAATAAATCCCAGGGACAAACTTTTTCTATGGTTGGCATTGATCTAAGAAAAGAGTGCTTTTCTCATGGCCAACTATATGTTGCACTTTCTCGAGTAGGGTCTCCTGAAAATCAATATGTTTTATTGCCATCTACAAATACCACTGCTAACATATTGTATAGTGAAACATTAAGGTAAAAGTGGAAAATTAAAATAAAAATCGAATAACATTTAAAAGTCTTTAAAATAAAAGATGTACTTGAATAAAGAAATGTGTACGGTGACATTGACGATTTGCTGGGATTAGTAGGAATGAAGAGACTTCTTGTTCAGTAGATTAATCTTGCTTTATTTTCTTAAGAGTCGTTTCTTCGGAGAGAAGCACCTGACGACGGTGCCGGTACCACGGTTTGGTCCCGTATTTATATATTTTTGGCCGACCCCGCGATTGGTCGTAATTTTACAGTTTTTCTTGACCAATCACGGAGTCGGAATTATAGCCAATCACAAAGCTCTAAATTTCACTTAAGTACAACGGAGCATTACTTTCGCGAGAGCCGCGCTCAATTTCAATACAATTAATTACCTTAAGTACTATGCGGCGTTACCGTTGCGAGAGCCGTTTACAATATTAGTACTTACGTGCTATGAAATCTATATTTATTCTTTATTTAATTTTGTAAAATCTTATAACTAACTACTTTAATTAATTACAACTGTTACAAACTATTCTTAAAACTATTGTTTATCTGCTGTCCCGCACATCTCTCCCGCCGTGCGACTGCGTTGCATCAGGTTCCGGTGCGGGTTCGGCGTCGGTGTACAGCGGCAGGATCACCAATTTCCGCACTGGACGTCTCAGCACTCCACCCTTGGTCCGGATGTCCACGGTTCTCACGACGTTGTCTGGTCCCGGGTATGTTGCGACGACTCGACCCCGTATCCACACGTTGCGGGGTAGGTTGGTGTCCACTACTTGCACCAGGTCGTTGACTCGTACTGCTGCTCCTTTCCCATGGGGCTCCCGCCGGTTTCGGAGTTCGGGAAGATACTCCTTCAACCAACGTGTCCAGTATATGTCGGCTAATCTCTGAGCCGCTCGCCAGCTGGTTTTCGATAGGACGTCTCTGTCGGTGAATTCACCCGGATGTGGCATTCGTCCAGGTCCCCCCAGCAGGAAGTGATTGGGGGTCAGAGCTTCTGGGTCCTCGGCATTGACTGATACATGCGTCAGCGGGCGGCTGTTTACGGTGTTCTCCACCTCGGCTAGCAGCGTGGCGAGAACTTCTTCTGTAGGATGTCGTTCGCGTAGCGTTGCTGCAAGTGCGGTCTTGACTGAGCGAACCATTCTCTCACAGGCTCCGCCCATAAACGGTGCTCCCGGCGGTATGTAGCGCCAAGAGATTGTCCTTTTTGCTGCTTCGGTTTCGGTTGCTTCGTCGACTGCTCGTCGTAGTTCTTTGTCTGCTGCCTTCAGGTTAGTGCCGTTATCCGACCAGATTTCCGTCGGACATCCTCGTCTCGCGATCATTCTTCTCAGTGCCATTACCGCGGAGTCAGCGCTGAGTGAGCCGGCTATTTCCAGATGTATAGCTCGTACAGTGAGGCATGTGAAGATGGCTACGTATCTCTTCTGATGTCTTCGTCCGACAGTCACAGAGAGAGGCCCGAAGTAGTCGACCCCGGTGTAAGTGAAAGGTCGTCTGTGGTGAGCTAGTCGACAAGCTGGCAGGTCTCCCGTCCTTGGGTATGGTGGCGCTTGTGTTTTCATTCGACAGAACAGGCACCTTCGCAGTATCGTGCGCGCAATAGGACGTAAGCGCAGCACCCAATACTGTTGTCTGCAGTCGTTGACTGTTGCTTCCACACCTGCGTGATGTAGTTGTCTATGCACTGATTCTATCCAAAGTTTTACTGTATGGTGGTCACCGTCGAGCACCAGTGGGCTTTTGAAGTCCTCCGTAACGTTGCGTGTAGCTTGAATGCGACTCCTGAGTCTTACGGTTTCGTTCACGTATTCGACGCTTAACTGCTTTAGTCGACTCTCTCTGCTGACTGTTCTATTGTTCTTCAAGTCTTCTATTTCAGCGTGAAAGGAGTCCTCCTGTGAGGAGCGCATGAGGAGTTCTTCTGCTTGCTTAAGTATTTCAGCGGGGATTAGTATCAGTTTTCTCCCGCCAGGTACCAGCGTCTTCTGTGTTGTATTTGTGCCCGTTGGTTTGACTATCTTCTTCCAATCTGGATTCTTTTCTTTATTTTTATTCGTTCTTCTATGGTTCACAGATTGTTTCGATGATCTGCAGAGTTGAATGAATTGCAGAACGCGAGCTGTTGAATATCGAAGTCGGTGCCAGCTGGAGAATCTTGAGGGTTGAGGAAGACCTTCCGAGAGTTTCAATTTTCCTTCTCGTATATGATGTACTCTCTCTTCTCCTGAGGGTTCTGGTATTGCTGTTGTAGAGGATTCGGTCGGCCAGGCGTCTTCGGTTTCGTGCAGAAAGTCTGGGCCCTTATACCAACGGTGATCTTTACTGAATCCCATTGGGACGTCCATGGTGGCGTCGTCTGCTACGTTCATCTTCGTCGGGACCCAACGCCAATCGTTGACTGTAGAGCACTCTTCTATTGCGGCCAGCCGATGAGCTACGTACGGTTTATATGACCTCGACCCAGTCTTTATCCAGGACAGGGTTGTTTTGCTATCCGTCCAGAAGATCTTGCGTTCAGGTTTCCTTTCGTGCTCCGCTATGACCGTTTCTGCGAGTCTGGCGCCCATGACTGCTGCTTGTAACTCCATCCTTGGTATCGATGTTAGTTTCAGGGGTGCCACCTTAGCCTTTGCTATCACGAGCGATATGTGTACTTTGCTGTTCGATGTTACTGCTCGCCAGAATAGGATTGCTGAGTAGGCTACTTCGCTGGCATCGGTGAAGATGTGAAGTTGTAGAGAAGTGGCATCGCTGTAGTGAAGGTATTTCCTTGGTATGGTTACGTTGCAGAGGTTCTTCAGGTGTGTCATCCAGTTTGCCCATTGATCCGCAAGGTCTTCGTCTATTTCGTCGTCCCACGACGTGCCTCGCCGCCATACTTCCTGTAGGATTTGCTTTGCTCTCACGGTGACGGGCGATGCAAGTCCGAGCGGATCGAAGAGTGACATCACTATCCTGAGCGCTTCTCTCTTTGTTGGATTCTTTCCTTCCAATAATGTCGGTGGTATTCTGGCTAGGTTCAGGTTGAAGGTGAGTACGTCTGAGTCGACCTTCCAAATAATGCCTAGCACTCGTTCCGTTTGTTCCTCGGATGTGTAGAGTTCCATATCCTCTACGTGTTTGGTTTCACCGAGTGCTTCCAAGAGGGCTGGTGAATTCGATTTCCATTGTTTCAGATCGAAGCTGGCTTTCAGATGAATTCTTCTTACATCCTTGGTGATTCTTTTGGCGTCTTCTATGCTTCTGAAGCTATCTAGGTAGTCGTCGACGCAGTGCTTATGGACGATGGCTGCTGCGGCTTCGGGGTGAGTCTCCTCGTGTTGCATGGCATTCAGGTTCTTGACATATATTGCTGTTGAAGGCGAACACGATGCTCCGAATATTAATGACGTCATTCGGTATTCTTGTGGTGGTCGATTATCACGTCGGTTCCCTCGCCATAGATATCGAAGCGAGTCTCTGTCTTCGGATCGGAGCTTCACTTGCATGAACATTTCCTTGATGTCAGCTGTGACTGCGATCTCGTGCTGTCTGAACCGCATGATTACGCCTGGTAACGATTGTAAAAGGTCCGGCCCCTTCAGTAGCATGTCGTTGAGGGAGATACCCTTAGTCTTGGCTGCAGCGTCGTGAACCACTCTCAGCTTGTCTGGTTTCATGGGGTTAACTACACCGAAGTGAGGTAAGTACCACGTCCTGTTCGGCGTTTTCTGTGCTGGAGCTAGTTCAGCGTACCCCTTTGTGATGAGGGCTTCCATCTGTTCTGTGTACTTTTGTTTCAACGTAGGATCACGATCAAGCTTCTTCTCGATGTTGACCAGCCGCTTCAGTGAGTTGTCGTAGTTGTTCGGGAAGGTGACGTGTTCGTTACGCCAGAGTAGGTTGGTTTCGAATCTTCCGTTTTCTGTTCTGGTCGTCGCCTTCTCAAGTATCCGTAGCGCTTGTTCTTCAGGATCGGACTTCGGTCTTCTAGGATTTAAGCAGAGGGCGTCCATTTCGAAGTATTGTTTCATCATCTTTTCTAGGTTGTCCTCTGGTTCTTCGGTTTCTTCTACTATGTGTGACACGAAGTTGATGCTGTGGCTATGGTTGCGTGTTTGGCTGCCATGGAGTACCCAACCCAGCGGTGTTAGTGACGCCACCGGTTGGTCCCTGTCTCCTTTCCTGACCTCGGATGTTAGCAGTAGATGCCAGTTGTCTTGCCCGATGAGTACTAAAGGCTTGGCGTTCGGATAAGCGAGGTACTTGTTGATGTCTGCCAGGTGTTTGCATCCTTCCACTATTGTTCCTGAGACTTGTTGAGTCGAGACGTGTAGATTCTTCACTGTGCGCGCTTGTACTTGTTCCTCGTGATTGTTGAGCCCTTTTATATTGATGGTGACTCTTCGTGAAGTCGATTCCGAAGTCTTCATGTCGTTGATGCCTTCTATCTTCAATGGGTCTATGGGACCGGTTGCTCCTATGGTGTCGACTATGTTGTCGTCGACCAATGTCACTGTTGACCCGTCGTCCATCAACGCGAAGGTGTCGAAGGATCCCTTCGGACCTCGTATCTGTACTGGTAGAATCTTCAGATAGGATTGTTTCTTCTTGGCTGACCAGGTGGAATTAATTGCTTCTACGTGGTGCGTTTCCTGACTCTCTTCAGTGTCTGTCTTTTCTATCTTCTTAACGTAGTGCAACAACTTGTGGTGAGTATTCCCACAGTCGTTGACACCACACGGCTTGGTTCGGCAGTTGTGAGTCTTGCTCCTATATCGAAGACATCTGAAGCACAGGCGTTTATTCTTCGCTACATCCCATCTTGAATTTTCATCTAATTGTTTGAATTTTTCGCAGTCAGATGTGGTATGTCCCGTTTCATCACACACTGGACACTTCGGTGTATAAGTAATATTGTTGACCTTCTGCGTCCTTTTCTGTATAGTGGTCGGTGGATATATTTTTTCCGTAATATTGTTGACCTTCTGTGTTCTTTTCTGTATAGTGGTCGGCGCGTGTGACGTCACTGGTTCGGGCGCCGCGTACGGTGCGCATAGGTCGGCTTCTTGTTTGAAAAAGTTTTCTAACTTCATAAGATCCGGGCTGTCTTGCGGTTGTTTCGCCGAGAAGTCGTAATATCTGTAGCGGAGTGTCGGGGTAAGCTTGTCTATGACGGCGTTTGTAACTTCGGGGTTGTACAAGTAGTTAGTACAATTTAGAGTCTTCAGAGTTGCCACGATGTTGGATATTTTTGTCGCGTAGATGCAGATGTCTCGTGGTGATTCTGTGAGGCGCGGTAGACCACGGAGCGCTTCCATATTCATCATTGCGATCGCTTCTGGTCTTCCAAATCGGGACTCCAAAGTCTTCATCACTTCCATCGGATGAGCGTTGGTGATCAGCAGACCATCGACGGCTTCCTTCGCTTTACCCCTCAAGTTTCTTCTTAGGCGGTTAGTATTCTCCACTGTGGTGAACATTTTTTCGGTTTCGTAATACGCGGCGCGCAACGGTAGCCACTCTGGATGTGACCCGTTGAACGTTGGTAGCTCGATGAATTTCGGTCGGTGTGCAGCTTTGATGGCGAGGGTGATGGCGTCGGTCATCATCTTGACGTCAGATTGCACTCCCGCCGGTGTCTGTAGTGGCTACTGCGGTTGATGATGCTCTTCGGTAGGTCTGGCTGGAGTCTGCGGCTCGGTGCTGGCGATCACTGGGTCTTCCACTGGGTGGGTTTGATGCGCCTGGTTCTTCAGCCAGTTGTCCACTCGTTCGTTCGCGTTCGACTTGGAGCAGATTGAGACATCATCTTCTTCATCATCATTGCTATCTTCGGTTTCTAGTGCGGCGAGGCGTGCGGTGGCCAGTTCGACTTGTAGACGTAATAATTCTTCTTTAGCTTTCGCTATCTTGTACGCCTTAGTCTTGCTATAGGTAGATACCCCCCCACCCCCCTTCTTGTTAGAGGGCCGAGGATTCGGTGGTCCACTCGGCGGCGACGGGCCGACTATATTCTTCGCTCGTTTCACTGTATCGGTTTCTTGACGAGCCTCTCTTCGATTTTCGGTGACCGTAGTAGGCGGCTTCATGTTCGTATCCATGGGCAGCGTCGTTGCGGTCGAGTAGGCGACGGCGTCGGCGGGGGACGAGGTAGCAGCGGGCTCGGCGGTTGCAGCGGCGGAGACGGCGGATTGGGCGGTCGCGGCGGAGGCTTCTGTACGTTCGGTTTGTTCGGTTGTTTCCGTAGCGACGCTTGTTTCCCCGCTGTATTCGGTTGCCGAGGTAGTTGCGGTGTTCTCAGACGACGACTGAGTTTCTGTAGGCTGCTTGCCTGCTTTTCCCTCGGAGCGTGTGACCGGCATACTTGCAACCAGTGGCTTCTTACTTGCTGTTTAGACTTTGTCTACCAATAGATAATAATTTTCTTCGCTTCCCACTGGATCCGGCTCGGTAAGGACCATTAAATATACGGTGACATTGACGATTTGCTGGGATTAGTAGGAATGAAGAGACTTCTTGTTCAGTAGATTAATCTTGCTTTATTTTCTTAAGAGTTGTTTCTTCGGAGAGAAGCACCTGACGACGGTGCCGGTACCACGGTTTGGTCCCGTATTTATATATTTTTGGCCGACCCCGCGATTGGTCGTAATTTTACAGTTTTTCTTGACCAATCACGAAGTCGGAATTATCCAATCACAAAGCTCTAAATTTCACTTAAGTACAACGGAGCATTACTTTCGCGAGAGCCGCGCTCAATTTCAATACAATTAATTACCTTAAGTACTATGCGGCGTTACCGTTGCGAGAGCCGTTTACAATATTAGTACTTACGTGCTATGAAATCTATATTTATTCTTTATTTAATTTTGTAAAATCTTATAACTAACTACTTTAATTAATTACAACTGTTACAAACTATTCTTAAAGCTATTGTTTATCTGCTGTCCCGCACAAAATGATACACAAATAAAAAAAAACTACATTAAAATAAATAAAAAATATAAATCAAAAAGGAAAAATATATGTAAAAAAAAACTTAGCACATAAGTCGGGGTGCTATATTTTTATTCTATGAAATATGTGATAATCAGTACTTATACAGTAATAGTAGCTATATAATGTATCTAATTATTATTAGTATACCTATACTCTAAACCTCAGTGAAATGATTTTAAAAATTACCAGTTTATTTCATTTATTCTGTTTACTCATTTTGTTTTCAAACATCAACCCAAGGGAAGCCAGCGATACACTATTGCTAAATACATTATTATTTAGGTATATCCTGCATTTACTGTACGTTTATGCCAAAATGTTTAATAAATAAATGTTCACCCGTGCGAAGCTGGGTCGGGCCGCTAGTATTATATAAACATTACCTCAACATATCTCAGCGCGGTCTCTCTCACAGTTTCGTGCGGATGATCTAGTCCGGGCTGCAGCACAACAGCCGGTAGTTTGAGACCCATGCACAACTTGCGGAAGCGCTCGTAGTGGCCCTCTATACCTGGTATTATGCAGAGGTACTGCCCCGTTATATTATAGTCATATTCGACCTGAAATAAAAAAAACAATATGAATGGCACCCGGGGACTGCCGCGGTAAAACTATTGCATAGCATTTTTTATCAACTTATGCAATTATAATTATTTATATTTTTTTTAATTATGCAGTATAACATCAAGAAATTCCGTAATGAAAATAAAATCTAATACCCGCCTACCATGTAGTTTATTTGATAGATGGTATCGTTGAAATGCAGCAGTTAATTTTCAACTGACTTTGGCAAAGAGCGTGGCCGAGTGGTCTAAGTTACTTATAATATTATTAAATTATTATAAATAAATTTTGCAAAAATAAATTACAAAAAGAGTTTGACAGCGGTGGGATTCGAACCCACACCCTTTCGGAATGGTGCCTAAAACCAGCTCCTTAGACTATTCGGCCACGCTCCCTGCTTAAAGTCAGTGCAAAATTAACTGCTGCTTTTCAACGATACCATCTATCAAATAAACTACATGGTGGTGGAAAGGCGAATATTAAAATGATATAAATATTGTACAATTTTGTAATTTGTATTTTTTGTTGTTGTTTCAATTGATTGAAATTATTTTATATTATTTTGTTTGTTATTATTTTGTTATTTTATTATTATTTTATATATTTATTATTTTATATTACCATTTATTTTTATTATTTTATATTACCATTTTATTATTATTTTGTTTAGCAGCCATAATAATCAAAATAAAATTAATATTTTATTTTGATTATTATGGCTGCTTTTGCTAGCGCCAAGGACTCGGCAGGTAAGCTGCGCTCTGAGTTGTGATGGTTCTCGACTGCAACCGCCTTGGTTGATAGGCCTGATTGAAATGAGTCTCTCTTGGATAGGTACAGCAAATTAGATACGCGCTTACAATTTTTTGATGATGTGTACCGTAACTTCAACACAAAAATTTTAGCTATTTCTGATGAAGATTACCCACAGACGTATCGTGACTTGGTACACGCGGATTATGACCAAATTATGGATTATGCAGATCGAATCTCTCAGCGTGCTAGGGAAATTTCGGCGCTGAAAACTACTTCGGGCTTATTGAGTAAACTGCCCACTTTGGACCTGCCGCGTTTTGGTGGTCGTTTGGACCAATGGCTGGGTTTCATAAATTTGTTTGAGAGCTTAGTCCACGCGCGTTCTGACTTAGGTTTCGCTCAGAAATTGGCCTACCTATTCTCCGTGTTGGAAGGTGAGGCGAGAGGTTTAGTTCAGCACCTGGAGATCAATGATGGAAACTACCTAGTGGCACGTAACCTTCTCATGAAGCGTTACCAAAATAAGCGTTGCCTGGCAGACACACACATTGGTCAGCTCTTGGGTCTGCGAGTGGTATCTAGGGTCTCGGGTTTAAGGTCCGACTTATTGAACCCGTTGATGATTGCGATCAACGCACTAGAAAGGTTAGACCTTCCAGTGAGCACTTGGTCATATATGCTGGTGCACATTGTTTTGAAGAACCTTCCTGCGGAACTTAGGGCTCGTTTCAAGCAAAAATATGGAGGTGATGATGCAACTCACTTGCCTGCTTTTGATGACCTCAAGAAATTTTTGGAAGATGAGTGCTGGATGGTAGACATGACGGTCGTTGACAGGTCATCTGGTCTACAGTTTCCGCAGTCATCGGCTCCGACCCGCAATCACGCCTTTGGAAGGCCAGATGTTCGTCGCCCACCACGTTTTGCTGCTATACAGTCGCGACCTGAGTGCACCTATTGCAAGTCCCCGAATCATAAAGTTGCCAGTTGCTCAGACTTCACTGCGCTGCACGTTGCCTCACGTAGGCGTTTGGCTAAGGCTCGAGGTTGGTACTTCTCTTGTTTAGGAAACCATTTCCAGCGCGATTGCCCTAATCCTCGCCCATGTACGTGCTGCGGAGGCCAGCATTTGAAACTTCTTTGTGCGAATAATAATGGGATTGGTCGTAAACTTGACCGTCAAGGCTCACCTACGGGTAGTTATGAGCGAAGGCACCGGTATGAGAACCGCAGTTTGAGATCTAGTCGCTCACCCCAGCACGTCGTAGATTCTGCGGCAGTGAGGCGCCCACAAGATCAACACTCGCCGTCATCGGAATCCCGTGCTAAGAGTGATAACCGCGATTCGCGTCCGTATCGTCACGGGCGGGTACCTACCATTGATGACGCTTCACGTGAACGCGAGAATCACCCGCTACCTAGGCGACATTAGGAACACGGCGCCTGCCCATAACGGGGGCACCACCCCCGTTTGAAACCGTATTCCTACCCACTGCTTTTGTAAGGGTCTGGGGACGGACAGGTGCCTCTGTTGTGGTCCGGGCAATTCTGGACACAGGCTCTCAGGGGTGTATAGCGTCTTCTTGGTTAGTGGGGCAGGTATGCCTAGATATGCGTGATTTTCCTCGCGTCACTAGAGGTGTTGGCAACGCAGTTGTGGCCAATGTTGAAGGCCAAGTTTTATGTGCGTTCTCTCCTGCACACTCGTCAAGCCCGTTGTTTGAGTGTTCAGCCATTGTTATGAACAATATTTTGAGCACCCATCCGGAGAAGCAGTTGTCTCCGTATGCTAGTGGTTTAGCATCGGGTTTGGACTTGGCAGACCCCAAATTTGATATACCTGGATCGGTCGATTTGTTGCTAGGCGCCGATGTTCTGGGAAGCATACTCTTGGGTAGCATTCTGGTCTTGCAACCAGGTGGCATGGTAGCCATCCCGACCATATTTGGCTCTGCACTGATGGGACCAGTCCTCATGGATACCCGTCTTGACATTGGCTTGATGGTAGGCTCTGCTCTTTCTGATGCGGTTCAGAGGTTTTGGGAAGTGGAGGAACCACCACAGGCTCCGCGCACTGACCCGGAGCATGAGGAGTGCGAACTGTTTTACCGAAACAATACGAGTCGCCTACGTACTGGTCAGATTATGACTCGATTGCCGTTTCTAGCCGTACGGCCACCACTTGGCATCTCGCGGCCTGCTGCTGAGAAACGATTGTTGGCTATGGAGCGCCGAATGGCTCATGATGCTCTTCTAAAGGAGAAATACATTGATTTTATACGTGAATATGAGGAGTTGGGACACATGTCTGTATCGAAATTAGATTGGCGAATAGATCACTTCTTTCTGCCGCATCATGCTGTAATTAAGGCATCAAATGGCAAATTGCGTACAGTATTCGATGGTTCTGCACAAACTTCAACGCGTGTATCGTTGAACAATTGTTTGCATGCTGGTCCTAAACTGATCAAAGATCTCTGTGACGTCATCACTCGATTTCGTCGACATCAGATCGTATTTGTGGCCGACATAAAGATGATGTTCAGGCAGACGGTTATTCACACGGATGACCGTCGGTATCAGTTGATTCTATGGCGTGAAAGCCCCCAGGATCCTATGGTTGTTTATGAGCTCAATACAAACACGTACGGGCTAAAGTCAAGCCCCTATTTGGCTATACGTTCCTTGTGGGAGCTCGCGGACCTGGAGCGCTTAAAGTATCCTCGCGCAGCCGCGATTTTGAAAGAGGATTTGTATGTCGATGACATTTGTACTGGTGCACCCTCTGAGAAAGAGGCCATCCTTTTAAGGGATGAATTGATAAGCATCTTAGCCACCGCAGGTTATGAGTTACGGAAGTGGATATCCAACTCACCTGTGCTTTTGAATGGGCTTCCGGATGAACATCAACAGGATCCGCATCTGTTTGAGAATATCGAGAACTGTGAAACCAGTCCCAGACATATTCACTTACAATGTCGACTTAGAGTTGCCGCGAATTTGGACTAAGCGTTTGGTGCTTTCTACGGTTGCAAGGACATTTGATCCAAATGGTCCAACCATTATGTCCCGTCATATTTTGGGCTAAATGCTTTTTACAAAGGCTTTGGATGGCAGGACTAGGCTGGGACGAACCTCTTCGGGGAGCTTTGGCGGAAGACTGGATCAAATTTGTGTCTTCACTTCCTGCGATCAATGAGGTATCGATCCCTCGTTCCATGCTTCCTTCAGGAAAGTACCAGGCAACTCTGCATGGTTTCTCGGACGCCTGTGAACGGGGTTACGCCGCTTGTGTATTTTTGCGTACTGTGGGTTCTCACAGCCAGGTGAAGATCTCATTGGTCATGGCGAAGAGCAAGGTGGCACCCCTAGTGCGACGTCAGTAACCTCCCCGTGGTGCACCCTGGGCCCAGCGATCGCCCCCGGACCAATTGTTTCGGGAGCGTTCGCTGGTGGCAGATAACTGACATGGGAGTTAGGTCTACGAGTGTCTTGCGACAGAAGCTGTAGACGTAGGGAGAGAGCCAGAAATGGCAGCAGGGTCTGGTCGGCATCTTGGGCTTATTCCGAGTAGTGGCGACGCAGGTCTCAGGCGGCGGGGACGACTGGTTGTGAAGACACGATCAGTCAGCCAGGCTTCGGCCACCGTCGGCAAACTCGCTGGAAGGTGAGGGGCTTGCCTTAATTGGCCGGCCCGCGTGGAGTAAACCACAATAAAGAATCCTCAAAGTCTCTAGGCGTCGACAGTTCCGCCTAGGGGCGCCCCTTATGGGTGGTTGGTGGAGAGCATCAACCCGCTAGAGGTCAACCACGGATACCTCCCGACCTCCGTGAGTATTAAATCGGGTTGCCTGGGCATCGGGGTCCCTGCTCAGGTGGAGTGCTATTTACCCTGCACTCGTGGGATCTACATGGATTCATTAAATAATTATAAAACACATGACGAAGAGAAGGAGGTGCATAGCGCAGAGGAAAACATAAATAGTAAGAAGAAGGGTAAGGCAGAAATGCCTCCGCCCACTGGCAGTTCAAAGTCCGCGAAGCGGACCAAAAAGGCTAATACGGTTAGCCAACCTGATTACGACTTAGGCGACGATCTGGCTGCGGAGCCTCCGCCCAAAATTAATACGGCGAGTCGCGGTAGGGCCCAACCCAAAGGCCACTCTTGGGGCTTGAAGCGTGCTGAAGTGCGGCTGGAACGCCTAGACATGGCGGCTGAAGATGGTGACTGCACAGAAATGTCAGACGTCTCTGATGAGTCTGACCGGGGTACTGTTGTTGGAAAAATTCGGCCCCACCTTATGCGTTACTTAAAGGCTGATGCAATTAAAGGGCTTATATTAAGCAGTCAGGCTGATATTTTAAAGGCGGTTCGGACATCAAAGAACCTGAAGGGCACACACGTTAAGAAAATTAAAGACGCTACGGAGTTCATTGTGAGTCTTCACAATGCATATCAGAAGAGGATTGGGGACGAAAATCCTCTATTAGAGGAGGTGAAGAAACTGCGGGCGGCAAACGCAGCGTTAGAGGAAAAAGTTAGCAGTATTCAAGTCTCATGTGCTAGTTGTGCGAAAATAGACGATTTGCGGACAAAATATGAGGAGCAGATCTTGACCCTCACGAAGGAATTACAAGAGGCCAAAACGGCATTGCAGACGGTTGTTTCTGTAACACCAACACCAGTGGCTGTTCCTGCTACGGCTACGGCGTCGGGACCTGATTTCGAGACCATGAAGGCGGATCTATTTAGGTCTATAGAGCAGATGATGACGGCTAGGTTTACTGCCTTGGAGGACCGCCTCCTCCCCCAAAGATTGACCGTCCGCCCTTAGCGGCAGACAGAAGGACTGTGACGACAGGAGAAGACACAGAAAGCACGCCGGCCCAGTCCGCATCTGCGGTAAGCTGGGCGACGGTTGTCAAAAGGAAAGGAAGGAAAAAGACTGCTTCACAAGCAGTTGTTCCAGCTGTGGATGTGCCCGCTGCTGGCATCCCACGTACCGCCGCACCCGTGGCTGAAAAGTCTGCGATGCCGCTAAGGCGAAGAACGAAGCTGACGGCCCCCCGCTCTCAGGCAGTAATTCTGACATTGCTGCCCGAGGCCGAATCTAGGGGAATGACGTATGCTGATGTCCTGGTTAAGGCTGAGCATGATGTGTGTCTCCCTAGCCTGGGGATAACTGAAGGCTTAAAAATCAGGAAGGCAGCGACTGGGTCGAGGGTGCTCCAGTTGCCCAAAACTCAAACGCCGGGAACTGCAGACGCACTGGCGGCTTCACTGCGCACTGCGCTAGAAGGAGTGGCGAATGTCGTTCGTCCAGTAAAGCGTGCGGATATACGATTGACTGGACTGGATGACTCCGCTACAGTGGAGGGAATCCAAATGGCTGTGGTCCGTGCTTGCGGTTGCAGTGCCGCGGTGGTGCATGTTGGCGCAGTCCAGCGTGGACCTCGCGGTTTGGGTATGGCGAAGGTGCGGTGCCCCGTCTCCGCCGCCAAGACGCTCGCCGATGCCGGAAGGCTACTGGTTGGCTGGAGCTCGGCTGGTGTAGAGGTGCTGGAGGCCCTCCCTTTGTGGTGCTTCCGATGCCTAGAGTTGGGGCACACCGCAGCGCTGTGCTCGTCCTCGGTTGACCGCTCGGAACTTTGTTTCCGATGCAGCGGTCGGGGACATAAGTCAGCCGCATGTGCGGCTGTACCACACTGCGTGGTGTGCGAGTCCGCTGGCTGCCCGGCAGGGCACACCATGGGGGGACGCCTGTGCAAGGCCCCCTCCAAGAAGGCCAAACGGGCCGACAGACCCGAGGCCATGTCCTGCAACTGAGAAAGCGTTGAGCGAATGCTCCGCTGGCTGTAACGCCGGACCGGAATGGAGGACGTGGCCTAACGGCCTGACGCGGGGGTCCCGGGGATAGCATGTCGAAAGACGATCTCTCCGGCCCCCTACTCTGCGTCGGACGCGGGTCCGCTGTGGTTTTAGTGGGTATTCCGGCCAGACTAGCTGGCTGGCGAGTCCCACACACCCCCCCGTCTGTCACTGGCGGGGGATGTGCGCAAAAGCATTTCCACAGCGTAAACAAAAAAAAAAAAAAAAAAAAAATGTGGCACCCCTACGGACTGCTTTGACAATCCCCAAACTTGAATTGTCAGGGGCCACTCTTCTTGTGCGTCTTCTTAATCACGTGTCGTCTACGCATGGACTGACAGCCAAATTGTTTTGTGCTGGTTAAGGGCTTCAGTTCACACCTTCGAGGTATTTGTAGCGAATCGAGTCTCCCAAATTCAGAAATCTGAGACTCCCTTGATTTGGAGGCATGTGTCTGGTGAGCTCAACCCAGCTGATTGTGCATCACGGGGTTGTACAGCCCCCGGCTTGGTGAAGTACTCCCTTTGGTGGGGGCCGGAATGGTTATTACGCTCAGAGTCTGAATGGCCACTGACGCCAGTTTTGGACATAGGCCCATTACCTGGATTGCGAATTTTGAAAGCTGGTAAGGCTAAACTAACATAAACCTTGCGTATGTTGAGCCCCTTTTTGGACGACACGGGTGTCTTACGTGTTGGAGGTCGCCTCAGAAACTCTGGTCTGCCCTACGGTAGTCGACACCCTATATTGCTACCCAAGCAAGGTCATTTGGTGCAATTATTGGTGACGAACCGTCACATAAAAAATTCTCACGCTGGCTGTAACGCCTTATTAGCCATATTGCAGCGAGAAATTTGAGAGAATTTTGGATTTTGTCTGCTCGAAGAACGATTCGCAGTGTGGTATTTCGTTGCATGCCGTGTTACAGGCTTAAGGCCAGTACCATGCAACCTTTGATGGGTGACCTCCCTTCTGATCGTGTCAGAGAATCGAGGCCGTTCGCCGGTGTAGGCACCGACTTTGCAGGTCCTTTTTTAGTTAAGACCTCAACCCTGCGAAATAGTAAAACGGTCAAAGCCTATTTGTGTGTCTTCGTATGTCTGTCGACCAAGGCGGTGCACCTTGAATTAGTGTCATCCCTCTCCACCGAGGCATTTGTTGCGACACTCGATAGATTTGTTTCAAGGAGAGGACTGCCTTCTTTGATACGTTCGGACTGTGGCACGAATTTTAAAGGAACTAATAATTATTTGAAAGATGTACATGAATTTTTAGCCAGCAAACACACAAATATTGGTAATAAACTAGCCAGTCGTAGTATAACATGGCAATTTAGTCCAGCAGCGTGCCCACATTGGGGTGGTATTTTTGAAGCCGCAATTAAGATTGCGACGAGAACACACTTGCGACGAGTTATTGGTGAGTCCGTACTCACATTTGAAGAACTCGCAACTGTGTTTTGTAAGATTGAGGCCGTAATGAACTCGCGTCCGTTGTGTCTGATCTCTTCAGACCCGAATGACTTGGAGGTTCTCACACCGGGTTATTTTTTGATCGGTCAGCCACTTAATGCTTTGCCTGAGTACCTCTTTGTTGATGTGAGACCAAGTCGCCTCTCGCATTATTTATTATTCGCCGTTACCACACAGCAGGTAATATTCAGTATCGTAATAATTTGATTACTTAATATCATAACAATTTTTATAGCAACTATATTCTAAGATGACGGATTGTATTTTCCTTTTTAACCACCTTAATAAGGGTATCAATTGAAAGGACTATAAGAGCAGAAAACGATAAAATTGATAGCATCACACTCAATTTAATTATGCGCCGAAATTGTGCGCTGAAATTGTACATCGAAATTATACGCTGAAATTGTAGCTACGCCGCCATATTAGCACTGCGACAATCGCTGTTCTAAGATGACGACGTATAATTTCTTTTCAACGTCCTCAATATGGATACTGAAAGGGTTTAAAAAATAGATCGATGAAATTAGTGATATTACAATAAATTCAATGTGGCCGCCGTTCTAATAGGGTGGATTATATTTTTACCCCGTTGATATGGGTAACAAATTGAAAGGTTTACAGAAGATGATAAAGTTGATGGCATCTCACTAAATTCAATATGGTTGCTGCCAAAATACTGAATTATGTTTTCTTTTAAACCCCCTTTAATATGGATATTAAATGAAAGGACTTGATGAACGATACAATTAGTGACATCACAATGCAACAGCAATAAGAAATATAAAGTTCAACTACTTTATAAACTTCAACAACTCATATATGTCATGAACTAGAAACGTATGTCGACGCAAAAAGCTGAACCACGATGACGATGAAGACATCTATTCACACACATTTATCAAATTACAAAAAATATTGTAAAAGTTGGTAATCATGACCTCATAATATTTAATACCTGGTCTTTTATATATAATTATACGTTTTCAACTCACCGAAATTACTTTATGACTAAGTGTTGAGAGCGTTACTAGATCCACAGTAGCGAGGAGTTCGTCGGGGTATATATTGGACATAAATGCTGGCAGTCCTCGCACGTTTAGTGGTACAACATCTGTCACATAGTTTTCTAATTCGTGAATTCTGAAAGTAAACAATGATAACATATAGCATTATTATATAAAGTTTAATTTGCTGTTCGTCGAGTAGATAAATATTGCAAATGCAACTGAGGGTAACCCAAGTATTTTGTTTTAATCACGGATATCTCGTCTACTGTTTGCATCTGTAGAAGATAAAGAAGATGCTAGACATCCCGCCATCCCTGTGCAGCCCCACCCCATAGGCTATGGGAGAGCGCACGAGAAGTCCTTCGTTTGGTGACCTGTCCTAGACGCCTCCTGCGGGTATGGAGACTGGCAGACCTATGTTGTTATGAACACTGAAGTCACCTCGAGACCACACCACGTTCAGAGTGAGCCGCCTGGACGTGGCACTTGCAGTAGGCCGAGGAAGGTTTCCGCCCACAACTACCATACCATGGGCGGTTTACCCAACTCTCCTAACACGCTTGGCGCATTCCAGTGCCCACGCATTCTCTCGTTGTAACTCGTCCGCAGCTGAAAGCTAACGTTTGTTCGCCTCATGTGCACCACGTGACGCTGTACGCTTATGGATTGTATGATTCTGTGAACATATACACGCAAGGCGTATGTATTCACAGATATCCCTCGGAAGATCAATTTGCAAAGAGCGGACCCAAGGCCTGACGCTACGCATACCCTTTAAGGACAGCTACAAGGGTCATCCGACCTAACTGAGAAGAAGCGGATTAAGTATCCGCCTTTGGTTGGGAAACAACTCCTTAAATGAGCATCCCACCTGCGCGAGCTGAAAACCAAGCTGAGGCGCTATGCCTCCGGTTCGTCCCTACTTTAGTGAGAACTGAATGGATTTACCCGCGAATTTAGATTTTTAAATAACATATCAATGACATGTAAAAAAACTTTGACATTTGATAGCACAGTATGACCCGTTAAATATTTCTAAACAAATAATGGTTTGCCACAAAAATTATTTTAGCAGACCCATATTTTTGTGTCCATATGGACACGCTAGGCATTACTGGGTTGTTATAATAAATTTATCAGAACACTCATACCATACTCTAGGACTTTCTTTGAGTCCATATAGTGCCTTTTGCAATTTGTAAACTTTATTGTTACCTATTTCATAACCTTCCGTTTGATTTATATATACTTCTGACTTTATATCAGCATTTAAAAAGGCTGTTTCAACATCCATCTGTTCTATAAATAAGTTATTTTTAAAACTGTATGACAATAAAATTTTCAATGTTTGCATTTTTCCTACTGATGAGTAAACATTTTCGGCATATTCATTCTGTTGGAATCCTCTTACAACTAATCTAGCGTTATAGTTATTATTTTCTTTCCTCCCGAATACCCACTTTAGATCAATAGCCCTTTTATCTTTTGGCTTTTCAACAATTTGCCAATTATTATTTTTATTTAAACTATTTATTTCTGATGCCATTGCCATTTGCCATTGTTTACAATCATTGGAGTTTATCGCCTCCTCAGACGTCTTAGGTACATGAGCATCAATATAGTTAATATACATATATAAAATGTGAAACTGGATTACCATATCTAGAAACTCGAATTCTCTTTCTTTTTTGCGATTCTTTTTCATCCTTATCTTTACTATTATTTAAATTATTATAATTATGAAGGTTCTCTAAGGCACTAGGGGCCGTTCAAGTATTACGTAAGCACTATAGGGTGATGGGGGGGTCTCTAATTTGCTTATTTTTGATGACATGGTGGGATAGGGGGTCTAGATCGTGATTACGTCAGCAGTAGTTATTTACTTTTTACATGTAGACCCACACATTGACTATGCTTTAAAACGAAACGCATATTGAGGGTTTCCCACAAAAATTGAATACATTAGAACCGAGTAGGGCAATTACCGAGCGCTATTTACTTGTCTAAATTTCTTTCGTCAAACTATTGTTTCGTGTTAGTACGAGTGACGATTTGACGTACTGTAAAGCAAATCAAGTTAACATTTGCGTTACCCTTTAAGTTTGTTTTGTTCGTGATGTTACTTAAGATTATAATATTTGAACTTTATACTTCTTGTTGAATACCGTATCAATAAAGTTTGTTTAAATAAATATTAAGTGTGTTACAGTCCGCTATACTAAATCTATTTTCTTATTTCTAGAATTCTAACTACTACGCATGGATCATTAAAAAACACATTAAAAGAAAAATGTTTGTTTACGTAAGCATAGGAGAGCTGTGTGGTGGCGGCTACGAATACTACCAACCCTTACTTTGCTTGTCGATGTCGTCAAAGACGACTAAGAGCCTTATAACGACCTGGGCCAAATCCATCTGATGCCGTTGGGTGAACAATTGCATTCCCAAGGAGGATTGACGTCTGGCAGGCAGCCGGTCATAAAACTATTGCCAATAACTTTTACAATATGTACTATGAAAGAAGAGTACATATTGTATCGACCCCAAGTAATTGGGATAAGAGTAGGAGAATGATGATGACGTAAGCATAGGAGAGGGGGGGGTTACTAAGAGCTTTGCTTACTTTTGCTGACAAGGGGGAGAGGGGGGGGTTACGTAATACTTGAACGACCCCCTATTAGAATTAGTCTCATCTGCATTTACATAATTTTCATAACTTTCATGATTTGTGTTTACCTCATCATTGTTAGTTTGTTCAATTTCAAAATTATTTTCCATCTGATCCTATAGTTTTTCTAAGCATATTAGTTCAGTATTTTCTTCAACTATCTGTACATGCCTAGCATTAATTATTCTGTTATTTAATAGAACTCGATAACTATTTTCATTATAACCCACTAAAACTCCTATTTGTGCTTTATCATCCCATTTACTTTTTCTTAAAACTTCAGGAACCCTAACATAAACTCTACTTCCATAAATTTTTAAATGTTCGACATTTGGTTTTACTTTAAAAAAAATCTCATAAGGAGTTTTATTTTCTACTGTATTTGCAATTGTTCGATTTTTTAAGTATGCTGCTGTCTTTATAATTTCAGGCCAATACCTTCTGTGAACTTTTACTTCTCTCATTAAACACCTACCTATATCCATAGCGGATCTATTATATCTTTCCGCTACTCCATTTAATTCATAGACGTAGGGTGGACATGATAATAACTCTATACCTTTTTGCCTAATAAAATTATAAATATCCTTGTTCAAGTATCCTTTGCCATTATCACACTGGATTTTCTTGACTCTTTTGTTGAATTCATTTTCTACTAAATTTACGAATTCCATGAAATAATTAGCAACTTCAGTTTTACTTTTAATACAAAATATCCTTGTGCATTTACTATAATCATCAATTAATGTGAGCAAGTATTTTTCTCCACCATAACCGGTTGTGTTATGTGGACTGTTCAAATCGGTATGAATTAATTCTAAAACTTCATAATAATAATAATAATAATATTTATTTGCGGAACATAGGTAATACAAGGTTTTATAATTAGTTATGGTAAGCGAGTCGCTATGTTCTACCTTTCGGGCATGCAAATTATAAGGTTTACAAATTTTTATTAGAGTTGTCTCTGTCTAATATATGAACAATCAAATTAAATGTCAAATTAACAGAATAATGCCATAGTCAACTAAATTTACATTACATAATTGTCATTTAAGAAATCATTAACATTATAAAAGCAGCGCTCTACTAAAAAGTCCTTTAGACGTTTTTTGAATTGAGTTACGTTTGTGAGTTTGATGTAGTTAGGTATTTTATTGTAAACCGTAACTGCCATACATAAGATATTTTTATGCATTAATGCTGTAGTGGCCTTTTTTATCCTTAACCTAAAGTTATCACGTCTATTCCGTGGCAATGGTACGTAGGCAGATTTACTAATTTTTTTACAAAGCATATTTATATGAGCCTTCCAATTAATTTCACTATCAATAATAAGTCCTAAAAATTTGTTACTATTTACTTCAGTTATTTTATTAGCTTGATAATTAATATTTAATATTGGAGTAGTCATTCTTTGGTGAAATTGGATAAAATTAGTCTTCTTAAGATTTATTTTTAGATTATTCTCAGTCAGCCATTGTATTATTTGTGTCAAAGTATTATTTATGTCAGTTTCATATTGATTAATGTCATTACAGGTTATTATAGCAGTACTGTCATCAGCAAATAATGACATTGGTTGCGATACTGCATTAGTAAGATCGTTTATGTAAATTAAGAATAATAGTGGACCTAACACACTTCCTTGGGGTACACCATGATTAATAATTCGCTTATCAGATAAATAGTCTACTTCAAATTTATTTATAAAATTAATTCGCTTAATACAGGTATATTGGATCCGGTCAAGTAAATACGATCTTATTAGTTTGAGTATATTACCTCGTAAACCATAAGCTTCCAATTTTTCAGCCAATATATTGTGATCTACATGGTCAAATGCCTGGGTCATATCACAGAATATCCCACAAACCGGAATCTTTTTGTCCACATTACTGAGTATTATATTCAAAAAATCATAAATAGCTCTATTTATGGATTTTCCCTGTCTAAAACCTTTTTGCTCTTCTGCGAATAGATTAAAGATTTCCAAATACGAGTATATTTGCTTATATATATACTTTTCAATAATTTTAGAAAATACTGGTAAGAGAGCAATAGGTCTGTAACATTCCATATACTCGCGATTGTCCTTTTTAAATATTGGTTTTATTATTGATTTTTTTAATTTATCAGGATATACTCCATTACTTATACAAAGATTAATAATATGGCTAAGCGGTTTTGCTATGTTTTCTTTTACGAGTTTAATTATTTTAGTTGTTATGCCGTCATATCCTACACTATTACTATTTGCTAACTGATTGATAATTATTTTTACATCCGATGGTATACTTGGTCGCATAAACATTGATTCTCTGACTTTAAAAATGTATTTAGTCATCATTTTGTTACCATTTGACAATGGCATGACTTTATCAGCAAAATAATTATTGAAAGCATTTGCTATGTATTGAGGATTACTAATTATTTTATTATTACTTATTACTTTGTTAATATATTTGTTATCTTTTACTTTAGTTTTATTAATTATTGCCCAAGTTGTTTTTTGAATATTTTTCGATGTTTTTATAGAGTAAATAGTTTGACTAATAACCTTCTTAAGAATACTATTATATTTTTTATATTTAAAGCGATTAAAATTATTAGGGTTCCGTCGGTATAACCAAAACAATTTTCTTTTATTTTTAGTGCATAATTTTATACCTTTGGATATCCATTTCAGCTTTTTTTGTGTTTTAAAAACTGTGATCTTAAAAGGAAAGCATAAGTCATAAAACAGTTTGAAAGTATCAAAAAAGTAATCATATGCACGATTTGGGTCCTCGATAACATAAATTTCCGAAAATGTTAAGTTATTTAGGTAATATTTAAATTTTGACATATTTTCTACATTAAAATCACGATGTTTTGCGCGCCAGTAGTTCAAGTAGTTTTGTTGAGTCACTGGGATTTCTAAAAACTGTGAAGTGTGATCTGATAAAGTTAGGTCTATTATACTAGATTTGCACTTTTGTTTTATGTTGTGTATAAAATTGTCGATGCAAGAATTAGTTTGAAGTCTAGTAGGACTCTTTAGCTCAAATCTGAAATTATAATTATGCAGCAAGCACTCAAAGTCTAATGATACACAATTTTTATTTAAAATGTTAATGTTAAAGTCACCTGCGATTATAATGTTATTTGTGTCAGCTTTCTTGGAAACGTATTTAAGTATAAGTTCAAATTTCTCAAAAAATATTTTCAAGTTATCTTGTTTTGGTATTCTATATACACATACCACAATCATATGCAAGTTAATTAATTCTATCGCACAACATTCAATTAATCCTGAAATAGAAATACTTTTAATATAATCTAGGACTCGCCATTGATGTCCATTTTTTACTAAAATGCATGCACCACCTCTTTTAGAATTTCTACGACTAAAATATGTAGCTAAATTATAGTTGGGTATTGTTAAATGATTTTCCGAACCGGACAGCATAAAATGTTCGGATATACAAATGACGTCTATATTTATCTTATTAACTGATAGCTCGTCTAAACATATCATCAATTCATCCGCTTTATTCATGAGACCCGCTATATTCTGGTGCATGATATATAAGGTGTTATTAGTGAAAAAACTGCATGTTTTCATTCTTATCATAACTGTGGGTAGCACGATTGTTTATATTCCTGTTATGTATATTAATGTCAATTAAAAGTCGTTGAATGTCTCTAAATATTATATCCATACCATAATTGTTTATTATTCCTGATGTCTTATAAAATGTACTATAGTCATTTCTTAGGTTCTTATTAGAGTCCAGTATGAAGGCATGTTCATGTGTTAATATGTCAAGATACAGCAAATTGTTAAAATTTTCAACTCTCCAGTTAAACATATTTGAATGATATTTATTCTTATAAGTAGGTAAGCATATGATTATATTAGTATTAATTATTTCCTTGAGAGCATTACGAATATCGTGAATAAGTTTAAAGTAGTAATTGGTTGTAATAAAATCTTTACTGCCGATTTGTAATATACAGTAATCTGTCATAGTATAGTCTTTTAATTTATGCTTTAGACCATTTAGCATTTGATTTATACCACCATTCAGTAGTCTTTGTTCTGTTATTTTCAAAAGGTACATTACTCATTTTACTTTGAATGCAATTTGAACATTTCATTACTGTGCTTTCAATCTTATCAGGCAATCCGTCTACTAATTTATTATTTACTAATTTGTTCAAATACTGAAAATTTACATGGCCAAGTGCCCTATGCCATTTCTCTTTCTGAGTTAAATTTATTGAATGTGCATACATTTCGTTTTTTGTTACATAACTTTTTATACAGTACAAATTATTAATTTTTTCAGCAACAACTAATAGTTCTCTATGCTCATTATAAATTTTTGCACATTTATTTTTAGCTACTATTGTGCAACTTTTAGTTATCTTTGAAACACTTAACAAATTTTGCTTAATGCCTTCAACAAAATAGACATTTTTTAAATCTACATATTTTTCATTATAATAGTTCTTAAAATAAATTTTGACAGTACCTACTTTGATGGCTTTTAACATTTTGCCATCTGGCAGTTTTACATTTATAGGACTTTTCAAGTCTATAGAATTATAAAATTATGTATTATTTTTTTTTATATGGTCAGTACACCCACTATCTAAAAGCCAATTAACTTCACTGTTATTATAACATTCTTCTGTTTGAAGACACCCTTGTATATGATTTATCTCCGGATTATTACATACCTCAGCTGTCCAGAACTCCGATGGGAAGTTGTTTGAAGATTCACCACTGGACTGACCTTGACTTCTAAACTGATCTTGACCTCTGAAATGATTTTGACCTCTGAAATGATTTTGACCTCTGAAATTATTTGGGCCTCTAGGATGATTTTGGCCTCTAAAATGATTTTGGTTTCTGAATTGATTTTGGCCTCTACCTTGACTATGACCTCTGTAGAATCCACCTCTGTTGTAATCTTTCTGTAATCCTCGCTGACCTCTAACACTTTGTTGTCCTTTACTTGATCTCTGACTGTACCAGCATTCCTTCTGGAGACGAGCAGTTTTTCCATAGGTAAAGCATTGGGCTATAGTTTTGGTTGTAAATGTACTCATATTGGTTTTGTTGTTTGAATTGTTGGTGGCCATATTTTTTCTTTAATTTTTGAACATACATAATCAACTGTTTTCTGTTCTTCTGGAATAACATCTAGAAAATCTCCAATATAACTATAGCTTGGTGGAAGCGCTCTGAGTAGGTATCTTAACTTCTCTTGTTCATCTAATTTTCCTCCGGCCACTTTGAACTCGTTCGTCGTTTTTTCAAAATCAACAAAAAATTCTTCTACATTACTGTAATTTTTTAATCTAAGCTCTTCAATTTTACCTCTACATATTATTTGCATGGCGGTAGACTGAGTTACATACATTTTATCAAATTTCTTTATCATTTCATATGCTGTTTTGCACTCACTTACATATTCCAGTTGTTTATATGTGATTGTGCTCATTATAATAGTCCTAGCTTTTAAATCCTTCTTTTTCGAGACCGCTTCTTCATCTTCATTTTTTATAATGACCTCGTGGCATTCTTTGTATTCTAACAAAGTTGACAACCTTAATTTCCAGCTTGAATAGTTTGTGCCATCAAAAACAGGTATCATAATATCTTCTATCTTTGCTTGTTTAGCCATATTTACGATTACAAAATGTTATTAGTGTAAGTTTATTTATATTTTTAACGATTATTATTTTTGTTGCGCCGGTCTACATAAAAAAATATATTACATAAATTTTTCTTATTGAACTTTATTTTTACTTTTTACACTGAATTTTCCTTTTTTTAAATATTTAACCACGCTCTGCTACCATGTTGAAATGAATGAATTAATAGGGAATTACAAGATCTGGGCAGAGATCCACCGGCACAATGTTCTGCAGGCCCACACGGTGAAGATCTATTCCATTGGCAAGCGTTAATTATGGGCCCCAGTTAACAGTCCTTATCAAGGCGGAGTATTTTTCTTGACCATACACTTTCCGACAGATTATCCATTCAAACCACGCTCTGCTACCATGTTGAAATGAATGAATTAATAAATAAATAACACTTTTTAATTACTTTAGTGTTATTTTAAGAGAACACACGCTTACAGTTACACATTATTAATGAGAGAGGGAGAAACTTAGTAATAGTGTTAACAGATGGCGCTAAATAACAGAAATAGACTCTAGGCTTTTGACGTATATGTCGTACTGCCTCTCGTTTACGACTAACGCGACTACCGCGACAGAAAATATGAAGTAGTACATTTTGAATTGCTGAGCCGCTCTTACATTTTGACGTCATGTACGGGACAAATATACTGCCTCTTGTATGTCCTACTCGACATTACTGAGAAATAAAGATGGCGCGTAACAGAAAAACGTTACAATTACTTTTTCTCCCATACGTCGATAAAGAAGTTTCAGTTCAAAAATATAACATCATTTATTCGAAACACTAATAATCTAGATAAAGATTTTTTTAAAACCAGGTAAATAAAAGTATAACTCACTTTTGTAAAGTTAAAAGTGGTATTTCTCGCTCCTCAAGTGACAGATTGTACATTATCTCTAGGAAAGCACGTATTGATGATATCTTCTTATCCTCCACACCCAACTCTTGTAGTGTTATATTCATCCCGACATGTTGAGTGACGTTTACACCTTAAAAACGATACATATCTAAATCATCATAATCTTGCTCTTATCATATGACGATTCTAAAACACATTACCTGCTAATGCTATGGTTTCATTAAAAAGCTGAGGTTGTTGGTTGATTTCCTCTATTTGAGCAACTAATGTCGTTTTGTTGATATTTTGTGCGCTTTCTAAAGCATCCAAGAAATCCACATCCGGAATCACATTCATCTTAAACAATATTATAAAAATACTAATGAAATAAAAGCCTTTATTACATTTAAATATAATTATAATTGATGAAACTATACATTTTTAAGTATTTTTAAACTGTTTATAGAAAAAAATAAAATAATAAAATGTTACTTATCAAATACACCATTCTTTTTGTAAGTTAAATACTCGCTAGAACTGTATCTACTGTAATTACAGCTTGCAATATTAACATATAATGTGGCCATACAAATTTAGCAATAAATACCGAAATATCTACGAGAAATATTGTATTGCTTACATTGTTTATATTGGATAGATTCAACCATGTTGCTGTGAGTCCAGATTTAATTCTGGATAAGAGCACCTCTTCTCCAAATTTTTTGACCGTAGACACTAATATAAAATGTCTGAAAACATTGATAATACACGTTATTAAATAGGCATATATATTACTAGCAACCCTACCTCGCTTCACTTCGGCATTCGTTCGCTCTGTCACCTCTGGTAACTTCTAGGATATTCGTTTTATGTATATACCGTACAGGCCAATTCTAATGTACAAAAATATAAAGGATAATAAGTTGATTTTGGAAGATCATCTGTTTTGACCTAACTGTAATAGTTAGATCTATTCCAAAATGTTCATGACAGAGTTCTTTGTAGATATTAATAAAACCTATAAACTCTTTATACATTATTTTGTTCTATCACCAATAGTCTTTGAAAGACATAGCTGTATAAAATAGTTCTTATTCCTTGGAATTTAGGGCATAAATACTGTCATTGTGGTTTAACTATAATAGTTAGATATATTCATTGATAGATATTTTTGTAGATTTTAATAACACTTATAAACCTGTACTAAATTAACATCGTCTTTCAATAGTTTTAAGCATAAGCCTTAAAATGAATATTTTTATACTTTGTTTTACAGTAATGCGATTTTATCGAAAAGGGGTCTACGCGTGAATGTGAGCAAAACCAAAGTAATGGTCTTTGAAAGAGATGAAGCCAGAACAGATGTAAGAGTAACAATAGGTAATGATATACTAGAGCAAGTGGATGAATTTGTATATCTTGGATGTGGATTTAGCCGCGATGGAAGGTACACCACTGAAGGTACACCACTGACTAGAGCAAAAAGTGAATGCGGGAAATACAGTGAACGAAGCGTTGGGGCAACTTCTCGGCAGCCACCACCTCAGCCAGAAGGCACGTGTAGCAATACATAACGCAGTGCTTGTCCCAATATTACTGTATGGAAGCGAGAGTTGGGTATGCAGAAAAGAGTATGAAAGTAAAATTAATGCGGTCGAAATGCGATCTCTGCGGAAAATCTGTGGAGTTAGGCTGACCGACCGCATTCGTAACGACGACGTAAGAGAGCGAGTAGGTATGAAAGAGAGAATTGGTGTAAAGATGCGAAAGGGAATGCTCCGATGGTTCGGACATGTGGAAAGAATGCCGAACGAACGTCTGGTTAAGAAGATATACAATACGAAAGTGGAAGGATGTAGGTACCGAGGGAGACCGAGACTAACATACCTAGACCAGATCGGTCATGTACTGAAGGAAGGTGGAGTCAAGAGTCTCCGAAACCGGCGAGCGTGTATGAAGAGAATTGTGAATGTTGAGGAAGCGAGTGAAGTATGCAGAGATAGAGTTCTCTGGCATTCTGTTCCCTCTGCCACCCTGCAAGGGATATGGCGTGATGATATGTATGTATGTATTTTATCAAGAATATCTATTTTTTAAAGAAATATTGCAATATAATACATACATACATAGCTTCACGCCTGTTTCATATATATATATATATATATATATATATATATATATATATATATATATATATATATATATATATATATATATATATATATATATATATATATATAAGTGTGATTTGTTTCTTATCAAAACAGGCTATTTGCCTACTAGTTCAGTGTCACACCCATGGAGTATATGCCTACATCGAATTTTTATAGTACAAGTGTATTGACCGCTTATCAGTATGGTAATTTATTCAAAACTTAGGTACTATTTTTTTCTCTGATTTGGATAGTGTATAATAGTCTCATACACACCCTTCAAGGATTCTACTAATGTAAATAAAAAATATATCTATATATATATATATAGTCAATACGTAGGTGGAAATCTCTTATATATATATATATATAGATATAATGCTGTGTGTAGTAGCGGCTACAAATACTACCAACCCTTACTTTGCTCATGGATGTCGTAAGAGACGACTAAGAGCCTTATAACGACCTGGGCCGACTCCATCTGCTGCCATTTGGTCAACAATTACATTCCCAAGGAGGGTTGACATCTAGCATGCGGCCGGTCATAAAACTATTGCCAATAACTTTTTCAATATGTACTACGATCGAAGAGTATATATCGTATCGATCCCAAGTAATTGGGATATGAGTAGGATAATGATATAGCCTAAGTAACTTGTCGATAATTTGGCTTTCTATTTATGAAAAAATTTTTAAGATCTGTATAGTAGCTTCAGCACCTTATGATTACCAACAAACATACAAACAAAAAAGTCTTTCCTCTTTATAATATTACTAGCGACCCACCCTCGCTTCGCTTCGGTTACGTCAGTTCGGTTATGTTGTTTACTTTTGCTACATAGAATAGGTACCTTTCGGAGAAGGAATTTCTTAAATAAAATCCGTGCCTCCATTAATATCCGTGCGATGATAGAGTAAGAATACAATTCACCACCCCCTATTTTACCTGTGGGTGATCATAAGAAACGACTAAAGGATGTAAAACAAATATAAAATTTGAAAGAAAGAAAACTCGACACAAAACCCTATACCAACACGCTTGACCAGCGTGGTATACTAGGTTAATTTCCTTGACATTACGGAGGAGGCCCGAGCCCAACAGTGGGACATATGCGGGCTGTGATGATGATGAATTTCTTAAAATCCTCGTTTATTTATTTATATTTTAACAGGGCAGAAAGAAAGTCCACATCAAATTCTGTAGGGTTAGTATTTGAAAATATGGATTTTTTGGGTTAACACCTACGCAAGCCGTTGTTAGTTTACCTCTGCATTATGACACAAATATTCCTACCGAACTTTAAATCTGTATGACCTTTATTAAAAAAATGAGGAATTTTTTAGGTTAACACCTTCATATTTCCCTTTGGCGAGGGCGGGAGATCAAATGGAATTGAGAAAAAAATCATAATTAAAGGAAATTGAAATTATAAACTCTGAATAAGAATTTATCGTACTACAATTATTATATTCGATTACCATCTTGCAACTCTATTGTGGATCTGTGGATAGATAAAAAAAAAAAATCGCGATGGAAATTAAGAGTAATATGATGTTTTTTTATTCTAAGTCATGACAAAATAAAAAAAACAATCTTGCCCAAAAAAAATATTTTTTTAATTAACAACTAAAAAATAGGGGGTTAATCGTAGGGTGGAGAAAGTTTAGGTTTGTATGTATTTTTAAATGTTGTACCTATCATAAAAAAGTAAAAACAAAAAATTATGTCGAAAAAATAAAATTTAGGGGTGGACCACTCTTCACCCTGGAAGTATGTCCCGCCTGGGGGCCTCAGCGCCACGACCTGTCGGCGGTCATAGGAGCGGACCTGTTGTTATCGACCGTCATCAACAAGATGCTTGACAGCGACAGGTACTGGACGTCGATGGCCTCCTTTTGCGAGGAAGTCATCTCTGCAAAGGAGGCCGCGGAGCGGGAGCGCGAAGCACTCGCGTCTGCGAACTCGCTCCGCCGGCGGCGACCAGGGAGAGGGAGGCACCGCTACGCGCACCTCCTCCCACCGCCTTGACGGCTGACTGGTCGTGGCCAGATGGCTAAGCGTAGGGGTGTCGGGGATAGAATGTCAATAGACGATCTCTCCGGCATCCCGTAAAAGCGCGGAAGGGACCGCTGTTAGGTTTTAGTGGGTATTCCGGCCGTCAATCTCATGGCCGTCTGTCACTGGCGGGGGATGTGCGCAAAAGAGACTTTAGTAAACATAATTTAAACATATTCTATAATTGCATATCTTCATTATCTTTCTCAGATGTCTATGAAAAAACAAATTTAAATGACGGTTTTCAAGAATTTCATAATATTTTCTCATTATTTTTTAGGCTATGCTTTCCCAAACTCACTGTAAAAAAAAAATAATATGATAAACAAAAATACGTGGCTGATAAAGGGCCTAAAAAAATGCTGTATAAGAAAAAGAATGCTCTACTTAAAGGGTAAACAGATCGGCTGTAATAAAAAGTATAATATTAAAAGGTACAAAAAATATTCCAAAATACTCAAACAATGTTTATATAAGTCGAAGCAATTAGAGAATCACAAATATATTTGTAAAAAGAAAAATAAATGTAAAGCAGTATGGCAAATCATAAGCGACAATATTGAAGATATAAAAAATAAAACTGAAATAGAAAAAATTCAGTATAACAATGAACTGTATATCTCAGCTAATGACATATGTAATATTTTTAATGATTTTTTTATTAATTTAACAAATGACAGTGACTTTAAATTTAATACTGACGATATTAACAAACATTTGAATATAGATAATTCAAACACCATATTTTTAACCCCAACGGATCCTATGGAAATATACAAATTAATTAATAATCTTAAGAATACTAATTCTGTTGGTGTAGATGAGATTGGCACTAAGTTTATTAAGCTCTGCGCCAAATTTATATGTGGACCTTTAAGTTATATTATTAATATGTCACTTCAGGAGGGTACATTTCCAAGGAGTCTTAAGTATTCCATAGTAAGACCTTTATATAAAAAAGGAAATGTCACAGAAATGACTAATTATCGTCCAGTTACTATGCTGCCGGTTCTATCAAAAATCTTCGAAAAAGTAGCGTTGAACAGACTGTATAATTTCGTTTCAAATAAAGGTATACTCAAACAAGAACAATTTGGTTTTCGAAAAAACAGCAATACCTCATTAGCATGTTTTAATCTAATTAAGCAAATTACTGAAGCTATCAATGAACGAATACCAGTAACTGCTGTATTTCTCGATATGAGCAAAGCCTTCGATTTCGTAGATCACAAACTACTTCTGTTTAAATTAGAAAAGTACGGTATTCGAGGAGTGGCTAATGATTGGATAAGGAGTTATTTAAAGGATCGTTATCAGTGTGTTGAAATATCCAAAATACAAAATAACATAAAAGTTATAAGTAGGTCTGATTTCAAAATCAACAGATTTGGCGTTCCACAGGGCAGTGTGCTGGGTCCATTTTTGTTCTTGATGTATATCAACGACCTTCCAAATATAACTCACCATAAAACTATTTTATTTGCGGATGACACTACACTAATTGTTAAATGTGAAAATAAAACAACATTTGAAAATGATATAAACTTAACTATTCATAAGACGATCAACTGGTTAACTAATAATAATTTAAAAGTCAATGTAAGCAAAACTCTAATTATACAATTTCAAAACTATAAAAGGCAACCAATTGACTTAAATATCAATTACAACAACAATCAAGTAGAGGTAGTAAACGAGACAACATTTTTGGGATTAGTGCTTGATAAACACTGTAACTGGAAGGCTCACGTTGAATACGTTTGCAATAAACTCGACCGTTTTGTTTTCGCTCTCCATCGGTTGCGACAAACTGTCTCATCGGAAGCCGCTCTAACTGCATACCATGGATACGTTTCTTCTGTGCTCTCATATGGTGTAGTGCTATGGGGAAACTCAGTAGAGATTGAAAAAGTTTTCCGTATTCAAAAGAAGTGTGTAAGAGCGATCTGTGAATCCTGGTTCACTGACAGCTGTAAACCATTGTTTAGAAAATTAAATATCCTGCCTCTGGTTTGCATGTATATTAAGGAACTTTGTGTTTTTGTAAAACTATTTCCACAATATTTTCAATTACATTCGGAAGTTATAACTAGAAACTCCAGGAATAAATATAAACTTCATCGGCCTAGGTGCCGACTATATATTTATGAGAATAATGTCTACATAAAGGCCATAGACATATATAACAAACTACCAAATACATTTAAGGAATTACCTTCAGCTTTATTTAAACGAAAATTAAAATTGTGGCTAATAGAAAAAAGTTTTTATTCCTTAAATGAATATATGACACATACGGAAATAATGAACTAATGAATAATTTCTATAATTGAATAATGTTAAAAATAAAAAAACCAATCAATGACAGTGACAGATTTTTATTATTGACCGTTCAAAATATTTTTACCCTGACATTTATTATAATAATTATTTCAATTTATTTAATTTCGTTTCTATTTATTATTATATTTTTTTTGACATTAATTGATTAACCCGTAGACATTTAAATTTAGAATCAACTTAGTTATAAGGTTAATATTTACACACCATTGTTATGGTAGAGTGCAACGGCACTGTACAATTTTATTGACCACCAACATGTAACCACACTTCTAGTAAATAAATGAATTTGAATTTGAATTTGAAAAGCATTTCCTCAGCGTAACAAAAAAAAAGAAAAAAAAAAAGGGGTGGACCACCCTTAATATTTAGGGGGATAAAATATAAATACTGTCCGATTCGCACACCTAACCAATATGCACACGAAATTTCATGAAAATCGGTCGAGCCATTTCGGAGGAGTTTAATTACAAATACCGTGACACGAGAACTTTATATATTAGAAGATTAGTATAGATAATGTGTGACTACAATATATACATACTTTAGTTCAGGGCATAATGTTCTTGACGCCATATCTAACTTTTCTAAAGCAGAAGTAAGTTCTATAAAACTTTCATTGTTATCTGTAGTCGTTAATATTACATATATGCCTTCAATGCTTCCTAAGCTTTGTGTATTATTTAAAACCTTAGTAGGTAACAGGTCACTCCCTAGTACTTCATTAAAAACTTCAAGTTTTATTCCAAGATTCTCCCAGTATCTGAAATAATAGAGAAATATATACATATTCACTTACACAGACACATGTGATACGTTATTATGCTTTAGTAATTAATATTGCATTATAACCATAACGTTATTCTTAAAACTCATAGTAAATTACATTATTATTTTTATATGTATTTTGTAATACTCAAAGTAAAAAACCTAACACTACATTTTAAAAGGATTCATTTTGAATCTAACGGATCGTTTGGATAACGGTCAACATAGGTATAAATACACGGTCCGCGTAGATTATTTTTCATTATACTACAAGCTGTGGTACGAGAAGGATCTAGTGACAACTAAGTTACGTAAGCCATTTTCACTTTACTTTTGTACTTGATTGTATTTATGATGTGTAATGTACATATATATGTGTATGTGTGGATATTCTGGTGATATTCTATTTTACTAAATAGAATATTTACCTATTCTATAATAGTTTGTAGTGGACCTGTAAATATTATATACCAAAGTTGTTACAAAATAAAGCAAAGATACTTTATTATGTTGCTATTTATTTCCTATATTCCTAATTATAAAATATTCTATTTCATGGCTAATAACCTTACAAAGTTAAAGTAAATTATTAAATTTAATTAATTTGCTCATTAAAAGCTATCCCTTATTATCGTAATACTAGAAAATCTATCACATGCATATGACACATGTACATGATAAAGTAAAAAAACTTCTTTACGTGATGCCGTCTGGTCAAAAGTTACTTTCCCAACTATGATAGATGTCAGGCAGTCAGCTGATCATAAAACTATTGCCAATATTGGTACATATTGCAACGACCGGTAATTGAGATAAGAGCAGAGTAATAATGATGATATATATTATATAGGTGTAATCTGTCTGCGTTAATTATATGTTTGTAAAGTCCCCTGCTATACAAGGATTCTTTCCTTAGTGTAGGGTGGTGTCTATATAAAAAAAAAACATTATATAATGCAATTATTAATTTATATATATATATATATACACATATAAGTCTGGCAGTAAATCGTCCATAAATTTGTTATATTAATTTGTCAATAAATTTGACGTGTTGGTATAGGGATTAGTTTTGAGTTTTCCTTCTCTTGCAAAGATGCTTTATGCGTTTTATATCCTTTAATCGTCTTTTACAATCACCCACGGTTAAGATAGGGGCAATGAATTGTATTCTTACTTCGTCAACACGAGAGTTGTATGTAGCTGAAATAATGCGGCGCACGATCCCACACCCGCGCTGCGAGCGAACGTACCTCTCGACACCGTGTGGGTGAGTTACCGAAACGCGGTCTTTTTCTTCGGTGGCCCACCCGGCGGTCTACCCTCACGGGTAGCCTCTCGAGTCGACACCCCGTCATCACAACCTATAAATAAGTCTCGATGTTAGGGCGTCGTCCTCACGCGGTGGCCTCGCACTGGGGCGACCAGACTAATCCCCGATCCGGTCGGCCACTGTCTCGGCCAGGGCGGCATGGGGCGTGGGTACTCACGCCTACGCCACCCCAGTCGCCAGCAGCGGCGCGAAACCACGTAGAGGAGATCCTCCCGGATTCGCTTCGCCGCTTCTTTTAGCCAGATGATGGTCTCGCAGAAGGAAGCGAGCACGTACCATTAATATTTTACTTACCTAAATTTATACAATTGATACGTTGATGCCTCCTTACAACAAATGCGTAACTTTTTCGCTCCTTGACGAATAAGTGTCTCCGCTACTTGAACCCCAAAAACATCATTATTCCAAAACAAAATTTGGTACTTATTAGAATCACATGTATTTCTGTAAGTAAGCATACATTATAGTTATATCTAATCAAACATATGTCAAATCTTTACAACTAGTTTTAATTATAAAATCAATAACGGACCATACTGGATAACATAAAGTTGGATCTTAGGGTGTCCCTGAATAAGACAGGAGCTCTCTTGTTTTACGAACCTCATTCTCGATCACCGTAACTTTGGTCCAAATCAGCATACAAGTCTTGATAAAAAGGTTAACTACCTTTTCCTAATGTGACATTTTACAAACTATATTCATTATGATTTATTGAATTTAAATATTGAGTTAATAATGCAGAGCAATAAATTATTAAAATCTATGGGGATACTACTTTATATGAGCATATAACTGCACACACCTGTGTTGTATTTGTAATAAGCTGTTGTTCACACGTAGTAGCACTCTACCAAATTGTCGCCCTTTGTGCAGTAGCTCGAAGGCACGTTGCACTTCACATGGTGCGTAAGTAACACGTGCCAGCGGCAACACGAAACCAGTCGCTATGCCCGCACTCAATAGTTCTTGTAAAATCTGACAATGACAAATACGAATATTTATTTACATTCCTATTAGCAGCTGAACTGATGGTAAATATTGGTTAACACTCATGAACCTGGGGTATATCGGGCTCTAGAGTCGGGCCGTTACCTAACATGATAAAAGCGTACTTCTGCACTTTTTTGAAAGTCACCTGATGGTATTAAGAAAATACTGTAGCAAGTAATGCTTATTACAGAGTCTGCACGTACATGAGAGAAAATTATTTATGAAAACGTGTCATTTAAGGCATTTTAGATTCTAAGTGATATAGATACAAAGTGACTCAGAATCACTCCGCCACTCCATAGGCACCAAATTATTTGTGAGATGATCCTCGATAATTCGAACGAAACATATTTGCAATTAATTAAGTAGGTCTAATTTATCAACTAGAATATGTGGCTTAATTTTTTTTTTGCGTAGTGCTATTGAGTGGTCACAACCAGCTAAATCCGTCCGGGGCGACAGAAGAAGCGGCGCGGAACCCCATAGACCCGTCCTACATGTACCTCTCCACGCCGTGGGAGCGGGCCACCAGAACCCGGTCTTTGTCTTCGGTGGCCCACCCGGCGGTTTACCTTCGGGCGGGTATCCTCTCGAGTCGATATCGTAATAACAATTTTCTCAGTAGAGAAGCATACATCCATCAGCTTGTAAGCGTCCACTGTCGGACAAAGGCCTCCCCACGAGAATGCCACTTAAAATGTTCCTGTGCCACCTGTATCCAACGGTTGCCTGCAATCTTTATAATGTCGTTCACCTAGTAGGAGTCGTTCTACGCTGCATCGTCCGATTCATGGTCGCTACTGGAGAACCTTTCTTCTCCAATGTTTGTTGATTCGACGAGCGATGTGACCTGCCCATTGCCACTTCAGCATGCTAATTCTTCGAGCTATATCGGTTACATTCGTTCTTATACTGATTGCCGTATTTCAGACTTTATCGAACAGAAAAATACCGGGCATAGCCCTCTCCTTATCGAACAGAAAAATACCGGGCATAGCTCTCTCCATAGTACACTGAGTGATTTTTGAGTCTTTTTATGAGGCCGACATTTAAAGACCACGTTTCGGTGCCGTAAGTCATCGCTGGTAACACACACTCGTTATAAACCTTTGTTTTAAGACACTGTGGAATATTAAACGAGAAGATAGTCCTTAGTTTTCAGAACAGGCATTGGGCAGCACCCAGCCGAGATGGATTCGTCGGCAGACCTCTTTTTCAAAATTGGATCTACCTAATTGGATTGTTTGTCCTAGGTAAACATAGTGATCGACAACTTCGAGAATCGCATTCCCAACCAGGACCGGTACAGAAATAAGATGGGCATTAGACATGATTTTCGTCTTGTCCATGTTCATTTGCAGCCCTACTAGTTGGGAAACTTTGCTGAAGTCATTGAGCATGGTACCAAGGTCCTCCAGGGATTCTGTCATAACTTTTTTTTTTTTTCACGCTGTCTGTCATTCTGTCATAACTACGATATCATCTGCGAATCGAAAGTGAGTGATGTATTCGCCATTGATGTTGATGCCGAGTCCGGTCCAGTCTAAGAGCTTGAAGACATCATCCAGTGCAGTGGTGAACAGTTTCAGAGAGATAACGTCTCCCTGTCTCACGCCTTTCTGCAACAGAATTGGTTTCGTACTCCGATCCTGGATGCAGACCAACATAGTAGTATTTTTATACAAACGCTTCAGTACTTCGGTATATTGATAGTCAATTTGGCACCTCTGAAGGGACTGCAGCACTAGGGGTACGATGCCAGAAACCTCCACGTGGTGTACCCTGGGTGCGAGCGACAGTCCCTCAGATCCTTCTGATGAATTGTCGCTCGCAGCGAATTTCTGATGCGAGGGGGGGTTCCCCAGCAATGGGTTGAGCCCCAATTCACTCCTGACCTCTAATTGTAGAGGGTGCAGGACGCGAAATATCGGACGGGCCCGGTCACTCATTAATTTGAGGGCTGGGCAGGCTTGTGCCACCGCCGACATATCGTAAATCTGATATCTTGCTTCAAGACATATTGTCGCGGACGCCTCGTCCCCAGGACTTGAGGCGTCCGCCGAGGGCCCGGCACCGACCACAGAGCAATCGAAGAAGAAGAAGCGCCGGACGCAGTACACATGGGGGAAAGCTAACGTTCACGAAAAGAAGCGGATGGCGGAGAATCGTGAACGTTACGCGCTTGAGCAGGACGCCGCCAAATTGAAGGAGGACGGCGGCAGATCCACTGCAGAGCCGTCAACGGACGAGGGCGATAGTTCTGTCGCAGAGCCGTCCAGAGACGAGGGCAGTGGATCTGCCGATATGATGGACGAGGGCGGTAACATTTCCGCAGAGCCGTCCAAAGACGTCAGCGGGTTGGCTCATGAAACCGCCGCCGCCAGGTCGTCGCCGCGTCTTGCGGCGGCAGCCCTGATGGCAAGGAAGGAGGCCCTCCCCTCGAAGGTGCGGAAGCGCCCCCTAAATAAGGAGGGCAGCTCAGGCGTCGACTCCGAGGGGAGCATTGTCATCATGCCTCCTCCCAAGGTTCCGGCTTCTCGCAGAGGGCGAGGGGTCGTGGCGTCGTGTAGGATGACCCACTCCCCGGCTGGCGGAGTGCGGGGAGGGGCGGAGGCTCACAGGCGGGCCAACGACTAGGCGGTCGCCGCGAGGGTACTGGGGGTGCTGTCCGGCATCCCTCCCACCGAAGTGGCGGCCACTGGTGCCCGCGCAAGCGCCCCAGCCGTGAATATGGAGGCCCTGCAGGCTGAAAACGCCCGCCTTGGTGGCGAGGTGTCAGGCCTGCGGGCCCAGAACCGCCGCTTGGAGTCGGAGTTGGCCGCGGCACGGAGGACCAACCGCGTTCTCTCCAAGGATGTGGCCGACCTGAGGGCCCAAATGGCGAGACTCGTGCCGCCTGCGCCACCTGCGCCGCCGGCCAGTGCTCGCCGCTCCTAAGCCGCCCCGAGGCGCTGGCCGTCCAGTGGTTGCCGCCGCGCCTAAGACGCCTCCGACTACGGAGGCATGAGGCATAGGCAGGCCCCAGCAGAGGTCCAGCCGGTGACACCGATCCCGCTGCCCGCGGTGGGGGGCCTGCCGGACGAAGCCTTGCGCGCCACTATCGACACGGTCGGTGATCTGGTCATGACCAGCGCGCCCGCGGCTGCGCCTTCCGCGCCTGGCACGCCTGCTGCGCCCGAACAAGGTTGGCAGGTGGCCGAGCGCGGCAGAAAGAGTCGCGGCGAGAGAAAGAGAGCGGCGGCCAAGCGCACTGCTGAGGTCTCCGCCGCGCAAGGGGCTCCGGCCGCCGAAGACAGCCGCAGTGGTAATCACTGTGCTGCCTGAGATGGCAGAAAGGGGCCTCAGCTATGAGGCCGTCCTGCGGAAAGCCTGGCGGGAGCTCGACATCTCCGACATAGGAGGCGTTAAAACCAGGACCCGCAACGCCCGGACAGGGGCTCGGATCCTCGAGTTCCCTGGGGCCGAGGGCACATGGAGGGCCGATAGCGTGGCGTCGAAATTACGAGGTCTGTTCGCCGAGGAAGGTGGTGTTAAAATCACAATCGCCAGACCCGTTAAGTGCGCCGAAATGCGCATTGCGAGTCTGGACGACTCCGTGACGGTGGAAGACATCCGGGAGGCCATTGCCTCAAAAACCGGGTGTCAACATCAACCACTCCGCCGGTGCGCAGGATCTCCTCCTGCAATCCATGGCGGAGTGGTCGATCGGTGCAGCCGTAGTCGCGGAACCGCACTGTGCGCCTGATCGCCCCAATTGGGTGGTCAGCCGGAACGGAACCGCGGCAATCGTCGCCTCCACGCAGCGGCACTTCCCGTCCTTATCCCTCTTGGATAGGGGCGAATTTGTCGCGGCGGATTGGGGAGGGGTCACGCTCTACAGTGTATACCTCTCCCCTAATAGGAGGATGGACGATTTCGGGGCCTCCCTCACCACCTTGGAGGCTTCGATACGTTGACTGGCACCAAGCCTCGTCCTGGTCCTGGGGGACTTCAACGCCAAATCCACGGCGTGGGGGTCCCCGACGACGGACGATCGCGGGCGGGCGATCGTGGAGTGGGCGGCGTCACTGGGCCTCTGTGTCCTAAACAGAGGCTCAGTGAACACGTGTGTGCGACAGCAGGGTGGGTCGATAGTGGACTTGTCGTTCGCTAGCCCCGCTGTCGCACCACGGGTGAGGAACTGGCGTGTCCTAGAGGAGGCGGAGACCCTGTCGGATCACCGTTATATCCGGATGGAGGTCTCCCCTCTCTCTCTCCCCAGCAGGGGTCACAGGGCGGACCGAGCTCCCGCGTTTCCGCGGTGGGCTGTGGGGCGTCTAGATAGGGACCTACTGGCGGAGGCGGCCATCGTGAATACGTGGCTGTCCTCACCACCCCTAGCGGACGGAGTGGACGCTGAGGCTGCCCGCATCTGCAGTGCGCTAACGCAGGTCTGCGGTGCGGCCATGCCCAGGGTGGGGCGTCTACCTCCGAGGCAGGGGGTCTACTGGTGGTCCCCAAGACTGGCGGACCTTCGTGCAGCGTGCATTAGTGCCCGAAGGTCCTACACCCGCAGCCGGCGGCGCCGCCGCGATGCTGATCGGGAGGGCCAGCTGTATGAGGCGTACCGCAGTGCGCGTACCGCTTTTCGGCTGGCCATCCGGTCCGCCAAGGACGCGAGTTGGCAGGAGATGCTGGACGGTCTCGACCGTGACCCCTGGGGTCGCCCGTATCGCGCGTCGCTGAATAAGCTTCGCGCGCAGGGCCCCCCCCTCACCGAGACCCTCCAGCCCGACATCCTTCGTAGGGTGGTCGAGGAGCTGTTCCCGCGGTAGTCGGGACACACGCCCCCGGTCATGGCTTCGCCAGATCACGACCGGGAGGCCGACGAGAGTGTTCCGCCTGTGACGGAGTCGGAAGTGGGGGCGGCTGTGGCGAAGATTCGTTCCGCCACCACGGCCCCCGGCCCGGACGGAATACCAGTCCGGGTGTTGACGTCGCTCCTCGAGCACTTCGAGCATCGCCACAGGCAACTGTTCAACGCCTGTCTGACGTCTGGACAGTTCCCTGAGTGCTGGAAGGAAGGGAGGTTGGTTCCCCTGCCAAAGCCGGGACGGCCCCCGGATTCGCCGTCGGCCTACAGGCCCATTGTGCTTCTGGACGATGTGGGTAAGCTGCTGGAGCGTGTCCTCGCTGCCCGCATCGTCCGGCACCTGGAAGAGGTGGGGCCCGATCTGTCGGACGCTCAATTTGGGTTTCGGAGGGGGCGTTCGACAATCGGGGCCCTGCTACGCCTGAAGCAGACGGCCGCGGAGGCTGTCGCCGGCAAAGGAGTGCTGTTGGCGATGTCGTTGGACATCGCCAACGCATTCAATAGTCTGCCATTCAGCTGCATCAGGGAGGCGCTCCGATTCCATGGAGTGCCCCCGTACCTCAGGCGGCTGGTGGCAGACTATTTGGAGGGGCGCAGTGTTCTCTACGCGAGCCCCGCAGGGGACATTGTGCGGACGCCCATGTCGTGCGGTGTTCCGCAGGGGTCGGTTCTGGGGCCGACTCTGTGGGACATCGGTTACGACTGGGCGTGAGAGAGAGTCTCCTCCCCGGGCTGAGCGTTATATGCTATGCTGACGACACGCTCGTCACAGCCCGGGGCAGGACACTCGAAGAGGCGGCGAGCCTGGCCACTCTCGGCACCGAGGAGATGGTCAGGCGAATCGAGGCGCTGGGGCTCAGGGTGGCCCTAAACAAGACGGAAGCCCTTTTATTCCATGGGCCCCGTGCGAGGCTGCCCATCGGTGCCTCGTTAGTCGTCAACTCCATCCACATCAGTATCCAGGCCCATATGAGGCACTTGGGTCTGGTGCTCGACGGGCGATGGTGGTTCCGGGAGCATTTCCGTCAAATTGCTCCCCGGCTGGTCGGCGCGGCGTCCGCCCTTTCTCGGCTCATGCCGAACGTGGGCGGACCCAGTTTCGAGGGCCGACGGCTGTATGCGGGGGTGATCCGCTCAATGGCCATGTACGGCGTACCCGTGTGGGCGAGGGCTCTGAACGCCCAGCTCAGGACTATACTGTGCAGGCCACAGCGAGCCATGGCGGTCAGAGCCATTCGAGGGTACCGCACGGTGTCTACCGAGGCGGCATGCCTATTGGCCGGGACACCCCCGTGGGACCTAGAGGCGGAGATGCTCTCCGACCTCTACCGGCGGGTTACCACAATGCACGACGAGGGTGGCTCCCCATCGTTCAACGAGATAGCCACCTGGCGCGAGGACGCCCGCCGAGAAGTCATCGCCCATTGGGCTACGCGGCTGGAGAGGCCTAGACACGGTATTGTTACCGTCGAGGCCCTCCGGCCCGTACTGATGGAGTGGATGGAGCGACGGCACGGAGTGCTCTCCTTCCGGTTGCTTCGGCAAGTACCTGCACACGGTCGTGCGGAGGGAGTGGACTCCGTCCTGCCACCATTGCAGTAGCGACGAGGACACGGCGCAACATACGCTTGAGGTATGTTTGGGCTGGGACGGGCAACGCCGTGACCTCGTCGCTGTCATCGGTGCCGACCTGACGCTGCCGGCTGTCGTGAAAGCGATGGTCGACAGCGTCAGGAATTGGGACGCGGTCGCCGCCTTCTGCGAGGCTGTCATCTCGCAGAAGGAGGCGGCGGAACGAGTCCGGGACGATTCCCGTGACCCGGGCCGCCACCCGCGGCCAGGGCGGCGCATGCGCGAGTATCTGCGCCTGATGCCGCCCTAACCGAGGCTTCGGGTGATCGGACCGGGGAATTGTCCGGTCACCCGACGTGAGGCCACCGCGTGAGGGCGACGCCTCGACGGCGAAAGCTGTCGGGGCGTCGACGAGAGAGGAACCCGAGAGGGTATATCGCCGGGCGGGCCACCGAAGACAAAGATCGGGTACCGGTGGTCCGCTCGCACGGCGAAGAGAGGTGTTTGCAGGATGGGTCCATGGGGTTGCGCGCCGCCTCTTCCGTTGCTCCCGGTAGAATAGCAAGAGAAAGCAGGTCGAGGCGTCTTGAAATATTGATCGAGACTGCTATTTAGATCACTAAAATGATTAAAGTTCATATCAAATTTATGTTTTCATTTTTATATTTAAAAGAAGAAAAAGAAGGATATGCGATAGTAAGATAATTCTAGAAAAAGAATGAGGTTGGGTTGATTAGAGGTGTGCTTGATTAGAGGGTTGAATCTTGTGAAAAATTAAAACAAAGCATGAAAAGGACTCCGGTGCCTCTCCCATGTATAGCTACTAGGATCCACTCCAGAACTCTGACTAGCTGACGAAATTTTAGTCGGCTTATGCAATATCCTCCCAAAAAGTATACTTCTGGGTTGGGGTCCATTATAAACAAAGACTATTCAACCACAAGGACTATTTAATGTCTGTCTATACACCAGATTCGCTCATTTCTTCAATCGCTCACCTTCAAACTCGAACGCTCGTTTCAGGCATGACCAGAATGGGAGAAGAGATGGTGGCTATCCATCTATCTTCCAGACCGAAATACACTAATGCTTCAATGATCATCACATGACGGAAAACTATAGTAATTACAATTGTTCAACTAATGCAAATCAAAATATTCTTGATAATGAATCCTATTACACAAGAACAAAAGAAGAAAATGGAACAGAGTAGGAGAGGGGTCGGAGACAACGCTTTTAGAGTGAATTAAAATATGTTTCGTATTTGTATAATGAAAATGAATGTATAAAGAAAATGAATGTAATAAAATAATGACAATAATAAAGAAGATCATAGTATTATAACAATTGTCAGAAGAAATAATGATGAAACATGAAGGAAGTTTATAAAGTAAGTTAAAAATACCAAGGGTGGTCCTTTCAACTTACTTTCATATCTTCGTGATTGTTGTGTCTAAATATAGAAGCAAAATCTATCAGTAAATATGTCCTCTCAGGATACAAGTTCTTCATCCCGTAGTTATATTCATCGCAATCTTGTAATTGCACTGTGTCTATTAGTACACTATGAGGTCTGCAACATTTCATAGACATCTGAAATGTAATAAATGTTGAATACAGTTGTTTACGCCAAGAATTTCAAACAAGAATTTTGTGTGGATATAAAAACGATTTAAAAGAATCACTGAAAGCAAATTAAATTCATATAAACAACCTTAGCGCTAGAATAAATGAAGTGGAATTTAGGCTTGAACAACAGCTAATATAAGAAAAGGAGCTTTTAGAAGCCAGAATTACTCGATTAAAAGCTCATCTGAACGAGCGAGATCAAGAGCTATTATTAAATGATGTCGAGATGTTTTTTCTGTTTCCATAATTTTCTCCACTACCAAGCACTTATGCATCTTTCTAATATTTTCTTTGTACTATTTAGTGTAATTCGTATTTTTTCTGTTATAAGCCATCTATAAAGCTTGCTAGATTATTATTATTTTTAAAGTTATGATATACCTACATACATGCATATCATCACGCCATATCCCTTGCAGGGTAGGCAGAGAGAACAGAGTGCCAGAGAACTCTATCTCTGCATACTTCACTCGCTTCCTCAACATTCATAATTCTCTTCATAAACGCTCGCCAGTTTCGGAGACTCTTGACTCCACCTTCCTTCAGTACATGACCAATCTGGTCTAGGTAGGTTAGTCTCGGTCTCCCCCAGTACCTACATCCTTCCACTTTCGCATTGTATATCTTCTTAACCAGACGTTTGTTCGGCATTCTTTCCACATGTCCGAACCATCGGAGCATTCCCTTTCGCATCTTTATACCAATACTCTCTTTCCTACCTACTCGCTCTCTTACGTCGTCATTACGAATGCGGTCGGTCAGCCTAACTCCACAGATTTTCCGCAGAGATCGCATTTCGACCGCATTAATTTTACTTTCATACTCTTTTCTGCATACCCAACTCTCGCTTCCATACAGTAATGTTGGGACAAGCACTGCGTTATGTATTGTTACACGTGCCTTCTGGCTGAGGTGGTGGCTACCGAGAAGTTGCCCCAACGCTCCGTTCACTCTATTGCCCGCATTCACTCTTCGCTCTATATCAGTGGTGTACCTTCCATCTCGGCTAAATCCACATCCAAGATATACAAATTCATCCACTTGCTCTAGTACATCATTACCTATTGTTACTCTTACATCTGTTCTGGCTTCATCTATTTCAAAGACCATTATTTTGGTTTTGCTCACATTCACGCGTAGACCCCTTTTCTTACAATCCTCTGTCATTGTGTCGACTCGGGTCTGCAGGTCAATCGCTGACTGTGCCAGCAGGACTGCATCATCTGCATAAAGCAGAGCAGTGACCACTGAGTCGCCCATCTGGACTCCCACATTCATATCGTTCAACCTTTGGAGACATTTATCCAGATATATGATAAACAGCCTGGCTGACAGAACGCACCCCTGCTTAACGCCGATATTGACGTCAAACCAAGGCGACATTCCATCATCCAGCCGCACACAGGCTCTACAGCCCATATAACTGGACTGCACAGCCTGTAGCAGTTTACCGTTAATACCATACTCCGGTAAAATGTTCCAATGTTCCTTTAGTACAACCGTGTCAAATGCTCTCTCCAGATCCACAAAACTGCAGAAAACCCTCTGACCTAGAGCCAGATGCTTCTCCACAATGTTGCGCATAGAGAACACTTGATCTATGCATCCCCTTCCACTCCTGAAACCTCCTTGTGTCTCACACAGTAAACCATCGGACACCATCCTCATTCTCCTTTCAATAATTTTACTGTACACTTTTGCTGCCAAACTGGTCAAGCTTATGGCTCTGTAATTTGCGCAGTCATAACGTGAACCCTTGTTTTTAAACAAAGGCACGATGACTGCGCTATTCCAGTCCCCGGGAACCATTCCCGAGCTCCAACATAAATTGAGGAGCAACAGGAACGCCTCCCAGACACAGGAGCCACCAAGCTTGATCATCTCGGCAGACACCATATCAATGCCCGCTGCATTACCGTTTTTCAAACTTCTTATCGCCCATTCAACTTCATCCAAACTGATGCCATCGGAGGACGCCGTTGTCGAATGTTAATCTACTAAACCACATGCGACACCGGCGCCAACCGTAGCATCCGCATACATATCGCCAAAATATTCACTCCATCGGCTTAACACGTCTTGTGTTTGTGTAAGAATGTCTCCACCTTTAGACCTTATTTTATTCATTCTGAAGGCTAACCAACCACACCGAGACTTCTTCACCTCCCTCCAAAAGAATTTGGTGTTACCCTCGAAGTTTTTAGTCAGCCTATCTTCTGCACTCATATTTGCTCTATGACGTTTCTCTTTCACTAAGGCCTTGGTGTCATTCTTACATTGCCGATATATTTCTTTCTTCTGTTCAGTCATACTGTCATTCAGATTCAAAGAAGAGACATAGTCCAGCCACGCTTTCTTCTTTTGCTCTACGGAAGCTGCCACTTCCGCATCCCACCATGCATCACCATTTGTTTTTCTATGCTTCTTTGAACTTCCACATACTTATTTCGCTGTATCTACCATACTCTCCTTCAATACAGCATTCTTCAATGTCCGATTGCGGCTGGCTTGCCATCGTCAGCCGTTCTCGGACACCCTCTGCATACTTTTCTCTTACACACTCTTCTTGCAACCTTTCAACCTTTATTCTTTTAAGCCCTCCGAAGTGGACACGCTCTCGCCAGTGCCTCCACTTTCTGAACAGACCACTAAATCTCGTAATAACGAGATAGTGGTCCGTATCGACTGTGGGGCCCCTGTAGGCTCTTGCGTCCAATATTTTGCTTCGGAGGCGACTGTCTACCAAAATTAAATCTATTATATTTTTCTGTTCATTCCTTCTCCATGTATACATGTGGATGTCCTTATGTTGGAAAAATGTGTTTGACACAATAAGGTTTCTCTCCATGCATACCTCCGCTATGAGCCTACATGCGTCGTTCACTCTCTTATCACCAAATGGAACAAGTACGTCCTCATAGTCGGGACGCTTGGTCCCCACCCATCCGTTCAAATCTCCGCATACAATCTCGCGTTCACTGGTTTCTGCCATTACCAGAACTTCCTTAACATTATCCTAAAACTTCTCTAGGTCTGATGCCACCGAGGATCCTACGGGAGCATATGCTACAACCATGAACACCTTGGTGACACCTAGTTTTATACGGACCCAAAGAAGTCTGGGATGATACATTCCGTAATCCTTCACACCTGAGGCCAAGCGAGAGGACAACAGCACTCCTACACCCATGCTGGCTCCATCGCTCTGTGGTACACCAGACCACAGAGCCATCCCGCCACCAGGAAGATCGCAGGCGTCGCTGCCCTTTCGCTTGGTCTCTGTTACACAGAGCACGTCTAGCTTTTAGTCCGCCATAACGGATATCAGCTCGTGCAACTTACCTTCCACACGACCTCTTACATTCCAAGTGCCCACCCGGCACTCTGCTCTCCTCGACTCGCCTGACTGGGCAAGGCGTGATGGGTGGCGGCCTCCATCGCCGCAACTGCCGAAGTTCGTACCGACAGGGGCGGGTCGGTATGCGTCGCCTCCGGGGGACGCCCTAACCAGCACTGCGGTACGCATATCGAGCCGGATTAGCAGTCTAATTAGACTGGCAGGGGACGCGACGAGCACGCTCCGGACTATGCCCCCCAATATTGATATACCTTATATATATGATATACCTATATCAATATAAGGTATATGATATACCTTATAGTGATATACCTTATATATAGAGTATCTGTGTGTTTTCTTATTGCAATATCCTACTATCCTATCCTATTATTATTATAAACGTGAAAGTTTGTAATAATGTATGGATGTGAACATTTTTGTTGCTCTTTCACGCAAAAACTACCGAATGGATTTTGATGAAACTTTATAGTAATATAGCTTACACATCAGAATAACACATAGGCTATAATTTATAAAGACATTTTGTAAATTGGCTAAAATATAATGATAAAAATCGCTTAAGACAGAAAAAATCGTCCATCTGCGAGCTATTTTTGCATACGCTGCAAAGATCTTGAAAGTTAGACAAATGTTCTGTATTGTGGCAATGTACCTCTTAAATAGTTCTACAAAAAAGTCCGCAACAGCATATATCTATTTTTAATATTTAAGCATTTATCGTTAAAATAGTAAATTAAAAATTCAAAATAATTTGGTATTTATTGCCGATGCACATTTTATAGTAACGAATTGATTCTTATGCAAATAAATGCCCTAGCCGAGGCCGCGGGTGACTGGACCGGGGAATAGTCCTTCACCCGCAGAGAGGCTGTCCGCGTGAGGGCGACGCCCCGGCAGTTAGCTGGGGCGTTGACGGGGGATGGTACCCGAAAGGGTAACCCGCCGGGCTGGCCACGGAAGGCAAGGAAGCGGTACCAGTGGCCGGCCCAATGGCGATGGGGAGGGAATACGGTGGGTTATGGGGCCACGCGCTGCCCTTTCATCGCCCCGGGCGGTACGGGCGACGTGTGACCGGGCCATAGCCTACCAAAAAAAAAAAAAAAAAATGCAAATAAATGCTTTTATTGCTTTCGATATTTAAAGTATATATTTTTTGCCTTTTACCGTGTGTCGTTTGGTACAATATTTCAAAAGTTGGGACGATAAGAGTGCGCAGTGTTGTGGTCAGGCAGCAATCGGGCGCACTACAGAAATATGGCAAGAAGTCTATGATCGCCGATTGTGCGACCCGAACACAAGTAAAGGCGTGAGAGCAGTCATCGTTGATGATTGTTGTATTTTTAACAGCACTATCGATTTGTTAATAACATACTATACCTGTAGGTATATAGTAGATAGGTATTGAAAGTTTGTGATGTGAAACATCTTTTTGCGCGCCTTGACAGTAAAATTGTGTCGACTACTGGAAATGATACATTGGGTAGGTACTAAGGCAAATGTGGTCATGCCGTAATACTACGCCGCTATTCTTTATTCATTTGTTTGTGCGCGCGTATGACAGCGGTTTTTTTTTTTTTGGCTTCGGGCTACGGAACGGTCACGCCCCGCTAATCCGTCCGGGGCGACAGGAGAAGCGGCGCACGACCCCGTAGACCCGCTCTACAACATACCTCTCTACATACCGCTCTACACATTGCGGGTGGGCCACTGGTATGCGTTCTTTTCTTCAGTGGCCCATCCTGTTTACCCTCACGGGTATCCTCTCGGGTCGACGCCCTGCCATCTCGACTAATATTATGTCTCGATGTCAGGGCGTCGTCTTCACGCGGTGGCCTCTCTCCAAGGGTGACCAGACTAATCCCCGGTCCGGTCACCCGCTGCCTTGGTTAGGGCGGCATAAGGCGGAGGTATTCTCGCCTTCGCCGCCCCAGTCGCCGGCGGCGGCGCGAATCCTCGAAGAAGAGATCCTCCCGGATTCGCCCCGCCACTTCCTTCTGCAAGATGACGCTCTCGCAGAAGGCGGCAACCGCGTCCCAATTCCTCTCACTGTCGACCATCGCTTTCACGACGGCCGGCAGCGAGAGGTCGGCACCGATGGCGGCGACGAGGGCAGAGCGCTGCGGAAGCCCATGTCACGCAGACCTCGAGCGTATGGTGCGCTGTGTCCTCGTGGTCGCCACACTGCTGGCAGGACGGAGTCGTCTCCCTCCTTGAAACCGTGTACAGGTACTTGCCGAAGCAACCATGCCCCGACAAGACCTGCACCAGCCGGAAAGAGAGGACTCCGTGTCACCTCTCCAGCTACTCCATCAGTACGGGCCGGACGGCCTCGATGACACGAAGTCCGAATCGAGGCCTCTCCAGCCGCGTCGTCCAACAGGCAAGGACTTCCCGGCGGGCGTCTTCGCGCCAGGTGGCCGTCCCGTCACTCCCGTTCACTCTATTTCCCGCATTCACTCTTCGCTCTATATCAGTGGTGTACCGTTCATCTCGGCTAAATCCACATCCAAGATATACAAATTCATCCACTTGCTCTAGTACATCATTACCTATTGTTACTCTTACATCTGTTCTGGCTTCATCTCTTTCAAAGACCATTATTTTGATTTTGCTCACATTCACGCGTAGACCCCTTTTCTTACAATCCTCTGTCATTGTGTAGACTAGGGTCTGCAGGTCAGTCGCTGACTGTGCCAGCAGGACTGCATCATCTGCATAAAGCAGAGCAGAGACCACTGAGTCACCCATCTGGACTCCCACATTCATATCGTTCAACCTTTGGAGACATTTATCCAGATATATGATAAACAGCCTGGCTGCTAGAACGCAGCCCTGCTTAACGCCGATATTGACGTCAAACCAAGGCGACATTCCATCATCCAGCCGCACACAGGCTCTACAGCCCATGTAACTGGATTGCACAGCCTGCAGCAGTTTACCGTTAATACCATACTCCGGTAAAATGTCCCACAGTTCCTTTCGTACAACCGTGTCAAATGCTCTCTCCAGATCCACAAAACTGCAGAAAACCCTCTGACCTAGGGCCAGATGCTTCTCCACAATGTTGCGCAGAGAGAACACTTGATCCATGCATCCCCTTCCACTCCTGAAACCTCCTTAAAGCAATGCATGTCACGTTTGGTATTATTAAATTTAATTGACTCGCCAATTGGAAAGCATTAATAATCAGGCAACGGATGCCAACCTAAGCCCAAGGTTTTGTTTGACTCAAATCCGCCAATATTCAAATCTAGTGAAGATTGGGGCAAGTCAGAACTCATCACCAATTGAATTTCGTTGGACTTCCACTTTCTTAAATTCATCTGAGCTGAAGCGAGAGTGGAAGTAACTTTATGACGCAATGCTATAACCTCATTAAGGTCATCTTCTCCCGTTAGAAGGTCATCAACATAGAAATCGTGAATGATAACTTCAGAGACTTTCCTATCAATATCCTTTAAATCTAGACCCAGCTGTCGAAGACACCGCGTTGCTAGAAAGGGTGCGCTAGCCGTGCCATAAGTCACGGTGTTAAGTTGATAGGCTTGTAATGGAGATGACAGATTGTGACGCCAAATAATTTGTTGTAGATATCTGTCACTTGGATGAACAACTATCTGCCGGTACATTTTATACTCTATGTCAGCAGCTAGTATATATTTATGTTGTCTAAAACGTAACAGGATGGATAAAATGTCGTCCTGTACCACGGTTCCATTCATCTGGATATTATTAAAGGATGTGCCCGTACTCGTTAAGCTACTGGCATTAAATACCACCCTTAAGTTTGTGGTTGCGCTGCTTTCACGCAGAACCCCGTGATGAGGAATGTAAAATGCTTTATCTTCAATATTTTTACACTTAGACATATGGTTTAAAGCTTCATACTCCAACATGAACTCCTTGTACATCATAGAAAATTCACATTTAAATTTACATTCTATAGTAGAAAATCAATACTTGGCTCTTGACAGAGATTCACCAAAATGATTAGGTGAACTCTTCAAAGGAATTCTGACATAAAATCGACCGTTATCCAATCGTGTAGTATTCTCAGTGAAATGTTTTTTACATTGTTTTTCTTCTGAGGACTATGGCGATGATGTACAAACGTCTTCAAGTTGCCAAAATCTTGTGAGCTGGCGATCAATATTAGAATTAAATTCCTCATAGTCTGACTGCACCTTGGTAAAGTTAAATTTTAAAACCTTAGAAGAAGTAATACTTAGAAGAAGAGATGATGATAGAATTGGGCCCGACACTATCCAACCTAATTTAGTTTCACAGAGAATCGGTAGTCCATCACCTAATTTTATTTTTTCTGATCTCAATAAATCCCAGAAGATGTCAGCGCCGAGCAACATATCGACAGGAGTCGGTGAATGGAAGTTGGGATCAGCAAGACTAACATTAGGAGGAATTTTAATTTTGGACAAATTAATATATGTACTCGGTATTTTATCTGTAATTATTGGAATAATATAACAATTAATATTAGTACTAAAATTGTTCTGCAAAGACTGAACTGATACGTAACATAATTTATTAATTAACGATGACGCATTATTGATGCCCAAAATGGAATTGTTCAGTCTTCGCAGTTAAACCCAGTTTAAAGTAAACCTTTTCAGTCATAAGACATGATGTGCTGCCGCTGTCAAGCACAACACGAACAATGTGCTGTTGGCCATTTATTCCCGTGACTTTAAGTAAAACAGTAGACAACAATACGTCACACTGGTCAACGCTCGCTGAGAGCGCCAAGCTGTCAACAACGGGTTGAGTAGATATATTCATACTACTAGTCCCGTTATCAGTTTTAGCAAAAGTATTAGATGAACCTGACATTTGAAGAATTGTCAACGTGAACCAAAGTATTATGCTTCCGTCGGCATATTTTACAACCAAGCTTTTTGCAATTGTTAGTATAATGTCCCGGGTTGAAACAATTGTAACAAATTTTATATTTTGGTAATAATTTAAATCGATCTGCATTACTTAGGGATAAAAACTGTGGATAGATGTTTAGTTTGTGGTCATTGCTACACATAACACAATTTTTAGGTTTGTAGAAAAACAACTATCGTTTCTACTATTATTGACAGCATTATTTGTGGTAGAATCCTGTGACATCATTGTTCAAACCTGGTTAGAATTTTTACTAGTAATGGAATGTTTAGTAGAATCCGATTACGAAATGAAAAATGATGTCGCAAGCGGGATTCGAACCCGCGCCTATTGGGATTCCGGCCCAATCGTGCTGCCACTACACTACCGCGACTAATTGTAGAACATGCAAATTTCATTTCGTATTGTATTTACGTCCTAAGGTGACGGTATGCTATCTACCCGACAATGTTTACACATTGTTATAGGCTTAATACTTCAAACTTTACAGTTAGAATTGTATTAAACGATGACACAACCTTGTTATTTAAATTACTGAAATTTAGCATCTAATATGCTTAATTATTTATAAAATCCGATTACGAAATGAAAAATGATGTCGCAAGCGGGATTCGAACCCGCGCCTATTTGGGATTCCGGCCCAATCGTGCTGCCACTACACTACCGCGACTAATTGTAGGACATGCAAATTTCATTTCGTATTGTATTTACGTCTTAAGGTGACGGTATGCTATCTACCCGACAATGTTTGCACATTGTTATAGGCTTAATACTTCAAACTTTATTCGAACCCGCGCCTATTGGAATCCCGCTTGCGACATCATTTTTCATTTCGTAATCGGATTTTATAAATAATTAAGCATATTAAATGCTAAATTTCAGTAATTTAAATAACAAGGTTGTGTCATCGTTTAATACAATTCTAACTGTAAAGTTTGAAGTATTAAGCCTATAACAATGTGTAAACATTGTCGGGTAGATAGCATACCGTCACCTTAAGACGTAAATACAATACGAAATGAAATTTGCATGTCCTACAATTAGTCGCGGTAGTGTAGTGGCAGCACGATTGGGCCGGAATCCCAATAGGCGCGGGTTCGAATCCCGCTTGCGACATCATTTTTCATTTCGTAATCGGATTTTATAAATAATTAAGCATATTAGATGCTAAATTTCAGTAATTTAAATAACAAGGTTGTGTCATCGTTTAATACAATTCTAACTGTAAAGTTTGAAGTATTAAGCCTATAACAATGTGTAAACATTGTCGGGTAGATAGCATACCGTCACCTTAGGACGTAAATACAATACGAAATGAAATTTGCATGTTCTACAATTAGTCGCGGTAGTGTAGTGGCAGCACGATTGGGCCGGAATCCCAATAGGCGCGGGTTCGAATCCCGCTTGCGACATCATTTTTCATTTCGTAATCGGATTCTACTAAACATTCCATTACTAGTAAAAATTCTAATGCTAAATTTCAGTAATTTAAATGTTTAGTAGAAGTTACTAATTCTAACGTTTTTAATATTTCAGCACGTTTTTTAATAAAGGTTATATATAAACAAATTAAATGTAATTTTACGAAGAAAATCATGAAGTGTTGTGTTTTATCATGTAAAAACTACTCCGATAAACGTTCAGATGCTATGGAAGGAATCATATTTCATATCGTGATATTTTCCCAAATATTGAAATCTACATTAAATATTGAAAGCGACAAATATGACTATTTAGATAAGAATGAACTAAATACTATAATTCCGCGTGGTAACGGAGTAAGTCGAACGCATGAAGCTACATTTGATCTCTATGGGTCAACTGACCCCTCCCCCCTGCTCCCCCTTGGCGAAGCCCTTGACCCCCCGTACCTGTGGGAGATCATAAAAGATGACTGAGGGATAAAAAACGCATATAACATCTATGCAAGAGAAGGAAAACTCAACTAAATTACCTTATACCAACACATCTAACCAGCGTGGTGTAGTAGGTCAATTTCTCTTCTAGTGTGAAGGAGGCTTGAGCCCAATAAAGGGACATGTATGAGCTTATGATTTAGGATATATTGGCATCCACATAAAGAGTAAACTGTCGCTATTTTTGTTCAGAACTATTTATGTTACGTTATCTTCGTGTGAATTCTACAGTTTAGGTAGCGCTCGCTAATGTAATTCAGATGGCAAGAATGATAACTATTTCTTAATAAAAAATAGGTATTATTGTAAATATTAAAAAGAAAAAATAAACTAAAAAGAAAAATAAAGCTCGTCTCTAAAGTAACTTGTTATTTTCTTTATTATTATAATTGACATTTTACATATAAAAAAGAGTGAATATTAATTAACAATTGAATTTAAGATTATGTAATATTTAATTATTTAATGTCACACTTATGTTAGTCAGCTATCAATGTCATACGCACGCACATACAAATGAATATAGAATAGCGGCGTAGTATCACGACATGACCACGTTTGCCTTAGTACCTACCCAATGTATCATTTCCAGTAGTCGACACAATTTTACTGCCAAGGCACGCAAAAAGATGTTTCACATCACAAACTTTCAATACCTATCTACTATATACCTACAGATATAGTATGTTATTAACAAATCGATAGTGCTGTTAAAATACAACAATCATCAACGATGACTGCCCTCACGCCTTTACTTGTGTTCGGGTCACACAATCGGCGATCATAGATTTCTTGCCATATTTCTGTAGATCTGTAGTGCGCCCGGGTGCTGCCTGACCACAGCACTGCGCACTCTTATTGTCCTAACTTTTGAAATATTGTACCAAACGACACACGGTAAAAGGCAAAAAATATGTACTTTAAATATCGAAAGTAATAAAAGCATTTGTTTGCATAAGAATCAATTCCTTACTATAAAATGTGCATCGACAATAAATATCAAATTATTTTGAATTTTTAATTTACTATTTTTATTATATAATTTTTTTCTGCCTTAAGCGATTTTTATCGTTATATTTTAGCCAATTTGCAAAATATCTTTATAAATTATAACCTATGTGTTATTCTGAGGTGCAAGCTATATTACTATAAAGTTTCATCAAAATCCATTTGGTAGTTTTTACGTGAAAGAGCAACAAACATGTTCACATCCATACTCGTACATTATTACAAACTTTCACGTTTATAATCATCATCGTCACAGCCCATAAATGTCCCACTATTGGGCTCGAGCCTCCTCCGTAATGGGAGGGAAATTAACCTACTATACCGCGCTAGTCAGACGTGTTGGTATAGGGTTTTGTTTCGAGTTTTCCTTCTCTCGCACAGATGTTATGTGCGTTTTGGGCCCCGAGCTCGAACGCGAGCCGGCCGCGCGGCGAAACGAAATTAATTTCGTTGCGCATTATTTTGATTTTGCTATATCTCTTAAGGTATTGATTTAATTTGTATGGTCTGAAGGAAAAAAAATATCTTCATGAAATGCTCAAGCCAACTAATGTATTTAAAATGATAAGGATTAATACAGTATTTGTGGAAATAGCTTTTCAATTATCGCTTCATAATAGGCCATTTTTTAAAGTATTAAAATGGATATAGTATGTTATCCTTAAGAGATAGGCATATACCATCGCAGAATTTTTTGTAGGCCTTTTTAAGCTCTATAATACTGTAGTACTTTATTTTGATCTATTTCGTAGGGTTCAGCCAGCGTTTGCAATGTAAGCGCAAAATAATGTGTTTATTTACGACATCACATTAGAAACCTCTTAAATTATCAGTGTTTCTCTACTACATTATGCATATATTATACATATAATAAACCTTCCTCTTGAATCACTCTATCTATAAAAAAAACCGCATCAATATCCGTTGCGTAGTTTTAAAGATTTAAGCATAAATAGGGATATAGGGACAGAGAAAGCGACTTTGTTTTATGTTGTGTCGTTACAACTTTGGTGTGTCGGTAGTATTTTTTTCCGTCTGGCCCCCTTTCGCAACGCGCGATAAGGAACTTCGTTCCAACAAGTCCACAGACTAGTAGAATACACAAGTGGTCAGTTCATGATGAATAGATTCACGGCTGAATTGTTCCTAGACGTAGCGAAAGCATTTGATAAAGTATGGCACGAGGGCCTCATTTACAAACTTTATCATCTAAAGATCCCCGATTACCTAATTCAAATAATACATGACTTTTTAAGTCCTCACAGCATTCGCTATAGGGTAGAAGGGTCGCTGTCTTCTTCCCACCCTATCAAGGTCGGCGTCCCTCAGGGGTCGGTCCTCTCCCCATTCCTATTTACGCTATACGCTAGCGACATGCCCAAATTTAATAGAGTCCACAAAGCGCTTTACGCTGACGACACCGCACTCTTTTGTGCAGGTAAGACCCCGACAGTAGTAGTTAAGACTCTCTAAACAGCGGTTACCGCCCTAGCCAATTGGTTTAGGAAATGGAGAATTGAAATCAACATTGGAGCAGGCAAGCCAAGTACCTAGGTGTAACCCTTGACGATCAACTAAGCTTTGCCCCTCACATAAAGGTTGTCCGCGCACGTGCAGCCTTTGTGATGGGACGCCTCCATAGCTTACTAAACGCTAGGTCAAAATTACCCTTGATTAGCAAGGTCCGACTATACACTGCTTGCATACGGCCGATTATGACCTATGCTAGCGTAGTGTTCGCGCAGATTAAGGCACATAGGATCCACAGGCTACAGATACTTCAAAATAGGTTCATGCGCCGAGCTACGGGAGCACCGTGGTTCATACGAAACGTCGATCTTCACATCGACCTCGAACTGCCGACCATCAGGCAGTTTAAGAAACAGTGCTCCCGGAGCTACTTTGACTCTGCCATGACTCACCCCAACCCACTAGTGGTTGGGGCAGCTTCCTACACACTATCTCGTATATCAAAAATCCGACGTCCGCGGTACGTGATTGAAGATGACGACGACCCCATCACACTCACTCAATTAAGAGCTTACACGGCTCGCGAGGTCACCACACAAAAATATCCGCGTTCCGTCCTCGCCGTCGAGGTGCAAAATCGCGGCGCGCAAAAATCACTGACCCAAACGTGGGTACGCCCACTTTGCCTCCAGCGACGCACCAAGCCGAGGTCCGTTCCCCACAAGGGTAGCCCTTGGGCGATGTCGCTTAGTTTACTTTATTCGGGTTGAGAGCCCTCAGCGCTCACCCATTGTCCCTATAAAGCTGTCAAAGCCATCTTGGATAACAGCAGTCGCAGTGGATTACTTTTTAGTGGGTATTCCAGCCCCGGGATTGGCGAGTCGGATCGGAGCGGATTTTTAAAGACCACTGCGTGATCAAAAAAAAATCCGTTTGGCAGTCTAGGCCCGCAAGTGGCACGGTGCAGTGTCGTATATCGCATATTAACTTACGTCGGCCATGTGGGCCTCTCGCATGCAGTCACTCGTGTGAGAGAGTGGTGCCATGGTTGCCGCGCTTAGCAGGTGGGCTGGCGCTAGCGGTAGGTGTTGTACTTTTTCCGGAGAAGAGCTGTTGTTAGTTCTCTTGGTGAACCCTTGGGCAATTTGGCTGAGGAATTCACGGGCAGCACGAGAAAGACTAGGCTGCGACATCCGTCCATACCATATAAATAATAGTTTGTACAAAGGCGATTGTCTGAGTCTGCTCTATGAGATCATTTAAAATGTGAGCTGTGATGGGTACATAGGTGTGAAGGTAATTGTGATTACTGGCAGTACGGTCATTTTCAACTTTATGTTCGCATATTATATTCCTCGTGTCTGATCCATTCTTCTATATGTTAAATAGATAATTTTTGACGTAATCGTATATTATTATCAATTCAAAAATAGTTTTTCGCCGGCAACGTATAGAGGCATTAATCTGTGGGTGGTTTGTGCTCGCTATACATATTGTGTGGAGAAAAATTGCCTTCTGTATATTATTGTAAATTATTGTATTTGGCTTTTAGCTAAACCAGATATCGCAAACATCTTAAGTCTTTAGTTGTAAAATTAGTACATGGATTGCCTTTTTTTTTTTTTCTTTTTTTTTTTGGTGGACTATGGATTAGTCTCGCCCCGCCAAATCGGTCCGGGGTGACGGAGAAGGCGGCGCGTGACCCCATAGACCCACCGTAAAAACTCCTCTCTCTTCGCCGTGCGAGCGGGTCACCGGGACCCGATTTTTAACTTCGGTGGCCCGCCCGGCGGTTCACCCTCGCGGGTTCCTCTCGTCGACGCCCCGACAGATTTCGCCGTCGGGGCGTCGGCCTCACGCGGTGGCCTCACGTCGGGTGACCGGACAATTCCCCGGTCCGATCACCCGAAGCCTCGGTTAGGGCGGCATCAGGCGCAGGTATTCGCGCCTGCGCCGCCCCGGCCGCTGGCGGCGGCCCGGGGCGCGGGAATCCTCCCTGGCCCGTTCCGCCGCTTCCTTCTGCGAGATGACAGCCTCGCAGAAGGCGGCGACCGCGTCCCAGTTCCTGATGCTGTCGACCATCGCCCTCGTGACGGCCGGCAGCGTCAGGTCGGCACCGATGACAGCGACGAGGTCACGGCGCTGCCGCTCCCATCCCGGACACACCTCCAGCGTGTGTTGCGCCGTGTCCTCGTCACTCCTGCAGTGGTGGCAGGCCGGAGTCCACTCCCTATACACGACCATGTGCAGGTACAACCCGAAACACCCGTGCCCCGTCAATACCTGCACCAGCCGAAAGGTGAGGACTCCGTGCCGCCGCTCCATCCACTCTATCAATACGGGCCGGAGGGCCTCAACGGTCTCCACACCATGCCTAGGCCTCTCCAGCCGCGTAGCCCAACGGACGGACGATGACGTCTCGGCGGGTATCCACGCGCCAGGTGGCTATCTCGCTCAACGATGGGGAGCCACCTTCCTCGCGCGCTGTGATAACCCGCCGGTAGAGGTCGGAGAGCATCTCCGCCTCTAGGTCCCACGGCGGTGTCCCGGCCAACAGGCACGCCGCCTCTGTCGACACCGTGCGGTACCCGCGAATGGCTCTGACCGCCATGGCTCTCTGTGGCCTCCACAGAACCGCCCTGAGCTGGGCGTTCAGAGCCCTCGCCCACACGGGTGCGCCGTACATGGCCATCGAGCGGATGACCCCCGCAAACAGCCGTCGGCCCTCGAAACTGGGTCCGCCCACGTTCGGCATGAGTCGAGAAAGGGCGGACGCCGCGCCGACAAGCCGGGGAGCAATCTGTCGGAAATGCTCCCGGAACCACCATCGCCCGTCGAGCACCAGACCCAAGTACCTCATATGGGGCTGGATGCTGATGTGGATGGAGTTTACCACTATCGAGGCGCCGATGGGCAGCCTCACACGGGGCCCATGGAAAAGTAGGGCCTCCGTCTTGTTTAGGGCCACCCTGAGCCCCAGCGCCTCGATCCGCCTGACCATCTCCTCGGTGCCGAGAGTGGCCAGGCTCGCCGCCTCTTCGAGTGTCCTGCCTCGGGCTGTGACGAGCGTGTCGTCAGCGTAGCACACCAAGCTTAGCCCGGGGCGGAGACTCCCTCTCAACGCCCAGTCGTACCCGATGTCCCACAGAGTCGGCCCCAGAACCGACCCCTGTGGAACGCCGCACGACATGGGCGTCCGCACAATGTCCCCTGCGGGACCCGCGCAGAGGATACTGCGGCCCTCCAAATAGTCTGCCACCAGCCGCCTGAGGTACAGGGGCACTCCATGGAACCGGAGCGCCTCCCTGATGCAGCCGAATGGCAGACTATTGAATGCGTTGGCGATCCGCGCGCGAAGCTTGTTCTGCGCCGCGCGATACGGGCGACCCCAGGGGTCACGGTCGAGACCGTCCAGCATCTCCTGCCAACTCGCACCCTTGGCGGCTCGGATGGCCAGCCGAAAGGCAGTCCGCGCACTGCGGTAAGCCTCGTACAGCTGGCCCTCCCGCTCGACGTCGCGGTGACACCGCCGGCTGCGGGTGTAGGACCTTCGGGCATTGATACACGCCGCACGGAGATCCGCCAGTCTTGGGGACCACCAGTAGACCCCCTGCCTCGGAGGTGGACGCCGCCGCACTCTGGGCATGGCCGCATCGGTACATGGATTGCCTATTGTTGTTGGCATTTAATGTAGCGCATTTAATCGTATGACTATATGGACATAATCCCAGTCCCACATCACAGTCAAAAAACGAAATCTCTCCTACAATAAAGGATAACCGCATATGTATTTATTCACTTACGTCTTTAAGGACTCCTTTTACACAAGCAATAACTATATCGCAACCCTCTCCATTTGTGGCTGTGAGGATTTTATCTGAAAAACTGATATCTCGAGAAGTCGTAATATATTCCTCTGAAAATAAAATATATTTTTGTAGTAAACGTGGAACAGATAAATGGTTAACTATTCAGATTATGTGACCGTTATTAACTTACCTCGTAGTTGAGGAAATCGTTGCTGTAAGAAATTTTTTTGAGTATTGTCACTGACAGTAGTGAATACTGTACAATTATGTGCAAATGCGATGGCTATTGCCGCTTGACCGAGTGCTTCGCTGCCATCTTGAATAAATACACTCATATCAGGCTCAATATTGGCCTTAATTACCTTAAAATAAATAAGAGTGCTGTTTCAATTATTTTTGACATTTTTATTATTGTTTTTTGATAATGGAGCAGAATTTATTTATTTGGAGCAGAATTATTATTAGGTGGGCATAGTCTGGAGCGTGCTCGTTGCGTCCCCTGCCAGTCTAGTTAGATTGCTAATTCAGCTCGATATGCGTACCGCAGTGCGGGTTAGGGCGTCCCCCGGAGGCGACGCGTGCCGACCCGCCCCCGTCGGTACGAACTTCGGCAGATGCGGCGATGGGGGCCGCCACCCATCACGCCTTGCCCAGTCAGGAGAGTCGAGGAGAGCAGAGTGCCGGGTGGACACGTGGAATGTAAGAGGTTATGTGAAAGGTAAGTTGCACGAGCTGATAACCGTCATGGTGGACAAACAGCTAGACGTGCTCTGTGTAACGGAGACCAAGCGAAGGGGCAGCGACGCCTGCGATCTTCCTGGTGGCGGGATGGCTCTGTGGTCTGGTGTACAATAGAGCGATCGAGCCAGCATGGGGGTAGGAGTGCTGTTGTCCTCTCGCTTGGCCTCAGGTGTGAAGGATTACGGAATGTATGATCCCAGACTTCTTTTGGTCCGTATAAAACTAGGTGTCACCAGGGTATTCATGGTTGTAGCATATGCTCCCGTAGGACCCTCGGTGGCATCAGACCTAGAGAAGTTTTGGGATAATGTTAGGGAAGTTCTGGATATGGCAGAAACCAGTGAACGCGTGATTGTATGCGGTGATTTGAACGGATGGGTGGGGACCAAGCGTTCCGACTATGAGGACGTACTTGGTTCATTTGGTAATAAGAGAGTGAATGACGCAGGTAGGCTCATAACGGATGTATGCATGGAGAGAAACCTTATTGTGTCAAACACATTTTTCCAACATAAGGACATCCATCTGTATACATGGAGAAGGAATGACCAGAAAAGTATAATAGATTTCATTTTGGTAGACAGTCGCCTCCGAAGCAAGATATTGGGCGCAAGAGCCTATAGGGGCCTCGCAGTCGATACGGACCACTATCTCGTTATTGCGAGATTTAGTGGTCTGTTCAGAAAATGGAGGCACTGGCGAGATTGTGTCCACTTCGGAGGGCTTGAAAGAATAAAGTTTGAAAGGTTGCAAGAAGAATGTGTAAGAGAAAAGTATGCAGAGGGTGTCCGAGAACGGCTGACGATGGCAAGCCAGCCGCAATCGGACATTGAAGAATGCTGGAGTGTATTGAAAGAGAGTATGGCAGATACAGCGGAAGAAGTATGTGGAAGTTCAAAGAAGCATAGAAATACAAATGGTGATGCATGGTGGGATGCGGAATTGGCAGCTTCCGTAGAGCAAAAGAAGAAAGCGTGGCTGGACTATGTTTCTTCTTTGAATCTGAATGACAGTATGACTGAACAGAAGAAAGAAATATATCGGCAATATAAGAATGACACCAAGGCCTTAGTGAAAGAGAAATGTGATAGAGCGAATATGAGTGCAGAAGATAGGCTGACTAAAAACTTTGAGGGTAACACCAAACTCTTTTGGAGGGAGGTGAAGAAGTCTCGGGGTGGTTGGTCAGCCTTCAGAATGAATAAAATAAGGTCTAAAGGTGAAGACATTCTTACACAAACACAAGACGTGTTAAGCCGATGGAGTGAATATTTTGGCGATATGTATGCGGATACTCGAGTTGGCGCCGGTGTCGCATGTGGTTTAGTAGATCAACATTCGGCACCGGCGTCCTCCGTTGGCATCAGTATGGGGTCTACAAAACTCCCCCTGCCGAAGATGGCGACATCGCGCCGCGGTAGGGGGAAGGTGACGGCAACCAGGGCGGCGGCTCCGACGCCGACTGGTTCGACTGGTAGGGCTGCAACTCGCAAGTCAGAAGCGGTCGCCACGGCGGTGGTGAGGGCGTCTGAAAGACCCCTGCCCACTGACGAGGCGACCGAGGACGCGGCGGGTAGCAACTCTCCTCGTTCCAAGATGGAGGTCTTGCAGGCCGAAAACGCCCACCTTAGTGGCGAGGTGTCAGGACTGCGGGGTCAAAATCTCCGGCTCGGCAAGAAGCTGGCGGCGGTGCAGCAGGCGTACTGCGAGTTGGCCAAGCAAATGGATGACTTGCGGGCCCAATTTGCACCGCCGGCTGGCGCCGGCTCGGTTGCCGTCGCTAGAGAGAAAGGGAAGCCGCCTCGCGTTGCGGAGCGTGCCCCTCAGATGGTTCGGCCCGTAGAACCGATGCCGCTGCCAGCGGTGGAGAGTGTGCCTCACGAAACCGTGTGCGCCATAATTGAGTCGGTCGGGAAACTGGTCGACGCGCGCATGGCGGCTCTGGAGGCTTGGCTGCCTCCAGAGCCTTGACTTCGGCCGCCACTCGCCGCGGACAAGCGGCCGTACGTGGCGACAGCCCCCGAGCAGAATTTATATAATAGAAGAGTTCACAATTTTGCTATCTGAGACGCTTTCCTTTTTCTCCGATATAGTGTATGTTTTGATGCAGCTGGTCATTCGTTATAATTAAAATAATAAATAATTGAATAATAATGAGTGATATACTTATCCCGTCGACACGTGATGAATATATACATATCAACTACTGCTATTATAACTAGTTATTTAATACTTACGAGAGCATAAAATGCGTACACGTATGCGTACGGCACCGTGGCGGCATCCTCAAGACTCCAGTGTGCGGGCACTGGCCACAGCAGCAGTGGTTCTGCATCGACATGGGAGCTGGCCGCACCGTCGCTCACTATACCCATCACGCGCTCACCACTAAAAATGCAAGTCACTTAGTTCAAAGTAATTCATTCAAGTTTTTACTATTTACATACTGATAACATACTGCTTAGTGATTCCACTGTAGTCCATTCCATACCCGCTGTTATCACTTGAAGTTATTCCAATAGTTTTGCTTACGTCAATGTGATTAAGTCCAGCATAATGAACCTAAAATAATGATAATCGATATATAAATATGTATTTTATATCTCAGCAAATAACTGTAATATAATATACTTTATGGTATCGTTAGTTGTACAGTCGCGGGCCGGTCCGTACTAGGTAGTACCACACTCTCGCAGAAGATCAACGTCCGAGCAATGGCAATATGCTGTTGCGTTTCGTTGGATGAAAGAGACAGCCGAAAGCCCAACTGGATGGGTTTGGGATAAGCAGGCAGCGGTCTAGCTGTACCTCTGGTATTGGTAAGGTCCATGGACGGTAGTATAAGGTATGCTGCTTACTCGTTTGCCACCAAAAGAAATAAAAAATATATAGGGTATACGTACCTTTACTGGTACTTTAAACTTTGTCAAAGTAGGACTTTGCACCCAACGTAACGTATTGAGTTTGCCAAATCGTTCACACTGAAGTGTCACAAGTGCCGTTTGGTTGCTATCGCATAGTTTGGTGTCACGAAGCTGCAAAAGAGTAAAATCTATAAAACAAATTCTACCATTTCATTTCTCAAAGAGAGCTTTCTTACATACATACATACATATCATCACGCCATATCCCTTGTAGGGTAGGCAGAGAGAACAGAGTGCCAGAGAACTCTATCACTGCATACTTCACTCGCTTCCTCAATGAAGTTGTTGCCGAATGTTGATTCATAATTCTCTTCATACACGCTCGCCGGTTTCGGAGACTCTTGACTCCACCTTCCTTCAGTACATGACCGATCTGGTCTATGTAGGTTAGTCTCGGTCTCTCTCGGTACCTACATCCTTCCACTTTCGCATTGTATATCTTCTTAACCAGACGTTCGTTCGGCATTCTTTCCACATGTCCGAACCATCGGAGCATTCCCTTTCGCATCTTTACACCAATACTCTCTTTCATACCTACTCGCTCTCTTACGTCGTCGTTACGAATATGGTCGGTCAGCCTAACTCCACAGATTTTCCGCAGAGATCGCATTTCGACGGCATTAATTTTACTTTAATTTTACTTATTAATTTTACTTATGACAGAAACCAGTGAACGCGTGATTGTATGCGGAGATTTGAACGGATGGGTGAGGACCAAGCATCCCGACTATGAGGACGTACTTGTTCCATTTGGTGATAAGAGAGTGAACGACGCAGGTAGGCTCATAGCGGATGTATGCATGGAGAGAAACCTTATTGTGTCAAACACATTTTTCCAACATAAGGACATCCATATGTATACATGGAGAAGGAATGAACAGAAAAGTATAATAGATTTAATTTTGGTAGACAGTCGCCTCCGAAGCAAAATATTGGACGCAAGAGCCTACAGGGGCCCCGCAGTCAATACGGACCACTATCTCGTTATGCGAGATTTAGTGGTCTGTTCAGAAAGTGGAGGCACTGGCGAGAGCGTGTCCACTTCGGAGGGCTTGAAAGAATAAAGGTTGAAAGGTTGCAAGAAGAGTGTGTAAGAGAAAAGTATGCAGAGGCTGTCCGAGAACGGCTGACGATGGCAAGCCAGCCGCAATCGGACATTGAAGAATGCTGGAGAGTATTGAAAGAGAGTATGGTAGATACAGCGAAAGAAGTATGTGGAAGTACAAAGAAGTATAGAAAAACAAATGGTGATGCATGGTGGGATGAGGAAGTGGCAGCTTCCGTAGAGCAAAAGAAGAAAGCATGGCTGGACTATGTCTCTTCTTTCAATCTGAATGACAGTATGACTGAACAGAAGAAAGAAATATATCGGCAATGTAAGAATGACACCAAGGCCTTAGTGAAAGAGAAACGTGCTAGAGCAAGTATGAGTGCAGAAGATAGGCTGACTAAAAACTTCGAGGGTAACACCAAACTCTTTTGGAGGGAGGTGAAGAAGTCTCGGGGTGGCTGGTCAGCCTTCAGAATGAATAAAATAAGGTCTAAAGGTGGAGACATTCTTACACAAACACAAGACGTGTTAAGCCGATGGAGTGAATATTTTGGCGATATGTATGCGGATGCTACAGTTGGCGCCGATGTCGCATGTGGTCTAGTAGATCAAAATTCGGCGACGGCGTCCTCCGATGGCATCAGTATGGATGAAGTTGAATGGGCGATAAGAAGTTTAAAAATGGTAAGGCAGCGGGCATTGATATGGTGTCTTCCGAGATGATCAAGCTTGGTCGCTCCTGTGTCTGGGAGGCGTTCCTGTTGCTCCTCAATTTATGTTGGAGCTCGGGAATGGTTCCCGGGGACTGGAATAGCGCAGTCATCGTGCTTTTGTTTAAAAACAAGGGTTCACGTTATGACTGCGCAAATTACAGAGCCATAAGCTTGACCAGTTTGGCAGCAAAAGTGTATGGTAAAATTATTGAAGCTGAGGCTGTCCGCATCCGCAGTGCGTTAACGCAGGTCTGCGATGCGGCCATGCCCAGGGTGCGGCGTCTACCTCGGAGGCAGGGCGTCTACTGGTGGTCCCCAAGACTGGCGGACCTTCGTGCGGCGTGCATTAGTGCTCGAAGGTCCTACACCCGCAGTCGGCGGCGTCGCCGCGATGTTGAGCGGGAGGGCCAGCTGTACGAAGCATACCACAGTGCGCGTACCGCCATTCGGCTGGCCATCCGGTCCGCCAAGGACGCAAGTTGGCAGGAGATGCTGGACGGTCTCGACCGTGACCCCTGGGGTCGCCCGTATCGCGCGTCGCTGAATAAGCTTCGCGCGCAGGGCCTCCCCCTCACCGAGACCCTCCAGCCCGACCTCCTTCGTAGAGTGGTCGAGGAGCTGTTCCCGCGGCAGTCGGAGCACACGCCCCCGGTCATGGCTTCGCCAGATCACGACCGGGAAGCCGTCGAGAGTGTTCCGCCTGTGACGGAGTCGGAAGTGGGGGCAGCCGTGGCGAAGAATCGTTCCGCCACCACGGCCCCCGGCCCGGACGGAATCCCAGTCCGGGTGTTGACGTTGCTCCTCGAGCATCTTGAACCTCGCCTCAGGCGACTGTTCAACGCCTGTCTGACGTCTGGACAGTTCCCTGAGTGCTGGAAGGAAAGGAAGTTGGTTCTCCTGCCTCGCCGTCGGCCTACAGGCCCATTGTGCTTCTGGACGATGTGGGTAAGCTGCTGGAGCGTGTCCTCGCTGCCCGCATCGTCCAGCACCTGGAGGAGGTGGGGCCCGATCTGTCGGACGCTCAATTTGGGTTTCGGAGGGGCCTTCGACCATAGGGGCCCTGCTACGCCTGAGGCAGACGGCCGCGGAGGCTGTCGCCGGCAAAGGAGTGTTGTTGGCGGTGTCGTTGGACATCGCCAACGCCTTCAATAGTCTGCAATTCAGCTGCATCAGTGAGGCGCTCCGGTTCCATGGAGTGCCCCTGTACCTCAGGCGGCTGGTGGCAGACTATTTGGAGGGGCGCAGTGTTCTCTACGCGAGCCCCGCAGGGGACATTGTGCGGACGCCCATGTCGTGCGTTGTTCCGCAGGGGTCGGTTCTGGGGCCGACTCTGTGGGACATCGGGTACGACTGGGCATTGAGAGGGAGTCTCCCCCCCAGGCTGAGCGTTATTTGCTATGCTGACGACACGCTCGTCACAGCCCGGGGCAGGACATTCGAAGAGGCGGCGAGCCTGGCCACTCTCGGCACCGAAGAGATGGTCAGGCGAATCGAGGCGCTGGGGCTCAGGGTGGCCCTAAACAAGACGGAGGCCCTACTATTCCATGGGCCCCGTGTGAGGCTGCCCATCGGTGCCTCGTTAGTCGTCAACTCCATCCACATCAGTATCAAGGCCCATATGAGGTACTTGGGTCTGGTGCTCGACGGGCGATGGTGGTTCCGGGAGCATTTTCGCCAAATTGCTCCCCGGCTGGTCGGCGCGGCGTCCGCCCTTTCTTGGCTCATGCCGAATGTGGGCGGACCCAGTTTCGAGGGCCGACGGCTGTATGCGGGGGTGATCCGCTCAATGGCCATGTACGGCGCACCCGTGTGGGCGAGGGCTCAGAACGCCCAGCTCAGGGCGGTGCTGTGGAGGCCACAGCGAGCTATGGCGGTCAGAGCCATTCGCGGGTACCGCATGGTGTCGACAGAGGCGGCGTGCCTATTGGCCGGGACACCCCCGTGGGACCTAGAGGCGGAGATGCTCTCCGACCTCTACCGGCGTGTTACCTCAGTGCGCGACGAAGGTGGCTTCCCATCGTTGAGCGAGATAGCCACCTGGCGCGAGGACGCCCACCGAGACGTCATCGCCCGTTGGGTTACGCGGCTGGAGAGGCCAAGACACGGTGTCGTTACCGTCGAGGCCCTCCGGCCCGTACTGATGGAATGGATGGAGCGGCGGCACGGAGTCCTCTCCTTTCGGCTGGTGCAGGTATTGTCGGGGCACGGGTGTTTCGGTTTGTACCTGCACACGGTCGCGTATAGGGAGTGGACTCCGGCCTGCCACCATTGCAGCAGTGACGAGGACACGGCGAGACACACACTGGAGGTGTGTCCGAGTTGAGACGGGCAGTGCCGTGACCTCGTCGCTGTTATCGGTGCCGACCTGACGCTGCCGGCTGTCGCGAGGGCGATGGTCGACAGCGTCAGGAACTGGGACGCGGTCGCCGCCTTCTGCGAGGCTGTCATCTCGCAGAAGGAGAAGGCAGAACGAGTCCGGGAGGATTCCCGTGACCCGGGCCGCCGTCAGCGGCCGGGGCGGCACAGGCGCGAATACCTGCGCCTGATGCCGCCCTAACCGAGGCTTCGGTCGATCGAACCGGGGAATTATCCGGTCACCCGACGTGAGGCCACCGCGTGAGGACGACGCCTTGACGGCGAAAGCTGTCGGGGCTTCGACAGGAGAGGAGCCCGAGAGGGCATACCGCCGAGCGGGCCACCGAAGACAAAAATCGAGTACCGGTGGCCCGCTCGCAAGAGGAGCTCGCGGCGAAGAGGAGGTGCTTGCAGGGTGGGTCAATGGGGTTGCGCGCTGCCTCTTCCGTCACCCCGAACCGACTTGGCGGGGTGCGACGTCCATGGCCCACCGCAAAAAAAAAAAAAAAAAACAAAAAAAAAAAAAATGGTAAAATTATTGAAAGGAGAATGAGGATGGTGTCCGATGGTTTACTGTGTGAGACACAAGCAGGTTTCAGGAGTGGAAGGGGATGCATGGATCGAGTGTTCTCTCTGCGCAACATTGTCGAGAAGCATCTGGCTCTAGGTCAAAGGGATTTCTGCAGTTTTGTGGATCTGGAGAGAGCATTTGACATGGTTGTACGAAAGGAACTTTGGGACATTTTACCGGAGAATGGTATGAACGGTAAACTGCTACAGGCTGTGCAGTCCAGTTATATGGGCTGTAGAGCCTGTGTGCGGCTGGATGATGGAATGTCGCCTTGGTTTGACGTCAATATCGGCGTTAAGCAGGGGTGCGTTCTGTCAGCCAGGCTGTTTATCATATATCAGGATAAATGTCTCCAAAGGTTGAATGATATGAATGTGGGAGTCCAGATAGGCGACTCAGTGGTCACTGCTCTTCGAAGCTTGTTCAGCGCCGCGCGATATGGGCGACCCCAGGGGCCACGGTCGAGACCGTCCAGCATCTCCTGCCAACTCGCGCCCTTGGCGACTCGGATGGCCAGCCGAAAGGCAGTCCGCGCACTGCGGTACGCCTCGTACAGCTGGCCCTCCCGCTCGACGTCGCGGTGACGCCGCTGGCTGCGGGTGTAGGACCTTCGGGCACTGATACACGCCGCACGAAGGTCCGCCAGTCTTGGGGACCACCAGTAGACCCCCTGCCTCGGAGGTGGACGCCGCCGCACTCTGGGCATGGCCGCATCGCAGATCTGCGTTAACGCACTGCGAATGCGGACAGCCTCAGCGTCCACTCCGTCCGCTGGGGGTGGTGAGGACAGCAACGTGCTGACAATGGCCGCCTCCGCCAGTAGATCCCTGTCAAGACGACCCACAGCCCACCGCGGAAACGCGGGAGCTCCGTCCGCCCTGTGACCCCTACCGGGTTCCCGGGGGGAGACCTCGAGAGTTTGCCAACTGCGTTGATGATTTTGGCGAGGGCCTCGTCCGACAAGCCTCCCGCCTCCAGCGTCGGGGTCGGCTGAGCCTCTCCAGGGGCCCGCTCCGCGGCGCCTGGCGGCTTTGGCGCCGCAGGGGCGCTAGCCGGTGGCAAGCGGTCCGCGGGGAGAGGCGTCAACCTCACCACCGGGACAGGGAGTTTCGCCGCGGCGACCGCGACAGCGTCAGCCGGCGACGCGCGCTTCGCGGCGGCAGGCGTCTTCCTCGCCGCGGGAACGGTTGTGACGGAGACGCCATCACCCAACGTCGTCGGCGCCGCAGCGCGAGGCGGCTTTGGCGCCACATGTCGTGCGGCGTTCCACAGGGGTCTGTTCTGGGGCCGACCCTGTGGGACATCGGGTACGACTGGGCGTTGAGAGGGAGTCTCCCCCCCGGGCTGAGCTTGGTGTGCTACGCTGACGACACCCTCGTCACAGCCCGGGGCAGGACACTCGAAGAGGCGGCGAGCCTGGCCACTCTCGGCACCGAGGAGATGGTCAGGCGGATCGAGGCGCTGGGGCTCAGGGTGGCCCTAAACAAGACGGAGGCCGTACTTTTCCACGGGCCCCGTGTTAGGCTACCCATCGGCGCCTCGATAGTGGTAAACTCCATCCACATCAGCATCCAGGCCCATATGAGGTACTTGGGTCTGGTGCTCGACGGGCGATGGTGGTTCCGGGAGCATTTCCGACAGATTGCTCCCCGGCTTGTCGGCGCGGCGTCCGCCCTTTCTCGACTCATGCCGAACGTGGGCGGACCCAGTTTCGAGGGCCGACGGCTGTATGCGGGGGTCATCCGCTCGATGGCCATGTACGGCGCACCCGTGTGGGCGAGGGCTCGGAACGCCCAGCTCAGGGCGGTTATGTGGAGGCCACAGAGAGCCATGGCGGTCAGAGCCATTCGCGGGTACCGCACGGTGTCGACAGAGGCGGCATGCCTGTTGGCCGGGACACCCCCGTGGGACCTAGAGGTGGAGATGCTCTCCGACCTCTACCGGCGGGTTATCACAGCGCGCGAGGAAGGTGGCTCCCCATCGTTGAGCGAGATAGCCACCTGGCGCGTGGATGCCCGCCGAGACGTCATCGCCCGTTGGGCTACGCGGCTGGAGAGGCCTAGGCACGGTGTGGAGACCGTTGAGGCCCTCCGGCCCGTATTGATAGAGTGGATGGAGCGGCGGCACGGAGTCCTCACCTTTCGGCTGGTGCAGGTATTAACGGGGCACGGGTGTTTCGGGTTGTACCTGCACAGGGTCGTGTATAGGGAGTGGACTCCGGCCTGCCACCACTGCAGGAGTGACGAGGACACGGCGCAACACACGCTGGAGGTGTGTCCGGGATGGGAGCGGCAGCGCCGTGACCTCGTCGCTGTCATCGGTGCCGACCTGACGCTGCCGGCCGTCGCAAGGGCGATGGTCGACAGCATCAGGAACTGGGACGCGGTCGCCGCCTTCTGCGAGGCTGTCATCTCGCAGAAGGAAGCAGCGGAACGGGCAAGGGAGGATTCCCGCGCCCCGGGCCGCCGCCAGCGGCCGGGGCGGCGCAGGCGCGAATACCTGCGCCTGATGCCGCCCTAACCGAGGCTTCGGGTGATCACCCGACGTGAGGCCACCGCGTGAGGGCGACGCCCCGACGGCGAAATCTGTCGGGGCGTCGACGAGAGGAACCCGCGAGGGTGAACCGCCGGGCGGGCCACCGAAGTTAAAAATCGGGTCCCGGTGACCCGCTCGCACGGCGAAGAGAGAGGAGTTTTTTACGGTGGGTCTATGGGGTCACGCGCCGCCTTCTCCGTCACCCCGGACCGATTTGGCGGGGCGAGACTAATCCATAGTACACCAAAAAAAAAAAAGGCGGCTTTGGCGCCGCAGCGGCCGCTGAGTAGCCGGCCCTGGCCGATGGCGCGGCTGGCGCGGGTGACACGAACAGCGCCACCTGCGCCTTGAGGTCGGCCACGTCTATCAACAGCTGGCGGTTTGCCCGACGCATTTCCGCCAGCATGTCGCCCAGGTTCCGGTTTCGGGTCCGCAGGCCTGACATCTCGCCTCTAAGGCGGACATTTTCGGCCTGCAGATCCGTGGCCTCGCCGGCGCGGACAGCGACCGCCGCCGCCCTTTCCATGGCCGAGGTCCCTCGCCCTCTTCGGGAGGCCTGGATTTTGGGTGGAGGCATGTTGGCCACGCTCCCCTCGGTTTCGGCGCTCGAGCTGCCTCCCTTACTCAGGGGGCGCTTTCGCACCTGCGAGGGGAGGGCCCCCTCCTTAGTCGCGGTCGCCGGCGGCGTCTTTGCTGCTAGACGCGCCGACGACCTAGTGGGGCCTACACCAGCCGACCCGCTGTCCTCTTTGGACGGCCCTGCGGGAATATCACCGCCCTCGTCCATTCTGACGGTAGATTCGCCGCCCTCGTCTTCGGACGGCTCTGCGACATCGCTGTCGCCCTCATCCGTCGACGGCTCTGCTGCGAGTCTACCGTCCTTCTTCTCTTCAGCGGCGGCAGCCTCCCTGCGCGCTAGCCACTCCTCCAGCCGCCTCTTGTGGCTCAGGCCGTTGCCCCGAGACTTTCGAGGCGACTTCCTCTTCTTCTTTTGGGCCTCCACGGTTTGTGCCGGGCCCTCGGCGGACGCCTCAAGTCCTGAGGACGCGTCCTCTTGGTCAGTTTTGCGTTGGCATGACTGGGCCTTGGGGTGAGAATCGCTAGGATTCCCGTCAGTTTTTTGTTTTAAATTTAGAGTATCCATTAGATTCCCACGAGAATGGGAGATACATTTCGTCGACCCGGGCAGAGATCCCTATACCCGGGCAAGCCTACATTTACCAACCAGGGGGTCAGCCGGTATCCTGGCTGGAGCGTGCTAACGACAGAACAACCCATCTGCCATGCATCTTCTTGCCGCACGCCAGAACTTAAGATTCCGGGTGATTTCCGAGTCCGAATGTTACTTCGAACTCTTTATAGAGGTTGTCTTCCTCGCGGTCCGGGCGGTTAAGCCAAGACCCTCGCTCCTGATACTACGCCTCAAGACAACTGTCATGTCTTGAAGCAAGATACCAGGTTTACGATGTGTGGGCGGTGGCATGTGCCTGCCCAGCCCTCAAATGAATGAGTGACTGAGCCCGTCCCAATATTTCGCGTCCTATAACCTCTACTACGACTGTAGTAGAGTGAGGAGCGAAATCGCGCAGATATTCGCTACGGACGACACGCACCCAGGGTACACCGCGTGGAGGTTTCTGGGATAGTACCCCACCTTGGTGACACCTAGTTTTATACGGACCCAAAGAAGTCTGGGATCATACATTCCGTAATCCTTCACACCTGAGGCCAAGCGAGAGGACAACAGCACTCCTACCCCCATGCTGGCTCGATCGCTCTGTGGTACACCAGACCACAGAGCCATCCCGCCACCAGAAAGATCGCAGGCGTCGCTGCCCCTTCGCTTGGTCTCCGTTACACAGAGCACGTCTAGCTGTTTGTCCGCCATGACGGATATCAGCTCGTGCAACTTACCTTCCACACAACCTCTTACATTCCACGTGCCCACCCGGCACTCTGCTCTCCTCGACTCGCCTGACTGGGCAAGGCGTGATGGGTGGCGGCCCCCATCGCCGCAACTGCCGAAGTTCGTACCGACGGGGAGCTTTCTTAATGGTAAGATTAAGAGTTGATACAATGGACTCGTGTCCCTTCTTTTGATCATGTGCAGGACTTGCCAGCAACTTGCCGGCAACCGTATCCATTCACCAGTCGGTAAAAAAAAGGACTGCATGTCGCTGGTCCATCTCTAAATCAGTCAACTATCATCCTCCCGTCGACCCGCCTCACTTTCTGCTATGACCATGGAGGAATTTTTTTTAAAATTGAATGCTCTACAAGAGTGCATAATGTGGCCAAGCCGTAACTCGAACCGGCGGGGTAGTACAGGCCTTTTAAACTTGATTTAGCATGAAATTCGCGTTTTTTCACATTTATCCAGTGAATAATAAGAATAACAGAAAAAATGTGAATGACTAACTTGTAGAACCTTAAACTTTCTACGAGAAAGGTTTTCAATACCAAGTCATTAAAATCAATATTTTCGGAAATATTTAATAATAAAGTTATTTAATGATAACGTTATTTTATATATTTTTTATAATTTGATGCAATTTTGGATAAATAACATAAACTTTATCATTAAATATCTCAGGAAATATTGATTTTAACGACTTGGTGCTAAGAATCTTTTTTGTAGGTAATTCAATTTTCTACAAGTATGTCATTGAAAAATCATGAATTTCACGAAAAAGTTAAGTATAGAGACCTGTACTACCTCGCTGGTTCGAGTTACAGCTTGGTCGCAATAAACATTTTTGAAGAGCATTCAATTCTGAAAATACCCATTCATGGTCGAAGCAATACTATGAAATATCATTGAGCTATAGAAATTTAAAGAAAAAATCAGAGTTTGTGTTTTTTTCAATGGGAAATCTTTACACGCCTTCGTCAAGGACTTAATATTAATATTAAGGACCCAAAATTTCAGGTAATGTTTTTTGGGCAACAAAATTTCACGATATGACCGAAAAAAAAATAGTTGGAAAAAAAAAATCACCAGTAATATTCCCTTCGCTGAGTCATACAAGCAGCAATATTCCTTTCACCGAGTAGAGGTCAGCTAAGAACGGTTTTTTAAAAATCCCAGCCCTAAAAGGGATTACGTAGGTGTTTACCCAAAATATCCATATGTTTAAATACTACCCCTACAGACTTGGAATTCGGTGTGGACTTTTTTCCTGCTCTGAAGATGAAGTAGGATTTTAAGGAATTCCTTCTCCGAAAGGTATTCTGTGTAGCGAAAGTTAACTACACAACTGAACTGACGTAACCGAAGCGAAGCGAGGGCAGGTCGCTAGTAAAATATATTTTCGTTGAATTCATAGAAAATTAAGTCTTACGTTATCCCCTTTGGAAGGAGTAACACTTAATTCCAGACGATGTAGACCACGACGTGAAGGCATTCTACGATATAGAAGATGTTCCAGCACAACTCCTCCGCACCTTTAAATTATAAATAAATTATATTAATAATGATATAATACTAATAATACATTAGTATTAAGCATGACACTTGAAATATTTTCATATTTTCGATGTAAGTATTTGTTTGATGCCAACATCAATCCAAAAATAAATAATAGTTTAAAAAACTAAAAAAACAAGCTTTTATATATAAACCAAACTAAAAAGTAGAAAATAACTTTTTTAATAATTCATGTTAAGGCAGAGTGATAAATAAGAGAAATTATTTTAATGTCAAAAAGCGAGGGGTGCCTGGTGCGCTTTGGACTGATATACATGGATTTGCATACTTACCATACCGCACACTTGCCTCATACGACTAGATACTAGGAGTAGCTACATTATCGAAATATTTACTGAAAACACCCCACGCTTTTTTACATTAAAATAATTTCTCTTATTTATCACTCTGCCTTAACATGAATTATTAAAAAAGTTATTTTCCACTTTTTAGTTTGGTTTATATATAAAAGCTTGATTTTTTAGTTTTTTAAACTATTATTTATTTTCTATTTTTTAGTACCGCTAAATACAGAAGCGCGATTTTATATATTCTAATCTACTATGATTCCATGACTACTATTGGTAACTGTAATTATTTTCTAAATCATTAAATATGTACAGCTGTATTAATAGTGAAATCTCAATTTTTAAAATTCATTCAAATAATTTTACATTGTCGTCACTTGATAATCGAAGCATTGCATGAAATGCTATGTAACAGAGAAGCTTTAGATGAAATGATTCGATTACGAAGACTATGACTAAGTGCTACATAAGCTTGTCCAGCAGCAAACAGTCGAGAGCCTAGATAAATAACTGCATGATCACAACTGTACAACCTTGAATCTTGTGAACGCTCGATGCCCAACTCAGAATGTCAATGGCAAAATTCGTCTCTCAGCAGTTCCATATTTGGCTATTTTCTATCCAACTTACCTACTACATAAAAATGTAATAAGTGCAAATATTTATAAATTTAAATTCATATAAATGTTAATGTTTTGAAATTATATGAAAATATAATTTTGACTGTATTTAACAATCAATTAAAATTTGAAGTAGTCACAAATGGCACTAAGATGGCCGAATAATGTTTTTAATGACACTGAAATAATGTTTTTAATGACACTGATAGCAGTTTGGTTATCTAAATTAAGACAGAGTCCTCTTTACTTAAAAACTGTTTGATCCACATGGCCTATTTTTAACAGCACAAGTTGCCATAAATTCAGCTTCTGTAGTAGATAGAGCCACAGTTTGTTGTCTTTGGCTGTACCAAGCAACAGCCGCCCCGTTCTTGATGAAAACATAACCAGTAAGTGAAGTAGTAGTAGTAGTAAGTAGCCAGTAGCTTGTATCCATGTTCAGCCGGTATATGTTATCTATACTAATATTATAAAGAGAAAAGGTTTGTATGTATGTTTGTAATGAATTGGCTCAAAAAGTACTGGACCGATTTAAATAATTCTTTCACCATTTGAATGCAACATTATCACTGATTATTATAGGCTATTTTAATTGTAAGAAAAATATAAGGATCCCTACTAAAATTACAATAATGTTACCCAAGGTGTAAAAAAACGCCCATAAAATATCTTTCATCGCATGTGCTGCGAAAACTATTGATAATGGAACCAAAAATGTTCCACAATATTAAAGAACATATCAATATCTACAAAAAATGTCGCGATAGCATGTGTCTAACTATTGTAGTTATGTCACTCTAACTACTTTTTAAGATTTTAAAATTTAATAGAAACTTCGACCATAATCAGACCAAGTTAGTTATACCTTTGCCTTAATCCTTACCTAAATAAATGATTTCTCAAGCAAGGCTGTTTAAATACCTGTAAATATCTTTTTATTTTATTAAAGTCGGACACTCCATTCGAAAGATATTACGAGTTTAATAAAATTGAAATAAAATTAATTCGCCGCCGTGACGCGCCGGTGCAGCGGGAGCGGAGTGCAAGAGAGGGGCACATCTATGAAATAGGTAGCCGCGCGGCTCGCTCTGAGAAATTTAAGCCCTCCCAATATATGTAATGGAACAAGACTTTCGGTTATGGAATTGCGAGACAATGTGATTGTAGCTACTATCATCACCGGCCCCGCGGCCGGACAGCTTGCTCACTTTCCGCGGATACCGACGGATTGTCCTATATCTTTTAAAAGATTACAGTTTCCTGTAAAGATATCGTTTACCCTTACAATAAATAAATCCCAGGGACAAACTTTTTCTATGGTTGGCATCGATCTAAGAAAAGTGCTTTTCTCATTGCCAACTATATGTTGCACTTTCTCGAGTAGGATCGCCTGAAAATCAATATGTTTTATTGCCATCTACAAATACCACTGCTAACATAGTGTATAGTGAAACATTAAGGTAAAAATGGAAAATTAAAATAAAAATCTAATAACATTTAAAAGTCTTTAAAATAAAAGATGTACTTGAATAAAGAAATGATACACAAATAAAAAACAACTACATTAAAATAAATAAAAAATATAAATCAAAAAGGAAAAATAAATGTAAAAAAAAACTTAGCACATAAGTCGGGGTGCTATATTTTTTATTCTATGAAATATGTGATAATCAGTACTTATACAGTAATAGTAGCTATATAATGTATCTAATTATTATTAGTATACCTATACTCTAAACCTCAGTGAAATTATTTTAAAAATTACCAGTTGATGTCATTTATTCTGTTTACTCATTTTGTTTTCAAACATCAACCCAAGGGAAGCCAGCGATACACTATTGCTAAATACATTATTATTTAGGTATATCCTGCATTTACTGTACGTTTATGCCAAAATGTTTAATAAATAAATGTTCACCCGTGCGAAGCCGGGTCGGGCCGCTAGTTGATTATAAATTAGCTGTTGTTATCCTATTTTTACTGTTTATAATGACAGTCAGTTTTGTAAATCTTACTTGGCTACCACTTTGAATAATCTGATTCACAGATATCAGATTGCTAGGTTGCTAGTTTGAGAACATGTAAAACATTATTAAACAGGTTATTAATCACCTTTTTGTCATGAAATTTATAATATGTAAGTGTCTAAGCTTACTAGTCCTGAGGACTGCACAGATAAATCCTGTCAATTTCTCCTTATTTCTATGGCAATACACGAGATTTCAATGTGCAATAATTTGTTGGATTCATCATCATCATCATCATTTCAGCCTATTGCCGTCCACTGCTGAACGTAGGCCTCCCTCATTTTACACCACAGAGTGCGGTCCTGTGCCGCCTGTATCCAACGACGCCCAGCAACCTTCACTAGGTCGTCTGTCCACCTAGTGGGGGAGCGTCCCACACTGCGTCATCCGGTACGTGGTCGCCACTCTAGAACCTTTCTTCCCCAGCGGTTGTCGGTTCTTCGAGCGATGTGGCCTGCCCATTGCCACTTCAGCGTGCTAATTCTTCGTGCTATGTCGGTTACACCCGTTCGTCTGCGGATTTCCGTATTTCGGATTCTATCTCGCAGAGAAATCCCGAGCATAGCCCGCTCCATAGCACGCTGAGCGACTTTGCGCCTGGTTATGAGGCCTACATTTAGGGACCACGTTTGCGTGCCGTAAGTCATCCGTGGTAACACACACTGGTCATAGACCTGTGTTTTCAAACACTGAGATATGTTGGATGAGAAGATCTTCTTAAGTTTCCCGAACGCTGCCCAACCGAGTTGGATTCGTCGGCTGACCTCTTTCTCGAAATTGGATCTACCTAACTGGACTGTTTATCCAAGGTAGGTCCAAGGTGTCTGAGATCGTTGAGCATGGTGCCCAGGTCCTCCATGGATTCTGCCATGACGACAATATCGTCTGCGAATCGAAGGTGAGTGATGTATTCGCCATTGATGTTGATGCCGAGTCCGGTCCAGTCTAAAAGCTTGAAGACATCTTCCAGTGCAGTGGTGAACAGTTTCGGAGAGATGACGTCTCCCTGTCTCACGCCTTTCTGCAACTGGATCGGTTTCGTACTCTTGTCCCGAATACGGACTGACATTGTGGCGTTCCTATACAAACACTTCAGCACTTCGATATAACGATGGTCGATTTGGCACCGCTGAAGGGACTGCAGCACCGCCCAAGCTTCGACTGAATCAAAGGCTTTCTCATAGTCCACAAACGCTATACACAGAGGCCGATTGTACTCCTCGGTCTTCTGGATAATCTGCCGAAGCGTGAGGATATGGTCTATGGTGCTATAGCCTTTTCGAAAGCCAGCTGGTTCGGGCGGCTGGAAGTCATCAAGCTTGCACGTGAGTCGATTGGTAATGACTCTCGAAAACAACTTGTAGACGTGGCTCAAGAGTGAGATGGGTCTGTAGTTCTTTAGAAGAGCTTTGTCGCCCTTCTTGAAGAACAGCACCACCACACTCCTGGTCCACGACTCTGGAACGTCGCCCCCGAGGATAACGGAATTAAATAGCTTCTGAAGGGCTTTTAAGACCGGCTTGCCGCCTGCCTTCAGGAGCTCTGCCGTAATTCCGTCATCTCCCGGTGCCTTACCGTTTCTTAGTTGTTCGAGAGCCATTCTGATCTCACACAAGCTAATGTCCGGGATTTCTTCGGTATAGTGCCGAGCTAGCTTGGATCTGGGATCTTGGACCAAGCCTACAACAGGATTTCGGGATGTTTTATATAACTGTCCATAGAACCTTTCGACCTCTCCCAAGATCTCACTTTGGGATGAAATGACAGTGCCGTCATCGGTCTTCAGCTTAGTCATTTGGCTTTGCCCGATAGACAGATCTTGTGCGAACACTTTTGAGCCACGATTCCGCTCTATCGCTTCTTTAATACGGAGCGTATTAAATTGGCGAATATCGCGACGCACAGACCTGGAGATCTGCCTATTTAGCTGCCTGTGTTCGGACCAATCGGCTGAAGACTGTACTGTCATTTCTTTTCTCCGCTCCATGAGCTTGAGAGTCTGGTCAGAAAGTTTTTTAGGTCTATTAGCGCGGTGAGCCTTGAAAAATTTCGACCCAACCGCGTGGACAGTTTCCACGAACCTGTTGTTTATATCGTTCGGAGATTCGCACTCATCTAGACATTCGAAGCGATTGTGTAGTTCGAGTTGAAAGTTTTCGAGGTTCTAGTATTGGACAGGTCGGAGGGTAGACTTCATCAAGTGTGACCGTTCGACTTTTGTGTGGATATTTAATGTGCCTCGTACTATTCGGTGATCGCTCCCAGTTTTAATCTGGCTGATCACTGAGACATCATTAAATATATGTCGTTTGTCCGACAAGATGAAGTCTATCTCGTTTTTTGTTGAACCATCGGGGCTAATCCAGGTCCATTTCCTTTGTGGCTGCTTTCTGAAGAAGGAATTCATCATAAAGAGGCTTTCCTTCTCCAGAAATTCAGCCAGCTTCTGGCCCCTCTGGTTTCTCTGTCCATATCCATGTTTCCCCACACTGAACTCATCATCACTCCCTTTGCCTAGTTTCGCGTTAAAGTCTCCCATAACCACCGTGAAGTGGGTTTTGGACGCGTGTATGGCTTTCGAGATATCCTCGTAAAAGACCTCCACCTCGTCGTCGGAGTATGCCGAGGTCGGTGCGTATACCTGTATGACCTTCATCGAATACCGTTTGGTAATTCTGAGTATAAGGTATGCTACCCTTGCCGACACACTCTTGATCCTCTCCACGTTGCCTACGAGAGACCTGCGAACGATAAACCCTATACCACCTTGGGACGGGTGATCTCCCTCCCGGTAGAAGAGCAAGTTTCCAGAACGTAGGATTATCGTGCCCTCGCGCTCTCTTCGCACTTCTGATAATCTTACAATGTCCCAGCGGATTTTGCTCAATTCCTCTTCCAGCTCGATGACCTTCTCATCGGTCCTGAGTGTCCGAATGTTGTGTGTTACCAGGGCCAAAGGTCGTTTTGATTGGTAGCCGGATCGCTGTCGGAGATTCTTCGCACCCCCTACTCCATCGCTACCAGGCCCGCTACCACGATGAGCCTGTAGGATAGCGGAGCTGCCGTGACTGGGGGCCGTTTCTCTATTTGTATTGCTCATAAGGGGTTAAAGCCGTAATCGCCACGCTTGGCAGGCGGGTTGGCGATCGCAGTGTGGTGTAATACGTTTCCCAGGCAAGAGCTGCTGCCCACTCTCCTGGTGAACCCTTAGTCGATTTTTACGACTCCTACGGGCAGTGGGAGCACTCAAATTTGTTGGATTGACTAAGAGTATTATCTTTGTCTTAACTTTAGCGTCTCGTTTCTTATCTACACTTTCTGAGAAGTCTTCTATGCAATCCCAGAGTTCCTCATATTATAAGTATGCATAATTTGTATGGCCAGACAGGTTTTCGATAAATGCGAGAGTATTATTTAACGCCATTTTCAAATAGATATCTCAATTCAAATACTTAAATACTTCGCATTGAACTAACAAGAAAACTTTTACATGAACTACGTTTCGTTTTTAATGTTCACTTCAATGTCTTTGATCACTGATTGTAACATTAGATATTAAACTGTCTTTATTTCTGAGCTTTTTTGGGCACTTAACCTGATGAATTGAACGACGTAGCTCGAGTTTTATTAACTATTTAATATGAAACTAACAAGAAAAATATACACAGTGGCTTGACAGATGACCTTGATGTCACGAATTAGACAGATAATTGTTATTGTTAGAGAGTGCCGTTTTACGGTAGCGCCCTCTAGGCGCGTAATTCGAAATTGGAAACTTAAATTCAACAATTTAATCCTGACTATCCCAATAACTGATTAGGATAATGGTGTAATCTTATTAAATTATTGCATTGTCATCGGTCCTCGATAAGTCTACTAAATTTAAATGAAATCTGACCGTTCGAAGTGGGTCAAAATCAAGTGCAAAGGAGTCGGTTACAAACATACAGGTCAAGCTAATAAAAAGCTTGTAATAAGTATTAGTCCAAACTACCGTTAAAGCGAGAATAACATTTAGTTGAATTTATTAGATTAGATATACAACAATTACCTTGTCCAATCATTTGATATATGTGCTTGCATCACGCTTCTTCCATTCCAATAATGAATGTCACTATTTATATGTTCGTTAACATCGATGCTTAAACGCTTAATACATGTAGGTGATGAGGTTACATTAGACGGCTGTCGCAACAAGTTCAACTGTAATATACCGTCGATGAATGTAACCCAGTTGTCGGCCCACACGAGCGCTGCTTTATTGAGTGATGTGCAGGCCCACTCGATGCTTTGGAACTCACCGCTGTACTTGTGACCTCTCTCATTAAGCAAATTGTAAGTATCTTTTGATGTCAGTACTAACTCTTTGTTTTCTACAGGAACACTATTTTCATACGTGTGAAAATCGAAATTGGATTTCATTATAAAGCCTGAGATAACCTTGGAGTATTTACTCGTAACCTTAAAATAAAAAAACACACGTAAATTGATTGGATAAAACGTACTAATTTTGCTATAATTTAAAAAATAAATTATAACTATTACCTCAAATCGACCATTACCCTGGTATATTGACACATTAAGCTTAAGTGGTTTTTGATCAAACAATAAAGGTTGCGCATAAAGTTGTACGTCTTGAAATACGATCGATGTTCTTCGCTTCAGCAAGTGTTTATACATTGAAAACGTGTCCCATACAGCAACCAAGACAGCCGCGAAAGGATAGCACATTTTATCTTAACAAACAATAACAATAAAATTAATATAACTCAATTGGTGTTACACCAAGCAATCGTCTTTACAGTTTCTAGTAAATATCTATGTTCTTACTTCTGATGACATGCCCTTGTAAATACTTGTGTTCATTGTCATGTATCGACGTCACCGACTTATATATTGCAGCTTTTTTTCTATCACTGCGTTTAATTGTAAAGACGCACCTGAAATATAATTATAATTTGTATGAAAATTATATTTAAGCAATCATTGTATAATTAATTTTAAATAGTGTTGTCGACTTTCTGCAATAGTGGTCTATTGCAGAAAGTCGACATTTGAGCAGTGACAATATGCTTTTTCACTTTGTTCGGTGAGCGAGAGAGGTGGCAGCACAACTTTCTGGGTGGATTTGGGGTTTTCATTGGTATGTAAGTTGTACCACTGGTATTGCAAAGGTGCATGGGTAGCTGTAACAGCGGTAATCCTCAGGTATGCTGCTTGTTTGTTTTCAACTATCAGCAATGAAAAAAATATGAGAAACATGCCCAACCTATTGACTTAAAGCAAAAAGATTCATCATCGTTTCAGTTAATATATGTCCCACTGTTGGTTTCGAGCCTTCTCCATAATGGGAGGGAAATTAATCTACTATACCATGCTGGTCAAACGTGTTGGTAAAGGGTTTTGTTTCTAGTTTTCCTTTTCTCACATAGATGTTATATGCATTTTATATCCCTTAGTCGTCTCTTACGATCACCCACGGGTAAAAGGAGGTGGTGAATTGTATTCTTACTCCGTCAACATACAGAAAAATTTAAAGATGATTGCATCAGAAACATTTTGAAATGTAGTAACATTTTGAGATGTAGTAGTCACGTAAGAGGTGTGTAAGCGTTCCAACAATGTCATCCATTTAAACTAATCAAAATCAATCAATGTATAATAATTGAACTAATAAAATGAATATGAAGTACTACCAGGTGTCAGAATGCATCCACTCCACGAGGTGAGACAGCATGGGTGTTTCTGTCGACACCGGGAACTGTACTGGTGGGTACAGCGCTTGTAACTTTAGAGCGTAACCTTCCGTGTATATGCTGAAAACATATTATATTATGTACACATAATAACTAAATTTTGTCAAACCGTATTTAGATATGAATAACTGTTTACGACACAAATCAAACCCCCGAGAAGTCCCGTTTATATATATTTTGTAGTGTAGTCATTAACGCTCAGAGAAACACTTTTCTTAGGAGGTTCTTTGCATTTCAGATTATTTCAATCTATTATTATTCATCCATCGATGATTATTTTTTGAATCCATCTGACCATATATTTTAGGTTTTCTTATCATTAGAGGTTACTAAATTTGGCTTCAGTCATATCGGTCCCCAACTATATAGATGAATAAATTCCACTTAAATAATATAAGATTTAAAAATGTATGACTACAGTTGAATATGTATACGTACTTGCCGATTGCTTGAAGAAGGTTTATAGCACTATCTGGACTTCCACGTCTGGTGAGAGGAATGTTTCGGCAGTCTGTTGGCATCGAACGCTTCAAGATAGCTTGAAGCAGCCCGTGCGGAGCTACCTCAACAAGTACAGCATTGGATGGAATGAGGCGGCACATCTCTTCAAATAACACCGGGTTCTAAATAAAAAAAAGGTTCTTTTAACATTAATTTATGCGGCGGCAGCGCGCCTTCCACCTGTCATGAAGGCTGATGGAAGGTAATGAAGTAAAACTTTGTTTAGCTTTAAAGGGCCGGTGCGCTTCCCATTTTAATTTCAAGTATTATTTATATATCATATATGTTATAGATCTTTGCATTCTTGAAAATATCGGAAAACATAAAATGAAAACCATGAATTTGGTGTCTCATTAGACATCCAATTCAGGTAACCTCATTTTTTATTATTTTTTAAATTAAGCGCAGGTCATAGTGTAGTCAAATTTGTTATTTGTCAGAAATTATGAACCACCGCTCCACCGCTGTCCACAGCACAACAAATCAACTGATAGTGTAGCGTATCATCAATTAATCGGATAGGTTAAGATTAGTAGGAACATATTGAAAAGAATGGGTGCAATTGGACTAGGCCGATACAAGTTCGCAACTCAGTGAAACATTTTCATGTTGCTCCGCAAGCATTCGCCTCCATGAGAATGTCGTCTAATGTTCTGGTAGTGAAGCTTCTACAACCTCTCAAAGGTCAAGGTACCCTGGCTTCGACAACTAGTCGAGAGACAAAAGAAATATGCGGTTTATTACTACATATTTAGGTACATATTTATATAATTCATAATGATAGGTAAATAATGATTATGTCTATGTTAAATCTATAAATAGGTACGGCGTACCTTATTGTTAAATGAAATCAATGTTATTGTAACAAAATAAACAATCACATATTTCTAAAAGATATTCTCAATTCTAATAATGCGCTTTGTACTCACAAGTAAGTTGTTTGTGTGATACTCAGCAGAACAATATTTTGCCAATGGTTCATCCCATCTGTCTTGCGGCACTGAAGTAGATAACCAACGTTCACTTCTAGGTTTTGGATTTTTTATCACTTCTTTCAAGTACTTCAATAGGTTTGGTCCTGTAATACAAGCATTAATCGTATATATACATATTATTATTTCCAATTTATTGTCTTGTATAATGTCGACACTGCAATGCACTAACATTTATATATAAATGTGAATTTCATACTCCATCGTATCAACCAGCCTTTTCCGTTTATCAATCTATCAACGTCCACTATTGAACACATTCCTCTCCAAGGTACATTTAGCAGGCAGAGCACTTAGCAGGTTGGATAGAAAAAACGGCTGATATTGCAAATTCGTCAGATGATTGCGGGTGTCAATTGCCCTAGTGCATCATCATAGCCATTGTTTACGACTACCATGGTAAAGTAAGAAATGGACACATTCTATTCTTAACCCGTCACCCACACTCACATGGACACTGTGAAATATTAATTTATATCAATCTTCAAGGTTTGTTACTGTCCTTCACTTACTATGTAAATGTTCTTTATATTTTACTATCCCAAGAGTTAACACAAAAATTACCTGCATCAGCAATGTAACGCGAGTGATATGCAATATTAGAACATGGCACTTCTTTAGCGAATATCCCTTCAGCTGTTAGCTGAGCTACAAAATCACGCATCACATCAGCTGGACCGGAAATGGTACAGGACGTTGAACTGTTGTGGCAAGCGACGTCAATCTCGGCCGGACACATCGCTGATATCTAAATTAACATTGATATAAGTTCATTCTCATTTATTAAGTTTACTATAACTTCACACTATTATACTCGTAATGGAGAGAAAGTTTTCCTTTCAAATGATATTCTCCCCCAGCGTTGTTTGAAATAAATATTTGAAAATTTTTATTCTGAGGTTAATCTCTGAATCTAATAAATCTATTTCATATATATTCAATAGTCTTTGAATATCCAGTGGCTTAATTTTATATTGCTAGGTTATTAACATCTGAATCTAATATGTAAGAGTAACAATAGGTAATGATGTACTAGAGCAAGTAGATGAATTTGTATATCTTGGATGTGGATTTAGTCGAGATGGAAGGTACACCACTGATATAGAGCGAAGAGTGAATGCGGGAAATAGAGTGAACGGAGCGTTGGGGCAACTTCTCGGCAGCCACCACCTCAGCCAGAAGGCACGTGTAGCAATACATAACGCAGTGCTTGTCCCAACATTACTGTATGGAAGCGAGAGTTGGGTATGCAGAAAAGAGTATGATAGTAAAATTAATGCGGTCGACGTAAGAGAGCGAGTAGGTATGAAAGAGAGTATTGGTGCAAAGATGCGAAAGGGAATGCTCCGATGGTTCGGACATGTGGAAAGAATGCCGAACGAACGTCTGGTTAAGAAGATATACAATGCGAAAGTGGAAGGATGTAGGTACCGAGGGAGACCGAGACTAACCTACCTAGACCAGATCGGTCATGTACTGAAGGAAGGTGGAGTCAAGAGTCTCCGAAACCGGCGAGCGTGTATGAAGAGAATTATGAATGTTGAGGAAGCGAGTGAAGTATGCAGAGATAGAGTTCTCTGGCACTCTGTTCTCTCTGCCTACCCTGCAAGGGATATGGCGTGATGATATGTATGTATGTATGTAATCTAATATGATTATTTCAAATAGTCTTTGAATATCTAGTGGCTTAATTTTATATTACTAGGTTATTAACATTTGAATCTAATATGACTATTTCAAATAGTCTTTGAATATCCAGCGCCTTAATTATATATTGCTAGGTTATTAACCTCTGAATCTAATATGACTATTTCAAATAGTCTTTGAATATCTAGTGGCTTAATTTTATATTGCTTGGTTATTAACATCTGAATCTAATATGACTATTTCATATAGTCTTTGAATATCTAGTGGCTTAACTTTATATTGCTAGGTTATTAACATCTGAATCTAATATGACTATTTCAAATAGTCTTTGAATATATAGTGGCTTAATTTTATATTGCTAGGTTATTAACACCTGAATCTAATATGACTATTTCAAATAGTCTTTGAATATCTAGTGCCTTAATTTTATATTGCTAGGTTATTGCTCACTGCACTACCCCAGTAAAGGTCACGCCTTTCAAAGCTTATTGTCAAAGTGTTTATACGTGCAGCCTGTGGGTGAACTTTACACATAAGTCATACAGTGACCTGCGTGTACAATATAATAACACGTTCCGGGTGTTATTGAGGCTGTCGCGTTTTTGTACCGCGTCCGGTATATTTGCTGATGCGAACCTAGATAATTTTTCGGCCGTTATGCGCAAGAGAAGCGCCTAGCTATTACGTTGTATACGCGCCAGCCCCAACAACATAATAAAGGATTTGGCTGATTGGTGGGAATCTCCATTTCTGAGGCGTTGGATACGACTGCATGCAATTAAGTAGGAACCCTCAAGTTCGAACAATCAACAGTTTTTGTTTAGTTTTGTTTTGTTTTGTTTATAGATTATAAGTTAACTTAATTATGTCAAGGTTACTAACACTAGTTCTTAAGTTTTAAGTGTTACTAACAAAATATGGAGCTCTGTACTCTGAAATAAATAATAATTATTATTGTATCTCCTTTTTGTTCACGGGATCTTCCTTTTAATTGGAAAGATGCCCGGTCCTTTGGGAGGCTTACATGGGAAATATACTTTTTTATTATTATTAATATTTAATGTTTTGTCTGTCTCTCTTTTTTAAGAGGTAAATTCCTAACCATGCGGGCGTTAGCCAAGCGTGGTAGGCTTTAATATTTATATGGATGAAATGCATGACGATGTTAAAAACTTTCGAGTAATACGGCAGGTGTTTAAAATTGCAGCTTAGTAGTAGAAGGAATGTTTGTATAGGCATATGTACGATGTTGAGGCTATCATTGAGGGTTTTCGATATAATATCAGCTGTTGATGAGAGTACTATTGGCACTATATGTACAGTGTGTGCTTTCCATTGTGTCTTTATTTCTATTGCTAGGTCTTGGTTTTTCGATTGCTTTTCGGAAATATTAGATTGAAGATTGTGACTATTGGGGATGGCTATATCAATAATGTAAACAGTGTTACTATTCAAATTACTGAAATTTTGCATTTAATTTGCTTAATTATTTATAAAAACCCGATTACGAAGCGAAAAATGATGTCACAAGTGGGATTCGAACCGACACCTTTTGAACCCACACCCCAATTGGGCCCATCAACCACGCCGCCGGTGCGCAGGATCTTCTCTTGCAATCCATGGCGGAGTGGTTGATTGGTGCGGCCGTAGTCGCTGAGCCGTACTGTGTGCCTGATCGGCCTAATTGGGTGGTCAACCTGGACGACTCTGTGGCAATCGTCACCTCCACGCTGCGGCATTCCCCGCCCTTGTCTCTTAAGGACAGGGGTGAAGGATTTATTGCAGCGGAATGAGGGGAGGTCACGCTTTACGGTGTGTACTTCTCCCCTAACAGGAGAGTGACTGATTTCGGGGTCTCCCTAACCAACTTGGGAGCCTCGATACGGCGACTGGCACCACGTCTCGTTCTCGTCCTGGGGGATTTCAACGCCAAGTCTAAGGCGTGGGGGTCCCCTACGACGAACGATCGTGGGCGGGCAGTCGAGGATTGGGCAGCTTCAATGGGCTTCTGTATTCTCAACAGGGGCTCAGTGAACACGTGTGTGCGTGAGCGGGGCGGGTTGATAGTGGACTTATCGTTCCCTAACCCCGCTTTCGCACAACGAGTGAGGAACTGGCGTGTCCTGGAGGGAGCCGAGACTCTGTCCGACCACTTTTATATTCGGATGTAGATCTCACCCCGGGACCGAGCTGGTAGGGGTCACAGGGCGAGCGGAGCTCCCGTGTTTCCGCGGTGGGCTGTGGAACGCCTGGATCGGGACCTACTGGTGGAGGCGGCCATCGTGCAAACGTGGCTGTCCTCACCACTGCCAGCGGACGGAGTGGACGCTGAGGCTGTCCGCATCCGCAATGCGTTAACGCAGATTTGCGATGCGGCCATGCCAAGAGTGCGGCGTCTACCTCCGAAGCAGGGGTCTACTGGTGGTCCTCAAGGCTGGCGGATCTTCGTGCGGCGTGTATTAGTGCCCGAAGATCGAGAGTTGGCGGGAGATGCTGAACGGTCTCGATTGCGATCCGTGGGGTCGCCCGTATCGTGTGGTTCTGGGAAAGCTCCGCGCCCAGCAACCCCCATCACTGAGACCCTTCAGCCCGACCTTCTGGACAGGGTGGTCGAGGGGCTATTTCTGCAACAGCCGGAACACACGCCCCTGGTCATGGCTTCGTCAGATGATGACCGGGAGGCCGATGACGACAGTGTTCCGCCTGTGACGGAGTCAGAAGTGGGGGTGGCTGTGGCGAGGATTCCTTCCGCCACCACCGCCCCTGGCCCGGATGGAGTACCCGTCTGGGTGTTGACGTCGCTCCTAGAGTACCTGGAGCCTCGCCTCAGGCAGCTGTACAATGCCTGTGTAGCGGCTGGACAGTTCCCTGTGTACTGGAAAGAGGGAAGGTTGGTTCTCCTGCCAAAGCCGGAAAGGCCCCCGGACTCTCCGTCGGCGTACAGACCTATCGTGCTGCTGGATGATGTGGGCAAGCTGCTGGAGCGTGTCCTCGCTGCTCGCATCGTCCGGCACCTGGAGGAGGTGGGGCTCGATCTGTCGGACGCTCAATTTGGCTTTCGGAGGGGGTGTTCGACCATCGGGGCCCTGCTACGCCTGAGGCAGACGGCTGCGGAGGCTGTCGCCGGCAAAGGAGTGCTGTTGGCGGTGTCGTTGGACATCGCCAACGCCTTCAATAGTCTGCCATTCAGCTGCATCAGGGAGGCGCTCCGGTTCCATGGAGTGCCCCTGTACCTCAGGCGGCTGGTGGCAGACTATTTGGAGTGGCGCAGTGTTCTCTACGCGAGCCCCTTCGAAGAGGCGGCGAGCCTGGCCACTCTCGGCACCGAGGAGATGGTCAGGCGAATTGAGGGACTGGGGCTCAGGGTGGCCCTAAACAAGACGGAGGCCCTAATATGCCATGGGCCCCGTGTGAGGCTGCCCATCGGCGCCTCATTAGGCGTCAACTCCATCAACATCAGTATCCAGGCCCATATGAGGTACTTGGGTCTGGTGCTCGACGGGCGATGGTGGTTCCGGGAGCATTTTCGTCAAATTGCTCCCCGGCTGGTCGGCGCGGCGTCCGCCCTTTCTCGGCTCATGCCGAATGTGGGCGGACCCAGTTTCGAGGGCCGACGGCTGTATGTGGGGGTGATCCGCTCAATGGCCATGTACGGCGCACCCGTGTGGGCGAGGGCTCTGAACGCCCAGCTCAGGGCGGTGCTGTGGAGGCCACAGCGAGCCATGACGGTCAGAGCCATTCGTGGGTACCGCACGGTGTCGACAGAGGCGGCGTGCCTATTGGCCGGGACACCCCCGTGGGACCTAGAGGCGGAGATGCTCTCCGACCTCTACCGGCGGGTTACCTCAATGCGCGAAGAGGGTGGCTCCCCATCGTTTAACGAGATAGCCACCTGGCGCGAGAGGCCTAGACACGGTGTCACTACCGTCGAGGCCCTCCGGCCCGTACTGATGGAATGGATGGAGCGGCGGCACGGGGTCCTCACCTTCCGACTGGTGCAGGTGTTAACGGGGTACGGGTGTTTCGGGAAATACCTGCACACGGTCGTGTACAGGGAATGGACTCCGGGCTGCCATCATTGCAGTAGTAACGAGGACACGGCGCAACATATGCTCGAGGAATGCTCGGGCTGGGACGGGCAGCGCCGCGACCTCGTCGCTATTATCGGTGCCGACCTGACGCTGCCGGCTGTCGCGAGGGCGATGGTCGACAGCGTCAGGAATTGGGACGCGGTCGCCGCCTTCTGCGAGGCTGTCATCTCGCAGAAGGAGGCGGCGGAACGGGCCCGGGAGGATTCCCGTGACCCAGGCCACCGCCCGCGGCTGGGGCGGCGCAGGCGCGAATACCTGCGCCTGATGCCGCCCTAACCGAGGCTTCGGGTGATCGGACCGAGGAATTGTCCGGTCACATCTGAAATCTGTCGGGGCGTCGACAGGAGAGGAGCTCGAGAGGGCATATCGCCGAGCGGGCCACCGATGACAAAGATCGGGTACCGATGGCCCGCTCGCACGGCGAAGAAGAGGTGCTTGCAGGGTGGGTCAATGGGGTTGCGCGCCGCCTCTTCCGTCACCCCGGACCGATTTGGCGGGATGCGACGTCCATGGCCTACCACAAAAAAAAAAAAAAAAAAAAAAAAAAAAAAGTTGGCGAGTTCGCTGGGTGAAACTTCGCCCCCTTCCACGCGAGTTGAAGACACTCGCTGATATATTTTGGCGAGCATTTCCGCCTCCAATTCCCACGGGGGCGTTCCGGCCAATACGCATGCCAAGTCGGTTACAACCGTGTGGTATCCGCGGATAGCCCAGACCGCAGAGATGCGGTCTCCGCAGAATAGATCTAAGGCGGACGGTCAGAGCCCTCGCCCACACGGGAGCGCCGTACAATGTCATTGATCGGATCACCCCCGCGTATAGCCGTCGACTCTCGAAACTTGGTCCGCCCAAGTTCGGCATCAGCCGAGATAGGGCGAACGCCGAGCCGACTAGCCGGGGAGCAAGTCTTCGGAAATGCTTCCGAAACCACCAGTTCCCGTTGAGCACCAGATCCAAATACTTCATATGGGCCTGGATACTGATGGGGACGGAGTTGACGACGATCGCGACGCCGACGGGCGGCCGCATGAGGCGCCCATGAAACAGAAGCGCCTCTGTCTTGTCCAGGGCCACCCTAAGCCCCAGCGCCTCGAAACGCCTGACCATCTCCTCAGTGCCGAGAGTGGCCAGGCTCCTCGCCTCTTTAAGTGTCTTGCCCGGGCTGTGACGAGCGTGTCATTAGCGTAGCATATAAGCCCCAGCCGGGGGGGAGACTCCCTCGCAACGCCCAGTCGTAACCGAAGTCCCACAAAGTTGGCCCCAAGACCGACCCCTGTGGGACACCGCACGACATGGGAGTGCGCACAATATCCCCCGCGCTAGTCGCGCAAAGGACACTGCGTCCCTGCAAATAATCTGCCACTAGCCGCCTCAGGTATAAGGGCACTCCGTGATACCGGAGCGCCTCCCTGATGCAACTAAATGGCAGACTATTGAATGCGTTGGCTATGTCCAAAGATACCGCCAACAGCACTCCTCCGCCAGTGACGGCCTCCCTCGCCGTCTGCCTCAGGCGCAGTATAGCCGCAATAGTCGAACGCCCCCTTCGAAAACCGAATTGAGCGTCCGACGAATTGGGCCCCACCTCGTCTAGGTGCTGGACGATGCGGGCAGCGAGTATACGCTCCAGCAGCTTGCCCACATCGTCCAGCAGCACGATAGGCCTGTAGGCCGACGGCAAATCCGGGGACCGCCCCGGTTTTGGCAGGAGCACCAACCTCCCCTCTTTCCAGCACTCAGGGAACTGTCCAGCCGCTACACAGGCGTGGTACGGTTACCTAAGGCGTGGCTCCAGGTGTTCGAGGAACATCATCAACACCCGGACGGGTACTCCGTCCGGGCCGGGGGCGGTGTTGGCGGAACGAATCTTCGCCACTATCGCCCCCACCTCTGATTCCGTCACAGGCGGAACACTGTCATCGGCCTCCCGGTAATCATCTGGCGAAGCCATAACCGGGGGCGTGTGTTCCGGCTGTCTCGGAAAGAGTCCCTAGACCACCCTGCGGAGGAGGTCGGGTTGAAGGGTCTCGGTGAGGGGGGAGCCCTGCGCGCGGAGCTTACACAGCGCCGCACGATACGGGCGACCCCAGGGATCACGGTCGATGGAGGCGGAGATGCTCTCCGACCTCTACCGGCGGGTTACCACAATGCGCGACGAGGGTGGCTCCCCATCGTTCAACGAGATAGCCACCTGGCGCGAGGACGCCCGCCGAGAAGTCATCGCCCATTGGGCTACGCGGCTGGAGAGGCCTAGACACGGTATTGTTACCGTCGAGGCCCTCCGGCCCGTACTGATGGAGTGGATGGAGCGGCGGCACGGAGTGCTCTCCTTCCGGTTGGTGCAGGTCTTGACGGGGCACGGTTGCTTCGGCAAGTACCTGCACACGGTCGTGCGGAGGGAGTGGACTCCGTCCTGCCACCATTGCAGTAGCGACGAGGACACGGCGCAACATACGTTCGAGGTATGTTCAGGCTGGGACGGGCAGCGCCGTGACCTCGTCGCTGTCATCAGTGCCGACCTGACGCTGCCGACTGTCGTGAAAGCGATGGTCGACACCTTCTGCGAGGCTGTCATTTCGCAGAAGGAGGCGGCGGAACGAGTCCGGGAGGATTCCCGTGACCCGGGCCGCCGCCCGCGGCCAGGGCGGCGCATGCGCGAATATCTGCGCCTGATGCCGCCCTAACTGAGGCTTCGGGTGATCGGACCGGGGAATTGTCCGGTCACTCGACGTGAGGCCAACGCGTGAGGGCGACGCCTCGACGGCGAAAGCTGTCGGGGCGTCGACGAGAGAGGAACCCGAGAGGGTACATCGCCGGGCGGGCCACCGAAGACAAAGATCGGGTACCGGTGGTCCGCTCGCACGGCGAAGAGAGGTGTTTGCAGGGTGGATCCATGGGGTTACGCGCCGCCTCTTCCATCGCCCCGGGCCGATTGGCCGGGGTGCGACCACATCCATGGTCCCACCTTGAGAAAAAAAAAAAAAAAAAAAAAAAGGGATCACGGTCGAGACCGTTCAACAACTCCCACCAACTCTCGTCCTTGGCGAGACGGATGGCCATTCTGAAGGCAGACCGCGCACTGCGATAATAGGTAGGTAAAGATTCTTAAACCTAAAAAAAAATATACTAAAACAGTAGGTTTGTATCGGAAATGTAATGCCGACATACAGGGATGTAGTAAGGAAAAAGAAATAAAATTAAATAATTACCTAGTAGGTAGATAAAGATTCTTAAACCTAAAAAAAAATATACTAAAACAGTAGGTTTGTATCGGAAATGTAATGCCGACATACAGGGATGTAGTAAGGAAAAAGAAATAAAATTAAATAATTACCTAGTAGGTAGATAAAGATTCTTAAACCTAAAAAAAAATATACTAAAACAGTAGGTTTGTATCGGAAATGTAATGCCGACATACAGGGATGTAGTAAGGAAAAAGAAATAAAATTAAATAATTACCTAGTAGGTAGATAAAGATTCTTAAACCTAAAAAACAATATACTAAAACAGTAGGTGTTTGTATCGGAAATGTAATCCGTCTCTGTATACTTTAGGCTATTAAAATATGTCAAAGGTGCCGCAAACATTTGCCGCCATATGTCCGTCGCGTTCTGCCTACTTTGTCGCTCACTCTTGCAAAATAAAGGTGCGCTTACACTGGTCATAGACCGAACAACAAGCAAATAGTCTGATTCTTGTATATAACGATTCTCATCAGGTGACCTTATTGTTAATAAAATTATTCCCCGATCGCCGGTTCCGTTAGTCCTTCAGTTTCATTATTAGATGATTTCCTAATGCACAATATAATGTTTTGCAATTGCGTCACTTTAATTTTTCACTAGTTTGCTTATTTCTCTATTTCTTTATCCATTTATTGCCTTATTTGAGAGCTAACCTTATATACTATCTAAACTTTCCCTGCTTCACTGTGTAAATTACAAAGAAGAGACCTATTTGCAACTTCATATTTTAACCAATTTACAAAATGTCAATTATACGTATTTTTTAAATTCGTGGCAAGCTATGTATGTACCAACATTCACGCCCCATCTGATCCAAACAAGACGCCGGAGGGAACAGTGAGTGACCCCATGACCTCCCAGCACGTACCGGTCACCGGTGCCCGGTTTTTGTCATCGGTGACCCGTTCGATTGGTTACCTTTTCGAGTACTATATAAAGTCAACGCGCCGGCATCTTACCCTGTTTAGGCGTCGGCATGACAATAAAGGCCGCCCGAACAAGCTGGCTTCCGAAAAGGCTATAGCACCATAGACCATATCCTCACGCTTCGGCAGATTATCCAGAAGACCGAGGAGTACAATCGGCCTCTGTGTATAGCGTTTGTGGACTATGAGAAAGCCTTTGATTCAGTCGAAACTTGGGCGGTGCTGCAGTCCCTTCAGCGGTGCCAAATCGACCATCGTTATATCGAAGTGCTGAAGTGTTTGTATAGGAACGCCACAATGTCAGTCCGTATTCGGGATAAGAGTACGAAACCGATCCAGTTGCAGAAAGGCGTGAGACAGGGAGACGTCATCTCTCCGAAACTGTTCACCACTGCACTGGAAGATGTCTTCAAGCTTTTAGATTGGACCGGACTCGGCATCAACATCAATGGCGAATACATCACTCACCTTCGATTCGCAGACGATATTGTCGTCATGGCAGAATCCATGGAGGACCTGGGCACCATGCTCAACGATCTCAGCAGGGTATCCCAACTAGTGGGTTTACGAATGAACATGGACAAGACGAAAGTCATGTCAAATGCCCATGTCATTCCTGTACCGGTCCTAGTTGGCAATGCGATTCTCGAAATCGTCGATCATTATGTTTACCTTGGACAAACAGTCCAGTTAGGTAGATCCAATTTCGAGAAAGAGGTCAGCCGACGAATCCAACTCGGTTGGGCAGCGTTCGGAAAACTTAAGAAGATCTTCTCATCCAACATACCTCAGTGTTTGAAAACACAGGTCTATAACCAGTGTGTGTTACCAGTGATGACTTACGGCACGGAAACGTGGTCCCTAAATGTATGCCTCATAACCAGGCTCAAAGTCGCTCAGCGTGCTATGGAGCGGGCTATGCTTGGGATTTCTCTGCGAGATAGAATCCGAAATACGGAAATCCGCAGACGAACGGGTGTAACCGACATAGCACGAAGAATTAGCATGCTGAAGTGGCAATGGGCAGGCCACATCGCTCGAAGAACCGACAACCGCTGGGGAAGAAAGGTTCTAGAGTGGCGACCACGTACCGGACGACGCAGTGTGGGACGCCCCCCCACTAGGTGGACAGACGACCTAGTGAAGGTTGCTGGGCGTCGTTGGATACAGGCGGCACAGGACCGCACTCTGTGGCATAAAATGAGGGAGGCCTACGTTCAGCAGTGGACGGCAATAGGCTGAAATGATGAAATGATGATGACAATAACATTCACAATACGATTTTGAGTAGCAAACAGAGATAAGAGATAACGAACATACATTTATTCATTAACGATTAATTTCAATTAATGTGAGATTATCTTTATTAAAAAAATGTAGGTTAAAAATTGAATTATTATTGTTTTATAATTTATATTAGTTTACCTCGCCCCGGGTGTTCGGTCTGAGGACACGTGCGAACGATTATCATCTTCTTAGACTTTCTTCGTGTACTAAAGGTTAGTGTTTTATAGTGTTTAGTAATATAGCGTGAGCGTTTGGTGTTCCATGCACTCGTGGTGATCAAATGGTGTTTGTGTTTTGTCATGATGTGTAGCTTATGTATTTGATATCAAAAAATAATGAAATGTGGA